>JANDEH010000009.1:36297152-37497152 GCA_024610705.1 Tetragnatha versicolor | reverse complement strand
CTCGACTCAGCAGAGTATGATACCGAGTTTTTCTAAATGTTTTCATCACGTGAGTGCTGTTTTCTGTTTTATTCCTTAATACACTCACATAAAAACAAAGCATGATTAAACTCTCAAAAAATAATTTTCTTACAAAGCAATTCATATTTTTAACGAAATTTATGAACTTATTAATGGAAATGATTCACAAAAATCATAAAATAAAAAAAATGATTAAAATCTAAATTTTGAATTTAACCTCATAAATTATTAATTAAAATTCTATTAAAACTAATATACATCACAGAAATGAATTAAATATATAAAGGTAAAAATTATTTTATTGATCTTTAAAAATATTTCAGAGGGATTTGTAAATTAAAAATGAATAAATTTCAAAATAAAATTTACATAGTTATTACCTATCAATTGATTTTATAAGTAGATATTTTAACAGAACGTATTTAAAAAAACTTTTTTAAATAATAAGTTGATAAAGTTTTTTTATGTTTTAAATAATGTTTAATTTCATTTTGGTAGTTAATATAGAAAATTTTTAAGAGTTTTGATTGGTTTCCAAAAAGTCTGATAACCATCCACACTGGTCGGAGACTGAATCATAGCAGACGAAATTTGACATAATTTCAAACTAAACTTTTGACATCTAAAAGTTTATAATACACTTATGCTGAACTTTATCATTAAATATGAGCTCTCACTTATGGAATCTAAACATATCATACCGAATCGAACCAAAAAAGCTAGGTGGTTGGTCATCACAGGAATAGCCATTCGCTACTGAATGTTATGAGACAGACTTACTCAGCTGTTAGAAAGATTAGTCCTAATAATCAGTTATTGATATTTTTCACATGTAATTTAATATTACTTGCTTTCTTACTCAAACGATCAAATAAAATCTTAGTAGTCGAAGTTATTCTCCAGTAATTATTTTAACAAATCAACACAAATATTTATATACAAGATTTTTTAAAAATACTTTCCGTTTTCTAAACAACATAAAATTATCCCTTCCTCATAAGCATCATCTTATTATATGTCCCTTAACCCTTTATTTACCGACGGTACTTACAAGTACCGTCAACTTTAAAATTACATAGAATAACCATCCTTGCGAATATATTGACGATAATGTGCGGGAACACTCTTTCAGTTATTCTCTTCCAGGATTAAAAGCAGCGAAGGTTCTATGATGAGTATTTCAGTGGGAAATGCAAATAGATTTAACTGAAGTTGTAAGTTTAGCTGTCATTTCGATCGGATTCACATGATTGTCATTTTTGTTCCCTCAAAAAAGTAGCTAAAGTCAAAAGTTAAGTGTATTATTTTTTAAGACTTATTACTGCGATAAAAAAGCTATGTTTTTCTTGTATTGTGAGAATATTTTAGCACTCCGTGTACTGACAGTACCCAAAAGTATCAATTTAAGTAATTGGCTCTTGCGGATTCAATTTTCCAAACATGATTATTTTATTTATGTATATCCCTTAATTTTCAATTTAGTGACTCAAAAAAAGTATTTGCCCGAAAAAAATTGCAGCGAATCATAATGCGGTAAATAAAGGGTTAAGGAACACATATGGCTTTAAAACTTCTATAAAAATAAATAAATGTATTAGAATTGATAAAACTTTAAAACTTAAGTAAAATGCAATCGTAATACAGTATTAACACTAAAAAGCTAACGTTATAAACCCGTTCATATTTTAATATACACATCATTAATATAATCTAATTTTTATATTATTTTTTCTTGAAAAACCAATAATAAAATTAAAGAGTAGGGGAGACCGGGGATGGATGGGACACTGGGTAGGATGGGACACCTTCAATAAATCTTAAAATTATAAATAAAATTAGTTTTTGAGTGTTCCGCCAGGTAAAGCCACCATGGCTTCATACTTGTTGCTGTTTACTATTTTAGTTGCAAGCTCCTACAAGTTTCTGAATGAAAAAGATGGTTTCATTATAGCAAAAGTAACCAAGCATTACACTTTTCAAAGTAAATTTTCATTCTGATTCTTGGTTGCTTTCTTAATGGTTTATATTGTTTTCTAAACAGAATAATGTATTCTTTATGAATATATAGTTGAGTTAAGCCTAAAAGCTACAGTTATTTTGAAAGAACCTATACCGGGGTGGGATGGGACACCATGACTTGGGGTGGGATGGGACATGCCCGATTACTCTCAATACCTAAATACAAGCTATTGCATACAATTCTTTAGATACCATTGTTTTGAAACTGATTAGTATTGCAGTTGAAAACATATTTTTTTAGATTAAAGAAGAATTTTAACTATTTTGTATTTTTCACTTAAGTTAGATTTTTCGAAGTAAATATAGGGTAAAATCACTGATGTTTTTGTAATAAATCTTTAAAATGTGTAAAATACTTCCATCTTTGTGGTTTTTAATCATGTATTTAAAAAGTTATATATATATATATATATATATATATATATATATATATATATATATATATATATATATATATATATATATATATATATATATATATATATATATATATATATATATATATATAATCATAAATTTTAATTTAAAAAGATATGTCCCATCCCACCCCGGGCTGGGGTGGAATGGGACACTTTTAGAGGTTACTTTAAAATAAATAGAGAGGTTACTTTATAAATCCTAAGTTTTGTTTGCTATCACTTAGGTTATATTTTTTAAAAATGTTAAAATGTTCCAAGACGTCAGTTTGAAAGTTTCAAATTTATACAATAAAAACTAAATTTTAAAAAATATTCTTGGAAAAAGTGTCCCATCCCTCCCCCGTCTCCCCTACTGAAGTTAGAAAAAATAAGAATGAACATGTCATCTAAAAAATAAATATCGCATCAGTCTATGGTCTCTAACACTTTCCTTACTTAACCCAATCCCTAGTGAGATAATTAAATAATGATTTCTTTGTTGAATTGACGTTTAAAATATTAATAAAATTAATAAAACATAACCTCGATCTAAGATTACAATTTCTCTTTGAGTTAGATTAATAAACCATTACTGTGTATAAAATAATTCATTTATAAGACTGTTGTTCTTTTTGGTAAATTAAAAAGTACTAAAGTACTAAAACAAGAAAGCAGACCTCTCAACACGGTGACCTTGATTCCTACCCACGAATCGTATCTAGTTCCATCACAAAGTGAAAAAAACCTCTATCAATGTGAAATCAGAACTTCTGAATCGGAGACAATTTTCAACTCTGATGAAAAATAAGAGTCTCTCGATTTCAGTTTCTGCCAAAATCTTATCGCAATCCCACATGCCCAATTCATCAACAAACCGATCAAAGACACCGCCATAGACACTCGTCTCTCTAAAAGGATGTGAATAAATACATAAACTGAGTCTTCGCGGCATTTTTCTGCGTTTAATCAGTTAGCGGATTAGCCCTGCCTGAGATCACGTATCAGCAAGTGGCTGATTTGTCAGCAGTTTCTTCGGTGGAAATAATGATCAGTCGCAAATGAAAGCTCTTGACCCCTGTAGCACCACATCAAAGGGTTATGTTGACCCAGACAGAGTTGTGAGAACTGAAGAGAGTTGTTATCGAGGTTTCAACATTGCGATTAAGGGTGTCTTGCTTAAATTTGATCTGAGTTGAAGAATTTGAAGCCGCTTGTAAACATAGAAAAAAATCGAGTAAACAAGTTCCAATATCTAAATTGACTCGGATTGAACAGGCAAAAATATAAGGAACTTGAAAAATTATATTTGAAATTTCATTGCTCAAAATTTTTTGAAATTTTGAAGTTGATTGATTGATAAGGTTTAAATGTTTTTCTAAATTGCCACTGTATAGTTTTCTGATAATCATTCACAAAAATTGTCAAAAAGCGGAAACATTAGCATTAAATCTGTTTCATAAACCAAATCGTAAGATTTATTCAATTTTATTACGTCATACATACTGTCGAACCAACGATAGTAAAAGGGTCACGTGATTTTGACATACTCGGAGGGGAGAAAGGAAGAAGCTGAAGGGCAGTTGATCGAAAGAGGACCATACATTTACTCTCTCTAACCTTAGTTATACCCTCTATATACAAAAAAATCAGTATATTTTAAATAAAATAAAAATACTGAAGCAAAAAAAATCACGTGACCCTTTTACTATCGTTGGTTCAACAGTATTAAATGTCTTCAAGTGGGTATTTATGGGTAGGCAATAAAAATAGTTTTAACCGTGAAATTTCATAGAAATGCGGTTTATTGAAATTTAAAAACTGGTTGAATATGGCATGACTAGAAAAGAAATAAAACTGATCTTTCTTTCAAATATTATACAATTGAAGATATTTTAAATAAAAATTAGTATGGAAAGCCATTTAATTTTACAATATTCACCGTATTCCAGCTGGCTCCCTTAACTTCCGGTTTGAACCGGAAGTGATTTGGTTTGTTTACATATTTTAGTTATGATGACTGTTATTGGTTATTGTGACTGTTGTGAACACATGAATCCGAGATGAATCGTGCGCACGTGTAATAGAATGGGAGAAGCACATTCCGGAAGCTGAGGAAGCCTGTGAAATGGTTTGTTTTTTTAGAAAACTAGGTGAATACTAATCAAATAATTATACATTAATCAAAGCATCTAATAAAAATGTTTTTATAGTGCATTAAATGGAAAATACTGAAGCTTTAAATTATTAAGGGTTCATGAAAATAGCAAACCTATGACCTAAAGGAATTAAACTCTTTAAAAACACTCTAAACAAAATTAATTGAATTAACTCTAGAGAACACCCGCAACAACTCTTTACTTAACCGTAACATATCCTTGCAACAAACAAATAAACGATACGTGGATTCACAACCATAATAATCCTATTCACTCAACCGCTAAACACAACGGGAAAAAATCCATTCTCATCTTCTCCAGTACAAAACACAGTAATTTGTAGTAAAGCATCTTTTTCACGCTCGAGTAGTCCATCCATAAGAACTCTCGACAAAGTGCCTATTTGTTTACGAATCCCCAGAAGCCCAGGGGCGCAAAAATCCGCCTGCTGAGGAAATCTGATGAAAGATGGAATCCAAATGAAGAGAAGCATCGTGTCAATGGACAGATGCTGACGTTTAACATCCAGTGCACAGGTTGGAGTGAAAGGCACAATGGACGGAGATTAATTTCCCCATGCAATACTTCGACCTCATAAAAGAAATCTCTACCCTTCCGGGGGATGGATGCATATTGCTCAGTTTCCTTTGTCGATTGGGTTTGTTTAAGTAGCGTTTTGTGCGATTTTTTATCTATTGTTAAGGTGCAGTAATTTGATTAAAAGTTTGGGAAATAGTGGTGTGTAGAGAGGATTGTACTGGTTTTGAGACTTTATTTTAAGATTTATTGAACATGCGAAATATTCAATATATGAAAAACAAATACACCTTTTAACATAAAAAACAATAACATACACCATACAAAAATAAAACAGGCACACAAAATACACAGAAAATAATTTTTTGATACCAAAAGAGCACAAGGCTCGTCCCTGGTACTTAAAGAGAAGTATTATTGGGCAACATAGCTTAACCGACTCTATTTTAGTATTTTTAAGTAATGATAATCAGATATTTTTAAAAAATTTCTCTTTAGTATTTGAATATGTAGAAGAAAATATTTAATGCAATTGTGTGTGTTATTTTTTAATGTTGACTTCTCTGTGTGTTCTCAATCTTCAATAGTTATAAAAGCAATTACATTTTCCTATTTTACATTAAAAGTTTTCATGGTAACATTATGCTCTACCAATTTAAAAGTATACTATAGAATAACCTAACAACATTAATACATATGTGTTTTATTGGAGAATATTTTTATGGTCTTAAGGAATATAGATTATCTGTTATTAGCATGTAAGTACGATAAAAAGAAAAATTTGAAACCCCTGAAAGATATTTAAATTTATTCTAAATATTTTTAATTACGTATCATTTAGGTATAGTTATTTTATAATTGATTAATTTCTGGTATTCTAAATAACCTTAAGTATAATTGATTTATCCTTGTTTCATGTCATGTTTCAATCACAACCTAATTTAATACTCATTCTACACACAGTTCTCAAATAAAACTTATTTTCATTTTTATATCTCCTTTAAAAATTAAATCGGTTACAAAATCAATCAAATAACTTGGAGTTGGAAGTTTGATGAATAACTTTATCTTCAAGTGAAATAATCTAAGCCCAATTTTGGGGCAATGGGTATTTTTAAGTTTCAGGAAATCTTCGTTTTTAGGAAGAGATATCATATTTTTTTTATTCTTGATGATAAAAGGTTTGAAAACGTGTTTCTATGTTATAAACATGTACCCTTCATTACCTTAACTCAACTTTTTTAATCCTATTCATTCGAGGAGTTATGAAATATTATCCTCAAATTAACAAATTAATCAAACTGGCATCAAATTTTAAAAAGTTTATTAATTGTATTCTTTGCTATATTTAAGATAAAGAAGATCATTACCAATTGGTAAGAACAATCAAACATGACCCGATCCCAATTCACCAACAATTAAATATTACTAAAAAACTAACAAAAAACAATTCAACCCCATCGTGCCAGCCTAATCTCCTGAACCACGCTTCCGAAACAATTAAATCGCGACGTCATCCTCAAGAAAACGGGTATTTCCGGGCGGCCCTACTGCGATAATCGCGCCTCAAAAGCAGGCTGCCTATAAATACCGGCCCATAAAAAGGGTCCTCTTTACGAGGGACTGCCCAAGATAGAGCGACGTCCGGTAATGACGCAGCTCGTCGTCGCATGACTGTTTGCACGCCTTCAGCAGATAATCGATAGGCTCGCTCGGACTAGCCGTGGTCGTGACCGACACCATAAAATCAAGCGGACCACTTCGATTGCGGTCGAGTTACGGGAGGCGAAAGCCTAAATTGAATTGCGGGCGGGCATTTTTGGCCAGTTGGTTGGGAGTGTCTCGGGTGTGAAGATGTTTTTTGGTTGAATGGGGGTGGGTGAGCTTTTTTTTGAAGATAAAGGAAGAAGGCTTGTTAGCTAAAGGATCATTTAGACTTAACACTTTTTTGTGTTCCCTTTGAAGGAAGCATCCAAAGTGAAATGTGTGAGTTGGCGTTTCACTCTTTCCTCCTTCACTTTTCTACGCAAACTAGCCATTCACAGGAGTGAATCACTTAGCATGAATAGTGAGAGTGAAACAGTGTGAATTAGCCTAAAGAAAAAGGGCAATTTTTGACAATTTAATTCGTAGTTTATTTTATGACTTATTTAGTAGGTTGATGAGCTTTGAATAAGTTGGTTGATTTTGAAGGCTTGTTAGCTGAGAAAAATGGTTTGTTGGAAAAAAGTTTGTTGGGAGTTCCAGACGTAAAAGTGTTGTTTGGTTGAATAGGATGGTTGAGTTTGAAGGGGATACAGGAGGAAAGCTTGTGTTTATCTGGCAGGATGGGTGGATTTTGAATTGTTGGTTGAAAGTGTCATAAATGGGCTTTTATTTGGTTGATAACATTGAAAACGATGGAAATTTGAGGCTTGGTTGATGGGAGGAAGTGTAATTTTTGACCAGTTGGTTGGAAGTGTCGTAAGTAGGCTTTTATTTGGTTGATAAGCTTGAAAACGATGGTTGAATTTAAAGGCTTAGTTAATGAGAGAGGAAGGGTAATTTTTGTCCAGTTGGTTGTAGATATGTGTCATAAGGAAGCTGGTATTTGATTGATAAGCTTGAATACTATGATTGTATTTGAAGGCCTGGTTGCTGGTAGGAAGTGTAATTTTCTATCATTTGGTTGGAAGTCTCATAAGTAATTCTGTTGATACCGTTAAAGAAGGGGAATTTGAATGGGTGATAAAGGGGTTGTTGGCTTGTCACAAGTAAGCTACTATTTGGTTGATAAAAGCTTGAATGAGGTAGTTGAAGCTTGAATGGAATAGTTTCAGGCAGAGAATCTAGGACTTTTGTTTTGGAATGGTGAGAGATCCCAAAGAGTTCGTATAGGCTTTACTTATCTACCTTTTAATTTTTCGGCCCTTGACCGCCTAAAAAATTTATACAAGCCTATATAAATTTGGGTTGGTCAGGGTTGAAAGGGTTAAAAGTGTTAAAGTAGTCGTTATCCTATACATGTAACGAACTTCTTATTACTCTTTTTAAGAAATTAAAAAAAAATCAAATAAGTTAGTGGATGTTTATTAACATCTAGAAAAAGTTCAATTCTAAAACTTAAGGAAGAATTTTCTTAAAACTTTAATATATTTAATTCAATACCATACATTTGCAAAAGAGAATCATAAGACCCTCAGGAAGAGAGAATTCCCTCATCCCTAACATCTCCATCAAACTGTGATGACCTCACCCACTCTAGGCGCTTAATTTTGTTTGCAGAGGGGTCCAGCGCGTAATGAAACACCAGGTAAACCTCCCAGTAGACTCCCCACCGCTCTTAATGGGCTGACCCTTGACTTTCTCGCGTCACCTGTCGTCAATTGGAAGCCAAAACTAGCGCTGCCGTGACTTGGCTTCATCAATGACCGCGATACTTGAAAAGCCATTAAGCCCTCTTAGCTGCTGCCCGGAAATTATTCTATCTCTTTGTGTCCGGAAATACGGGGAAAATTGCTGAATATGAATTGCCTGATTTCTGTGAAAGAAGCCTTTCTTTTTCACCTTTTCAATTATTACGTGTGTGTGTGCGCGCCCTTTTTATAACTGTTGCTTGGATCTGAGTAACCTTGAGGCAGTACTGAGCTGTCTGCACGAGTGGCAGTATTTTCGTTTTTGCTCGGGAGATTGGTTATTAGAGACCGTTTCTTGTGTTTGATCGGTGTCGTCTGTAGTCAAGGGGGTTTGGTCACGGTATGATTGTGGCGAGAATTGAAATTGACGATGTTGCTCATTTAATGAGGTTTCTAGTTCAGTAAGACAGAGTATAACAGTCCTCTATGGCTTATAAAAAAATAACCAATAACTAGAGTCTAATTAACTAATAACTACAGTTAGTAGATGTGATACGATACATATCAATGATAACAATTAAGAAAATAACATTCTTTCTTGAATAATAATAATATAAGAACTAAGACAAGTTCCTCTATTTGCATTCAAAGATGTTATCTTATATTTGATTTCGTTTAAGTATAAATATGGAGCGCGCTCTTCGACCATTAATTTTGAGAATTTGAATCTTTTCTAATTCAAAGTAGGATATTTATCTAATAGAATCACAATTTTTTAAAAATTTGATACAAATGCAGCAAGTTAAATTAATATTCAAAAATAGTTTTTTTTGCAAGTAAAAGGCCCCTAAAAATAGAATACTAAGGGTTAAAGTATATTAAAATGTAAGGACGTTATAAAAATTAACAAATTAAAATTAATTTTGTAATTTGTAATAAAATTTGTAATGGAAATTTCCAAATTATACATTTTTAATTATGGATGAAAGGGGGGTTATAGTTTTACGTTTAACACAGCATATAAAGTGTTAAAAGATTAGAAATTAAAAAAATGGTGGTATTTCTATGATTTATAATTTTTCTATTGTGAGAGGTATTCTAAATTTGCTCTCAACCTTGGCAGATCTCCAATTTTCTTACTATTATTTTTAACGACTTGAATCTAAGTGTGTGATATGAACAGAACACATATTCTTTATTTGGAACTTCCAGTATTTCTAGCATTTTTAATGCTGAGCTTCACATATTAAATCATACAACTTATGAATAGAAATACGCGTTACATTTTACTTCGTATTTTAAAAATTATTTCACGTTTTATCCAATCTTTCCATCACTTTCATTACTTATTACGTTTCTTTAAATAGCCACAGATAAAAACATCGTCTTTCAAGTTCTAAATGTAACTCCGAAGCTAATTGACATGAAAATATATATTCCACATGGCTGGAAATCTAAGATCTGTGAAGTTACTTTTGAATACACAGTTTATCTAAATTGACCTTGGAAATTCAATTAAGATTATATGCATACGAGAACTCGTTGTGATGAAAAGATTTTACACGCTGTAACTGAAACTCACTTTGATTAAAAATGCCTCATTATATCCTCATTATTCCAAGCCTTTCTATTTCTAGAAATATTTTTAAAAAGTAGTGAATAATTATAATTTATATCAGAATCTTTCAACTGTTCATTTTTTTATTTATATTTAATTTTAAAATTATTTTTATTTTAATTTAATTATTAGCGAGAATATTTTTAGCAACTTCTTTTGTGTTTTTCAAAATGTATCCTGAGTGAAGCAGTTTGTTTCGTCAATAACAAAAAAAACATAAAACATAACAAAACTAAAATAATAGTATACAAATCAATACACTTTTAAATATAAGGAAGAATTGAAAATAAGGATCTGCTTAATTGTAAAACTTTATATACCATCGATAGATTTTTTTAATTGTGACAGTCAAATATGATGTTTATAAAAATGCAATGCATAAAAATATGAAATAGTTGAAAGATTAAGTTTATATTTTTGAAAAGAAAAACAAATTTACATTTAAGTAACGAATCAGTGAAGTGTTTTAAAAATATTGGAATATTTACTTCTATTTTGTGTAGGAATACCAATGAAAATGTAAATAAAACTATACAAACTATGGAACAATGCACTACAGTGCAGAACTAGTATATATTTATTTCCTTTCTAGCAATAGGATTACCACATTTTGTAAAAAAATTAACATGATTTCCACAATTTTGAGCATCGTAAGTTATTGTTACATAAAATCCCTTTCAGTTAGGTCATTTGTACATTAGATTTGTTTGATAACTATTTAAAATAAAATAGAAACAAAACACTTTATAAAGTTAAAATTTTAAGGTTGTTCAAACATTTAAGATACCTTTGGTAAATTTTTAACAGCAATTATGTTGTTTATATGTGCAGTGCATAATAGTTTTATTAATCAAAGCAAATTTATTTTGCCCTTCAAACTAATTTACCTATACCTATTACCTATTACCTATACCTATTACCTATACCTATTACCTATACCTATTACCTATACCTATTACCTATACCTATTACCTAACTGTACATATTACCGTACTATACTTTCTACCGAATCATTATGCAATAATTGAATAAAAGTATAAAATAATTGTTTTTTTGTGCGTGGGAAGTAAAAAAAGTGACCTCAAATACGGTGTAAATATAATAAAAACACCCCAATTTACAAGTTATTAAGATTCCTAGAAAATATCATCTAACTCAGAAAACAAAAAAATATCTTATGTCAGACTTAAATTAGTTTTCTTAATTCAGGAATGCACCTATAGCTGGTTAGAATTCACAGTTGAACTGCTTAGGGTGAAAGGGGTATAAGTCCAAAAATAAAAAAAAACCTTGAGAAAAGCACGAATTTGGATTTCTTCTATGTTCCTTTACCTAGTGTGGTAATCTCCTAAGTCAAAAGCTCAATGATTTGCCCGTAATACCCGGTTCACACATAAAAAATTAAACTAGTTTAAGTACCAATCTAGCTTAAGTCGAGTATTTAATTTATGCTCGACTTAAGCTAGATTGGCACTTAAACTAGTTTAACTTTTTATGTGTGAACCGGGTATAAGAACTACCTAAAAAGTGTAATCTCCATAGGAACAACACAGGCGCCGTTATAGAATTCTTCGATTACTCAAAAATACGTTCAGTGGACTTATGCCACTTTCATTCTAACCATCTCGATTGATTCAAAAAGTTTCTTTCAATTCAAGATGACATACACTGCTGATAGACGCAAGGACTACCGAACATAATTTGAATCGCTTTAGTCTTGCGTTATCTGTTTATACGTTTCCCTCCACTTCCCTATCCTCCTTCAATTAATGAGCCCATCCCTATAGGTATCCCTTTTTAAAAAGGGGACACGGAAAATACTCAGGGAGGGGTGTCACCCAGATGTCGCATCCACGCGTCTGTCCAGGAGTGAATGAAGTCTCCGCATCGTAAAACGAGACACCGCCAGGAGTGCGACTGACAGTGATGAGAAAAAATCGGCGCTCGCTTTTCCATGGCCTCAAGTGGTGTGGAAAATACGAAACTGTTTTCTGTACCAACTTTTGATGGATGGTGACCAATAAAAATGGCTTTCTCAAGCGGCCATCTCAACACGCGGCAGACACTCGCTATTGTTGTTGAGAGTTGACCCAGCTTTTTAATATTGGGCATGTCGCGCATATACGCTTCAGCTGGGCGCCTGCCCGAGATTTCGGGTCTCGACTGTCCTTTTTGTGTTCGATCGAATTATTTATTCACTTACGAAAGCTGAAAATGTGGGTTGAGTTTCTTTTTTTTTCGGGGGGGGTTGTCTTACTGGTGTAAAAATGCATTGGGTTGCGGTAAAATTGTGAGATACATCAGTATGAAATTGGAAATTTACTAGACTACATTTTATAAATTAATAAAATTTTCATAAAATATTTAAAAATAATAATACATATTTTTTATGTTAGTTGTGTTCTATTATAAATATTTCCATATTTTAATTAAATTCAAAATTCTTCTATAGTATATAAACTCGTGTGGAGAGTAGTAGGATTTAAAGAAATTATTTTATTATTGTTATTAATTATATTATGTTTTTTATTACAAATCACAAAATACTTTTTAAACCTTGCAAAACTGTTACCAACAATCTAGTATTTTACATTGAGGATTGAGGAGAATAATAAAACAATAATTCTGTGGACACAATAGACTGTCAAAATTGTACTGTTAAAATTCCATTGATTACATTCTGACACAATCAATTCACAGAATATTCAAACTAACAATATAACTTCATTTTACATTATGTGCAGTAATTTCATAAAGCATACTTTTTATAACATTTATTAACAAACTTCAAATGGTTTTTAATTTTTTTGTCGGTTAAATTAATGAATAAAAAAATTCTATATTTTTTGTAATATATTCCAATACGTGCCACAAAGCTAAACTTAATATCTATTTTACCATCCCATTTTTATTAAGTTAAAGTTTATAGGAATGGTAATATAATATGTTGTCATCAAAAAGCATTAAAAAGTATAAAATAAAGAAATTTGTAATTAAAAAAACTTATGCTTATATAAATGTTTGTTTAAACATAATTATCTACCCCGACCCCATAAATTTAACATTAATAATGCTTCTTTATAGTAAAATAAAAATCGTACCATTTCATAATTAAAAAAAATTTCCGCAACCATCTTCTTATTTAAACCTTATAATTTTGATATAGAAATACTTATAAAGGTGAACAACCATACTTAACATTTAGTACTATCTTATCCTTAAACTAGTGAAATAAGAACTCCAATAGTAATAAAATAAAAGTATTTAACAACAGTATTTAACAAACCAATTAATGCTGAAATGCAAAGCTGTATCATAAGACATTTTCTCGACCTAACTTTTATTTCTAAGCGGCAACATTAAAAGACAAAGTTGTCTCCTTTTCTTCACTTTTTGGAGTAAATGAAGATGAATAGAGTACAATAAAGAACGTTTAGCTTTTAAGTGACCTCAGATAAGAAGAGCTGGGTCTTGTAGCTTTTAATAGTTGCGTAAGTTGGAAATTATAGCCTCTAGATATAGAAGAAATTACTGACTTAATGGTGAACATGGCAGGAAAAAATGTCTTTCTATACATGACTGTAATAAAAATGAATAGAAGTGAGGAATTTACTGAAATGTTTTGACGCATCCGTTCAAATTGTAATAAGGAAAAATAAGTTTTTAATAACTATAAAATAACTTTTACAACATGTAAAGTAAGTTGGTATTTATGTAAAATTAAATTTATTTGGTACCACATAAAAATAAAGACCTCAAAACTGTATTTTCTTAAATTATACTCATTAAGTATAGGTAACATAGAATTTGGTAAAAAAAGGTTACTGATAAGTAAACGATTTTTCCGTTTGGGAGTAAAAGATATATTTAACGGAAAATAAATTACTTTTGTATTTTATCAGCTAAAACATTAGTTTCATGAAATAACACTCTGTTAACAAACGACATTAATGACCCTCTTTTAAAATGTTCGATTAAGGAACGATCAAACAGAAAAAATCAAACAATTCCAAAATAACAAAGTTTTTGAGGAAATTTGCTGAATAAAAGTCTAAATTTACTTAGAGACTTATACTTATTATTTACTTAGACTCATGCACTGAAAATAATGTATCGATATCAGGAATATCCTATTCTTTACAAATAGGGGGGAAAATTTTGTTTAAGGCTTCTGACATGGACGTTTCTGTTCCAAATGCGTCTACAACTCCCATATTTGGTAGGGCCATTGTACCCCCCTAAACAGTTGTTAGGGTAATTTGATCTCGGGGAGTATATTTTAGGGATCTAAAAAATCTTTCGATTTGATTCCGGAATCGATGCTTAAGGTTTGATTATTTTGATTCTTGATTCGATTCCAACCTGAAATCGATTCCTTAGGGCCAGTATCGAAAAAGTAGAATAGAACTTATCTATTGCAATTTCAAATCAAAGATAATTAGTTATTATTACCAATTTAATTAATAATCAGTAAAATATTAATCCATTATCAAAATAATAATTAATTAATGAACAAATTTGTTAATAATTATCTGTATTAATTAGAAAATTAAGTACAATTTCTAAGATTCGATTCCTGTTGGAATCGATTCCTTCAAGCGTTCGTATCCTTGGTATCTAATCTAAGGCATTCGATTCCGGAATCGATTCCTTCAGAAATATTTAGTACCCTAAGTATATTCCCCCTCCTGGAAGGTTCTGTGATATGAATATAATTGATAAGGAACTGATATTTGTATTATTCTCAAAATAACAAACTATCCTTATTTTTTGGACACCAGTGTATGGGTGAATATCTCTTGATTAAAAATTCAAATCCGTCCACCCAGTGACTGCAGAAAACGCTATTAGAACACAGGAAAGTTTCACTTCACCCCCCGTAGAGCTCCCCCGAAAATACCCCCCACGATCCCTACCCGCATAATCCCAACGCCTATTTTGATTTGCCAACCCATTGAGCCTGTCACCCACTTTGCTCATAGCGGGGACTATTTCAGCACAGCCTTACCAAGCGCTCTTCGAACAAAGGGGCATCAGTCAGCCATCGGAGGACAATGGGGCTGAGGGGGCGCACAGGGGCCCTTTGTGCTGATCCGTAGGTAGGGTAACGGAAGGGAGCCAGGTACGATTCCCGCTGCTAATGGATGGCTGCAATCGAGGCGAGAAGGGGGGTTGTCTGTGCTATTTTAATTGGGGTGCTGTGTGCAAGGCTCAGGTGAGCTTTTTTTGCCGCTGGTGTGAAGTCCGTTTTTTCTTCTGCAGGTGAAGATTGAGTCTTTTGTCAGTGTCATCTTGCTTTCCATATGTAAATTGGGGGGAGTAGGTAGTATTGTTTGGGTCTGAACACCGTGCCAGAGAAAATAATTTGTTGGTTGCATGATAATAATTGTTGATTAGGGCGAACACTTTTGAAGGTCTTGGTTGGTTGAGTTCAAATTTATTGCAATAAAACTGCTGTGTTATTCTCTTTTAATTTTTAAGGCCTCTTGTTGCTGAAAATAAAGTGTTTGATGTGCTAAAAACTTCTTATAACAATAAATTATATCTACGGCATCAATCTATGGCTTTATGTGTAGCAAAACTTTTACGTCGTTTAAGGGATGGCGAGCAATGACTGGCTGAACAACATACGTCAGACACAATTTAAAGTCTGTTAGAAACTATGGGACCGTGTGAAAAGAAAAATATCCTGACCATGAGTCATTAAGTTACAGTTTATTGATTAGATTACAAGCCATTTTTATATTTAATAAGTATTCGGCAGTGGTAATAATTTATTCATCTTTGAAACACATATCCTAAGTTTAAAACTTTCGGAAGGTTTAAGTTTCTCGTAAAAGAGGGTTTCTAACCAATTTCTATGAATATACCAAATTCCATAAAAAGGCTAATTGAGTACTTAAAAATTCAACATGATATTTTGTCACAGTTAATGCGCATAATTTGGTAATGTACGGTTTACCTAGGTAAAGTATAGTGAATAGTGAAATAGTGAATGCATTTAATTATATAAATCACAAATTAGGTCAATATTTTTATTATTAAAAAAAGCCTCCATAGGTAGGCAACCACTTTAAGTGCTTATCAGTCATACTTACACTAATTTTTGACATTTAAATCTATTTCTGCTAAATATCTATCAGTAACTTTTATGATAACTTTGTCTTTTAAAAGTTTACAACACACATTCAACAAATGTTTCTTTCTCTCTTTCACTAGGCTTTTTTACTCTAAAACCTAAAATTTTAGTGCATTAGGTACTTATCTCCACTAAGTAACCATTGAAAGACGAACCCATCAGATTGCATAACCTAAGTATACCGTCAACCTCAAACAAAAAGAAAAAAGAAAGCCTTACATAACTCCAACGCATCCGTCTGTCTGTGCGTGTGTGACCTCCCTTTCCTCTTCAAAGTCCGTCCCTCAGTTTGGGCCCTCCGCAGAAATTAATTGATTCACCGCGACGAAAAAAGACATTTTGCGCCATGACAGGAACTTGAGTGGCAGGCAGTCCTCACGAATACTTTCGTTAATTCAATAGTCCATTGATTTCCTCTTTACTAGGTGGGACAAATAACTTATTCCCTCTGCATAATAAACTTAATTTAGGCGATGCGTAACATTCAAGGCAAGCCCTCGTAAGTGCTCGCCGGATAAGGAAGGGGATTTTTAATTACCGGAAAGAGCCGAGTCGCAAAAAACCTCTTCGGAATTCGTCGGTGATTCTCAGATTTTTTCGCAGTTGGGATTGATTTTGGAAAATCCTCGCGTAGACTTGTTTTGTTAAATTAAAACAACAAGAGTGCGCGGGATATGGGGCCAACCAAGCGTGGACGGGTTGAGTGGGCACGAGGCTTTTTTGAGCGCTTAATTGATCCGGTCCGTGATGTTTGAGGCATTGTTTGAGGGCAATTGGATCAGGGTTTTAAGTGATTGTCGAAAAACCTTTATCGAAATGCATTAGTGGGTGAAACCTACACAGAACAGGCTTTGTTTGTTGAAAGTGAGTTTGGATTGTGTTGATGTTAATTTTTTTCTTTGTTGACAAATTTTTAAACTAGTTTTTGTGGGATGCATTTCTTTTTTACTCTACGAAATCCGGTGACTGCAATACTATTTAAATTTTTGCTATCATAACAATTGTCATGTCTTAAAATACGAGTACCGAACCTTTATTACACTCATTAGTATACCATTGATGTTTTTACAAGCATTTGTGTAAAACTTAACTTCATGTTTACACTGTAAAAAAAAATTCTGAAACGTTACTTAAAAAAACTGGACAGCTGAGTTGCCCATTTTTTAAAGTTATGTTCCTGGAAAATACCAGGAACTTTTCTGTAAAATACTGAAACCTTTCACAGAAATACCAGTAAGCTATCTGTGAAATACCAGGAACTTTACTGTTAAAATACTGAAACGTTCCAGAGAAAATAAAATTCCACATAAAATAAAATAGTCGCTACCGGGATTCGATCCGAGGAACTACCACTTGCAAAGCAAACGCTTTACCACCGAGCCAACCACGACTTACTGATGTACATTCCATGTAAAATATAACTTAGGATTAAGATCCAAGTCTGGAATTTTGATAGGTTGATACTTTAGGAAAATTTTGAAAATTAGATGCAAAAAGACGTTTTTACGCCCAATTACGGTAGCAAAAAATTTTTGTAAAAAGGTTTCGATGTATAGGCATGACAGGTGCACCGCACTAACTATCCGCTTCTGGCAGGATTCAGCGGTATTCTCAGGAACGTTTCAGAAAGAAAACCAGAATTTTTAAGTAAAGTGTTAAACTGCTGTAAAAACTCATAAAAAGCAGGAACGTTTCTGGAAATAATGTGGAACGTTACTATTATTTTTTACAGTGTAAGTTTTGTAATTGGACCAAAATAAATTTTTGGTAATTGAATTTTCAAGTATATTCAAATTATAGGAGGTTTATAAGAGTCAGTAAGATTATTTGAAAAAACGGTTGTATATTAAATTAAAAGAAAAACTTGCATTTTAGATAGGATAGGTTATTTACAATTATTCGTATCAGATAGAAATTAAAAAAGAAGTTACAAATAAACTTAGTATTCCTAGAACCCGATATTGAAATTTTTGGTACAACATTCACTAAAAAAGAAGTTTAAAGGTAAGAGATTAGTATGATATGCTTAAAGTAAATTCAACAAATATTTATTGAATATAGTTTGGTAAATATAGTTTTAATCTCTCATACGGAGAAATAAACTGGTTTTAAAGCGAAAGTGTGGTTGGAGAGGTATTTCAGAAGCCTTTTAAGGAACATTTAAAAGTACAAACTAGTAACGTAAAACTTGATTGAAATAATAAGGAAAAAATAACTATTTATGGGGTGCATTTAAGCTTATGAGAAGCTTTATAACTATCGTTACCATTATTAAAAAAGACTAGTTTAAAGAGAATTTCAAAATTTTAATAACGATCATTTTAAGTTAAACTTTTTAAACAACAAGTTTATGCTCCGAATAACCAATTGGCTCCGCTTTTCACAACCGTCCCAAAAATCAAGAGCAAACCGCTCGTCGCCGCCTCAGAAGATGCTATTGAACTGTTCTTAGAGCGGGGGGGAGGGCTCCTGTCGGGAAAAGAACAATCGCAAGTATTGGACGCCATTGATTAATCCAGACCGATAAAGAAGGCGGCCAAAACAAGAAAGCCGAGCGTGCCTCACACCATAAGGTCAATTAAGAGGCGAAGAAAAATACCAGCAAGTTAACTAATAATTGTAGAGTTAATGAGTCATCCGTAAAGGATATTAAAGCGAGGAAAATGAGAGCGAGTGCGAGTTCTGTGGCGGAAGCATAACTTAATTATCCCGCGTTTATTTCGAAAAGTACTCCCCAGCCAATATGAGAACTTTTCCCCTTTTTTCAATCCGCGACTTTTAATGTCATTAAGATTCCAAGAAGTTGCCCCATAACAGATTCCCCGTGATTTCATTTGTGTAAGACTCGGGTCATTATCCAATACAGCTGGCGCTCTCTATTTTTCCAACCAGCTCTCTATTTTTCGCGGAGCTCTCTATTTTTCGCACCTAGGCTTTTTGCTGCTGGGATTTTTATGGAGCGGCGGCCGCTAATAAGCCGCGCGGTGAATTATTCATTCAGCGGGGAATTCCGGCGCGATTCAAAGGGAGGGAGGGATCGCTTAATGAACGATTGGGAGAAGAGGAGGAAAAATCAGACCGTTGAGGTGTATTTGGTGGGGAAGGGGCTGGGTATTAATTACTCTGTCTTAATTTATTGCGAGGGAGGCTTTTCTGAACACGCGCCATCTTAAAAACTTCAATGGAGGAGATTTTGTTCGGAGGAAACCTATACGCTTATAAAGAGGGATCTTTTTAAAACATTGGTTCGCACACTTTCGGGAGTTATGGAAGTTGTTCGTGAGAATAGTATGGTTCTTGTGTGGAATGCATAGTATAATTTTCACGTAAGTGTGTCTTCGTAACTTTTTCACACCATTTCTAATGAGGTAGATCCTTGATTAGCTGTGATTGGACAATCCAGAATGACTTAAATAAAATGGAAATGCGGTTCACTTCTGAATTGGTCGTCAGTTCGAAAAAGGGGAAATTGACATTTTGTGACAAGTTTTGCTCTACACATGAGTGGGAAGAAAGACCTAATAACTACTAGGCAGATATACCCCTTTAAAATGGCGAAATCAATGACCATTCATTATATTCTTTGATTAAATTTAAAATTTAAGTTACTTTGTCTTTCTTTTCTTATTCTTTGTGCTGTTAACTGAGATAAAATGAAATTTGTTTTTGAGTTAAAAATTTTTTCATTAATTTATTTATCTAGTGAATGTTTGACTCCCATTGATTTACAGTTACAAAACAACTACTCTTAATATATTTATATTTTTTATTCTCCTAGTATATCGTTATTTGAAACAGGCTTTATTTTATTTTGATAATCACTTTTAAGTATTATCATTGGATAAATTACTTTAAAGTTCTTGGTTTATTTTAAAAGTAAGATTTTATCATTAACAAAACTTCTGCAGAAAATACTTTTAAAACTTAAAATAATCACTAGTTTAATCTTAAATTTCTTTTACAAGAGTAAGATAATATATAGTAAATAACAATGAACAATACTACAATGTTGAGCAGAAGTTATAAATTTATCTTTGAAAATTGAAGCTTTTATGATTTTTCTACCATTCTAATTACATTCTACATTACATTTCGTGTCATGATTAAACGTTATATCATCACCTTTTACACGTTTTATCGTATAATCGTTCTTTTACTAAATGGATAACAGCTATAAGTATCGTCAGAAGAAAGTAAGGTAACTTACAAGATAGATAACTATTTGCTTTCATAAAGATTGAAAAGCTAGATAACAATGTTTCAATTTGACATAAAAGAAGTAAGGGATATATTACGGTATTGATTTGTTTTTAACTTTAACCCTCTCGCCACCCTGGGCCTCATATGAGGCTCCTACTTATGAGCTCAATTTTTGTATGATGTAAACTTTCAAACTTATTTTCTTTTCATCAGTGGCTTCACTGATTCATGTAGATCACATATGAGACTGCTACATGGTTTCGGAATTCGTTCCTAAATGATAGCAAGATGATTTATTCCTCAATGTTTACATTTTAAGCTGTGATGCTTGTGAAGAGAAAATACTAGCTAGATAATAGCTTCTGTAGAAAATTTTTTATAGGTTGGTAGATATTTTCTTATGTCGTAACCTTCTAATATTATGACCATGTCTTTTAATAAGTTCTAAACCAAGTATTTTCTGTTAAAATGAAAAAAATATGGCCCATATGACCTCATATGAGGCTCATAAAAATAACTAGGAAGGAGTGCACACAAGAAAAAAATATTTTTCCAGACAAATTATAGGGGCATTTTGGATGTATTGAGAAGAAGAAAAAGTTTTTTCACTTTTTTGATGTTCTGGTGCCGAGAGGGTTGAGTAAATGAAACTAAAATATTCTTCCAGGAATTTTTTTCAATAAGTAACGTAGTTTTACTTTTCTTAAAAATTAATTATTGAATTATTCTTTTATTAGATTCCGAAATAACTACTAATTATGAGAATTTCAGTAGATATTATGGTTTTGTTCTGGTTATTTACTAATCCCAAAGCAAATGTTACTAACATTTCTCTTTTTCAGGATCAACCACTATAAATAATTCATAAAAAGAAAATACATACATACATACACAAAAAAAATTAACTGGATAGGTGCCCACATCAAAAAAGACGAATGTTAATGCTATAAAGAGAAAAATAAAACTAACAATAATATTTTAACTATGTAACCCTTCATAAGTAACTTTATAGAAAACCGTATATTGTTATTTATAGCTTTTAGAGTATGTTTATGTTGTACTTAGGTACTATTTTATTAACTGTATATTAAAGCTTTTAGTTTTTATATGATGTATATAAAACGTGAGTCGAAATATGAGTATTTTCTATCAAACTTAAATTGTTTATTTGAAATACAAACTGTTTAATTTTTATGTAGTTTATTTCGCTTAAATTTAAAGTTTAATTTTATTCTTGTATATTATTTATGTAATTTAAGTTATTTTTTATAATATTTCCTTCCATTCTGAGTTTTCGTCTTATATTTAATCCAATTTTATTCCAAATGTATAATTTTCTTTTACTTTAATCATTTATAATTATTATTTGAATAAAATTAATAATTTTTTTCTTTTTTAACTTTATTTTCTATATAACTGTATAACAAATTTCATTTTAATTGAATTGAACATGATTTTCGTTCAGTTAAACATATAATTTTCATATGTATTATTTTAACTATAATTTTTATTTCCAATTTAATTTATAACTTTTTTATATTGTTTAAATCAAAATTTTGAATTAAATTGGTAATTTTCATTTAAGTCGTTATTTAAATTACAATTTTCATTTCAGTTAAATTTAAAATTTTCAATAACGTTGCGTAACTTAATAGTTTTAATAAAATTTCAAATACCGCATATTTCCTCGCATAAGCCGAAAGTACGCTGTTTATTTAAAAAATTAACCAGAAATTTAAAACCTGCATGTAAACCGAGTTAAAATTTCGCTCTCATAAATAATCAAAATCGGAGCCTGGAAATAACGGCCTGCAAGAACAATATTGGAATTGGATCCCACTAGGATTCGTACTTTCTGTATACGCATAGTAAAAACTTTTTGAATGGACGGAAAAAGTTGCGTTTTCTTTCATTTGTTTATATTTTATGTATTGGAGTAACTTAATTTCGCTAATAATTTTTCAAAACTGTATTTAGATCCACTCCCACTTTTGAATCGAAAAATTTCCAAAAATTATCCGCTTATACTCGGAAAATACGGTATTATACTCTGTTCATTTAGAATAGGCGCCTGAGACGTAATGTATTAGAAGCACTTACAATTAAAATACTGTAAAAAAATCGGTCACTGAAGTTGTGTGATGAGCGTTATTAAGCATTATTGAGCGTTTTTGATCCTGTTTCAGGCGACTTTTCTAAATGAACAGACTATAGGATGCCGCATTAAAAATATAATTATACTTCTACTACGTTAAACTACGAAAGAAGACTTACATACGCACATCAATACAGAAAATCTTATGTATTGCTGATATAGACGCTAACATCTATATACCTCTCCACTCACGAATCCCCAATTCACACACCACTGAAATCCCACTCCCCAAATAATTTCAATGAAAGACCGTTTATCTCCAACTTCTGTCCTTCCCATTAATCCCCCTAAAACCCCACTTGGAGCACGATCATCTGCCGAGCAGCCAACAAGCCCACGAGTTCATTAGATCCAGCTGTCACCCAGCTATCTCTGTTATTACTCAAATTCCGTTTTTTTCACCCCCCTTATCACGACAGAGCTTTTTCATTTCTGGATGAAACAGATAAAAAGCCTCTGTACTGTTTAGTTTATTAGCAGCCCCAGCTAAAGATTCGACACTTTCTTATTCATCCATCAACCACTCAGGCCTCATTTCCTTACATATTTACTCCGATTAGGACAGTTGGCTAGAAGACTTAATTCTTATCGGCCAGGAATCTCGGCTTTCCTGCTGGTGTTTGATGAAAAGAGCGCTCCATTTATTAATTGTGATTGGACAGTTCGCGGGCGTGTGCTGCAATGGCGACGTCCTGGCTAAACGGCAGATTCCAATTAGATGGACGGGGGATGTCATGAGGAATATGTCGTTTTTTATCTGGGGAGAACTTCTCGTCAAATAAATGAAAGCGGTTTGAGGTTTAACTTACCGCCTGCTGGTTTCTCTGGAACCTATCAGATGGATAAGGAGTGGACGATTGTGACTTCAAAACCCCATGCAGTGGGAAGAATCTATTAAAAAATCAAATATTAATCTAAAGCTGCAATAAATTTTAGAACTAGTTTCAACTTCCTAAATTCATGATCATACTTATCATGTGATAAATGTTTTTAAATTATAATTCACTTCATGTAATACATGGGCACGTGTATTGACTCTTAACATCTTGAACTTAGTCTCAGTATTTGATGTTAAGTTTCTTTACACATTTTTTTACCATAAAACTTACAATAAATGGTTTGAAAATTAATATACCTATACCCTTTACTTTATTATAGTAATACTAACTATAGGAAAATAATATTTTCTGTTCATTTTTAACTAATTTTTACTAATTTTAACTAATTTAACACAAACACTATCATCAAAGGCTAACTGTATTATTTTCAGGTATCTAAAATATCCAAATTTAGATTTCATTCCTTTGTATTAATATAATTCCAATAATTAAACTATTATTTTTAATTTATATCAATTACTTAAACAATATTTGCATCATATTTAAAGAATTTCTTCGTTCGTTATTTCCTATTATTTTATGTTTAATTATATTTTTAACAAATAAAAAATACGTACTGTATTGCGTTGAGAGACCCATCCCATTGCTATTTCTATATAAGAAGGTACACTGTGATAGTTAAAAAGCGATATTTTAATATAAATGATTTTTAACTATTTATTCCATCACTATTTATTCCATCACAGCATCACTTCTCTATTGTTTGTTTTACGTGATTTTCAAACAGATGTATAACCTGATTTAAGTTATCTTACCACCTGAAATTCAATAGTTTTTATTTAAATCTAACATTTTTAAATTAATATCACAGTAGAAACATTTATTACAGATGAACTTATTTTATTAAAGAGAAATAATTTAGATCTCTACTAAAAAAACTTAAATAGTTTTACAAAACTTTCATACACCTAAAAGCATGAGATATTGAGGTATATTAAAAAAATACTTTTATTAGTTACATACAAATCATAGTATATAGCTGTGTAAGTGTATACATTATACTATATGGAAGTGAAGAAAAGGAAAGTACTAATTATCTTAGTTAATATGTATAAATATCTTGTTTTAATCTCTGATACAATAAGTAAAACTTAGGCAGTATAGATTTATAAAAAAACCTTTGTGGCTAATCTTTTATCATAGTTTCCTTGACCTTCAAAGCAATTGCCTATTAAAGCTTTCCTCGAGTTACAGCTGCAAGAAAATCGAGGAAATCTAAACAGAATATTTCTCGCACTGGAGAACAAACCAATAAACCATCCATATTTTATACAAAAGCTGACAAAACATCTTCCTCAAAGAAAAAGAATATTTGTTTCCTTAAGCAATCAGCTTATTGTCCATATTTGATTCACTTCTTCACTTTCAAAAGTGATTCTTTATAGATATTGTCTAACAGAATTTAAAAGGGGATAGATAGATTGAAATCAAGATGAAAATCCAAAGCACTATCGGATGGCAGAGAAAGTCTCAAGGCTTTGTATTTGCTAGTCTCGAAATCTCCTGACAACTCAATTTCTTCTTTACCAATGGCGTCAAACACATTTTCTCCCCAACATTTCTCTCTCGCAGGGCTTCCATAGTACGTGACAGCACTGTTTATTAGATAAATACCATTCCTTGAAGTGTTTGATTGTCTAAAAGAGATATAGCCAAAATGTGGAGAATGAAACAGAAGATATCACCATCTTAAGAAAATATTTTTGGGGTCTAGTAAGAAATACAGAAACGAAAATAATGTTGGGCTGTTTCAGGTTATAGGGGCAATGCAATAACATCCGTTTCATGGCACTGAGAAAGTTGTTTAAAAATGTGAGTATTGGGAATTGGAAGGTATTTAGTAAAGATGACTGTTTTTCACATTAAAAGGGAACTAAATGTATATGAATTTCATGGTTGTAGCTCATGTAATTCAAAGTTTATAGGCTTAGAAAGACACAAAAATGATTTCTTAATGAAAAAAGTTTAATTTTCTCCCAACCTTTAAGTATAACAAATTTTTAATCACACTTAGTGTAATAATTTTTTTATTTTTTAAGTATACAGTTCTTATCATATCAAACAATTTCAAGGCAATGTCATTATTTATAAATATTATTTATTTTTAAAATGCATTAAAACTTTTTAAAGAAATCTATAAAAAATTGAATGTTATTTAAGAGTACGTGAATTTAATTTGTTTAGTCAAGAAAAAACCTTCTCGATGTCCAGGATATAAAATAAATTCCTTTGGCTAATTACTATGTAAAATAATTTACTAATAATAATAACTCAACTAAACAAGGATCATTTTAACAGGGAGAGCTTAAATCATTCTTTAAATGTTAGTAAATAGTTGGAATGTACTCTTCTAGAAATAATAGTAACATGTACAGTACAGGGGTAGGTTAAAAAAGAGATTGACATATACTGGGAATTGAAGATTTCAGAAAAAATAGATCAAGAGAGCTTAAACCTATTGTTAGAAGTTCGCTATTCATATAAAATAAAAACTCTCTTTAAAATTTGTGTTTTTGAAACAACATACACTTAAAGTAGGTTAATGCAATTGTCCCAACATAAATTTAAACGAGGCATATCCAATTGTCCTTTTTTTATTAGAAAAGTTACTCGTTAAACTCGCAAAACTCGCGAAACTTGAAAAACTCGTTAAACAGAGTTTGCAGAATGCAGTTAAGAGAACAATCTTGTAATTGATATAAGAACAAACACGTCGATGAGTTTTATTATGTTTCTTTAACACCCTTCCCTTACCACCACCAGCAGCGTGTTTACCACCGGGCATCAGCAAGGCGACAAAACATGCCATAAAAATATGTCCGACTCGTCCCCGTAGCTCCGATTTGACTTTCAAAACAACCCCAATCCAGAGGCTGCAAAATCAGGAGAAGAAAAAATTCCTTATTTTTTCGCCAAAACAAACAGGACGGATTCGTCGCAGCTAGTTAACAGCAGAGTCAGTAACTGTTTTGGGTCCGTGCGCATTGTGCTGCCACTTTTAATTCTTGGTGAATCAGCCCGAGAAGTGTGCCAACGCGATTCCGAGGGATCACCCAATGGCTCTAACGAGCTCCCCGAGCTGGCTGTCATGTGGTGACTTACATTGAGATCTGGTGACTTGTCACCTAATTCTGTCTCCTATTGATATTTCTATAAATTTTAGTAATTTTATGACATTTCATTATTTTTGTAATGCAGCTTGTAATAAGCTTGGGAGCTCGTTAGAGCCATAGACACTGAATATTATAACAAAATAATAAAATATTTCAGTCTTGGAAAGGCTCTAACGAGCTCCCAAACTTACTGTCATTTAGAGACTTATATTGGAAATCGGTAACTTGCTACCTAATTCTATCCAATGCGTCTAACGAGCTCCCCGAGCTGGCTGTCATGTGGTGACTTACATTGAGATCTGGTGACTTGTCACCTAATTCTGTCTCCTATTGATAAATCTATAAATATAATTAATTTCATGAAATTTATTATTTTTAGTACATTCAGTCTAAATGGGCTGGACCTGCATTGCAATCTGGTGACTTGTCACTTAATTCTGTCTCCTATTTGATATTTCTATAAATTTTTGATAATTTTATGACATTTATTATTTTTTTACAAAACTGGGTCTCTCAATGGCTCTAACGAG
This sequence comes from Tetragnatha versicolor, assembly GCA_024610705.1. Classification (NCBI taxonomy): domain Eukaryota; kingdom Metazoa; phylum Arthropoda; class Arachnida; order Araneae; family Tetragnathidae; genus Tetragnatha; species Tetragnatha versicolor. The sequence continues at coordinate 37,470,032 of JANDEH010000009.1, read as the reverse complement.
CTTCCAAGCTTGCTGTCATTTAGTGACTTACACTGAGATCTGGTGACTAGCCACTAAATTATGTCTCCCATTGATATTTCGATAACTGTTAATCCCTTCTGTGTGGGTGTCCTGGCCACCCCATATTTGCTATAGGATTTAATGTATATTCCGGGATGTCTAGGTTTGAAAAAATTAATAGTTTTATGACTATTCGACTATCTAAAGTTTTATATATTTTCCATATTCATGATTTTTTTTGTGGAACTAAGCAAATTTTGTTCCTTTGGGACAATACTTCACAACGAGACTTATATTTATGATTCAAATGAATTCTTGCAAATATTTTTCTGTTTTACAAATTTCAATTTTTAGTGTTTCTTAATTATTATTATTTATAGATTTCATTTACAATCTCGTGACTTCTGTTCTAGAATTATTTATACGTTTCTTATATCTATAATGATAAAAAATTATAATTTATTAATTGAAATAATCTAGATCTATAGATCTCATTATCTATATTTTCCCACTTCATTGGTAAACAAAGTTTACATTTATTTTAAGGAACACAAAAACAGAATAAGACGTTAGAAAAGGTTTGTAAACTTATAATGCCTGATAATATTCTTAAAAACACAAAATTATACTGTGTATAATTTATAGTAAAATTCAAATTTTTGCAAAAAGAAATAGTTGCTTAAAAGTGTTAATTCTATATTGTTATTTTTTTAGTAGTTCTAATATTTTTTAATCTGATTTTCTTTTTAATAGCTTTTATCTCTCAATAACATCTCGATATAATTGCTATAATGATGAATTAAAAGACAGAATGTTGTTATTAATGGGAACTTGATTCCATAAATAGAAAACTAAAGAAAACTTGAAGATTAAAAGTTTTCGGGTAAAAATACCGTGGTTTAGAACTCAAATCTATGGACGTTTTTTCCGTCTTTACGACGATATGATAGAATTTTACATAGCTGATGATGTCCACATAGCACCAGACGAATGAAATCCTCATTCATTCTGACCGTGAAAGTATTTTATCTTTAAAGAAAACTCTTTTTTCCTTTTAAAAAAGCTTTCAAAATAAGGTTATTTTTAAGTAACGTATTGATAGTACAACTTATATTATCATTAGTTTTCTCAAATTTTAACCTTTTTAAATCACATCCAAAAATCAAAAACAACAAAGACTATAAAATTTTGTAGGGCAAAAATCCTTTTTGAATTGTTTCATCTTCTTAATAGTAGGAAATTGGTGAAAGAAAAATATGCTTTTCATTTTTTTTATTATTCATGCTCAAAACAGATAGTAAAATCTTTAACGATTTTCATACAATTTCCTAAAAGAAATTAATAGGAGTAATCTTGACAGTTTTTTTGCCCAACAAGCAATCTAAAACAAGAGATAAGTATCTACTGAATCCTTTTCCTGAAATCATTACTAGTCTTACTCCATTGCAGACTGAAATTAGATTAAGGGCAATTCAGAGAGCATCCAGATCTATCAAACAGCAATTATGTCTGGGGTTGCCAGGAACATATTGAGGGAAGAAACTTATTGACTATAGAGAAAAGAGAATTCAACACACAATAAAATTCGTTTTCTCGTAGAAAAGTTTTTTCTCTTACTGTATTTAATTGGAACACTAAGAAGTAGTTGAAAAGTTAAAAGAAACTTTTTAAATCACGATTTTAACTATATTAGAGTTAGATTGTGTAAATCATAAATTGAACTAAATAAAAAAGTAAACCCAAGCATAGAGCTTTTTTAAAAAAGTGGTACTACACTTCAAAACATTAGCATCGATCTAATGAGATATTTCTTATTATAGATCTTCATTTTATTCTTTGTAAATGCTTATTTTATCAAGCTTTCTTATACAATATTTTATGCTGCTTATGAGTAAATTTGTTAAGGAATGGTAAGTTCTAAACAGTTTGTGATAATTGTAACTTTGATGAGAAAAATCAAGAAATATTTAATAACGCGTTACATTTTATAGAAAATTGTAAATTTTTGAAAGAATATGCAGGTATTAGTTTTTATGCGAAAGAGGAATGTCTTGTTTGAAAATAAATCAAAATCTCTAAATCTGAAATAATTCCTTCAGAAAAAATTTAACGATGGTCTTCAGTCACCTAAGTAAAATCGCTTACTTAAAATTTAAAACTGTACTTGTCTGAGCATTTTAGATCTCTTTTTACCGACACCCATAATATAAAAGAGTGGACATGTTTCCCCACCTTTTTATAGAGCACCTCTCAAGCTGAGTTTGTGAATCATTAAAATCGCTTCCATCATCTTTACAGCTTTTTTCAACTCGTCGGATGGTCTCTATTTTTTCTTTCAGCGCGCGAGGAAAAAAAAAGATCCCGTCCCCAGGGGAAACTGCATTCCATCCCAGCATGCCCTGGGGCTCATTGTGGCAAATATCACTTCTTTACGATCTAATCTTGACAAATTTACTGTCGTAATTACGCATAAACTTACCGACAATGCTGGAGACGCGAAAGTTTACGTTGTGCTGAATGGTTACGTGCTGAATAAGTCGGGTAAGGAGAAGGTCAGTTAGGAGATTTATGTTAAGTTTGCAAACTGAGGATACCGATAAAGATGTGAGTCTGTTAAAAAGAAAGTTAATAGGTGATACTAGGACAGGAATCGGTATGGATGATGTTGAAATTGCAACGCAGCTTTTGGTATAAGATATTTAAACCCAGGATATGGTTTTCTTTACTTTTTTTTAAAGCCAAGGCCAAAAATTTAAATAAAATCATTTGCACAAATAATTATTAGTGTTAAGTTTTAAATATAGCCTGCTTATTTCTTCATTTAAAAATTAAACTTAGTTCCTAAAACAATCCATACAATATTGACACAGTTAATACTCTGTTCATTTAGAATTGGCGCCTGAGAAATGGTGCTTTCCCCCACGCTAGAAGTGTAACCATAGTTATGCTCTTCGCGCAGCCAATAGTAAGCCTTCTTCGTCACTTTGACGAAGATAGTTGCTATGGTTACCGATCGGTGGTGGGGAAGGAAATATTTTCGGGCGCCAGTTCACAATGAACAGAGTATAGATAAAGAACCGCCCTATTTAAGTTTCCATGCAAAAACAATGTGTTAAGCTATTAAAACTTTTAAGAAATATCTTTATAACGGTGAGTAAGGCATTTTTTAATCAATTGTTGAGGAACTTGAATAATTTTACTGCTTAGTTTTGAAAATTTTAAAATGATGTGGAAAAATAGTAAAAGATTTTTTTAGATGATAAAAGAGAAAAAAAGGAGAGTGAAGTTTTCAGTTAAGTGCACTTATGATTTTATAGAGCCCAAGATCAACAATAGGTTTGGAAAAGGTTAAAATAAAAAAAAATGATTTTGTAAATTAAAGGACAAAACCTTAAACAAAATTGAAGCTACAAACATAAAGTATTTATAACAAAAAGATTAAAGCAATAAATGTAGAAAATTTATATGGTGTAGAGAAGGTAGAGGGTAAGAATTTATGAGGGTATAATTTTTTAGGTGTAAATTTGTTAGCAAAGAAAATCATAAAATTATTAAAATTGGATAGACATTAAGATGTGTAACGAAAATAAGCAATGCACATCATAAAAGAAAAATATCTTTGTTGAAGTCTTTGAAAGTTATTATTTTTAAAAGTTCGAAAGTTCAGGAAAGTATTATAACAGGCGTAAATATTGAGATAATTAGAAAAAATGAGCAAAAGAGAGAAATAAAAGAGAACAGCATATCAACAAACATTTCAACATTTAATTCTATGCTGCTCTTCTTCCAAAACATGCATTCATAAATTTATTTTCATTTTACCAATTTCCATTACTAACGGATTCTAACTCTCATATAAACTATATAGACTACTCTCTATTTAGTAACAATAGTTAACTATCAATTACGTCACTTCCGAAACAAATCTCATAAACACTAGCAACGAACCCGGCCGGGGGAAAAAACAGTGTCCAGCAGAGAGCCATGATTCACATGGCCATTACGGACTGATTGTTTTACCCTCCTAAGTGGCCCACTAATTAAAAGGCAGTTGGACCAAGCAGACTTCATTCTGATGGCGTCAACCGGCGGCCGACCGGGCATTATAAATTTATTAAGAGTGTGCATTAAATTCTCATTATATGGCCCCTCATTTAACATGTCTAAATGAGGCAACCCTTGGCTCTCATTAAGGGTGATGAACCCAGCGGTTGAAGACGAAAATCCGTCTATAGCGGAGTCACCAATTCACATGCAGCTCTGGCCTCTAATTACTTGGCAGAGTTAGTGGACTATCAACTAACTACATATCCGATAGCGGCGCATGGGAAATGGAAGTCATTTTTCTGGCTTTGCGGTCCAATTCGTGATTAGGAGCGTTTAGAAGAGAAGCCAAGCTTGAAATCTAATTGTGACGCTTGAGATTTTTATGGTGTGACTTTGAAATTAAGGCCGGGTAATTGAAAAGATGTCCCTGAATATATATAAGAGGGCTTGATTTGAATCTGATTATGGGGGGGGGTTCGTTGCTATGCAAACCTTTTGTTGTTTGATTATGTTTTCGTCATTAGACACGCGAACTGGGTTTTGATTTTGATTAATCATGCGAACAAGGGATGGATTCATGCTGTAAGATTTGATTATGTGTTTCATTTTTAGATGATGAATACGTCAGGGTTTGGGGAAATTCAAGTGCGTGAGAAGTTGGGAGAAAGCAGAATTGCCTTTAGGGAATTGGAATTACTGTTTAAGATCTAGTTAGGATTCTAACTTTAAAAATTCGCATTGCCCTTTAATAGCGTAAAAGGTAGTTTTGAATTCATATTGGGGAAATGTCTGTATGGTGTTGGCTATTTTCCCCAAAAGTATTCTAATGAATATACTAATTTAAACTGTTATTTTTTAAGAATCATGAAAAATTTCCAGACTTTTATTGTTACAAAAGTACTTTTTCATTTAAGTTTTTTTAGTTTAAGTTAAGTTAGATAGTTAGTTTTAGTTAAGTTTTCATTTAAGTTAGTTAATAATGAATTAACTAAATAAAAAGATGTATCAATAAAATGTCCATAAATATAATGTTTTTTTATATTTGACTAGTGTATAGTGTTGTACTTACATAGAGATTTTTTAAAAAAAGATTTTGAAATATACACATAAATAGGCATGAAATGAAAGATATCGTCCAGTTGTGATCGGTGAATGAAAATTTAACTTATCAAGTGAAATGCACTAAAAATATCTGCATCATAAAAGGTTTAGAAATCCTAAAATTTAGAAAATATTGAAAGCATAATTAAAAAAAATAGCTTTCTACTAGTGTGTTTTATAATCCTGCTGCATATTCAGTTCATTTGACAGTTACCAGAGATGTAATTAATTTAAGCAGTTTTAAAATTAAATACACATTATTTATGAATAGTTATGTATCACTCAAGATTTCTGTCACACTTTAAAAATTTTCCCGAAATATCTGGTAACTCAGAGAATAAATTCCATTCAAAAAATCAATTCTTTAAAAATTATTTCTTACAAAAAATGAAAGTGCTTATTAGTATTTAGTTAATTAGCATTTTTGAGATTAAGTCCTAAGTTTTAAAATTATACTATTAGTGTAAAATTTAAGGGCTCGTGCACGGATGTTATTTTCTTACGTTATTGTTAAAGGTTGGTCGTAGTTTATCTTTATGAAGGAGGGGTCAAAAATTAAGCAAGAACCTGCTTACGAAGTATTTACACAGCCTCTTTTACAACACTTAACTAATTTCACACCCAATTAAAATTCTAATTGGACGCATAAAAAAACTCGCAATCCGTTGTTGAACATTTTTCAGATAAGAACTTATATTATGGAGAGCACCCCTTATAAAAAACACTCATCGCTTTAAGCGGCCAATTCATCGTCACATTCAGATGAAGCTATCTGTCACCCTGATTATACGACAGGCTTGTTCATCGGAAGGACCCGTTTGAGTCTCCTTTTATAACTCTTATCTGTCGTTGGGTCTTTCGCGATTGAAGGTAGCCTGAATCAAGAGCTCACTCGTTTCTAGATGGGTGGGTTAAATTTATCTCACCCATTCATTTATAATCGCATATTGACTCGCTCCTTTTCCTCAAAGGAATTTCCTGCCGTGGCCTTAACAGATAAAAGTAGGGATAGATTTGCAGAGAGGTAGACGATGTCTATGGATGGTGTTTTTAGAGAGAGTTAATTTTTTTGAGAATTTAGTACGCGAAAAGATGGTGAAATTGAGAGTGTTTCAGGTTTGCACCTGATTTTTGAAAGGTGTTTATTGATTTTGCGTTTGAAAGGAATTGTAACACTTGATTTGGAATGTCAAGATGTTTTCTTAGAATTTTTTAGAAACATTTTTATGTTTTTTAGGATTTAAGGTCTATTTTAGATTACAAACAATATTTTGGAGGATTTTTTTAATTTACAAAAATGAGAAAATATGTTTGCCTATTTTATTATGGATTACCTATTTATGATTTTATTATTTTCAAATATAAGAAAATACATTCCCTAAAATTTTCTATGGGTACTTTGTTTAAATAAACCAAACTAATTTCCTCTTACAATTTATATTGAACAAACATAAAGTTTATGTGATGCAAAGGCGTCTATGGAGTGAAATAACGTTTGAAGAATTCATTTGATAAAATCAATCCATCCTTTAGCATTAAAAGTAGTTCTTATAAAAAAAATATAGGAATTAATTTAGCTGCAAGCAAAGTAATAAAATAAATTAGATAACAAACGCGATATTAAATGTGTAATTTATACATTTTAGTATGGCGATAAAGGGTTAATTATTTTATACGAGTGAAATTGCCCTATCATTAAGGAGTAATAACCGAAATTTCTCAATCACTCTACAGCACTTACTAAACTTTAAATGAGCAGGAATGTTATGGCATACGTGACCAAAATAAATTAGAATTAAAATAAATTTGAAAAAATAAAACCCACGAGGAATTTTCAGATATATAAACACATTCTTCTAAATCCCAACTTAAGAAAACACCAAAAAACTGTTCTTATCTGCTTGTCATATTTAATGAAGAGTGCCGAAATCCGTGTTATCTGCTTTTAATTTAATGCGAAAAAATGTTTGAGTGGGTTTACTACACAAATATACTAGTAAGATAACTAAATGGAAATAGCGAATTACTTGATTTCAAACGAGGACGACAGTTTTGATTAGATAACTCGAATCCAAACACGAGATCAAACAAGCGCGGGTCAAAGCGAAATGCCTAGCCCAATCCTTTGAGCTCGTGAAGAAACAAGTATCGAAAATAAAGCGTGGTGGTAGCACAAAATCGCTCCTTGCCAGGAGCTACGTTTCTTTGCAATGATTACAGTCATTCCACTTTCAGTTGTGTCCCCTAATTATGAGGAAAGGGAAGGAAGGGTAAAAAAGCCATCCAGGTGCCCAATTTAAAATCACTCTCGAGTGTAGGCAGCAGAAGTTAAATAAACAGCAGCGGCCACATTCTTATCTTTTATTGTGGTTCGCTAGTCAGGGCACTTAAGCGTCGGTGAAATTAGCGTCTTTTTTAGCGTCCCTTCATTTAAGTCAGTTTTATCGTCCCTTCTTTCCCGGGAATCCTCCATCAGTGGGATCCAGATAAAAGCGGCGAGATAAATTGAACATCTTTCTGCGATTTCTTTGCTTTTTTGCGCCTGCCCCAAAGGCCCTGCTATCAGCTCCCCTCAATGACTACTTTTCCGCAAAATTCCCAATTAGTAATTGAACCTCGAATTAAAGCGGGAAAAAACGCGCGCGTGGGGAAAAAAGGGGCGCGGTGTAAACAGCACCAATCTGCCATCAGATCTTCAAAGAACAAGAACAAAAGAACAGGCAGGGAGTTTTGGTAATTAAATCAGCACTCCGAGGCTAGGGGTCTTTGTTAGGAGCAGCTCTTCTGATGTTAGAGCCCGCTTACATTTCACAGCGCTTTGACGGTCTTGTTTTCCCGCGTTTTTGTGCGCCGCTTCTAATTAACGGGAGAACGTTTTGCTTTGGCGGACGCTTTAGGCGAAAAAGAAGTGCTACTCTTCCATTCCAGTGGGAAAGCTTCCTAAATGTTATCGATTCCAGCTCTTTAATACATTTTTTGCCCCGCTTTTTATCTCCCCTAAAAGCTCGCGATGATTGTTTGATCGCAAACAATGTCTGCAAATTCTTTGACGTGCCCTTTCAAAAGGTATTTATTTATGCCCGGACTTTTTCCGCGCTTTCTTTTCGGCCTTGTTTTTACAATGCTGCCTTCAAAAACCGCTTCAAAGTGAATTTTAAGAGACGCCGGTGCTTTTTTTCGCCACCGGATAAAGAAACCACTTATTCGGGTGGATTCTTCGAGTAGGTGCCTTATAAGTACGCCTATTCATTTGGATCGTCAAACAAAAGGCGAAACGCTACTGCATCTCTTTAGTTCCGAGATACTTCTCTTCACAATAAAACCATTCTTTTTAATATATGCTAAATCCGTCCCTCCGACTCTTTACATGAAAAGTTAATTAACTTATTACACATAACGCAACAGTGAAATATCGATGTTGGCTACACATTGTTAAGGGATCAATTGATGCTTATTGATGAAAATAAGTTTTAAATTTCGATATTGATGTAGTTAATTTAATGTTGGTTAGATTATGACACACTGAAATTGACCAACTATATTGCACTTTGTCAAGCAATAAACCGAAAATCCACAAATTTTTTTGGTACCAACCAAATAAAAGTGGTTGGCTGCGAACGTCATCAGTATACCATATTTTTTATAATTTTGAGTAATAGATATAATTTTTAATAATTTAATAGATTTTATAATTTGAGTTCTACAAAACTCGTGTAAAGGATTATATTTGAACAAAAAATGGGGAAAAGAAAAATTAAATAAACCTTTTTAAATTTAATTAAATTTTTAACAGTTGTATTAAGTTATAACACACACAATTGTATTTGAAAGGGTTTTAGAAATGGATGAGCTAATATGTTCACGTACTTGTGTGTACAAAAACTTATTAATCAAAAATCTTAAAAATGAAAAAAAATATTTGCCTGCTTTATTCAAAGAGAAGGTTGCACCTTGGTTTGTTTATAAAAGGTTCAGTTATATTCCTTTAAAAGCAGGTAAAGGATTCTAATATTATGCTACATACTTCTTGAATAGGCCTCTGAAATGTAAAAAACAATAACTGAATTCAAGACCTATCTCAGTAATAATAAACTGCATGAAACTGGATCAGAAAATTTTCTGATGATGAAGTAAGGATAAGTAATTCCGAGTTAATTCTAAAAGAGAGAGAACATCTTACAGTACACTCAACTTTTTTTACTTACAGTAAAGAGAAAAAGCAGGTTTAAGATAATGCACAGGGGTAGTATCGAGAAGAGCATCAGATGGCAAGTCATAGACACGACATCTCATTAGCCGACTTCATTCGCAAAACAATGATTAAGAGCCTTTTCTCAGCCAGTGGGCATTCTTCCATCCATTCGTAGAAACACGGCGATATTGTTAAGTGGCGGAAAAGACGCTCGATAGGCGCCTAATTATCGAATCGAATTCTTGCGTTTCTTGAAGGCCGGGGAAAAAATCTTTATCGATAATCATATCGATAGCATGAAGTGTGCGGTTTCAACTTTTAACTAATTATAGCGAGAGGGGACATTTATCAGGGCCGGATGCGGGCAGAACTAATGATTTTTAAACATCATATTTTATTGCGTTAGAACGCTGTCTCTAGCAGAGAAAGTACTTCATAATTCATTAAAGATAGCTTTATAAGTTATAGATGACAGTGTGTGTGCTGTTGGCGATATTTTAACGGAAATCAATCCCCCGTCAGTCGGAAATTGAGAAAACGATTGGGGAAGATTTATGTAGCAGCCATTGCGACCAAAAAACTTCCAACCAAATTTCAACCGTCCGTAAATCATTGGTCCGCTGTTTCGAGACAACGAGGGTTTGTTCGTGGGGCCCAATTATTCCCGGATAATTTCGGGAGCGATATAAATTGGGGAGTTGACGCTGACGGTCGAATCGATGGGTCTTCGACTGGACGGGAGTGAAGTGCTACGGCGATGCCTCCGGAATCTCTATCACGTCACGTAAAGCGACCGTGACTTTGCCAAGAGAGCTTTTAAAATTTAAGTACTATAGTGGACTCGAAATCAAAATCGGGGATTATACTGCAGGACTATACACGGAATATGGAAAGACGAGATTCTTTACAACCCTTCTATTACGTGTCATGTTTTGATGATTTTTATGATTGTATATGATAACATATATGAATGTATATATATGATTGTATAACTAGTAACCATTAAAATTTATGTCCAGTCTATTTCTTATGAGTTTTAGTGAAAACCTTATTACTCTGTAATTATTTTGTAAGTATGATCCTAGGACCAAACTAACATTATCATCAACTGAGAAATAAACGCGCGCGCGTTAAAGCCTAATGTTTCTAAAAGTAAAAGGAATATTTTAATTATTCGACACTATCTCGGACCACTTTTATGTGTGAACGTGAACCAGGACGTTTTAATAATAGTATGTATTAAAGTAAAAAACATTTCCATTCCGCAACCATTTAGGACAATTTCTGTGATTGAACCTTGAAGGTAATTCAAGAACTAACTAACTAACGTCCGTATTAACCTAAGGTTAACACGGAATTAAAACTTATAATTGTTAGTTAAAAAAGGGATGGATTTAAGCCAACTTGTAGTGGTGAAAGGCGTGATAATATCAGCAACTGTGAAATAACATTTTCAAACACTACATTTATAAAAGTAATCGGAACAGTTGAATTCCCCAACCATTTTGGACAATTTATCTGAGCAAACCCTTAAGTTAATTTACGACCTACCGAACTAGCAATCTCAACAGCTGTGAAATAACACAGTTCAAACACACAGTTATAAAAGTCAAAGGAACATTTCAATTCCCCAACTATTTTGGACAACTTCTATGGGGTGAACCCTGGAGTGAATTCACGACCTACCTAACAATCTAAACAACTGTGAAATAACGAGGTGACACGCAAAATTACTCGACCAAAATACGTAATGGCCAGAACATTTCCAGCCAAAAAGACATCTTTCAACACCTACCCTAAATAAGAAATGTAAACAGCCAACTTCGTCAACGCTCATCCAATTCACGAGCCCAGTGAATCTTCCTCCATACAGCTCAGCGACTGATATGCAGCCATAACTCTCAGTCCCAACTCTTTCCTTTCCTCTAAATCACGGCAGGACAGGAATGGGTAACCCGGACCCATCTTTTTCGATCCAATTACAAAAGATGGGGTTCTCACACACAAAAACCATCCTCGTTCTTCTTATTTATTAGTGTAAGAGCCCCTGAATCTCACTAGTTATGTGCGAGCCCCGATTTACGATCGCGGGACATCAATTAGCAAATCAAAGGGTCCATGGAGAAGGAGATGAAAACATTTTCCGGCGGGCCTCACTGTTTAAATGTGTCTTGGCTAATTATCGCGTCGTAATCTTGGCTGTTTTTTGCCGAATGTGGGGACGGGAGACGGGTTTCTGTCCCATAAATATGGGGCGTCTTAATTGGGTTTGAGTGATCACTGTTTCCTTCAGTGCTCCATGGGCTGGGAGGAATTAATTGAGCGTGTGTTGTGGAGAAACGAGACGTTTTATGGGACTTCAGCCATAGACAAGTTTTTCTTGTGAGAGATGGAGTGGTTTTTTTTCGTTGTTTTCTGTGGAACCCACATTCTTCTTGCTGTGGGTTTCTTCTTTGTTCACACATTTTTACGTTTTGTACATCCAAGAAAGTAATCGAGGGGTATTCTTTCACATACAGGGTGTCCCAGAAGTCCTCGCCCCCCCTTAACTTAGGAACGCCTTCAGTTATATGTTGTGTTTGAAGGTTTAGTAAATCGTTATTACAGTTTTTTGCTCAATGGCCATATTTACTACTTTTCATGCAATCCCGTGAACAACTTAGTGTTTACTTTTATATAACTTTTGGGACAATCGTATAAACTTGGTTATTTAAGGAAATAAGCTAATTTTTCGTTTGAAGTTACCTGCTGTTTGTGACAACCTAAATCAACCCTTTCTGATTGATCTAGCCGCTCCAAACTTCTCATTGGATTCAATAGTAATCTCGGGCGGCTTATGATTGAAAGGGTTAAAACAACATATAGAATTTTAAAAACTCTTTTTTTTTCATTGGCTCAACTTGCACCTATCCTCTAACTTGGAGTCTATGAATATAAATCGTCGGCTTACAGGATAGGACAAAGATAGATAGGCTTAAGAAGCCTAGTTTTCTATCTTTAAACGACGTTTTCTCAAAACAAGGGTTTTAATAAGTGTAAACTCACAACTCTCAAGCGTCGCCTCCAACCGTGGACCGGTTTCGTCCTTGTTAGGACTCATGAGCAAGGTATAGGAAGGCAACGCAAGAGAGCGGAGGGCAAGTACTAGTCTAGCCGACAATGAAAAAGTGGTGACCATTGATTAGTCCTCCACTCATCTTCTGGAATGACAATGACATTCCTAGGACAGATTTAATTCCAGAAAGGCAAGGTAAATGAAATGAGTCCTAAAAAGGACGAAACCGGTCCACGGTTGGAGGCGACGCTTGAGAAATGTGACTTTAAACTTATCGTCCCCTAACCAGCTATAATGGTGAAATCCTCCTTTCAAGGTTTTTAATGTTTAAAATCTAAAGGCTTTTTTTCTAAACATCCAAACCACTTCAAACTTTGTAGTCATTATCAGTGACGCCTGTTTAACATCTTCAGGCATGGATTTTATAATATAATAATTAAAATTTTTTTACCGAGCATTAAAGTGGAAACTTAGGATATTTTTTCGAAAAAAAAATTTCAAATTTTTTTTTATATTTTTCAGAACCTTTTATAGATAATAAAATTTTCCTGCCTACAAGTGACTATTTTTGTTTGATTAATGTTAAGAAAAAAATAAAGTCAAAAGAACATACGGAAGGGGATTCAATTTAAATTTAGGTTAATTTCAGGCATTTTTTTAAAGTTTTTTGTAATCTAAAAAAATTTTTTGAACTCGCTTTTTGGGCTAAATATGAATTAGTATGAAGTAAATACATAATTTAGCACTTAAAAAGATAATAAAATCCTGTTATTAGAGAAAAAAATTTTTTGGTACTGAGTCCCTTTAAGGGGACACATGACAAAAAATGCATCAAATTTACGATTTTCCAATTTTGCTTTTTAAAAAAAATATGATATCTTACCTTTCCAAAAATATATAATATGTGTTGTTTTCAAATATGAAAATCCGTCAAAAAACGCCTTTATTTTTGTATTTGTAACATTTTTCATAAGCCTTTAAAACTTTAAGTCCATTTTTCTCAGTTTCAATTTTTTGATGTTTTGGTACACTTTTAAAAAAATCTATTATAGTTAGAGATTCCAAATTTTCCTTACATATAAACCTGACTAATTTCTAAAATAATATGCTCTGAATAACCAATCAGAGTTATATTTCTAAAGAAAAAAGGGTTTTTTATGTCTTAAATTTGATGGATTTTTGAAACCAAAATTTAAAATTTTTTAAAATTAATTGTTATGTAGCGACACCAAAAAGGATGCTTATTATTATCTATCAACTTATAATCTATAGCTGGTCCAAATTTTAAAGTAAAATGTGCTGTAGTTTTTTTTTTAAATGTACCTTAACAACACTTAGTCAATATGTATCGTAGAAACTAAGTCCATTTTAAATATGAATTTAAATATTAAAATATTTAATTTTCTTATTTTTCTTGTGTTATATATAAACTACAGTATCTTGACTGCTTTCTGTAAAAATTTTAAAGATGGGAATGCATTTTTAATTATATTTCTGAAAGAAATTGTTAAAGCTAAATTTCACGTATTTTGGCTGTCGATATGTCTTGTGTCCCCTTAAGCAGGAAGGGATTTTGTGCTAACTCCTGTAAGCCGGTGAGATAAATTATAAAGCAAGTCGAATTCAGTGGTAAGGACAAGTGGACGACTACTGTAAACGACATTTTTTGAAGTTGGCAGGCCAGTTTTGAATATCCAGAAGTAGTACCTAACGACCGTATTCCCCACTAAACCTGACTTAAGTTAAGGTTAACTTGGAATATAACTTTCAATCGGTAGTTGAAAGAGGAAAAATAGTTTTTAATCCCAATCAGAATTGGCGAAAAAGTTTGGTCCCAGGTTAGCGGTGAACACCGCCGTTAGAGAACCCTTGTAAACATGCTGGCAACACCCTCAAAGGATACTAAATACCCGAGGTTAATTAATTCAATAACTTTTGAGAAACCAGACTAGAGAGCACACAGTTATGAAACATTTCAAAATATCTTTAAACTTGTTACTGGTGACTATAGTTTTACAGATTTTCAAAGAACACTAGTTTTATGAAGCTTAAAATTTGAGGGGGATTGGAACTTAAAACAAAGGGCTGCAAAAAAGAGTGAAATAAAAAAATTAGGATGAAGAGAGTTAAATAAAATGCTATTTCACTGTAAATGGAAAAATGCATTACACATGTTTTTTTATGTTAAGGCAGCCCAAGGGCCTTAATTACTATCTACTTAATAAAGTTTTGCACGCGATGACTGAAATAAATTTTTAAAAACATTTTAAGACAATTTCTTCTTTTGTATTGACTATTCTTATAACCCCTAATATGTAGTTATATTGAGCTCTTTATGAAAATAAAAGACCGGCCAGGTATCATGAAAAACCAGTCATATACTCCCGAGAACATTTCAAAAGTTAGCAGGCCAGTTTTTGATTACGGACCACAAATCTCCGTGCTTTTCGATGAAACTACTCATGCACCCTAAAACGGCAATTTTCGAGGAAGAATCATTATTCAAATAACCGTTTAAAATATCAGAAAAGTATCAATTACAAAGTTTTAATGTTTTTTTTCCAAGTTTTAACAATATGCCATTCAAAGCTGTCTTTCGCACATCTTTAAAGCAGAATCGGAGTACTGTTAAAGTACTAGTTCAGAGTGAGTAAAAATATTATCCAAACCACCCATTTGATTGAAATTAACACGATAAACGTGTTTTTAAATTACCGACTTCAAAAGGAGGAGGTTTTTTTATTAGGTCAGGAATGTTTTCTATATATCTAATGCTATCTGTAATTAAAATGGGACTACTTATAGGTGGTCCCATTTTAATTACAGCTTCCTCTAGCGGATACCAGTGGAGTTAGAATCCCTATCTCGGAAACTATTAGAAATAGAGATAAACTGTTAATTGCAAATTGAAGAAAATATCTTAATTAGTAAAGAAAAGTTCATTTAGACAAAATAATCCAGATATACAGGGTGTATCTGAAATGGTGCAACAAACTTTCAGGGATGATAGTAGACAACTAGACGAATCAGAATCACATAGGATTCGGGGGTCCCAGACCAAATCCCAGGGAGTTAAAAATAGAGCGACTCCCCAAAAAAATCATTGAAAAATTCAATTTGTAGAAGAACTACTAATGGTAAAAACTTAATTATGGTCTCAAAATTGTGGTTTAATATGATCTTTAAAATTATCTCAAAAATCTTTACTTTAAATTTTTTTATCATGAGAAAAGTTAAAAAACACTAAAAAATGTGAAAACTCTGACAAAACCTTATTTTGTATTTCGAAATCCGTTCTTTTGATTTGATAATCTGAAAGATCATTGTTGAAAACCCTTAAGTCCAAAGTTTCGCGTAAATACAATCAATATTAAACGCTTGAGATCCTGTTAAAGTTCGTTTTTTGTGGGCGCAAACAGTTTCCTAGAGCTGTTTCCAGAACCAGCTGTTAGCTCACGCAAAAAAACAAACTTTAACAGAATCTCAAGTGTTTAATGTTGATTTTATTTGCGTGAAACTTTGGACTTAAGGGTTTTCAACTATGATCTTTCATATTATCAAATCAAAAGGAAGGATTTCGTAATACAAAATAAGGTTTTGGCAGAGTTTTCACATTTTTGTGTGGTTTTTTAACTTTTTTCATCATAAAAAAATTTTAAAGTGAAGACTTGAGATAATTTTAAAGATCATTATAAACCACAATTTTTGAGACCATAATTAAGTTTTTACCAACAGTAGTTCTTCTACAAATTGAATTTCTCAATGATTTTTTCGGGTTGTCGCTCCATTTTTAACTCCCTGGGATTTGGTCTGGGGCCCCCGAATCCTATGTGATTCTGACTCGTCTAGGTGTCTACTATCATCCCTGAAAGTTTGTTGCACCATTTCAGATACACCCTGTATAGTGACGAAATAGCCGCCGAAGACGGCGTTGATTTAACTCTTTACAGAATACCCTGACAAGCCCTTGGATTTAGGAAATAATCAAAACGTCTTCACACTAGTACCTAAATAATTTTACAAAAAAAATCTTCGTCAGTTTTTTAGAGGAAAACAAGATTCTATACGCGTATCTTTTTTTTTAAGTTGAAAACCCGCCGGCGGGTCGATGAGTTGGAATAAAAAAGCCAATGTATAAGAAATAAAGGAAAACGGCGCTGAAGGCGGCGTGCGACGGGCAGATAAAAATTTTTCTACATGTATTAAGCTTTTGTAGGCGAAGGAAACTCGATAGGTTAAAAATCAAAATAGAGAAAACGCCGCCGATGGCGGCGTCGGTCGGGCAGGAAAACAAATTTTCTATTGGCAGTAAGCTTTCGGAGCCGCAGGTGACACGGTCGGTTAAAATTAAAACTATATAAAGTAAAAAAAGCTAAGAAGTTTAGAGGGAAAACGCCACCCAAGGCAGCGTGAGTCGAGATGGGAACCAATCGTTCCACTGACATTACGCATTTCAGCCATAATAGATTCGAAAAGTAAAAATACAAAAAAAAATTATATAAAAATTAAAGAAGGTTATAGGCAAAACGCCGCTGAGGCGGCGCGAGTCGGACAGGATAAAAATATTATATTGGAATTAAGCTTCAGGGGCCGCTGTTAATTTGAGAAGTTAGAATTAAGAAATTCTAAAATAATTTCAAAATAGTTAGTGAAGAAATAGCCACCGAAGGTACTTAGAGCTTTCTGAGAAATTTGTAGTGATATTGACGAAAAAAGATGGCGTCCATCATTCAGGGGAGTAATAAGTTTATATTAATATATTTGGAGTTAAAATCAAAAATACATATTAAAATGAAATTTAAATTTCCTGGGAAAAACCGCCAAAGGTGGCAATTATTTAGTTGGAGAAAATAAGGTTTAACTGGTTCATTCTTAAGAACCACATGTGAGTTGTTGATTTATAATTCAAAACATTATGTAAAATAATCGAAAAAAGTTTTAGTGGAAATATGCGTAAGTATAGAAAGATATTCACTAGATACTCACAGATATGCACTAAGAAAAAAAACTTTTAAATCTGAGTGAATCGATGTGCTTTCATTTTTACTTATATAATTTTTTTAATTTTAAGATTTTTGTTTTAAATAATGACGCCCCAATTCTTTCAATTCTGAAAAATCAGAAATACTCAGTTTCAAGCAACTTAATAGTCACCACTCAAATGATAGTTGTTTTTATATTCAATTTAAAAATTTTAAGATCTGAACAGTAAAACGTGATCCTTTTGCAAAGTGTGACACCTCAAGTCACCAGGTAGCGATTACGCTTCTTACTAATCTATTTATCACGTCGCATCGTAGTAACGTTTCATTGATGATTCCTCATAGCAATTCTGTTAAGGGAACACAATATGACAAGGATGAGAAGTTCCATTTTTGTGAAAAAACATCTTGAAAATGTTCTTTTATGCTTGCTGTTTAAATGCTAAGATGCATTTCTTACACTTTTGGGTATTATTTACAGTTAATATTACATTGAGTAATTAATACCGTAAAAATTACATCTTACTTCGAAATAATAGAATAACTACTTAATTTGTAAAGCTTTAAAGCTTCAATATGTTCAAAACCCTCCCGAAATTTTTGAGTCCTAAAATTTTAGTCTCCTTTTATTACTTATCAGCAATTAGTTAATTTATATATTTAAAACAACTTGGATTGAAAATTTCGTAATAATTACAATAGAGTGATAGACTAGTAGATACTCTACTAGATAAAACCTAATTTAACATGCTTTATAAAAATTAATTTCCTATCATCCATCCCCATGTATACCTCCGAAGCCTAAAAGTGTGAAATAATTTTTATCCCAGAAACAACAATACTACTTTTGTAACATCAGTTTTGAAGTCGAAGCACTTTCACACATAATAAATTAACATTCCTCAGTAAAATGAAAAAAAAGACCACGCAGGCTTATAAGACAAGACAAAAAAAGTCGATTTACAATTAAAATTACAATATAGTTCTTAACTTTTTGACTTTTCTTATAATAAAAAAGAAAAGATCTTTAACCCGCAAAATTATAAGACATTAACATTTCAATATTAACATTTAACAATATAAGCATAACAATATAAGCATTCAATATTAACAATATAAGCATATTAACATTTTCAATATTAGCGAGGAATGTTAATTTATTATGTGTGAAAGTGTTTTGAACTCAAAACTTATGTTAAAAAGTAGTATTGTTGTTTCTCGGATAAAAATTATTATTATCAATATATTAATTATACACCTTTGGTTTTAAAATATTATCAATATTAATTTTACATCTATGGTTTTAAAATATTATCAATATTCATAAGTGCAGTTTCAATGTTGGGTACACATTTTCCATTTTAAAAAGATGTAATAATTAAAACCAGATAGGCTACTAGTTCATAAAGTAAGAATTCCAATTTTAAAGCCAAAAAATGAATGTATTTAGATTCATTGTTTTCAATTAAGACTTTTACTACTAATTTAATCCAGTCAATCTACTCTTTGTGTAGTAAAACTGAAAAAAACATATAGGGTAGGTGGGGGTAAAAACCCGCACTGGGCAAAACCACGCACCGAGATTTTAAATTGTTAATGATCGATTTAAAAAATGAAAAGCAGGTGGTTGGTTTGTTTTATTGTGACCTATTGTTCTACGAAAGTTCGTACCCCTAAGTCACTCATGAGTTTAAAAGTTTGTTTTTCATCATTTAGATGTAATTTTTCTGATTTTTACTTAAACATTACATAAAATAGGGCTTGAGGAGAAATACAAACAAATAGCCCAATGATAAGATAGCAATTCAACTTCAGTTTCATTTTGAAAGAATTTCCTCAAAATGTCTCTAAAAATAATAAGGCTTGTTTTTCAAAATAAAGTAAAACGGGGCAAATCCACGCAGGTGTTTTACCATCGATAAGAGTTTAAACTTGGATTGGTTTTGTAGGTAGGATTTTAATCTAACACCTCCAATTGAAATTTCGGGATTATCAACCCCCTTTTGACGACAATGTTAAAAATACTGAAAATTGCCTGGCTTTGCCCCCACCTACCCTAAATGTGCTTATCCTCGATTTTGTAATATTTATTCTTTGGTTGATAAAGCGATATTTAAAATATATATGTCGTTATCTTTTCTTCTCTAGAATAAAAAGCTTTATTGCCTTGAACATATGAAGATAAAAATTACTATTTTTTTACTCATTCCAGACAGCATCATTCTAACTATTCACGGTACTTATTAAAAAGTTATTGAATAAATATTAACGCAATCATAAAAAAATCTCCAAGGAGCTTGTTTCCACAAATTTAAAGAATGTTCTTGAAATTAGAAAACACGATCCTCAAGAGTCAGGGAGAAGAAAAAAAGCAATAACGCCAGAGAGAAGAAATGAGACATTAGTAAAGACGGAAGAAATTGACAATTGCGTCTATCAAAGCCACATTTGTCGTCTAATTTGCTCTGAATGCAAATTCAGCCTTGGAAAACCGAGAAACAACAAAAAGCCATAAAAAGGGCCGTCGAAAATCTTCTCCGTAATAAATACCGGCGACTAAATGAAGTTCGCATTAATCTTATTGAAGGGGGACTCATTCAATATATTTTGCTCAACTGAAAAGAGCCCCAAACCAGCAGCTGCGTTATTAAAGAAGACCGTGACTTCAAACACCTAATTGGTTTCATAGGAAAAAGAAGAAACCGAGGGAATAAAACGAAAGAAAGAGTTTCTAAATTTTCGAAGACAAAAGAGCTTTAATTTAAAGCGTAAGAAATTCAGCTGCTTTACTTTAAATGCTCATTAAATGCACGGCAGTTCTTCATCATGAGTAAACTACCTAGACATTAAAACTCATTTGTAAAAGAACCGAGAAAAGTTATTATTAAACAAGTCGGCTTAGATTTATACTTTCTCCAGATACTTTGGTCTTTTTTGCTCTCCATTATTCTTCCTTTCTCCCTTTATTGTTGTTTTTACACTTTTTTTGCGGCTTTCGTTTTATGTTTATTGTGCTTTCTTTGTAATTAAGTTACATTTTCGGCTTTTAAACACGATGTTGTGACATTACCTTGAGGCATGAAGTGTTTCTTTGAAATTGCCTCACACATTCTCCAAATCGTCTGTAGAAGATTGTCATTAAATCTAAACCGGGTGGCACACACACATAAATTGCCGAGGATCTCTATTAGCATTCGCGCTTTTTGCTACTGGAGGTATTTAGAATTGGTCCAATGATGGAGAACATCTGCTTCTGGCTCGCGTTTTGTTTTGCCGTCTTTCAGGGTTTTAAACGTTTGAAAAACGCTCGATGAGTTCTTTATTGGTATTAATGTAAGCGCTAAGGGCCTTTAATGGACAAAAGGTAAGTAAGCGCTAGAGGCTTTAATGGACAAAAGGTGAGTGCGTTCTTTTGTTAATTATGAGGTTGGATGAAATTGATGTGATGTGCCTTTGCAGGTGTGATAAATAGCTTTTGTAACGAGATGAAGAATGATTTGTCTATTCAAAAAATGTAGAGTTAAATTTTATATTTCTTCACAAAAATGACTTTTGGATTAAAAAAACACTGTTTTAATCGTCCCTTTAAGTTAGTGCAACCATAAAATAAATCCTCCAGACTTGTAATTAAACTTGTTTCTGAAGTTGTTAATTACGTATTACAAAGTTTTAGTTGAAAATCACTAGATTAAGACAATTTATTCGATTAAATAAGTTTTATTTTGAAAATTTTGGTTCCTTCCATTTAAATTGCCCTTTAAAAAGCTTAGCCACGTAAATTTCAGTTTAGAACATGAAAATTTAAGTGTCAATGTATTTTACCTAGTTTTTATTATTTTTTTTCCTAACTCTTTGATTTTTTAATCCATAATCTTAGGTTCTTTATTTACTCTAATATTTTAATGAGTGGAATTAAAGAAATGTTATTAATGTAGGGGAGAGTGGGGCTATTTCGCACATGGGGCGAATTCGGACCGACGGCATTTCCCCTGGTAATTATTAATTTAAAAATCTGAAAAAAATACCAGTAGATGGAAGCATGACTACCACCTCCTGCATGAATTTTCAAATCCCTAAGCCCCTTTTTTTGTATACGTACTAGAAATTCGCTAGCGTTAGAAGCAGCAACGTAAATTTTCTTGTCATTTTGCTGGCGTAAAATATCAATCAAAAATAACACTCAAGTGGACATTCAGCATTTTATTCAGTAGAGACACTACTAAAGTAAGTTTCTAGAAAGGTTTTATTTCCCTGCTTTAATTATAAATATTTTGTTGGGACGTGGTAAGCTTGAACTGGTAGATGGGGCACATTCGTACACCAAAAGATGGGGCGGATTCGGACAGTGCGAATGTGCCTCATCTTTCCCATTTTTGACTATGAAAGTGATTTATATATGTTTATAAGTGCAGTATATTTAATAACTTGAAGTTTAATTGTTATTGTAATTGTTTCAAAATTTGGTGATAATAGAAAATAACATCTCAAAGAAAGCTTCAGTTTTAAGGAATTTAGACCCAGATTTAAACATTGAAGAAATAAATGTCCCTAATAATTGTTTAATACCAATTGACTTGGACTTAAGTGATTTTATTTTAGTAGAATTTGCTACTAAAAAGAAAATTTTGTTATGTTTGTCAAATAGAAAATTTGGAATTGAATGGTGCTTATTTAAAATTAATGATGGAAAACTTTAAAATTAATGACGAAACTTTTATTTTCACAGTAAGTAATGATTCAACATTTAAACAAAAAGATAAAATCGTATTAAAAGTTCCCCTACCGTCAGTTTCAGGTGTTAATAAGCGAGCTATTGGTTCACTTTTCTTTTCGAATTGAACCTGACAGTTAAAATATTGGTTGAACTTTTTCTAACCAATTATATTATGTGAAGTATGTCAATGTGCAATATACTCTTCATTACTACAACTGTTTTCCTCATCAAAAACATAGATGTTCAATATTTTCTGAAGCTGTTTTCTTTTTGTAAAAAAATCTTCAATTTAGCGGAAAAATATGTAAAAGTGCCAAATATTTCGTTTAATTATCCTTACTTTAAAGTTCAATAAACTTTTTAGTTTATAAAAATACTTATTATATAATTTTTTGCATGTGTATGAATGTGCCCCACAAGTGTGCGAAACTGCCCCTCCCATGGGGCACATTCGCACGAAATTTCTAGTTTTTTAGATTGATTATATAGGTTAGAAATTCTAGATGAATGCGACCAATTATCGTTCTAAAATACCGTGAAAGGTCTTAACTTTCATTTGAATCCGAGTTAGTTTCAATATCTCATCTAGATCCAGAGAAATATGCCGAAATGCACTTTTTGTGCGAATGTGCCCCACTCTCCCCTATGTATCAACATATTTGAGTTTAAAACTAATTCATTACTTTTTTGTCATAAATATTTTGAGAAAATAAAATATTTTGAAGGGTCTCTAGATAGATAGCTCTATGGTTCTTCAAAACTTACAAAGAATAACATTTTATAGATATATTTACATTTTTTCGTTAGATTTTCCAAAAGAGATTTGTGATTCTAAGAAAATATAAAAATGGGTATGTGTATTTACATTCAAAATCCTAATTTCTTTGAGTGTAAAAATGGCAAAGGTGATTTTGATTGCATTGTAAATAATGCTTAGTTATTTTAAAAAAACAAAAGCTCCTCTTTACGTTTGAAAGAGATGAAAAATCCACATATCCAAGGAGATTCGGAGCCTAGCTCTTCTTATAGCCTAGACCGGATAAGTAAAAATTCGAGTCACGTTTTACCGAAATATACCTCAATAGGGCTTAAGTCAGGGTTTTCGATTTCCAGGTAGGTATAAAGTAGAATACGGTTTTCAATGCGAAAAATTCTATTGAGTGCTGAAATAAAACCCAGTCTTCAGGCACTTTTTAAGGTGATCCTCCAAGGGAACTAACAAGATGATTTAGAAATTAAGTTCATGGGATAAACTCTCCAATTGGTAAAAGTTTTATTTGGAGAGGTTAATCAAAACCGAACCAATTATTTTGCTTAACTTATAAGTTTTAGAATAAATATTGTAATTGTTTTAATTAAGGGCATGATAATTAATTATATAGCAAACTAGAAAAACTTCATAATTTCATTATGTAATTATCTCATTTTACCCAATTCATACATGAAGGTTATATGAAAATTCATCAAGAGGGTGAAAAATTCTTAGTTCGAATATCGTGACTTAAAATAAAATTTCTATACACTTAAACAATGTAAAAAAACTTGTTTGGCAATGATACATAAATAAAAAAAGTCAATAGATAAGTTCCAATCTTGACGGTGACTGAAGTAAGAGAGGTCTCTAGTTAGAAAAGTAGGCGAGCTTAAGAGGATGTGTTCCCTATTTACGTAAGTTCCTTCCACTTTAATAAACACCCCATGACATAACATAGTTTTCTTAAGTCATTCTTCACTGATACTTAACTGAAGCAGACTTGAGCGAGTGCCAGTCCTTCATTTCATCGTCTCCATATTTTCCCTCAACATGCAATTATACCCTCTCCAAATCTCAACGCCCGCCATAATGAAACACTAGTTTAAACTGCCATTAACCGACCTCCCCAACTACAAATCAACATAACTTCCCCATAACAAGACCCACTATTCTAATTTGAAAATCCCGAACTCCGTTCCCCTCAATAAAGACATTCATTCCCCTCCAGACCCCGTTAATCAATTCATCCGTCTGACCACTGTCCGGCCGAAACAGGGAAAGAGCGTGCTCTTGACCACAGTCCGTTTTGCATAGACGCCCGCCCCCTCCAGTGTACTCTAATTACCCAGGGACAGAAACTGGTTTGAAAACGTGTGCTGTGCTCCTATGGTGCGCAGATTAAATGTTTTCGATTACGCACTAATGAAGCGTCGCTTCCGTGTACCGGCATTCCATCCCTGGGAAAGGGTTCCGATGGCCAGGGGTCAGTCGATCTTCAAAGGAGGGGTCAACTGGGAGCAGCAGTCTATGGGAATTGGAAGTCAATTTGCCGGTCGAGTATGGATTGCTGCTGCGTTGGAATGCTACCGTGAGACCACGATTTCGGTAATTCCTGAGACCGTTTTGAAATTGCTCAGAGTCAGAGTGGTGTACGTTCATTTTGTAAAACGATATTTGGACGGAATGTAAGAAGTTATTTTTTAAGTAGGCATATATTTGAAAGTAAAGTAAGTAAAGTCAAAAGTCAGTTTCTGGAAACAACGTCTCCTAGGGTCATGAAAGTAAGGTGTACTCGTAAGTGACCATGGTGATACGGTAACACTCGGAATTAGATGCGAAGTTTATTCCTTTATTGACTTGAATATTTTCCAAACATTTCAAATCTGATTCTTTAAGTTAAGGTCTTAAAGCCAGAAAGTTTTAAGTCACATGAAACCGAAAGAATAACACAGACAATTAACTATGTAATATGTAAACAAAATGATATCAGAGAAGAGAATGAAAATTCTCAATCAATAGCAATACTGGTGCTTTGAGTCAGCTGAACAAATTCATTATTCATAATTTCCCCCGTAAAAATATAAACTAGCGTTACAATTATATTTGTCCGTGCTAAACTGCAATAAAACAACCAATTATCGACTTAAAATCACCTCGGCAAAATCAATCTCCCATATTAATTTCGCTTTTGGGCGTATGTTCCCTCATAAAAGCGACTTCTCGCATCCAAGCAAGCAATCAATGAGGGGCATATCTCTCCATTTAGCCGGGCATTAATAAACAGGCTCTCTCAATTAACGCACTTAACGAGGAAAAGTCGATAGCCCATAAAGCGAGACTGACCACCGCGTAAAAATAAAGCGAGGTGAGCAAGAAATCGCTCCCCACCACCGAGCTCACTTTATCGGGGAATAAAATAAAGGCAATTTGTGCCCGACTCGCTTATTGACCAATCGATATATCGGTAGTAGATGGCTCGTCCGTGACAAAAGAAAGCGAGCTTTTAACCGCTTGTAGAAAATGGCTTGTCAACATATCCGCAGGCTACCGACGGCGATTTTTCTTTGGGCTTTTTCCACTTCTATTTGTCCATCTTTCCCTGCAAAGTAACATATTGACCGTCGTCTGATAGGGGAATTTTCTCTTTTCGCTGCTGGCTGCGACAAGAACAGATGAGCTAGTGAGATCGCTGGCCGCATTACCATCTATCTCTGGTGACAGTCGGGATGCTTCAATTGGCTTTCGGGATGGACTCAGTTTAAAACATTCGGGGAGATATCGGGGGTCATTTCTGGGCATCGAAAATACTCTGGAGTGGGAGGATATGAGGTTATTTTGATTGTTTTCTAAGGTTAAAAGGACATTTCTGATATCAAATTAAAACAGGCAAAACAAAAATTTCAGTTTTGTTTCAGTATTTTTTATGAACAGTAATAATAAATTATAATAAGTAATTGCACTTTGTAATCCTAAAATTAAATCAATTACATAAACCTGTTTTAAATATTTATAATTATTTTAATTTTGACAGTAATGTTAAAAATTTTAAAAATATAAAAATATCTTTTTCATAAAATTACCTAGCGGAGGTATTTAAAGTATTGAAGAAATAGAATACTCTGTTATGAAGTTGCTTGCTCTTTAAGAGTTTTTATTAATAAATAACACTTCTTAATTGGATTTAAAGAAAAAGTATGCTGTTTGTTGACTGTAACTATTATATAGGAAAAGCAACATTTACAGACAAGAAAATCGCCAATTATTATAATTGCATTACATGATATCATCATAAAATTTACTTTCATTTTTATAATTATTTAATTCTATAAACTAAAATTCAGACATCTAATAGAATTTAATAAGCAATTAAATCCCATTTCAAGGACATGCATGGCGCCTTATGTAAAAGAAAAAGTTGGAAAGAAAATGATAAATAAAGGCGCATTATTTCATTAAATCATGACAAATGTAATAACTCTAACAAAAGTTACCGTAGTGATTACCACATAATAAGAATTAACATAAATTAATAATAATTAAAAATTTAACAATTTCGCTCGATTTTAATATTATTTGTGCAGAATCCACATCCCATCCCAAAGTACTTAAGCTACATAATCGTTAATAGTCGCATTATTAACCTACACGATTTGTTTTCATAAAAGCTTACCATCGCTTTAACTCACAAACGAAAGCTTCATAATATGATTGTTGAAGCGTTGAAACGTAGTTTTTCAGTTTCGCTTGACTTCAAAGATTTCTTGAGGTTCATTAATCTCCATGTATCATTGACGTAAACTGTAAACTGCAATCAGAATTGATGGTTTTGTTTCGCTATCATATTGATTTATACTAATTATATGACGAAGGGTTAGTCTTTTGGGATTTTACTGCACGTAAAAATTTTATGTGTAACTAGAGGCTCGGTTTCATTGCTTACTAATTACTTTTAAAAGTGATAAAGACTTGATAATGCCTATGATGGTTGAGAAGTACTTGAACCATGTAATATGATACATTAAGGTAATAAGGGATAATTATGAGTTACACCAGTATGAATAAAGCTAATATCTTATTCTTTAGTATTTGTTTTATTAAGAAGATTATTATTATTATTAAGAAGTTATTAATATATAGATTAAATGGAAACACGTAAGCAAATAAAATAAATATATCGTTTTTTTTATTGTGAAATCTTTTATTGACAAAAAGCAATGTTATTCAGTAAAAATATGAAATTTATAATGCCCTTCCGCATGCTTTTTTTTGGTGATTTTTGACCACCTCGCCCCTTGTCAGCCAAGATGACCGACCCCCTTTTGTTCTTTTTTGTACCGGATAAAAATGTTAAATTAAAAGTATGTATCGGTTGAATTTTGAAATTATTTATCAAGAAACAAGATATTTTCGAAAATGCAGTGTTTGTAACATCTTACGTAAACATCACTCATCCTACTTCCTCTTGTCAGGAAAAATAAATAAAATAAATAAATAAATAAAAAAAAAGAGCTAAGAGCAAGCCCCCCATTAGTTGCTTACCTTATATTTGGAATAACTTAATATTAAAAAACTATTACAACTTTACCATTTACCAATTGGCCAACCATTATTAGACTTTTAGTATAGCAATAACCTTACCTTAGTAGCTCACAAGATCTTTACTGTCATCGTCTAAAAATAAATCACTTTAAAAAACATTAAAAATTATTCGTTGATATTATCAATAATATGATCAGATGGAATTTGACACTTTTAGATGAAATATTAAATTGAATTGGGTTTGATATAAAAAAAACTTAAAGCTACACTTATTTCAATATGTTATTAAGATATTACTACTTCGTTTTCATCCAAAGCTACTTATAGAAAACTCTCTGTATATTTGAACCAGGAAGACTTTTTCTGATAACTATTTTAATTTATACTTCTACTATATTCTTCTATTTTATTTTATACTTTTATTCTGATTCTGCTGGTAAGAAAGCACAAAGCGATTATGATCATAAATGGTAAACAATTAAGAATTTAAAATTTACTATCTTGAAAAATCCTTAAATGACAATCAACTCATGAAATTTTAGACTAATTACACACATTTAAATAATTTTAATAAATAAATAAATTATCTACATTTAGATCCCAATTTAATTTATAGAGTTTAAATAGTTTCTAAAACTTGCAGAGAGGAAAGTAGAGGATTCAAATTTTATTGTCTCATATTATTTAACGCAACAGTTTCTCCGAAGAGCAATTTTATTTCCTACGAAGTACTATAAAAATAAAATTATTTCCCTGAACAGGTATTTTAAGTTGACATTTATAGCGAGCTCTGAGACTTTATGTAAAAACAAGATACCCATGTAACACTGAATACGAAATTAGAAGAGGAAGAATACGGAATAAAATATATAGTGCTGTAAATAGCTAAATATTGAGTCTTATAGAGATTGAGCTAGACGTACAAAGGGATATTTTTTATAATTATCATACTTAAGTGGTGATGATTTTACTTTCCGAATTTTTACACTCATACTTTAAAAATGCTTTAAGAAACTATTTTATTGTCTACCATGTTTTTGGTATCTAAATATTTTTTTATTGTTATATCGAAGATGAAGTCACTATGAGCCTGGGTTCTTCTTAATTAGCAAACTGTTATTGAAGAATATAGTTGAATGAGATAGGATACAAGGAAGGATAAATTGAGAATAAGGAAGAATTCAGATGCCATACCAATACACCACCTTTCTCCATCACACACCTATTTAAAAAAAGATGCATTTAAACGACAACACAACAAAAAAACGATCCCAAAACGTCCCCGCCCCCTTTAAAAAGCGTACCCCAGGTGGTACACACACTAGACATGCTCCTAATGAAGTGAATTCCATCGTAGAACGTCTGTAATCCTGTCGATGAATAATGCGAGATTCATCTTCCCGAAGGTCATTAGGACCCCTCTCAGATCCTATCAGAACCCGGCGAAAAAAGGCTTCTTCCCCCAGGAAATCCCGCTTTAATAGCTCTTTGATAAATCAATTCATTAAATAATCCGAATGGTGTGTCACTGTCAATCGACCAATTGCTGCAGCAAAGGCCCTAATTAAATAAATGGATCTCTTTCACAAGACTTATGGCCTTCCCAACTGCTTCAAAAGATTCGCTTGCCGAAGATTTGATACGGCAGGGGATGGCTTTTATAGAATTGACTTTGTTGAAGTCATCTGATTTGGCGAAGTGACCAGTTTCTGATGTGCTTTAAGAGGTAGAAGAGTTTAAGTCCGAAAATTGTCGGTTTTCTGGTTGTTAAAGAGCTGTTTAACTTGTCTTATTTGTTTTTGGATGAAAATAGACTGATGATATTGTACCGCTCTGTTACCCTGATTTCGTTGTGTTCAATATCTTTTTCGCACCATTTAAGCCTGATGAAGCCTTATAAAGACACCACGAGAACTATCTTCTTCTCAGAAGGAACAATAAATGAGTCGTGTAGAAAATAGTTCGTTAAAGGAAAGTTAATTTTCTAAAAAAAAAATGGTTGTAAATATAATTTGTTTCAATTTCTCTTAATAAATTTTCATTATTTTAGTATAATGCTATTTCACTTAACCGTTGGAAAAAAATAATCTATTAATACACAAATATTAGTTTTAATAACCTTTGGAGTATTTTATTCTTAATGACCTAAAATAACTTTTATAAATTCATTAATCTTATTGCTAAAAACACAGAAATATTCATGAAGTTCAAAATTGCAATTACATCATAGAATTTATGAAAATAACATTGATTTTTTAAACAAATAATTTTTAAGTATCGATTTGAAAAAGAATTTTTAAGAAATCTATCGTAAATTTATCCAAAATGCTAATTTTAAACTTTAGTATCTTAAAACTTTATCAACGGTAAATAGAAGTAAAAACAAATCCTCAAAAAACTACCCAAACTTTTTTCCGTTCCTTACATAGCTTATAGCTTAAAATAAGTTTTTGAATCATAAAACGAAAAGGGGAAAAGTATTATCAGAAATGCAACATACTATAAATATTGATAAAAGAAAAAGGAACAATAACTTTTCAATAACCCCATGCTCTTTTTGATTCACATAAATTGGACTATCAACAAAATCTGTAACTAGGCAACCCTAAGTAAAGGAAATGTTTGTTATGAGCCAGACATTGACAACTTTTTGAGGTTCAGGGGCTGCATTTTGCCTTGTACGGTTACATAAATTATTGCAAGTCGTGCAACTAAAGTGTTTCGGGATTCAACCAAACTGGGTTACGTTATAACAAAATGACCATACACGCAATGTTCTTTACTTTCGTTTAGAGCTAAGTGCATTGTTTTGTGTTCAAAGTTTCATCAGTTGTTTGTTATGCGCGATCATTGTTTTAAATGCAAAACAGCTTTTTCCAATGTGTGTGAAACATAGTTATTCAATTCAACGGAAATTTTTACTGCGACGCGTTAAAAATATTTATTCAAAAAATAAACAAATTAAAAGTTATTCAAGTTTTATCGTTTATTAATGGATAACGTAAAATTTATTCACTCAAATCCATTTATTTTTAATTGTTTCAGTACTATAAATAGTTATATTATACTATATTGCAAACCATGCTTTTATTTGTATAAAAAATTTTTACATAAAACTAAAATTAATACCAAAATTACAACCAAATATAAATATCCTCTAACTAATGAAGATTTTAAAGAAATTTATTTAATGATACTTTACAAGCATTTTCCCTAGGGGTTAAATTTTCACATTGTATCCTTTGTTCTGAGATTTTAAATTCTGTGAAATTACATAATTACATCAAAATACATATTAAAATTCTTAAATAAAATATTTGTAGTGGACCGAATGAATTTTATCTATAAACTTTTGATTGCAAAAGTTTTGGTTTGGTAGTTTGATGCACTGTTACTCATGTTCAAGCATTGTGTGAAAATCAATTGTCAAATATTCATTAGCCTATTCATTCAAGATTTTATAATAAAATTAACTTAATTTTGCCTTTATAAATGCGTACAAATTTTATTGAACTGTGCAAAATTTTATATTAAATCAATATCATTTACTTGACTAAGGTTTATATAAAATATTTAGCACAAGCAGTTATCAAATGAACTAGACTGGGGGTTAAGAAGTGGGATTTCGAATCCAAAGGTTTGGCAATCGGGCCCAACCATCCACAGTAATTATTTTCAGTTTAAAAATTTTTATAAATGTAAAGTTTCCTTCATTTGACGAAAAAAACAGGACGTTCTCCAAATGATGGAAAGTTGTACTCATAGGACGGAAAAAGTAAAAACGAACGCTTTTTCAAATAACAGGAAAAGAAAGAATAATTTATCCTTAAATGATGGAAATAATCCAGCAACAATGCTGCCGGACTATTTCCGTAACAAAAGAGAAAATATTCAATAAAGACACACAAATGTATGTATAAAGTATGAAGAGAACTATTTATAATTCATGAAATTATATGCTTCTGTATATCAATATTTGTTTAATATATGAAAAGTAAAACCTTTTTCTATGTGTTTTAACATTTTCTTTTGAATGCAAATTTTACGATGGTTAAAAATTCTTTTTTTTTAAATACCTTGTTCCCCAGAGTCTCTCATTAGTGAATTATCAAAAACTTACCATTTAAACATGGTTTTATTTGCTTACTAGAAAAGCCGAAGTGTTTGTTTTTAAAGATTTGCCCCCTTATGCAAGTTTCATATACTTTTTGAATCATTCTTATTAGTCTATTATTATTAGTCTATGTTTTAAAATCAGTATTTTTTGTGTAAAAAAGTATCTTCGTTGAAAAACGTTTTAGAAAACGTTGGAATATTTTGTTTTTGGAAATTACGAAACTTTGAAAGTGAATGTAACTTCACGAAAATCTATCATAATTCTCACTTTTAAGATTTTGAAAATGTCTGGAATTGAAGTTATATTTACATCTTGAGTAATAAATGTCAATGTGTATATAGGTGTGTTAGTCTTTTATACAAATCTGCAGCTTTTTTCCGATCTGCAGCAAAATTTTTATACATAGGTAAACAAAAATCGAAGGAAAAAATAGGTTATGTCAGTACAAACAATTTGTACCAAACAAATTTCAAAGGAAAAAATAGACTATGTTTCGAAATTCTAAAACAATCCCTCTAATTTTGACCCTTTTTTGGTCATTTTTCTGAAATAGCTTTACTCTTGACAAGAAAAGATCTGCTACACCCATTGCTCCCATAATGCAAAATACCAAAATTTTTAAAAGAAAAACTATATTGAAGTCTTTTTAAAATTATAATATTAATATTCAAATAATCTAAACACAATTTAAAATCTGAAAACAAATTTTTTCATTTTGAGTTTAAAAGTTTATCTAAATTAAGTTTATAAGGTTTTTTGGAATTACATTGTTGTGAAAATAGTCTTCATGAAATCGGAGAAATAGAGGTGAAATTATCTTTTTGTAGTATCAAAGAAAGTTGGTTAGCATATTAAAACTATTGCCAATACTACTATTTATAAATACACTTTCTGATTGAATATATAGGACTTTTTTCTCAAACTGTATGGATTAATATTCTTTAAGTGTCTAGGTATTAAATATTTTTCTTTAAAAAATGTTGAAAACCCGAATATATTGAAATATGAGTTTAAGCTTTTATAGATCATGTGATAAATGAAGAAATTGCTCAAAATTTAAAATGCTAGACACCTTGATGGATTCTAATATATATGATTGAAAATATAAAACCCAAAATATATTAAAACCTTTAAAGAATTAAGTCATTCACCATCCGCCGGCGCGGAAGGCTGGGTTTATCAGCTTAACGTTATCAAAATTAACGATTTTTTTCTTCATAAAATAACTTAAAACCAATAAAAACTACTTGACATAGGTGAATTTAAGCTAAATAACATGACACACTTTATCTATATTTTAATATAATTCCGATTTAAAAAATGTAATTGAATTTCTTAAATTATTAGATTGGCAGTGGGAAAGTAATAATGAATTCATAAAAAATTACGAATATCACAGATTTTTTAATTTTTTAACAATTTATTGATTACTGTAAATTATGAATTTAAACTTTTCATGAGTATAGTAAAAATATTTATTATGTAGATTTCATTTTTCTCTTGTTATTCTTTTTCTTTTTATTGTGTTATTTCCATTTTAGTATTGTATTGCGTTTTTATTATCACATTCTGTATTTATAAATTTAGTATTATTTTTTTTATTTACTTGGATGGGTCTGTTCCTCTTTGTTAAATACGTATTTTCTTATTTATTGTATTTCTGATTTATTGTTTTTTATAATGTGAAGTAAAAAATAAATTATTATTATTTTTATTTTTATTTTTATTTTTATTTTTATTTTTATTTTTATTTTTATTATTATTTTTATTATTATTATTATTATTATTATTATTATTATTATTATTATTATTATTATTATTATTATTATTATTATTATTATTATTATTATTATTATTATTATTATTATTATTATTATTATTATTATTATTTTTATTTTTATTTTTATTTTTATTTTTATTTTTATTTTTATTTTTATTTTTATTTTTATTTTTATTTTTATTTTTATTTTTATTTTTATTTTTATTTTTATTTTTATTTTTATTTTTATTTTTATTTTTCTTTTTATTTTTATTTTTATTTTTATTTTTATTTTTATTTTTATTTTTATTTTTATTTTTATTATTATTATTATTATTATTATTATTATTATTATTTTTTTTTTATTTTTATTTTTATTTTTATTTTTATTTTTATTTTTATTTTTATTTTTATTTTTATTATTATTATTATTATTATTATTATTATTTTTATTTTTATTTTTATTTTTATTTTTATTTTTATTTTTATTTTTATTTTTATTTTTATTATTATTATTATTATTATTATTATTATTATTATTATTATTATTATTATTATTATTATTATTATTATTATTATTATTATTATTATTATTATTATTATTATTATTATTATTATTATTATTATTATTATTATTGTTATAAAAGTGTAATGCATAGTCAAATAGTCATGGTAAATTCATTAAATAAAACTAAATACTTAAATGTGGTTAAGTAATTAACTAAAATTTAATAATCCTTTAAAAATAATTAACCTGTAAGATCATTAAGCTGAAGGTTTTTCCGAAATTTATTATTTCTCTTTACGGTTTATATAAAGTATTTTCATTACAAATTAAATTGGAAAATAATACTAAAAATCACAGTGATTTTATTTGTTATTTTTGTAAAGGAATTTTTTTTAATTCCTTTAAATTAAGTTTGAATGTTGTGAAATGGGAAAATTGGGAACACGCAAATATTTTTATGGAATCATTAAATTATGAAAACATTAGACATCAACGTTTTTAACTTCCATTAATTTAAACTCAATTTTCAGAAAAGATAAACGAAAAACATATAATCCACCGTTAAAAACTCAACAAAAGTATTTTGCGGTTTCTTCAAAACTAACCACATGTGAACATACCACTGCTGTCCTCCTCATTGAAAAACAACAAAAAACAATAAGACGGAACACACCTTACATTCACACCTTACCTCCCTCCCCGCCCAAAACCGCACTAATTCGAAACCCGACTATCAATGAATGAATGATTTCTCCCCATTTAAGCAACCGCAACTTCTAAAAGCTTTCTTTCCCCCAATCATAACTCCACTTGGCGATCCCCGTGC
Source organism: Tetragnatha versicolor (assembly GCA_024610705.1). Classification (NCBI taxonomy): domain Eukaryota; kingdom Metazoa; phylum Arthropoda; class Arachnida; order Araneae; family Tetragnathidae; genus Tetragnatha; species Tetragnatha versicolor. Next base: position 37,435,438 of record JANDEH010000009.1, on the reverse strand, counting down.
TCTCCGTCCATCACTTGGACTCGGCAATCGATGCTTGGCGCGGCCCTTGGCGGTTGGCGCAGGCCGCGGTCGCCGAGCCGCGAATCCGCGATCCCCTCCACACGCGTGCGGCCCGCTTCCGAAACAGTCGCCGCTCTGCTCCCGACTGTTTCCCGCTGCTCGGGCAGTGTGCTTAGCCCTCACTTGACAGCGGCCGAAATTGCTGTCCTGACACCGGATTGTCCTTTTCGACTGCTGTCCTGTCGCGCTCTGTGTTTTCCCGCCGACCACACACCTGTTTTTGGCTTTTTTTTATTCGCGGTCTTGACGCCGGACTGCCTATTTGGACTATAGTTGCGGTCCCGAGTCTTATTCCACGGACCGGTCAGTGACCAGAAACGCGGTCTTGACACCTGACTGCACAGTACCTTCGATAGGTCAGCTGTCTCGATATCAGAACGCTCCTAGCGCCGGACTGTCCTTTTCCACGAGCTGGTCAGCGACCAGAATCATAATCTTCACACCAGACTGTCTCTCTTATGGTAGACTGTCCTGTGACCCCAAAACTGCAGCCTTGAATACAAACTGCCTAGTTCATTGGACAGGTCAGCTTGACTGACCAACGCCATCCCCTAAAAACAGTCAACACCACCCACAACAATCAACACAAACTGGTGAAATCCTTTTCCCTTGTGCGCCCTAAACCTAGTGTACTTATCAACTAACTGACCATTACCGATTGACTTCACAATGTAAAGCAATTACAGAGCATGTGTGCGTCTGGGATCCACGTCGTTATCCTCTATAGCGCACTCGATCTGCCGCATGCCATGTGAATGAAAGGTGCAGCGGGAGGCATGCATCGCGACTCGGGGGTCTCACCATCCCTACGGACCTGGCACCCCCACGTCTACGCCAACCCCCCAAAGCAACCCACTCCGCACTTCATCATCGACATCCTCGGGCTGAGAGCGGTCAACGGACAGTCCACCAAGACGGTAATTGACCAGCCTCTCAACCTCTCCTGCCCTGAGAAGGCCAGAGTCGAGTCCCCCAGGCCGGACTTGCTGCCGGACCCGGAGCCCAAGGGGCCGAAAGGTAAGTCCTTCCCTTCCTTCCAACGGGTATTCACAACCAGAGAGTTCCTGCTGCTTTACGGAGAGGCGATTGGGGGATCTAAACAAAAGCACATTGTTTTGGGATCGCCGTAAAAGGCAGTCCGGAGTTCCTTTTAACGTCGGTTGCGAGTGCTGGTGTAACGCTTGAAAAACGAACGAGCGGCTCGTTAGGAAGTTGTTAAACGAGGGCGGAATTAGAGGTGAAATACTTAAGTGGAAATTGGGAGCGTTTAAAGAGAAAGGTTTAAGCGTCTGGGAGAAAAGTTTTTTAACTTTGTCAATTGGTTTTGGAGGTTTTTCCAGTAAAATAAAGGGAAGGGAAAGTTCTCATTCCCATTGTGGCTAAATATGAGTAGTTATGAGATTTAAGCAGTTAGACTAATTACAACAGAAAAAAAAATATTCCTTCATGGGAGAAATTCCCATATCTACAAAGTTTCTTAAAAGAATTTTACGATTCTTTTATTCCTTATGTGTTAATTGCATAACATTTAAAAAGGTGTTTACATCAACTCCTCTCAAATAACTTGCAAACTTTCTTCTTAATGAAGTTATACATGATTCATTTGTTATGAAAACGAAGTTCTGAAGAAATTCAAATTTTATTTTTTGAATTTCTCAAGTGGTATTGCAAAACATTCGGAAAATTAAAAAAAATATATGAACCTACCTTGAACTTACGAGAGGACTTTTGCCGCGCAACACACAAACTTTTGTCAAGTGTGACATATAAGTTAGGAAGTTTGAAACTTTTTAAACTTAGCTAACTTTTTGATGATAAAAACTCTTTCAACTTAGTAATATACAACTTGAAATCCAATGATTTTTAATATACTTTTGGAAACAGCTGTGAAATAGCAATGGTTTAGTTAAGAACTTTTATTTGGTAGCTAAACTTATCCGTTTTCGAGTTATTGATTGCTACGAGAACGAGAGTGAATCAACTTAGAGTGAAGTTCAGCTAATCGGGAATAGAGAGATTCTTATTAGATGAGTTTTAGATACTTAGAGTAACTGTCAAAGTGGCGATTATTGCTTTAATGATCTTTATTTTCTGAGTGAAAAATTGCACTTTAAGAAAACATAATAATATACGGATTTTAATAGGGTGGTAGTATTCTCTATTTCATTAGTTTTTGTACTTTAAAGTGCTTTAAGTAGTTTAACTTATGCATAAGATGTACATTAGGGTGGCCCTTATTATAATGGAGAAATTTTTTTTTCAATATTTTGTTTCGCGCCGGGCTGATTTTTTTTTCCTTTTACTATAGAATGAAAGTGTGCAAAGGGATTTTCCAATATTTTAATATTAACACGTGCCTCATCGGGGGTGAAGTTTTCACATAGCGCGCCATAGCAATAGTATGGCTTACGACGGGAATAGCGTCTCCGCTAAGAATTAAGAAACATAAGACTTCGTAAGACATAAGAATATTATTAGTATGCATTAAATTAGTTAAAAAGTCAAGAAGTAAACAAAAGTATTTATTGAAAAAAAATTAAAAAGCATACATATTGCATATAATTCAGAACTGCTTAACGTAAAACAACAATTATTTACACTTTACATACAATTACAAAATATTCCAGATTAAGTTATATTTTAAATATATTTATCGTATAATATATTCCAACAAACTCATAAAACTCTACCATCTTAAAAATATGAAAAATTTAATACACTTTTTTTGAAACAATTAGAATTCAAATTTACGCTTTATAGTGGACTTTTTGCAATCAGGGTATTGTTTTCGATGATCTTCGACACATTGCAGAAGGTACTGTTTTTGCTCCTCATCTGTTGTTAAAAGTCCATTAAAGTCTTGAACTAATTTGACACACCTTTCGGCTGTGTCATTAACAGCAGTCATATTTTGAAATATTTCTTTGGTACTTATAAATGATAAGTTATCATTCCAAAGTTCTGGACTGCTACTAAGAAAACTAATATTCACATTCAATCGTTCAATAAAATTTAAACTTTTTTCGAAATAAAATCCTCAATTTTCTTTTCTGAAAAAAGAAATTAAGACGAATGAGAATTGGGAAGATGGGGTGGAGCGGTCTGTTTTGCCTTTCGCCCACCCCACCCTCGTGGCGGGGGCTTCAAAAGTCGGGCTGCACGTGCAAAAACAAACAACCTTTCGAAGAGAGGAAAAGGGAATGGGACAGTTTTCTCTCGTAAGAAGTGATGATACCAACTAAAGAATCTAGTATCACTCCCACAGACAACCAAATATTTTAACTTCTCATTTTCATCTTCCTAGATCTAAATAATGCTAAAATTTTGATTTTTTTTACCAAGTTCCTCATCTGTTTATCTGGAATTTTCCATGACCAGTGGCGAATCCAGGATTTTTGTCTGGGGGGGGCTGAGTTTCACAAATAACTTAATTGCTATTATGGGCTGTTCAAATATAAATGTAAGTAACTGAAAGGGGGAGGGGGGTTGCCAGCTCCCTAGCCAGATTTTTGTTTAGGGGGTTACTCAGCATCTTTTTTGAGGTCTAATCTTAGGAACACTAAATTTTTAGGTGAGATGACTTCGTAAGGTTTTAATTTTGGTGCACTAAGTTTCAAAATTGTGTAAAAATGTCAACTCCAAGTAAAAGGGGGGTCTGGGGGTCCTCCCCCAGAAAATTTTAGAAAATTTGCCCCTCAAAATAGTGTTTTAGCTCATTTTGAAGCCTTTTAGATTCCACCCAAAGAGCATCACTCATTGTAAGCAGCAGTATTTTCAAGAAAAAATGTTTATAGTATATTATGAATTGGAAAATTTCTAGGGGGTGTAGGGGTTCCTATTCCAGAAAATTTTTTGAATTTTGCCCCTAAAAGTGGCATTTTAACTCATGTTGAGACACTTTAGGTTACATCAAAGATGATCATTCCCTGAAAAATTCCTAAAGTTTCAAGGAAACACCGTACTTATTATATTCCAAAATTTCGAGGGGGTATGGGGGTCTTCCCCCAGAAAAATTTTGAAATTTTTACCCTTATAAGTAGGGTTCCGATTCATTTTGAGACCCTTGGGTAACACCACCGAATGTCCACAACGTGTTGAAATTTCTTTTTTGGCTTTTTGCTATTACCAAAACTTGAATGTCTTTTTCCTGGGGGGGGGCTGCAGCCCCACAGCCCCCCCTACTGGATTCGCCACTGTCCATGACACATGCTTCTTACTGAAATTTCATCTGTTCGTGATTCCGCCCATGGGGTAGCGAGCGGAGACGCTATTCGCGTCGTAAGCCATACTATTACAATGGCGCGCTATGGGAAAACTTCAACCGCGATGAGGCACGTGTTAATATTAAAATATCGGAAAATCCTTTTGCACACTTTCATTTTATAGTAAAAGGAAAAAAAATCAGCCCGGCGCGAAACAAAAATCCAACTTTGAAAAATAAGGGCCACCCTAATGTACATACATCTGTACAAAACTCAAGAACTCTATAACTGTAAAATCACAGCAAAAATATTTTAAATTTCTTCTCTTTAAATAGGTTTTTTGATACACTTCAACATCTTTACTTTTTTCATAAATAGTTTTTTATTTTACCGTGTTAAGGGGTTTAGCTATTGAATATTTGGTGTGATGATAAAAGTTTAATTTTTAATTAATTTCATAGTTTGAATGGACACATAACGAATAAAAGTTATTGGAAAAATAAAAGTTATTTTATAAAGAGGAAAAGGACTTATTTAGTTAACCGTTCTTAATGAAAAAGAAAAGTATTTCAAGTATTTGATTTCACAAAGCTATCTTTACAAGAAAGACAAGAAACATGATTACATATTAAATGAAGTTAATTTCTATAAAAAGAAGGAAAGTGAAACTTCTTTTATTTTACTTTTTGTGTATGATTTGGAGGTAATTAATGAAACATTTATACTTAGAGATAATAATGAAGCATTTAAACCTCAGATATTATTTAAAGTTTTTTAGAAAACTTGGTTACAGTTCTATGATTAAAGTATTTTACATAAAACGAGGAGTGATTTAAATAATGTAACAGTAAATAAGTTACATTTGTTCCTCAAACTAAGCTTTCATTTTATAACATAGTGTTTAGCTTAGTATTTCATACTGAATTTTTTTTGAAACGGAATACTGTCTAAAACGTAAGCTCCCTCGATACTTACTGCTTTACATCTTCATTTTAGAAGCAAATCATGATAAATAAAATTTAATAAAAGAGTGCATTACCCTTTTATTCCTTTCAATGAAAATCGACGATAAATTTCATTATATATAATACTTAACGCGGAAAGATACGATGAAAAATAAAACTTCCGCAAAGCTAATAAACTTTCTCTTATGAGATATAAACTGCCTTTCTTCACTTTTTTATGCAGTTTTGCACGTAATTTTCACCTTTCTGAAAAACTAACTTAATAAAATACAAGTTCAAATATTTCTCACTAAACAACCTGTTTCATCATTCAAAATCATTACCGTATTCGTTATGGAATCATCATTAAAGCACCTATAAATTGCCTCTAAACGTTCTCTAGGAAAATGTTTGCTCTTCCTTCCCCTTTGATTGTTTTGGAGGACCGATACCTCAGAGGACTCCCTTGAACCATCGCATAGAGCTCAGCAGGGTTTTTCCTTCCCTAATTGTTGACTCAGTTCTCGGCGAAAATGAGAAGCGTTGATTTGAATTGCAGGTTCCTGAAGCCATCGCCGTTCATTTCCGCTGAGCCGCGGGATACCCCAGGAATGCGCGATTTCCCCTCAAAATGATAAGATCGACAAGTATCTAATTATTCTGGCATCTCACGCAGGCGGAAGTCAATGCTCGACATTGAGCCCTCTTTCTTCGGGGGTGAATTAGGGGGGAGGGAGTTTCCAATTATTCTACCGTCGTTTCGTTAATCGGTATGGTTCCCGTTCTTTATGCTTTGCTAAGAGGCCCTCGAATGCCATATAGATCTCAAAAAATGAACTGTAAGTTAGTGAAAAGAATTGTTTCTGATGTCATTACATATTTGAAGATAATTTTTATGGTTAACAATTTTTGTTTGTATATTATTGGTCCATGTTCCCGAGTCACAAATTAATATATTTACTGGGGGGAATGTGTTATATTTCATTATAAACATGTTTGTTTGATAATAGTATTTATTTCCTTCTTGTGGTAGTAATAAATAAAAATGGAATAAACGCTCAAATTTGATAAAACTAAGCAGCATTAGGATTTTACTTAAAATTCCTCTCGCTTTTCCCATGTACGCGCTGTTAATCTTTTTGTTGATAAAATATTCTTGATCAAAATTAGTTTGACTGTCAATAAATAAACTAACAAATATTAATGTTAGATAGACATTTAGTATAACAATGTTAAGATTAAGATTAAGACATAATGTTTAGATTTGTTAAAATAGACATTTAACAAATGTCTAACTGAAGTAACTTGAATAATTATAAATGTCGTTAGTAACTATTTTAAAAGTCGAAAACTTTTAGGTTTTATTTTTTAGTTTAGAGGTTCGCAAATCAAAGAAGGTCTCAACTTTTCTTTTTTAAGGAAACAGTCCAGGATTGTTTTGAAAATTCGGTAATTATAATGTTTTATCGTTGTAAAAATTCGAAATGTTTCATTATCTTGTAAAACATCTTCCGAGTGGGACATAGTTTAAATATTCCGTGGAAAATTTTTAAATATTTGATTGAAAGAAAAATAGTCTTATTTGACAAAAGAAGAAACACATAATAGCTACTCTACCAATACCCACATTAGTATCGTTGAAATATCTGTTCATAGCGTAAAACCAACCAAAATGAGTTACATAACACCAAGGCTCCAGAGATCTTTTCCCACTGTTCAAGTATCCATCTCTTCATCTGTTGACAGAAAATCATTCAACTTTCCCTTTTTTATATGTATAATTCAATAATTTCCTACTCTAATGTTAGCAGCATTAATCAAGAACTTATTCCAATACATATTTATGAGAATTGTGATTCTTATTTTGTTTCATGGTTATGGATTGATAAAATAAACTAATGTGTGTGAAAGCAAAAATGTGCTTTTGCTAATTTTTATCCAACAACTTAAATATCCCTTTTACACAATAATAAAATAATCAACACTAAAAAAATTCCCCATCCATAAAATTTTTTATAAGAGCTAGCGGACCACTGGTTGAGAACAACCATAATTATAACCACTGCCTTAAATCAGTCATTCCATTTACGATCCCTTGATTTCTTACTCTTTTTTTAAATAAAAAGGAGTAATATCTATAAATGAGTATTAAAAGCGGATAAAGGGAGTAAAAAAGGAGTAAAGGAGTAATAAATCTATATCCATGCGAGACACTATTACCACTATTTTTCTTTTTCCACAAACGAATCCTACTGTCAATTTTATTCAACAAACTAATTTTACATGTTATCAAAAGAATTAAAAAGAAAAGGTTTTATGTTTATTCGAATACTTATGTAATATTCCTATAACTGAATTATGAGAACGAAATGAATATGTAATGCGAATTCATTTCACCCGCACTCTTGCGAAAGATTCATCTGAACTATTTTCAACAGTTTGCAATTTTAACATTGAATAAACAACGTTTGAAAATACTTCATTAATCACGAACAAAGCAAATTGCTTCCTAATCTGCAACTGTAAAATACAATGCAGAGAGAAGGGGGGAGTTAATAGTGTAACTGAGTCAATGATGTATGTTATTTGAACCCTTCACCATAACTTGATATCTCTATACTCCCGTTAGTGATTGCTTATTCTGAATTGATGCAACTATAAAGCTTATAGTCAAACGGTCGATATACCTATAGTAATTAAGTTTTTTTCCCACGATGAATGAGAACTCGTTTTAAGTGTGTTATCATTCATCAAGGCCCTAAAATACTGTAGGATAAGATTTTTTAGAGTTGTTTTAATTTTAAATCTTCAAAATGGTAACTGAATTCTTTTCTATGACTTATTTTTTAATTAGGGATATCGTGACTTGTTTAATCACGCGAATAATGATTCAAAGCACTAAATTGTAGAAAATCTAAATTTTATTCAATATTTCACTGTTATTTGTTTCATTATTTTATCTACAACACGACATAAAAGAACATGTGTATTATGTTGTAATCTTACTTTAAAATTACTTGTGTGTGATTGCGCTATGCGTGTGCAATTGTACGATATGTCTTTGGGTTGAAGATTTCCGTAAAAACGTTTAAAATAAAACCAACCTATTACTAACTTTTTGTTTCCAATTTTCTTCTTTTGGTTCGTATTTGACTTGATTCATGTGATATTACGGTAAAAAAAATTTTAGAACAATGTCCAAACATTATTTATTGCTTATCTTTTGTTCAATGCAACTACTTCCTTTACACTTTATTAACAATTATTACAATACTTTTACTCAAATTGAGCTAACAATGATCTATAACTTTCACATTAAGTGCTTTCTTATCGCAAGAGTATTTCACCTTCTTGACCAATCAAATAATCAGATACTTCGTTTTTACCCATAGGGATTATTATTTTTGAAATTCTCAATAGCGTTTAGAGTAAAGGCTATTATTCACATCTTTGGCTAAGAGCCAGTCTTAGAACAATCGTTTAATTATTATCTATATTCTTCGTGAAACGAGTCGTCGCTTATTGAGGTTGTACAAGGAAGTTAGATAACCAAGGGTAGTTCGGTTTTTCTCAGTTTCGTTTTCAATCAAAAGTTACTTTAGAACATAAATATACTCTTAAATTGTTTTAAATCATAGATCCACTAAAGATATGTAACATTGGATAGATAAATCACTCTCATGTTTAGTTTTATTAACTTTACTTACTTTTTTACATTTTCTTTAGTTTTGCTATTTTTATTACTTAATTTAAAAATATTTTTTTTATTTTTAATATTTTTTCTTTAATATTTTTTTATATTAATATTTTTTTGATTAATATTTTAGTACTTTTTCTCTATGTATAATAAGAATAACCAAAATAACTACTGAAAAAGGGTTAAACAACAATCTGAAATTTTTTTGATAAATCGATAGCGGAATGGTGTAACTTAATAAAAATATCCTTTAAAACTTTAATAAAGTTAATATACAATAAAAGTGTGTTATAAATAGTTTGATAGATAAAAAGGAAAATACTTTCAATACAAACTTCATACAAACTTTCAAACAATAAATAATTGTTCATTCTTAGAAATTGCAACAGAAATGGATCCTTATGTTTCATTTAGTCTATTCATTGTTGACTTTTAAACTCGTTCTTGTAAACTGTCTCAATTATTGAAGTTTACAAAAGGGAACAAGCAATCAGGCCTGTGGCAATGATTGAATAAGTTTGTGTTGAAAATGTACTATTCCTAAACTGAAATATATACTAAAAGTATAAAGAAAGGGATGAAATTGAGAAATGATTAAAAATGAGTTTACAATATTAAACTTTTTATTTTTATTGCACAATAAAACAAAATAAAAAACTGATGCAATGATAGTTGTTAAAACATTATTATCTGCATTATAATTTTTAAAACGACCATTTAAAATTATTGTTTATTACTAAGGGTACCTTAAAACTTTTCTACATCTAAACTAAAATTAACACAAAATTTCAAATTCACATTAATTTAACAATTAGTCCCCAGTCCCTACATAGACTTTTGTGGCTTTTTGGTTCCAAAAAATGTTCCCTATGATAAGCCACACTATGTTCATTGTTCAGTCTTGTTCTTAAAAGTATAAGTCGGTTACCTCTGGTTGTGAGTAGCTGCTTGGAGTTTTTGTTTATCTTTCCTGTGTGGTCGTTTATGACTAAACAACAAACTGCGTAAAGTGAAAAGTCCAAACAGAAGTTTTCTTAAAGAAGTACCTAATAAATAGCGTGACTGTTTTTTGAGACATCAGTAATCGGCGCGGTTAGAAACAATTAGACTAATGTAGAGAAATAGTGTTGTTACGCACATGTCCTTAGTTTTCAGTAGAAATGACTAATGTGAAATCTTAGGCTTTGAATAACAGTGTAAAATGAAGGAATATAAGTTGGAAACTTGTCCTTTTTGTATTCATGTGTACTAAATTAAAAATTTTCATAACTAATATCCTTTTTTTTCATTTAGTTTTGGAAGATTAACTTTAAAAAATTCCTAAAAATATTTTAGAGTATCTTTTTCACTTCTCAAGTAGCTATTATAATTATTGAATATATGATTTAATTACTTAAACTTTTTTCATTCACTGGTATACGTCATAATTTGTATGGAATTTATGTCTTTGATAGTGTTTTATTTGAAATCATTGCTTAAATGTATAATACCCACTTTGTCTATATTCGAGAAACTTAATGAGAGAACAATATCTTTTGGATTTAAATTATTTTTTATGTATTAATGGGATGTTTACATTTGTGTGTTAGTTATTTCTTTTTATTTGGTTTAATATTTTTATTGTTATTAAAAAAATCAAAGACAATTTTAGAGGTACAAAGTATTAAGATTTTTCAAAAAGTTGAATGAAACCATAAGTAATTTTGTAATAAATACCAAATGTATCGTTCTTATCTTAATCAAACTATTTTAGAATTTTTTTTCGACTTCTACTTTAAACTGGCCTCTTTTTCAAATTTTTCTCTCCAGTTAAAATAAAGTTGATTTAAGTTTTCTCAGCTAATATAACTTATTTTAATTCTGATCTGTTTTCTTCATGAACTATTTCACGTTAGAATTTTACTAATAATTACAAAAAGAAAATAATCAAATTCGTATCCCCTGTTTCCCTTACAGAAGTTACTCCTTCTTATACGCACCCAATCAAATTAACCAACTAGAACACGAAAATCATCCAACTTCGAACCCTGTAGAGGTCTACCTTCTTAAGCAAAGCAACGTCAAATGAAATAAATCGAGCAACAAAAATTTTCTACATTTTCACCGTACACCACTTCAATTAACAGCAGAACACTTAATCCTGCTAATACATGCAGCAAAAAGCCAGGCCTGCCCCCGTTCAAAATGACCGACATGCACACGTCTTGACTCCCTAGCGCCCCGATCCATTGTAAATCGCGCACCGTGCATAATTTAACAGCCGAAGATAAATAAAGCCTTTTTGTAATCACCTCCAAAGTAGTCATTACCAAAGAAAGATCGGCTTCCGATTTAAATGAGAGCTTCCATCATTACCCTAAGGCCAAGAAGCGCTCATTGAAATTTATATTCCAATTACAATTTCTTTCCGCTATCCGCCATTCATCAAATAACACCGAAGCCGTTTCGGGCGAAATTGTTTCTGATTGCAAATTAGGCCCTGGGAGGGGATTGTAATCAGTCGTGTAATCCTGGGAGGGCTAAGTCGTGTAATCCGCGTGTGTAAAGCGAGTGTTTCAAAAATTGTTCAGTAATGACGTGACAACTGGTTTTAGGGTGCGTTTACCGGGAATTTAAATTATTGCTATTAAAACGCTTCCTTTCTCTAAGTTTTTATAGTTTACCTTTTTAAGGTAACCCATCGTTGTTAAAGAGTATTATCGTTACTTTCAATTCTATCAATAAATTGTTTTTCGTGTAGTTATGGTTAATCTTGTGTAATATTTAGTTCAGTAATGAAATGAATAATACAACTTGTTTTGGCGTGCGTTCATCGGGAATTAAAATTATGGTTATTATAACGCATCTTTTTGTAGATAATTTTTATGGTTTACCTTTCTTCGAAAACGCAACATATTTTCATTTTTGTGTTAATTTTTTTAGGGAATAAATAGTTTTTCGTGTAATTATGGTTAATCTTTTATTATTGTGATGGTAGCATCATTCATTTCAGAAATGAAATGGGAGGAGACAACTGGTTTTAGCAAGCGTATACACACAGGGAATCGAAATAATAGTTATAACTCGTGGTTTCCAAGTTTTTTATAGTTTATTTTACTTTGGTAAACCACGATATTTATGTTTCGCGTAAACTTTAGTTTGATCAATGAATAATTGTTTTTGTAGTTAAGGTTATTCAGATAATTTGTTATGAGTGTGTAGATTTTTTTACTACCAACCTCTTATTTGTTGTTATTGTATGTACAAATTTACGATTATTTAAGAAGGATTTAATAAGGTGAATTTATTCAATTCAATAAAACAAACGTAGATAAAGTTTACCAACAGTGAAAAAAATTACTTTTTCATAAATATATTAGTCAAGATGAAATATATTACATTTCTTTAAATCTAATAAATAGATTTTACCCATAAATATTCCTTAAATATATATTGCTGTCAATTCCCGTAGTTTCTTTGTTTTCATACATTGATTTGCGTCAGTTTATTTCCGTTGGTATTACTAGCAGGAATTCTCTCGGATGTCAGATGAAATATAATCTGATTTATAAGACATCTCCCCTTACGAATTTATTGCCCAGAGACGTCAGATCAAAGAATACTGGCGATTACCAAGAAGTAGACGAAGTCAAACTGGACTGCACGAACGATAACTGATACTGTAATTTATCGAATGTTTTAATCTCTGAAGTGTCCAGTAGTCTTCAAGATCACCCTCAGGCGCCAGACACAAACATTAACTAATCAGACAGAAGACCTAACTAGCAGAAAAGATCTAATCAATGATAACACCAGAGCTTTTGTAGTCGCTGCTTTTCTTTGGCTGATATGCTGTGCGCATTTTGTTGCCTGTCCTGATCAATAGCACACATTGACCTATTATCTGACATCCCTCGGATCGATAACTGGACACATGCGTAAAATTATTAGCGGCATTATTTTAGATCAGATTTACCCAAAGTATTAGGGGCTATAAATTGAAGGCCAGACAATTCGCGGGAACATTTAGCAGATTACTCGAGTCACAGAACCGATAGAGTCGGACAAACCACGCCATGGAGATGACTGGGGAAAGATAAATACACTCAAAGAAAGGACATTTCAACGTTATGCGTGCAGAGAGCTATAAAGCGGGAGAAAAATTCAGACGAAAAGTATTTTCGTAAAGTACCATCAATGAACTCCAAAATGTTAATGTCGAACATTAGCCGCACAATGGGGCCTTCGGTTTGAATGGAATAATCTTTGGGGATTAAAAAAACTCCCCCAGCCCTACCGGGAGTTTTTTTCCCTCACGCGCAGTTCCCCCAGATATGCCATAGGAGGTTACTGTACGTAAATCATCATTGCGGACTCAGCGATAAACAATTTAAACCGATTCCCAACGTTTGGCGAAAGCGAACACATTTCTATTGTGGGAGAGCATTGGGATCTATCGCTAAAAGAGCCATTTCATTGAAAATTGCCTTTCGAAAGATTATTCCCGCTCCCCCAAGGGGGGTTGTTTTTTATTGGGGAAGAGCCGTGCCCTCGGTGTTGGTTGCACTCAGGAGACTCGCTCGCAATATTTTTGCGGATAAGCGCCGGAGATAAACTTCGGAAATTACAACTGGGAGACATGATCGGTTGGTAGGGGCGTGCGATTCGGTCTCAATTTGGAACGGATGGGGCCTGATAGGTTGGAGTGATGAAACGCGAAAGCGTTTAAAGATTTTTCAATCATAAATCGGCGAATGGAAGTTCTGATTTCTTTCCCTGCTTACTATCCGTCCTTGCGATCTTTTTCTCGGTTTTATTATCTGTGATACAAATTTGCATTGTTTTGGGGGAAAAAAAGGTTACGAATATCGAACCAGAATTCCTAAAATATCCCTAAATTCTTTCTTTTTTGATCAATTTTTATAAAAATGTATGTAACTGTTATTTTTTCGACAATAGTTCAGCAATTATATTACTCGACATTGCAGGAAAACGTAAAATACCAAATGGGGCACGTATTTTTTCCACTCCCATGTAGTACTCAATGCACTTAAGTAGGATACTATTTATAAATTAAAATAGACTATAAAATATGCCCAAGACTAAAATATTCCCGGTAAGACGTGTTCCAGGCTTTGTTTTCGAAAGGCTTAGCTGTTTTTAAAGTAATATTTACTAATGGGATTTTCAAATTAAACAAGAGAACAATTTATAAGCAAAAAATAATGAAGAATTAAGATGTGTATTAATAGTTTTTTGCTTAAATGCATTAAAAATAGAACTTTAATATGTTACTAAAATTATGCACTGAAAAGTAGAATAAGGAAATTAGGTATAGAATTATTGACTAATCTTTACTAAATTTATAAAGCACTTGTGTAAATCGATTTCTACGAGGGCAATTTAACCGTCAAATTATTTCTTTAAAAAGCAGAATAGATCCCTTATTAAATAAAATCTATTTAAAACTCACCTATTTAGCAATATTGTTATCCTAGTTATTTTGAGTTGTACCTAATAACTTTATTATTGGTTTTTACTTTAACTCCATTAAATACTAGATTATCCCAAATGAAAACCCACGTTTTTGTATAAATGCAATCTCCTAGAGTACCAACATGAATAATGAATGCTTTCAATTTAACCTTATTGCCAGTTAAGTACAATTCCACAAAAACACGTTACTTCTCTCAGCACAGTTTACTTTTATAAAAACTTTTAAAAACCGTTTAATTCCGGTAGATTTTATCCAACCGGCACTCGTCATCTAATTAAAACCGAATCGCATAAAGAAAGGTGTTGTTTTACATTTAAAAGTTTTACTTTCCTCATCAATTAACTCATTAACTCGTTCATTTTTTTGCCTTCACATGTGGAAATTTTTTTTCATCCCTCAACAAAAAGGATTACCGTTGCAGGAACCGTACAGAGAACCTATGGGAGTTGTGTTTGCAACGAAAAAGGGAAGAGTTCAAAAACATTAATTCGTATTTCCATTACTTTTCCATACCATTTAATCCTCTTAAATACCCCTGACTTTTTGGAATGTCAAATAGCTCTTTTTGCATGAGGGACAATTCAAACCACAGGATCTGATGCGAAAAACCAAAAGGAAATTTGTTTTAGAGCTGTGTTCCCATAGAGAATTTATTAATCCGTATTTGATGACATTAAAAACAGAGAAAGTATGTGTGGTAAAAACCTCCACAACAAAACTTTTATCTCAATTACCCGAAAGACTGTCTTGTTTTAGAACTTACATATTTTAACCACTTCTGTATTTATACCACAAATGCGAGTGTATCTATGCTCCTTGGTTTTCAAATCGCTTAAAAATGACTGAAGGGCTTGTGTATTTGATAAAGACAATTTCAGAGTTACTTTTTTAAATCAAATGTTAAACAGGTGATTTAAATAACACCATACACTCTTTGTGGTTTTATATTCTGTATAAAAATAAGGAATTATACCAAATATTTAAAATTTTAAGAAAGTCTTATTCATTACATTATTAGTAATATTTTTAAAACGTTTTGTCTTATATGCTGAAAGACCATTAATAAGGATTTACGTACAAGTGTCGTTATAAAATTCATTCATGCTATTTATATTTAGATATTAAATTATAGATTTAAATCATAAAATAAGGTAGATTTAAATAATAAAATAAGGTAGATCTCTATTACTTGCTAAGAGTATTTTTTATATAAATATAGCCAACTGGTTTTGATTAAAATATAATATTAATTTCAAATTATTTTTTACTTTTGAAATATATCTGCTTAAAATATTGGCTTTAATTATTCCTGATTTTTTTAGCGTTTTTATTTACTCTATAATTAGATAACTTGATATTAATCTTCGTAATATTAAAAAAATACTTTTTGGTAGGAAAATTTCTTTCATAATTTGACCTTTAAAATTAATAATTTAGTTTTAGTAGCATTTTTCACCATTTTATTGAGTTAAAAATACTCGAAGGTTATTCCATGTTCATTTGCATTAAGAAAGGTAAAAAAAGGGCTTTAAATATTCAAACACACTTTGATATCGTGAAAGCATAATATTTTGGTTTAACATGACGTATATTCATTATGCAAGTCTAAATATTTTTCCACTTAACCATTTGGTTTTGGACGAAAGAGACTAGTTATGCAGTAAATCCCATTTGTTGCATAAAACCAAGCAAGACCTTCACGATAGTTAAAAAATAATTACGAAACATTAGCTGAATGACCAAAGAAAAAGCACCTGCGTGATGTCGCTATGGTATGAAAAGAATCATTTAAGCAACATACGCGATACCCTGTCATGGAAATACCTTTAATTTCCTTCAGCCCCGAAACTTTGGTTATTTTTCTCCAATACTTAAAATAATCGAGGTAAAGCATGCTATTCCGCTGTGTTCTTAGCCAAGCATAATTAGGTCTAATGCAAATTATCTTTCCTAATTTCCCTTTCTCAAAAACTCAATTACTTCTGTTCATTCGGGTTTTCATCATCACCCGCTTTGCTTTTATCACATTAGCAGTTTTTCTCAAGGGGCTGTCCACAACTGCACAATGCGCCTCTTCAGCGCAGAGTGGCCCACCTGCCCTTTTTGCCCCCACTTTAGGAGCCCTCAAAAAAGAACTCGCCGCGGAAAAATAGCCCCGAAATTCACGAGCGGGAATCCAGAAGACAAAGACATGCGTTTGGGGACAAAAAACGAGCAACCGAGTCGCCATTGGCATTCTCAAAGTTGAAATTTTTTAATTAAAAAAAGTTTCTTAGTTTCTTAAGTGATCTTAAACCCGTCTCCTTATCTTTTTATTAGCATCAGTTAAAACACTTCTGTTTCTTTTTCACTCGTGGCGTTCCTGAAGTTTTGACGTTAAGAACTTGTTTTCTTGAATACATTAATGTCAGTTTTTCATCCTTTCATCGAGCCTAATTACTCAGAGCCGGAGTGAGATAGCGGACAAGATGCTTCCGCTGTGCCTTGTCTCCCCTTTTTTGTCCTAAGACGGGCTTTAAGACAAAGCGCACTGATTTTTATTCGTTGTCCGGAATTGACAAGGTTCGGCTGACACGGATTGGGAAATGAAAATAACTCATGGCCAAGTGCATTACGATCCTTTTGGGTGAAAAACAAGAGGCGGGATGGACATATTCTTTGAAAGTTAAGACACATGGGAAGACAGTGACACCTCACGGCTCCACAGCTTGGAGAGAGTGAAACTTAAATAAGAAAAGATACGTGCTAAAAATATGACTGCGCTGCTATTGATACAATAAATTAAATGAGTGGAAGCTTTAAAGATAAAGATTCTGATACGGATTCTTTTTCCGCCTATGTCTGATCTGTTATCTCTTTCGCTTAACCTCTTTTCTCTATTTTTGTGTCTATAAAATTTTGCTCTAATTTCTTGAGAGGCAACTAATTAGTAAGTAGTTTCCTCCCTATTATAGTTTTTCAATTTGTAATAGTTTAACACTATTGTGTTTTAAAAATTGGATTGCAATATTTTTCTTTGATACTTTATAAAGGTTATCTATAGCCTGAAAAATATCATTTTATTTGTTTTGTTCCAAACCGTGTGCAAATGTTTTCAATGTGGGTTAATCGTAAAGTATTAATGAATACTTTCAGAAAGTTTATTGACATTGATTTTGATATATTAATTTATATGTTTACACACTAAACTAAATATATTCTTGTATCCAACTCATCTATTTGTTTAAATAATTTTGTTGACTTGCAATTATAAACGAAACCTGAGGTTTTCATTGAATCATTTGAAAAATTTGAAGCGGCTAGGACTGAAAGGATTAATATAGTAAACTCCATTTGAAAGTATCTTTAAAAGAATAAACATACTAATCACTCTTATTCGACATGTGACCTTACTCTTTCCTTAAATAAAAATTTAGGTAATATAGTGAGGAGAAAATCCAAACAAAAAATGAAAAAAGAAGAATATTATTTAATGTGTTTCCACGTTTTTATGAAATGGTATTGGGTATTTAACACAAAAAACTCTTAAAAATACTATTCCAAAACCATTATAAACTCATCCAGATATTCTTTTCCAAAACCTCAAACAGCTACACACAATAGAATAGACTTTTATGACGCTACTTTTTGTTAATAATTCACCCACTTATTGAAAAGAACATTACCCTTAGATGTTCACTTTCATGTCCACAGTGGTCAAAGCTAAAAGCTCGAAAACCATCTCGTGCCAAGGAAAAGCAGTTCAGACTTCTCAAGAAATTACCTTTATACAAAAAAGCAAAGAATTAAATCTTTTACTGCGTTTTTTTACCCAGCGCATGGCGCTTTCACCACAGAGGTACTTAAAGCATTTGCGGCGAAATAAAAGAATCACGCCAAAGCTTTATTTTATTCGTGCCTTACTTTAACCTCCCTTTATTCGTTTTAGGAAATAGTAAAACAAGAATGAGTTTTGATTTCAAGCAGCGCATGGCTATAGAAAACGGATTAAAGAGCGTAATGCTACCAGATTCGAAAGGGGAAGGAGCCTTTTTTCCACTTTTCTCTTGGCTGAGGGATTATGTCGTTGAACGGAACTAGGTACCGGACTTGGAAAAAATCCACTACTTATTTTTGGAGCATTTCGACCACATAATCCGAATGATGCTGGGACTTTTTGGAAGGAGCTGCGACAATTGTTGAGAATCGCTTGGATTTATCCGAATTTCGCTCTTGGAGTGTTCGGAGTGGATACCTTCAATAAAGCCTTTTCAGTTGCAATTAAAAATTCTGATACATAGAAGATATTTGGAGAGGAATTTTAAGTGCGGATTATGTGAGAGGAAATATATACTTGAGATTAAAACTTTTTCATGGTGTGCGATAATTAATTTAAAACTATTTACCTACTTTATACTTTGGCCGTGAGGTTGTTAGTAATGTTAAGGCATTCAATTCATTGGTTAACAGTTGAAGATTGCATTTTTCTTATTAATTTTAAGTAATTATTGTACAGTATGATATTTTAATAATATATATTAAAAATATCGTAAATAGTTTTATTTCATTATTATTGCTTTATTTTTAAGGTTTTAAATCTTAATATTGAAATGAGTTTCCAATAAAATAGAGTAACTGCTAAAAATATATCGGCTCCTTTTAAAAAAATACTCATAAGATGTAATTCTTTGTAAAAATATTGTTTATTAATATTTTAACTAATTACTATTTTTTGGTTGATTGTATAGTCATTTTTAGAAAACTTGCAAAAAATTCTTTATGTAAAGATCATTGTAGGAGAAACTACGCTATTTAAATATTTTTATCGTATATAACATCTGTCTAATAAATAATTAAAGCAAGAAAAGTCAAACAACTCAGAGTATCTTCACCGAATAAAACTGAAAAATTAAGTCTAAGAAATAAATTAAGCTCCAAAAATATTCTCCAAATCTTCACAGCAAGCTCTACCATAAACAGAAAAACAAACAAATCACCAAGAGTCAGTCATCAAGACCTCATAAGCTACAAAAACACGGTGCATTTCAAAGGGCAGGCAAACTCAGAAACCTTAAAGAACTACAAAACGGGGATTAAACGGAGAAAAAATCCTCCAACTTTCAAAAACGCATAAAGAACAATGAACAAAATCCGTAATGAAATATTTATTAAATTCCGACTCGAATAAAAAGGCCAAAAATCATAGAGAGAGGAGCAATCTGGCCAAATCATCGCCTTTTTGCTCCACGGTCAACAAGCTACATTAGGCAAAGTAATAAGTAATTGGGGCTCCTACTTAACCCTTGTTGAAATAGGAGAGTTACGGGAGCATAAAGCCCCATCGTAATAGCTATCCCGAGTAAACTTTTCATCTTTTATTTGCTTATTAAAATTTCCTATCTCAGGTTAATTAAGCTCATTTCTTTCTCCCATCTTTTTTCTCCCCTTCTTTTTCTCCCCAGTCTTCCACTTCGTTAGACAGGCTGGATGGATTTTTTTCTCTGCCTCCTTTTTTCTCCCTTCGATGCGGCGGGGCTTTACGATTACGAGGTGTTTTATCCTCGTTATTAAAGATTCAATGACCTTATTCTTCATCTTTTTAAGTGAATGATTTAGCGATAATGAACCTTAATAAGACCATCGGCGCTGCGCTGGAAAAAAGCGATTAAGGTGCCATTGGGTGCGCTTAGAGAAAAATTGACACCTGCTGACAAATAAGCGGGAGCGGTTAAGCCGCTTTGTTTGCTGGTTAGCGATGGTATTATTCGCCTCCTATGGTTAAAGCCTCATTAATTTATAGCCCATATTAATTTGTTTATTCCAATACTCAACTTTGCTTCGGGAGTTCACATTCTTGCGAGCTTCTGAGACCACCCAGGGAAGGAAAACAACCTTTAATTCTGTTAGTTAGAAATCCCCTGCGTTTTAAGAACATCAATACACTCTGAACCATTTAAACTGTTTTTAACAATAGGCGTTAAAAATGTTATTAGAAAACTCTCCTAAGTTTTAATAGTTACTATTAAAAGAAAGACTTTATTTAAGCTGGTAAAAATACAACCATGTCTATAATTTTCCTAAGTTTTGAGATACTAGTCAGAAATTAATTATCAGATTCAATCAATGTTTTTTTTATTGTAAACGGTATTTTTTGTTTTGAAAATAAGGTTGAAAATCTTAGTTGATACTGGAAACACTGGTACCAGCTAAACTTAATAAAACAACGTACTAATCATGTAGTATAGAAATTTATGCTTATTATTTGTAGTATAAAATATTAAAGATACTTAATAACTGAAAAAAATCACTGAAAAACTTCAGCTAATAAGTTATATTTGTATATTTGCCAAAGCTTCTTTTACAACTTAGTTCTCTAATAACTTTACAATAAGCAGTCAAACAGAACGACCTGCTAAGAGAGAGAGAATATCTCTCTCTCGTCAATAAATTTCTCCCACCCAATATCCCAACCAACCAAAACTTAATCTCCCTCTAGAAGCACTTAATTCTCTCTTTCTTTCTCAACAATAATGTCCCCAAACAAATATCCCAACCAACCTTAACTTATATTTTGCACACCTTATATATAACCTTATCGTATATAAATAACCTTAACACAATATCCCAACCAACCAAAACTCAATCTCCCTCTAGAAGCACTTAATTTTCTCTCATCAATAATTTCTCCAACACAATATCCAACCATTTCCGCGGCATTTCTTGTTTTCGCCCTCGAAAGAGTAAAATCTGAAAAGGTAGCCGCACGTCATACCGGCTTCACCAGAAAGAACTCCGGTTTCCACAGGGAGACCACCGCTTCGCAAAGTAGGGCGGAAACCGCAACTTTACCGCTGCGAAGCCCCCAGTGAAATGCAGCTGTGAGTTTGGGAAGCGAGGCTTTTATTTCTGCACTTTGGTCGCTGAAATTGCATTATTTGGAGGCGGCACGTTCCCTGAGTTTGTCGGGTAGGCTCAGTTTGAATGGGCTCAGTATTTTCATTTTCTGGCATGCGAAGTTTCAGTCACTGTGTTCTGTGATTAAATACAATTTTAATTGGACAAATATGCCCGTAAATTAGTCTCATATAATGACACCTCATACTGTAAAAAATCTGGGTAAATGTAAAACCAACATTTGGTGCAAAGTTTTTAATTTCCCGAAACTTTGGTGCAGTGATGAAAAAGCTAGACTGTGCCAAAAATTGGTAGCATGGTTGAAAAATACTTTTATGGTGCAATCGGTTGCACCAAAGTTCGGTAAAAATGCTCTTTAACTGGGACATTTTTTTAGTTGTGTTTGTGTTCGCGCGCTTCGCAGATTTGTTTTTGCATGCGTCACAAAGGAATTATTATTATAATAAGTTTTAAGGTTACTGTGAATTCCCACTGGGAGCAGTGGTAGCGTGCTTGAATAGCATGCGTCAGTTCGTGGGTTCTATCCCCCAGTGATTATTATTTTATTAAAATTTCCAAAAAAAGAGCAAAAAGTACACCTTATTATGGTGCAACCCCTTACTGATATTTGGTGCTAGTGATAGCACCATAAAATGGTAAAATTATGAGCCATTTTTTGTAGCCAGCAAATAAATACCAGATTTTGGTGAAACACGGCACACAATTTTTTACAGTGCAATGCAATGGGTGCAAAAATCTGTGTTCCAAACTTATTAGTCGTGGACTTAATTGTTATGAAGTTTAATGTAACAAAGTTAGTAAATTATAAAAAGGTGACTTACATAAATGTTAATTGTAAAATAAATAAATCCTTCTCGATTAACTTCAGTTTTCTTTCTTTCTGTCGAATATCAATATAGAGAGATGATCATTCACCACTGTAGATAAGAAACTGAAATAAAAATGTATTCTACATAAATGTATCGAGTTGTTAATCTACTAGTGATGTTATTCAATCAGAAACAATACCAGTGATTCTAGATATTTTCAGCAGACCTTAAAAATTATATTTAAAATAAGTATACTTTTCAGATTTAACAGACAATAATTTTAAAACTATAGATTCAATACGATGAGAGGCAAAAACAATAGCTAGTTTTATTTTATGATTATTTGATAAAAGCTATCCATTCAGTTTGAGATCAAAGTATCTCCTTGTTTTTAAGAATACTCATACTCAACCTCTCAAAATAGTATTTAATATTTTGTACAAAAAACTACATCATTTTCTTTAAGCATGAAACATTGAATGCTTTAGTCAGTGAAAGAGAAAATTAAATTCGATTACAAAATCACAACAAATTCATTCACGTGATGCTCTACTAAGAGATACTGTCATCAAAATATCATCTATCTTTTCATCTAATTAAAAATATCCTTCATTAAGCCTTCCCTCAAAAGCTCCCGGTTTTATAATGACCATGACCGGATATCGGACATTTAATTACAAACGTCCGTCCATATGACCCATCATGAGATGCTGTGGCGCGTTGGTTTCTATTTTTCAGCAAAGTCTGCCCTCTGGACTTCCTCTCCAGACGCTGCCAACGCATCCTCTGATTGCAATAACCGGTGAAGAATTCAAATCAAGTCTCCATCAGCCGATTAAAAAAGCTCGATTTTCAGAGGCTCGTGTGACCAACCCGACTTAAGTTACCGGTCGTGCTGATTAAAACGTGATGAAGGATTTAGCAGTGGCAGGACTGCGGCTTATCAATGGCAGCTTTGTCTCGCGGAAACCATAATAAACAATCGCCCTGCGACACGAGGCTGGGGCAGATAAGCATCTCGACTTGAGGTTGAGACCCAGTGCAACTTTTGATTGGTCCCTTCTTTGCTGTTTTTTTTGGGGATTTAATTTAGCGCTGCTTTAAAAAGACGGGGTGTCCTGGAACTTGAGACGCTTTTCTTTTTGAGCTTTGTGAAGCTGTGCTGGAAAGGGTCGGCAATAAACTAAATAAGGAATGGAAATCGTTAATCAGGGATTAATTAAGTGATATTCGATCTAATCATTTAATAAAGAGAAGATTGTATGCAAATGGTAAATAAAGAAGATGAGTTGTACTAGCTGCAACTATTAATTTTCACTTTTTTATTCTTACAAAAACTATTATAACTGGGCAAGTGCTTTTATAAGCTGATATTATTAAGTGATTAGAATGTAAGAAAATGAAAAATTTCACTAATAAAATAATGTTGTTAACGCGCAATGTAGTAAAATTGTAAATGAATTATTTGAATTTTTAAAGCTTTTTTATTTAGTATATAAACTAAAATTTTCAATAATTTTTAAATATGTTAACTTGAAGGTTTCTAACTTTTATGAATGATACTAAGTGTATAAGGTCTAAGATAATATAAAACAATCAAAACACTGTTGTTCAATAATGATGACAGAAGGTAATTAATATTTTTCGTTCTATTATTTTCGTTAAATCGGATTTTTAGTTACATACATAACACAACTCATATCAAACCCAAGTCAATTTTTAAAATCATTAAGTCAAACACCTTCCGAAGTTGAATGAGCACCAGGTGTAATATCATGGCAAATGACTGCCTTTGCCCTCAAACGTTATTTAAC
The DNA here is from genome assembly GCA_024610705.1 of Tetragnatha versicolor. Classification (NCBI taxonomy): domain Eukaryota; kingdom Metazoa; phylum Arthropoda; class Arachnida; order Araneae; family Tetragnathidae; genus Tetragnatha; species Tetragnatha versicolor. The sequence continues at coordinate 37,411,542 of JANDEH010000009.1, read as the reverse complement.
AGTTCTCTTCTCAGTAGAAAGGAAATCCCAAACACTAATAAAACCGGCAGATAAAACCAAGACGGCGCGATCTCCAGCCTTGCCATGGCGATAAATAGCCGTCGCCTCACTTTACCGCATAAAGCCGTTCCATTTATAGTCAAAAAGAGGCGATGCCAATTGCTTTACGTGACTACACAGTCTCGCACACGAAGGAGCCAAGCACCAGCTATCTATCATAAATAATCCCAAAGCATCGCGTGAAATAAAACAAGCTGAAACATAAAAAGTGAATCACGGAGTGTTATCGTGAATGCTTGACCGAAGGGCTTGTTTCTCCTTTACTTAATGTACCGGCCGATTGATCTGTAAAACCGGACATGGTTGGGAAACGGACAAGAACTAGGAGTTGCTTACCGTAACGGATACCGATTTTAAACCAAAACAACGATTGGATTTATCTGCATATTTAATCGCTGCATAAATATGGAGGGGGATTCCATTCGTTCCACATTGTGATGGACAGCTGGAGCGAAGTCTGAAAATAACCCCTGTTTGTGTAAATCACTCGCCGCTGGTTTTGTAAGCAGGTCGTCGTTTTATTAAACGCCTTTTCGTGGAGGAAATGGAGATTTTAATACCTTGCGCAACGCCTGGATAGAGCCGGGCGATGCTGCTACAAGATGGGTAGAATTAAGAGCGGTAGTGTAAACACCGGTAGTAATAGTGCTTTTGGAGGCTATCGGCGTTCGCTGGTGTCAGGAAGGGAATATATCAAGATGGGAGGTGTGTAATTGAAAGTGGTCATTGTGACAATTGCGGTACGTGGCAATTACTGCTCGGTGGATGTTTTTATATTATGTTTCATCCAACTTAGTTACCTCAAAAACCTTTAAATTTTGAAAAATTATTTTATATATAATTATATTTAATATAATATAATTATATTATTTATAATTTTGTAAAATAAGGTGCCAATTAATTTTATACGTGGAGTAATCTTTTTATCTCGAAAACTCGATTGATTAAAAACGCCTTTATTTTGTTACTATTCTCCTCATAATACTAAATTTGAAATCTTTCTTTTAACTTAAAATTTATTTTTCAGTTTTATAAATTTTGATAAAAAAAGATATAATAATATTCAAAAATTCATTATTTTTTCTATGCTGTTATAATACTCTTTTAAATTTTTAAAATTTTGAAGTTCATTGAACTATATAGGATCTAAAAGTGCTAATTAACAGTTCAAAATTAGTCCTACTATTCAAAAGAATCGGGAATAGATTAAGAATTTTACAGGAGTACTGGATAAATACCGGCCAACATTTTGAAATAAGTGATAGTTACTTAATATTCAATAAAAATAAGACATATATGATAATATTTAATTCTAATAGGTAGAAAAGAGAAGCAAAAGGATTATGTTAAATATGTGGCTTTATCCAGTAACTTTCACATCAATTGAAAGAAAGAGGGCCTTCTCTCTATTCTAGTTAAATATAGGACCCTCGGCCAAAGTATTTCGTGACCTAAGTTGTCATGACCGAAATTGTCTGTGAGTAACCGCAATTTTCAGAGCCGCAGGTCAATTTCTGTCTGTGGTGAGAGTGGATTGAAATTCTGCGGCTGTTTCAAATCGAATCGGAAACCGCTGCGATGAATCATTTGATCGTCTTTTAATGCTGAGAACTAGTCGCCTAATGACTCAACGTAGACCTACCTCGAGATGGTAATACCAAACCATTGCGTGCTTAATAGATTGATACGGACTTCGATAAAGAGAGAGGATAATTGTTTAGGGTACATGCCATCAGATTATTATTTTAATTTAGCTGTCAGGCGTTGGCTTTTCGGGGTGTCATTGTTATTCAGGATGTGTTTTATCGTGTTTCCAGAAGCGGTTTAGGGGTTGTTGAATGGAGGGTAATATAGAGATATTTTAATTACTAGATGTGTTGATTTATATTACTTTCGCTTGATTTTTTGATAAATGTTAAATAATTAGCTGTGGTACTAGAATTATTTATAGGTTTGACGCTTTATATCATGAAAGCATATATTATAAGCTTAGTATATGGGAAATCTAAACGTCTTCTTTTTATTCACTAAAATAATTATTTGTATGGAATAGAAATAGCATATTATTTGATACACACTTTATAATGTATCAAAATTTTTACTAACGTTCGCATAAATGGAAACTGAATACATTTAGACTGCATTGCAAATTATTCAAGTATTTTTTAATAATTTTATATAACTATCAATTATATCATATCTCAACTTAACTATTATTTTTCAAAAAACATTTTCATGATTGTTAAAATTAAATTTATACACTAGTTTTTATTACTTCACACAACTTTTCACTGAGCTACAAATGTGATATTTAAATTGTTAATTTTGTTATATTTACTTGTAAGTATGACTGGTTAATTGATATGGAAATCATGAGATTGTTCAAACAACATAAAAGAGTTGTTGCTCAATTTCCTTTTCCTATCAAAGGATATTGCAAGTAACATTTTAGTCCAATACTTACGATGGTTAGGATGCTACTATAAAAGGAATAAGCCACTTGAGTCTACAATTTGTTAATGTGTTGTGTTAAATTTCTATACATGCATACACAGCAGTAGTTATCACGTATACATTTTAATGTTCTGCAAATTCCAAATCATTAAGGCTAAATTTATTACTTGAATTTATGGAATTTAAAAATTTTTCTTTACTTATTATCTATATTTCATTTTAAGTAACTACAGAATGTATTAAACTTTAATAATGTTTTTGGTTTATGAACTACTCAATAAAATGTTTTATCCATTTAATTTAACGATAACTCTAACACTTTTTATGCTTAATGAATAAATTCATATTTGTTTTAATTATTCTTCTTTACCCAAACCATTTATAAATGTCCCTTTATTGAATAAGTAATGTATTTCCGTTAAAGTATTTGCTTAAATAGTGTAGGTATCAATGAGGCATTCAACAGTAAAACAATTCACCGATACTTTCCGCTCACGACTGCGAACGCATAATACGTTTTTCAAACACGCGATATGTTAATACTCAGAATCGAGTTCAAATGGTAAAGGATCCATTTTTAAACGCGTATCTCAGAGTTAAAACTATTTTTCCTTTTCACCGCATTCTCAATTTCCCCCTATTGCGGTTTGCATTTACGCAAAGCCACAAACTTAATTGCCACCTCTTTTGAAACAGAACGGTAGTGATACTTTAAAAAATATCGGTAGCTACAAGTGGGTGAAAAAAATATCCGTAAAAAATCCCGATAAAGCCATAACCTCGTCCGATATTTCCCGTAAATTAAGCGATAGCGGACGTTTTTGCAACGTTTCTGAAAACAATTCCTGATTCATCGTGGAGGCAACCGTAATGAAACGTTATTCGAACTTAAGTGCTGCGGCAGGTGATTGGAAACCATCTGCACGGCAACTAAATGGCGACATTATGGCTTTGATAACGAGCTTTATTTTCGGTATTTTGAGTGCGCTCGCTTTGCATATCAAGTAGTCATCAGTTAGGATCGTTGACGTTTTCTAGCCGCGAATCGTTAATTCCTGGCTGGATGGCTTTCCATATTCCTCTCTGCCGCCGCAATACACCTCAATTTCAGACGTCAAATTACCGAGCGTCGGGCGCAAGTGGTGACTTATGCAAATGAAGGGAATCATTCTTAATTTGCGCTTGTCGCGGGAAAATGAAATTTCCAACATTAAAATACTCCGGCTCTTGGGGAATGGTATTCCCGAAAATCCCCGTTTCCGATTGCTCTTTAAAAATGGGAGCAGGGTCAATTTGCCGGATATTTTATCTATTGCTTTTCGTTTGTTGCGTGTCATCGGCTATTTAAATATTTTATGACAGCCGCTTTTTGAATGTGCAGCTTGGAATAGCTTGCACCCCGAGCAATCTAGGAATTAATGAAGCGCCATAACTCTGCTGAAGTACTGTGGAGTAATGAGCGGAGGATCTTTTTGTTTGTTTTTTTAAAGAGTGTAATGGGATAAGAGTTTGTCTTTTTGCGTGGCTTTTTATACATACTTTTCAGAAACAGTTATAAAAAAGTCCACTTTAATGTACTTTTAAAATTTGTATTTTGAAATGAATTAAAGTAAAAATTTGATTCCGATTCTAGTATTTTTTTTGGAATTGGAGTTAAACCTATTTTCAAAATAGCTTATTAATTTAAAGTGACTTTGAAATGTTCAATATAATTTTAAATACCAAATTTGGGAATTTGTAATTCATTTTTGAGTTCCAAACAAAACCGGAAGTAATATGATAAAAAACTGAGAAAGTTTTGAACTACATCTATTGTTTAATACATAATTCAAGAATAAGTTTGTTTTTAAGTAACGATATGGTTAAGAAGTGAGTTTCGTTCACAATTTATGAAAATAACAACTACCTATAATTCTAAAATAATATAAACTTAAAGTATTTAATTTAAGTAAGTAACTTAAGTATAGTCCTTAAAAATATTCTCATGACATTGAATATGGTGTATTCTCACTTACATTGATTTTATCCTCTTTATCAAAAAGGAAACCATTTTGATAAATTTCAATCCTAACTTCTGAATAATTATAGCCGTTAACAAGGTTTAACATCTCATTTTCTCCTAATTCAATGACCTAATGACAGAATTCTCGCATGTGATTAGCTAATGAAAAATAATCGTGGACTAACTCTTTTAGAAAAAGGAAATGACGCAAGATTAATGTATTTTTAAGTAGAACTTATCACATGGTTTTCTATACGGAAATATACTGATAAGACGGTATCTATAATAATAAAACAGTCGTATATAAAATAAGTTCTAGACCTGCTTCTTGTTTTTAAAGAGCGGATATCTCAAATAGGAAACTGTTTTAATCTTATCCGTTTGTTGAACATGTTGGTGTACGTTTTCACTCATACGTTACTGATACATAATATAAGCTTTCATATTTTTAAAATATTTTCCAGCATTATTATTTTAATTCGAGAGAAATAAATTATACATAAAATTTCGCATGAATGCAAAAAAGTTGTTCTTCACATATTTTTAAGTTAAGTTTTATCATTGTTAAAATATGTTTTGAGGTAAAGAATAATCTGAGTGAAACAGTTTACCATTTTTCCCTTGGGTTGTAGAGCAGTTTCTAAAACTTGATAAAAAATATCTGACAAATGTTTTTATGTTTTACGGTAGGTGTAATTATTTTGAAATGAGGTTGTCTGTACCTGTTTACTGTGTTTTGAACTGAGTGCTGAAAAAGATGGTGCTTATATTCTTTAAAGGAAAAACAAAGAAAAAACTAGATTTGTAGTATCTCGTGCACCATAGCTTTTTTTAACCCAAGAACAACCTGATTGATAAATGGGTTTTTAGTCTGCTCAGGTCTGAAGTTAGAAAAAGAAAGCGTTTTGGTGTCCAAAACTTGATTTGTTTGTATGTCTTCTAAAGTTAAAAGATATAAGTACCCATTATATTTGTTCAAACTGTACCATTTACTGTATGACAACATCATATCCTGTCCAAATTTCCGACAGAACTACTTCGCTAATTTCATCTTAAATGAAAAAAAAATCATTGTGGCTCATTATGGAATCAGAATGTTAGATGAACAATATTGCATTCGAATAATTAAATTAAATACCATTTAAAATACATATCCTTGTCCAGACTTATCCCAAAGTAAACGAACTAACAATAAACGCCATTACTAAGAACTTAAACGCTCTTTTACTTTTAAACATTTTTATGTATATAATTGATAATTTATTTTCAAATTAAAATTTAAACTTTGTTTTTTAAACATTTATTTATCGTCATAAAATTCACTGCAAATAAGCATGTCTGAAATTAAGACACTTAAGTGTCTGAAACGATCATTCAGACACATAAGTGTCTGACCTATATGTATAATTTCAGACACTACAAACATCTGAATTTCAGACATGTAAGTTGTGTAGTATTGAGGAGCTGAGACAAGCGTCTGAATAGTGACAATAATATGTCTGAATTTAAACATCGGTATTTCAGACGCTTCAAGTGTCTGAAATATTTCAGACAAATTTTTGTGTCTGAAATTTGAATCATCCATTTCAGACATTTATGGGGCTGAATTTCAGACATTTTCATTTACAGTGTTCATAAAAAGAAATATCTAAAATGTGCTACCAAAAGTTATTTTCCAACACGATGTTCTCCTCAAATCCCGAGTATAACTGGGCTTTATCAGTCAAAAAAATTATTGAAAACCTTGGATTTATATAACTTTATTTATTAAAATCCTGACCTGACTCCCTATTATCTACCTAATATGTTACAAACTTGTCGAGATCAATGCCTACAACGAGATTTCTCAATGATGGAGAATAGCACCCACTTTCCATACTATAAACTAATAAAGAATTGTCCCACCCCTGAAAACTATATACTATCCGACTCTGATATTTATGTAAAAAGAATTATTTTCCAATTACGTTTAAATCAAAATAAATCTTCTATAAGGGCCAGATATTTGAAGTTTATTTCACTAACAAATGTTCCTTTTGTAACACCCAAGAATTTGACACATGAAACCATATATTTAATTCATGTCCTATTTATAGCTATTATCGAAACAAATATTTATCGAACGCAAAAAATTTTCCCTTTGTCTTGAATGAGCCTAACGCTAACTATTTCAATATTCTATGTTTCCTGACTTACGTTTTTAGGCTTCGCCGGGACATTGGAGAGGATTCTGGTTGATTTATTTTAGCTCGTATTTTGTTACTGCACTCGGTTTGTACTGTCTTAACTTGTATTACAGTGATTTGTATATACTCTTTTTAAAATATGTAAATTTTTTTAATCTGAATTCAAAGATCATGTCAAGTTCTTTAAAATTATTTGTTATTTGTTAACGGGCAACGCCCAAAACAATAAACTTTTTTCTATGTCTTCTATGTCTATGTCTAAAAAGAAATATCTATGTAATAACATAAACTACGATGAATCCTCAGCATAAAGTCACCCACTCTACAACCTAACTTTTTCCACCCAGATAGCTTCACGGTTACTGCAGCATCTTAATACCGCGAGCGGTTTCCCTTTATTAAGATATACACTCCCGAGGAATAACAGGTTTCCCTTACTGTATCCTTTTCCACCCATTTAAAAACCCCAAAGCAGATGCGTATTAAGAGCGTAGTGCGGAAAAGCCCCCCGCGTTTTTCCCACCGGTGAAGCCTTCTCGAAACATCTCAGCATACTTCCGATAATTAATAATCTTCCATTTTTCCGACTAAGAGCGCAAAAATAGCCACTCCGCGTCTAAGCCCGCTCCGACTTGGGAAGAGCGTCCCTTTGATTAATGAAGGTGGAATTAATCTTCTATTGTGAAGATTATTCCGCAAACAAAAGGGATCCTAAATGAGCGTTTTAATAAATATAATATAGCCGGCGAAACTTTTCAAGAGAGATCCATTTTCGGAGTTTTTTGGAGGAAGGAATTCTCTCCACAGCCCGCTGATCCCTCGAATTTCGAAGAAGCCGGTCGGTCAAAGATGGGTGGCCAAAGGTCAATGCATTTGTATTAAGCCGTAAAGAATTTTTCGGTTTCAGGCCATTAATAAACCGATCACTGGAGATATTTAAATGTGGGTTTGTGTGGTTCTCGGAATTGTGATTTCATTGAAATGCGTGAGGGATGGATTCTTTATTTGATATGGGGGAATCTCGTAGAAAGTTTTATTGAATTCCCAATAAATTCTACTTCTGAAAACTAAATGAAGGAAAACAACTAGCTTCCTTGCGCCCTTTTTCTTTGGAAGTACAATTTATCTCGGATTTATAAATATTTTCATTAAGGCAGAGTCCTTCTCTAATAAAAAATAGTGAATAGACCAGGGTTTCGATTTAGGGCGTTTTAATGTACTAATATACAAAGTAGTATAAGGATGAAAGTTTGTTGTAAATAAAATGTATTAATTTTAACCTTACGTTGATAGTTTTTAAAATGCTTAGTATAAACTCATGATTTAATTCATCATTATCACACATAATCTAAAAAGTTAATGATATAAACTAAGCTATATTTCTTGCAAAAATAAAGATATTTAAATTTCAACCATAATTTTTATAACCCCTTTTTACTTCCTGCAAATTAAATATGTGTCAGAATAGAATGGTTATGCGTGATAAAAACAACAGAACATGAGTGTGATATAAGTTTTGACTCCCAATACAGTCCATTTATGGAACATGAAGTTTTGAAGAACTAATTTTCTTTCAATAGTCACTTGAAGTTCTATTAGATAACACACTTTCTACACGAGTTTAAATGAAAATTAAATTAATGATTCAAGGGACATTTACCTCCATTGTAATGAATATAATTGAATAAACGTGAAGAAATAATAACTACTAATTGAGCGTTTACTTAATCAAATTACTCTACTGGCATGGTTACCGCACTTACAAAGAAAAATTGATAAGTCATCCCTCCCACTTTACCTAACAAGCGTTAAATACCCACCTAGTTCCGCTTTGCGGTTCTTGCTCGGCTCAGCATGAAAAGGCGAGCCATCAAATCTTGAACCTCTCTCATATCTCTCTCAATTGTGTCGCCAACATCCAAACTGACAAGAAAACAAGCGAATGCAAGTTGTTGCTTCTGGGTTCCTAACTGTCTTGAGCGAATCCGGTTTTCTTTATGTTCTATATGACAGCCAGCCGTTTGTCAAAGGCCGCTTGTTGATGCTATCTGCTGCATCTCGGCTCGTATTCTTCCCTTGTGTTAACAAACTAGTTGATTGTTCTACCTGACGGCTGATAGTCGACGCTTTTTGCTACCTAGGCCTTTCCCTTCGGCTTGAATTACGTCCCTGATGAGATCGGGAACATTCATTCCGGACCGGGGTATTTCGGAGGATTGGAAACTCAAGAACTGATTGTTTCACCCGCTTAGACAGTTTTTTGTCGGCGGTTGTCTTATCTCGTCGATATTGTTGTGGTGTGTGGGGATGAAACATATTCGACATCCGATACACCTTTTAGGACGCTGTCACAAGGATGGCTGCTATCCAATAAAGAGCTTTGTTTTGTCTTTCTTATTGAATTCCTTAAAGAATTCCATAATCTAAAATGGTGGTTAAGAACTTGTGGTTTGCGCATTTAAAGGAGTCTTTCAGCATTTAAATTAAAATTTGGGAACTGAATTCAACTATATTGAAGTTCCCTTAAACACATTATTATAATTCCTTATACAATTTTCTTCCATTTAAAGCCATTTGATTCAAAAAATGAAGTGAAGTGTGAAATGTTACACTAAAGCTTTTAAAAATATCAAAGGACATGTTTACAATATGATCGTGAGTGGAGAATAAATTTAGTGAAAGATTTTAATAATTTAATTAAAATCCTAGATTAACATATTTATAAAATTGTATTGCATTGTATTTTTTCTGGATACTATCATTGTTGTAAAAAGTTAATAACCCAACTTTGAATACAACATCACGTAACAAATAAACCATTGTAAGATATTTTTTGCAATAATTAAAAAAATGTTAAACTTTAGGTAACAATATGTTTGTTTATAAAACCGTTTAAATCCACACTTAAATTAAATACTCATTAGTTTAGTTTATAACTCCCCTGTTTTTCAACAACATTAAAAAGCATATATTGCATCCATAAAAAATTAAACTCAAAAAGCAGATCTTTGGTTTTAAATAAAATTAATGTGTTTTATAAATTGAAATAATAAATAAATGTCATTATTACTCCATAGATACAATGCACAAAAAACTAACCTATATATATGGTAAGATAAATGAATAATTTAACCTAAAGCACTTCTAAAATGGCTGTAACTACAAGTATCTATTGTTATTCAAAGCACAATCCCCAAACCCCAGCGTACCGTTTCATCATTCCCCATACATAACGTCAAAATTAATTTTTCTACCCTAACTATTTTTTCAGCTATCAGCCAACCTTGCCATGGCCAAATATATAGACGAATCAAATTTCAGAAAATCTCTCTTTTTGAAGATCGTGTAGGATCATTCATCAATCCCCATTGCAGCCATTCACGCGACAAAGTGCTTAAAAGGAGCTGAAGGGGCCGTTCACAAACTGAGTTTGAGCCGCGAAAGAAATAAATGGGCCCGTTTGAAAAATTTGCTCCAAGAACTTGATAGTTGGTTTTCTGAACATCCTCGGTGACAAATGCAGAAAGAGGACTGTTTGAATCTCTGGCACTTGCTGTTAAATGTTAGGGGAAACAGCCTACGAAAGAAAAGAAAATAAGTGTCACTGAGAACAAACAGAAGTGCTTTCATTCTCTGAAATGGTACGTTGCAAAAAGATCAGCGAGTAAAAAAGTGTGAATTATGTGTGGTTGCCTTGTAATTGGCTAACAGCCATTAACTTACTCCTATTTAGACATCAGAAGCATTTTGATGTCGAGAAGTTAAGTACTTGAAACTTGTCTCACGTTTTTTAAATCCATTCTTTTGGAGGAATGAATAATGCATTCAAAATAAGATGGATGGCTCTATCTATTTATAAGTGTAGACTATTCCGTCAATGTATGGAGCTTTGCAAAAATTTAACCCCATGCTTCTGGGTACACACTTTCTTGATTTATTGCCTCATTATGTATTTCTTCCTTTCTTGAAAGTGAAACAATTTGTAAAAGGATGTCTTTGGAATTGGAGTAGATTAGAGTAGTGGCTATTTTAAATTTTATGCTTTGCAAATTTGAATTATCTTGCAAAGTGTCACTTTCCTCATTCCGTACAAACTATCTAAAGCTTAAAAGATTTTAATAGATAATATGAAAAACATTATATTTATGTGCCTTTACGGTTTATTCTTTAAAACCTTTTACTTTCATACAAATGAGGTACAATAATATATAAATAACTTTTAATTATTTTTACCTCAATATTAAATTTAAAACATAATGTTAGTTTTTAAAAAAGTTAAAAAATACTTAATTAAAATAATTTGGTAAGAAATACTAAAATTTCAATTATATCAATTGAATATAAGGTAAAAAGGGTGAAGGCTAACTTTCTTCCTCTGATAGTTCCAATAGAAAAGCATATTGGTTTCGAGACTTTAGTTATATAACTATTTGAAATAATTAAGTATTTAAAGTTACCTACAAGTAAAAAGATCAGTGAAATTCATAGATATTTGAATACTAATATTAGCTCCGAAATGACCATGGACATATCCTAGTAAAAGTTTCCCACCAGGTTTAAATTAAGGTAAAAAAATGTTTGTAAATTATGGATTATGCAGCGTTAAAAGAATGAGTGAGAAGAAATTGTGTGGGGATCAAAGCCACCCGTTGGCTTGTGACCATTAAAGATACATATGCTTTCATGTGGTCTCCATCTACCCGAGGGGTTCCATCGATCGGAAAAGCGTGTTTCTCCCCTCGCTCTTACTCACCACTTCCAAAAAGAGGCCCCTTTTTAAATCGTGTCACCCAGCCATCATGCCCATGCTCACAATTAGGCGTCGCCCCCCGACCCACCGTGTTCATCATAAACGCTCGCCATTCACACGCAATCAATTTGGGGCTCGCATTTCGGCCACCAGTATCTTTATTAAGTGATTGGATCGCGGTAATTAGCCCCCCAGAAAGGCGTGGGTTCAATGGGCGTCCGAAGTTTTAGTTTTGGTGAGTGTTGATTAAGGTACGGATTTGGCGGAATCCAGATACATCAATTAAGCAGGCCGGCCATCCATCATGAAAAGTTAAGCACCCAGAGTGGGACAATCCGTAATGTGATCGTCGTGGCCAATCCCGCTAATTAGCAGATGATGGAAACACTTGCTAACTCTTATTCCGGCTTTCTTTGCCTTTAATAGGTTTTATCTTGCATCGTTTAGGGCGCTAATATTATCGTTTATTGATCAGCAACACGGAATACGGCTTTTATCTCGCTAGCGTACCTCCAATTTGCGGCGCTTTAATATTCCCTGGCGATTTATGATTTTGATGACACAAAGATTGATGATGCCTGCTTGGGAGCAAGCAAAAAATCACCGCAGGGATCAGTGCTAGTCTGATTAGTGTGCTTCCTACTTATTTCCTCTGCCTGGATTTGTTTAATACCACCCGTGATCTACTGTCAGATATGGGCCGAGTATCCATTTGTTAAGGTGTGTGATGGGATTAGAAAATGCATCGATAAAGTTTGGGGTGCTATGAAAAACTCATTCAATAAAGTATTTATGCTTCAGCAAAGCTTGTCCTATTTATTGCACTTGTAGCAAATGTTTGAAAGGAATTCTCTCTAAAAAGGCAGGGATAAGTTGTTACTGATTAATTTAGTAAAACTCACTCATAAGTAATATTAGTATTCCTTATAAATTAATTAAATTTATTTATCATAAGTTAGCTTATTTGATAATACCATTTACATTAATTTAGTAATACCACTTGTAAGTAGTAGTATTATTTCCTATAAAAGTGCTTTTATATTATTGTTACGTTTAATTAACTTAGAAATACAATTTATTTAAGTAATACAACATATTAATATTCCATACATCAATTTCATTAATTTACATTAATTTCATCCCCATTCATGTAATTCATTTTGTAATAGTATATCTGTAGTACTTAATAGTATTTCCTGTAAAATTACATTAAATTTTCAAAGTAAAATGAAAGAAACAAGTGTTAGAAATTTTGTTGCATGATACTTATAGGACCTATTTACATATAATCCATTTTTTAATGAAATCTATGGATATGTAAAAGCTTTTTATAAAAACTACATATTATTATAAAAAACATTATTCTGTGCAAAATAAGTAATTTCGATGTAAAGTTAGCTTTACAAGAATTGGGTTCGTCTATCATTTTATACGCATTTCTCAGCACTTATCTTTATTCCATAATATCTCGTCCCCTTACCTTCATAACCTCTTAGTATACTACTAATATCTAATTGCTGCCGACTACATCTTGCGTGTTACGCTTTCAGTGCCAATCATCTCTATTTTGAATTTTGAAACACAAGTACCTGAGTAATATATCTTGTGCATTATGATGTAAGTGGCATTTAACACACTACCTCCTTGATTAGTCTATATCTATATAATGCCAGTGAGTCCTCCACCAGCAATTTCTCCTATAACTCACAGCCTCAGTAAATGCAGATTTCTCAAGGTGTTTACTCCTGTATAGTTTGATAGATTTATTTAAGAGTTTACAGAAGATGATTGTAGAAGAAAATTATCTTTTACAGCATCGAAAAAGTACATTTGGCATTCTATGAAGCTCTAGTATGTAAGCAATGCTCTATTAATTAATTGCATTGAATAACTCAGTAATGGAAGCGGTTTTTATTTTTTTTATTCCTGTGTATTTTGCATTAAATGTCCTTTTATAAGTTGGAAATCTCCATACTTGACAAATTTAATTATTTTTTTACATTTGCACTCATGAAAATTTATATTTCATAATTAGGGTAAAGATACACTCTTGGAACTGTCCACAGTTCCAGTAACCGGTCCCATTTTCTTTTATAAATTTTATGTATTAATACTTATTTGCATAACTATCTATTTAAAATACATAGCCATTTTATCTACGTTTTACATCGCTTAAACATGTTCAAATGAGGCGGTGGGAAATTGGTGCACATTGGCGGGACCCAAGCAGCACAAGCGTTCAAGATTTGTCCAATTTTTGTCACTTACGGCCAAATTTCATTTACTTCTAGTTGTTGTTACGTAAACTTGACATATTTAGTATGAGCTGTGCTACTAGAGTATTGGTGCACTTACCCCAGCCGAATAAAAGAAAAGCGAGACATCTTTCATTGTTAAAATAGAGCGTCCACTAGGAGGTTTTTACAAATACCGCAATACTAACAGAAATATCTAGCCTAAAACAAATTGGATTAATTAATTTAAAAATCAATCGTCAGTGGGCAATGAAGTAGAATTGACTTTACTCGGCGAGCTTAGTTTAAGAGCAGTGGACAAACGTAAAGGTGAACGCTCAAAAAGCCCTTGACTAACGATTCCAATCCGCGGGTGTGGGTTATTATCAATTAATAGATCGGGGTACTTGACATGTCACGAGATTGAATTATAACCGGCGATACCTGGCTCTCGCAGCATCATTTGCCGTTGATTACTAATGTTGACATAGACAGATGAGCCGATAGAGAAGGCAGCCCGATAAGGCCTCCACCGCCACAATCATTACTTACGGATAAGCTGCGAGTGGTATCCAGCTGACAAGGCTAGAGACAAGAGACAGCGATTTGTCATTTGCCGCCCGCCACTTTTGGGCTCCTCTCAAATGACTTCCATGTTACGCCGCTGGGAGGAATGTCGCCGAATAAAATATGCCACTGCTTACTCGGTTTGGTTGGGTGCTATTAATTAATTACTGGGAACAAGGTTTGCGGATTTTTCCAATAACAGGTTTCGGTTTTTGGGCAGCAGGAGTTTTGGAGCTTCGTTTTGGGGGTTTTGTGTGTTGTAGACGGTACTCTTATTTATTGAAGTGTTTGGTTTGAGTTTCGGCAGGTTAAAAGTAATGGTTTGGGTGGAATTGGTTCTGTAGTGTTTTGTGAAATTTAAAGCAGAATGGTGCCGGTGAGGTATTGCAAGCTTAATGAGGAGTGATGTATGGTGAAACGGTGAATTGTTTTCACCAGCGTAGAGTACATATCTGAAATGATGTTTTGATAGTAAAATAGTGTAAAAAATACTTTTGCTGAGTTGCTTTACTTTTTTTGTGAGTTACTGTCAAAATCAGCCAAAGTATTCCTGAAAAAGTGAGAGCGTCTTTAAATTTAACATTTTCAAACGGTAAATAAAGTATAAAGTAATTTTAAAGAATTTGTAGACAATTAGGTGACAGTATCGTTTTAGACAGGGTGTATCTGAAATGGTGCAACAAACTTTCAGGGATGATAGTACTCATCAACACGAACAAGAATCGGTATAGAAAGGGGGTCCCAGACCAAATCCCAGGGAGTTAAAAATGGAGCGACAATCCAAAAAATCATTGAAAAATTCAATTTGTAGAAGAACTACTATTGGTAAAAACTTAATTATGGTCTCAAAAATTGTGGTTAAATATGATCTTTAAAATTACCTCAAAAGTCTTCACTTTAAAATTTGTTTTATTATGAAAAAAGTTAAAAAACACAAAAAATGTGAAAACTATGCCAAAACCTTATTTTGTAATTTGAAATCCTTTCTTTTGATTTGATAATCTGAAAGATCATAGTTGAAAACCCTTAAGTCCAAAGTTTCACGTAAATACAATCAATATTAAACGCTTGAGATACTTTTAAAGTTTGTTTTTTGGGTGCGCAAGCAGTTTTTTAGAGCTGTTTCCAGAACAGCTGTTAGCGCACGCAAAAAACAAACTTTAACAGGATCTCAAGCGTTTGATATTGATTGTATTTACGTGAAACTTTGGACTTAAGGGTTTTCAACTATGATCTTTCAGATTATCAAATCAAAAGAAAGGATTTCGAAATACAAAATAAGGTTTTGGCAGAGTTTTCACATTTTTTGTGTTTTTTAAAACTTTTTTCATAATAAAACAAATTTTATAGTGAAGATTTTTGAGGTAATTTTAAAGATCATATTAAACCACAATTTTTGAGACCATAATTAAGTTTTTATCAATAGTAGTTCTTCTACAAATTGAATTTTTCAATGATTTTTTTGGGGTGTCGCTCCATTTTTAACTCCCTGGGATTTGGTCTGGGATCCCCCTTTCTATACCGATTCTTGTTCGTCTTGATGAGTACTATCATCCCTGAAAGTTTGTTGCACCATTTCAGATACACCCTGTATGTATTGATATTTCTCCCCTCAATATTTTTTTTAAATTATTTTTACGAACATTAAAAGTACAGCAAGGCAATATTTGATAAATTATCCTTTAAGCACATTTGAAGGCAAATTCAAAACTTTAATGTTTCATACCTAAGCAAAACATTAAACCAAGATATCTACTTAAAAAAATAAAACGTAAAAATGTGAAGGTGATTGTATGCCTCTCCAACTATTATCAGTGTATCTGCTTTAAGAAGATGTGTAAAGCACACACACAACCTAAAATCACGCCTAAATCGTAATACTGCAAAAAATCCCTGGTCGATAAATCTG
Organism: Tetragnatha versicolor; assembly: GCA_024610705.1. Lineage (NCBI taxonomy): Eukaryota > Metazoa > Arthropoda > Arachnida > Araneae > Tetragnathidae > Tetragnatha > Tetragnatha versicolor. The sequence continues at coordinate 37,395,380 of JANDEH010000009.1, read as the reverse complement.
AGCCCAAGTGTTTCAAATGGGTGATAACAACAAAGACATCAAACGACATCACTTTCAACAACTCAAAAGCCAGGCCTCTTCAAAAAACGATCCTCCATAAAACCTGATAGCTCGCTGGAAAGAGCTACGGAAATAAGCCCCGAGTGTCTGATAATTCAGTCTTATCAAAGTGTGTAATTTCTCTCGGCCTGACACCTAAGTAGTTGACTCCGAGATTGACGCTTCAAATGGGCTTCAGGGGAGAATATGGCGCTTAATGGTGGAATGAATAAAACGATGGATTTCGACAGGGGCAATGAAATGGTTCTGGGAGGCTATCGCGTAATCTCGGTTTAAATTAATGAAATGTTTGTAAGTGGATTTGTGTAAGAGGGAATTTGTATCAGCAATGAACTAGTAAGGATTTATTGCTGGAAAATTAGTTTCTTTTATTCTGACATTAGGTGATTGGTTCTGCAGTTAATCATTATACTTTATCTCAAATATATTTTTAATGAATTATATATGCTCTAAATATGACTTTACTAATCCCAATAAAATACAATCGTGTCCAAAAATTAGAGATTATACAACTATTTCCCAATAATGACACAAATTTATTTCCTTTAATGTAATTATCAGATTCCCCAGACAAAAGTCAAAACAAACACATATGAGAGCTTCAAAAAATATGGCTACCACCCACCACTTAAGGATCCAAGAGCTAAAATCCGCCCGAAATGAAAATTAAGAAAGTGTCACTTGATATCGCCTAAAAATCATATCTGAAGTCATACTAAAGTCTTAAAGTCATACTAAATTTTATGCTAAACAAAACTCTCGCATGAACGTTTCTATTACTGTTCTGAGTGGGTATGGAACTTCATTATCAATGGAGGGCCTCTGTACCCCTTTAAACTATTGTTAGGGTAATTTTTATCCCGGACCACATATTTCCACTCTAAGGCATGAATTTTATTAAGAAGAAACTAAGACTTCAGTCGTTAATTCAAAAAGTAAATTATACTTATTTATTGAACACGAGTGTAACTACTAGAATGATAAGTCAAATTTAAAGGAAACGTTTTGTTAAAAGCAAGCAGAACACAAGATCCATTTGTATCGGATAATATTTTGTCTGAAGATGAAACTTACCTTATTGACCTTTCCTACTTTTACATTAGTAAATGTGAGTATGTAGAGAGATATAGTATAAATGTGGTGTATAGAGTCAATATATTAGAAAGCATCGAACATAAACCATATCCATTCAAGGACATAAAACGAAACTTCTCCATACTAAGCGAAAGCTAACAGCCATTGACTCAAGAATGACCGTCTGGGATACGAAAAGGAGAAGGAAAGTTCCACGGAATATCTCGGATTTCTGCCCAATTTCGATCCCGAAGAGAGCCGCTCTTAATTAAAAGCCCTAACTGCTAAACAACCACTTGTCCGTGTCAGCGCTGCCACTCCGGCCGGAAGAAGTCGCTAATTAGGCCCATTCCGGGTGCAACTTGGATACGGCCCCGGCAACGCGTGAGTGACGGCCAGCGAAACTCGAGAGCGGGAGCATTTGCATCCGCAATGAGTGCGCAAAAAGCGCGCATTGTCCCCGCGTGAAAGGCGAAACGCGGACGCCGCGCTTGCCGGAATCTGACGCGGCTTAATAAGCGTGGTCAGGGCGCTCTTGCCCCGTTATAGGGTCTACCCACACTGGAGCAACTCTTGTCGCAGAAAACATTAAAATCTTTATCAAACGGTGGGGAGAAAGAACAGTGCACTAGACTTCTCCTGTGGATGAAAGGGTGTCACCCTTTCCGTATCTATACTACATTCATTTGGAATTGGCGCTTGAGAAATAGTGCTTTCCCCCACGCTAGAGGCGTAACCATAGTTACGCCCTTCGCGCAGCCAATAGTAAGCCTTCTTCGTTTCACGAGGATAGTTGCTATGGTTACCGATCGGTGGTGGGGAAAGGAAATATTTTCAGGCGCCAGTTCAAAATGAACAGAGTATAGTGCATCTTCCCTCGAGTCCCCTTCTTTCTCCCTTCTGCTTGATAAGGATCATAAGGGTCATGTCATACGTGGCGTTCTTAAGACGTGACATCGATCCATCACCATTAAAAAACGATTAAGATAGTACCAGGAGGAGGGGCGATCGGAGTGGACTCGAGGGGGTGATATAGTAGATAACTCCTGATGATAAAAGATGACACCTGTTTTCCTCCGCTGCAGGAATAATCTACTACATCGTCCCTCGAGTCCCCTCCTCTCCTCCCCTTATCGCTCCTCCCTTTGACAGTTTGAGTTATTGGAGCGACTGCTATAAGAAGTCCGGTCTGTCATGACCCTAACAGTCTCTGCGACAAGAGTTGCACCAGTGTGGGCAGACTCATAGTGGGGCAAGGAAGAGAGATGGCTGTGTGCGAGAAGAGGGATTGGAAGAGTGGATGGGGTAATCGAGGATGGTTGGTGCGAGTGAGTTTTGGGGGTTCTTGTGGGGTTTGTGTTGTGGGGAGGGGTGAATCGTTTTTATACTTTGGAGGAGATTTTGCTTAGTTTCTTAAAGTGCTTGAAAGTTGTTCTAGATGTAAAAGAAAGGGGTAAAGGATAAGGAAATGAGATAAAAAGGGCAAGAATGTAAAAGAGAGGGTAATGGGGTGAGAGAGGGGGTATCATGAGGATGAAAGAATAAATGTGATAAAATAGAGGGTGTGGAGGGGAATAGTGAAAGAGAAAAAAGTAAGAGATAGTGGGGATAATCTGGGTCAAAGAAAAAAGATTGTTAAATAAAGCATAGGGGAGAGAATTGGGGAAAAGAGAGGAAGAAAAGGAGAAAGAGTAAAAAAGGGAGAAGGGACTAGGAATAAAATGAGGATGAAAGAAGCTAGAAAATAAAATGGAGTATCTTATCATCCACCTTTTCCTTCTTCTTTTTCTAATAGAGATGTTTCTTCCTCTATGAGGAGAAATATTGGTATTGCTTTTTTCGGATTGGTAATCTCTATCAGATAGAGGATGAAGGAGAGAACATGAAAGAGAAAAAAGGGGAGAAAGAATAGAAAGATAATGTTATCGTAAGATAAAGAATAAGGGGGATTGTGAAAGAAGAAACAGATAGAAAAGAATGAGAGTTAAGGAGAAAAAGAAGGGCAATGGGGAACAAGAGAGAGAAAAAGTGAAATAACAGGAAAGACAGAAGGAAAGACACAGGGGGAAACGTAAATATTTTCCTAAAAAAGTTGGGGTCAAATGAAATATTTATACACTCTTTTTATACAGCATAAATATAATTACTTTATTGTCAATAAATTCAACGAAGCCACAAATTGTCAAAAATTATAAATTTTAATGCAAATTCACGAAAATAAATTTAACAATATCACTCCCCCGTCTTACTAAAATACGCCCAATTGCAATTCTACTTTTAATTCGTAAAAAACACCGGCTTTTACTTTAATAAAACTAATGAAATTAACTAAGAACACACATTTTTCCATATTTTTTTTGTTCTTAAATGTATTTTTTGTCTTAATTATAAATATTATCGAGATTAACCACAAACAAAGGGATATTTTAGTATCATACCATTACTTTTCCATGAACCCAATATATCTAGCCTATAGGTTCTTTTATGTATTAGTTAGGCATGCATTCACAATTTTAAACTAATTCAATATAATCTCCAACTATCCAGCTCAGTGCATAGTCTGACAAGCTACACCACTCAAACTTTCAAACAAGTCTCCCACAAATTTCAGGAAACTTGATGAATTGAAATCGTTAAACTATCCCTATCGCCATTTAATTCAAACTTATGGAATAAACCTTAAGTTCTAAAAAATAATTTACTACTAAAAATTATTTACTAATTTTAAAAAATTATTTTAAAATATTATTATTATATTAAAAGAAAACTATTAGAAATTATTTACTAATTTTTAATTACAGTCATTCATTTATCAATCACAGAGATCAAACCACAAGTTTTTTTGGCGCAACTTGTTTGTTGTTTAGTGGAGTATTATTGAGATGCTTTATGGGAAAGTGTTATAAAATACGCAACTGCAATAAAATATAACCTTTAACTTTTAGACCCTTCACTAATACTAATTTAAAACCAAAAAATTTATTAAATGCATGGCAATAGCCTTCTAAAAACTATAAAAATTCTGTATTAGCCACGTTTTATCTTATTTACTATTTAGACTAGTAAAGATGAAGAGTTTAAAACACATAAAGATCTACGTTTTGAACAGCTAAATAGATAAGAAATATGTTTCAGATATTTTATTAAGCAACAAATTTAGTGTGCACCAAACATCCTCCCTTAAATTACTATTCCATCAAAATGCTTATTCATATGAAAAAAAATCTTCTCATTAATGTACTTGTACTAATCTTTATTATTAACCAATAATATTTTCATATGTTACTGGCATGCCCGGGCAATGTGATAAATTCAATTGAATTTATGAATGAAGTTTATCACTTTGCCCGCCTATACTCTCAGCATTATTAATAATTCCCCATTAATCGCTTTGCCCGTATAACACATACATTTTAGAAACAAAATTTAAAAAGTTTTCCTTCTTGTTTCTCTACGACAGATCACAGATGTGCTCTACAAATAAAATTATCTTAATGTAAAGCATTAAGTTCTACGTAGAGGAGTATAGGTAAAATGTGGGATTAGATTTACAAGGAGAAGCAGAAAGAAATCACTTCGACCAAATGCCCATTGCACCAAGAAAAAATATCACAAAATTAAAAATCCCCTTAAAGGCACCAAAAATATACAGAGCTCTTTAAAAGATACATAAAAAGTTGTTGGTATCAGGCAAATGAGTTTTGACCGTTAATTCTTTAAAACGAGCTTAGTAGCTGTATTGGCTGACACCCGCCGCATCTCACGAAAAACAGAATTTTGCTGCGCATTCCTGCTCAAAAACTATTCACCTCCCCTGCCATCTGCTCCCCGCTGAATCTGCATGGTTCCCATCGGATGCTTTTAGCCGTAATTTCGGGGGCAGCGAGGAACTTTTAGCGGAGACTTGATCCGCAGGTCACCGAGGGACTGCCACTCAACCGATAATAGCCTCCCTAGCCCGAGTAAATTAAAGGCAGATATGGATTCCCGGCATCCTTTGTGAGAGCTATCCACTTGTAAGAGCCGCTCGCTCCATTTAAATGCTTGTATATGTAGTAGTATTTAGTGGCTCGGTTGCACTCAGAGACAGGCTGCTGCTTTGGAGAAGTGTGGCTTCTGGGATGATTTCGGAGTTAACAAGATGTGATTTGTGACTTATGTTTGGGATCGTTGCTTTGGATTTGTGATTGTTATTTAATAGGCCCTTTGGTGTGTGTGTTTTAAGGGGATATACATGGATGTTATAGTTCAATGCAAACTTCAGGGCGTTTGGTTAAGTTCGATGGGTAAAATTTCGTGAATTATTTACTGATTCGTACATTTAATCAGTTTATGTAAATCCTGTTGTGAATAAAATTGCTTTTTAATTTGTTTGCAAGTTTGTTCGGGGGGGGGGTCGGGAGGTTTTTTGTTCGGTGAATTAGATTTGGTAATAAATTAATCGAAATTTAAAAGCATTTGAAATTTTGTCGTGTGGGATTGTTTAACTTGTAGTTAAACTTTTCTTTTTAAATCTTTATCACATAAAGAGAACCAACTTTAAATCTGATCTGAAATTTTCCTTTCTTACGTTTGATAGACTAATCAGTATTTTCAATATGTTTTGAATTCGACATCTTATAAACATTTAGGGATAAGAGTTTTCTATATACTCTTGTGTTTACCTACTATATGGGACATTTTGCATTTCACTTTCAAAACAGATACGATAAAGCCCACTTTTATAAGCATATTTTTTTAAATTTTCCTCTAAGTAAATGTAATTGACAGACTTGAAAACTAGAAAGAACTAGTTTCTCTTAAGATAAGCACAGTGTGTTTTTAATTAAATACGTTTAATAGTATAGTTTTAGTAGCATGAAAAGCCAATGTTTTTTATTAAGGGGTCAGTTAAGTCTTAAATCATAGAACTGGTACACGTATGCTCAAATGATCCCTACATTTTCTAAATTGAGGTATTAACACAATTTTTTTGTGAGTGGGAAGTAAAATATATGTACTTTTCGAATAATTCAGCATGTAGTAAAAAAGTTTTTAAAATTTTTATTTATAAATTAAACACTTTTGTGTGCAGGATTAAGAGCTAAATAACAAAGACATTTTTAAACATTTAGTGTTAAATTAATCTTTAGAGTTGCCTTCATAAGTCATACATCATTATTTGTAAATTTATTGGAGTAAAAAAAATTGACAAACATTGAAAAGGAAATTAAAAATTAAAAAATTAAAGTTTTCTTTTTTATGCCAATTTTTTTATTTTCTTGTTATAATTTATAAAAAATGATGTTTAACTTATAAAGGCAACTCTAAAGATTAATTTAACACTAATTGTTTAAAAATGTCATTATTATTTATCTCTTAATCCTGCACACAAAATGATATTTAATGAAAAATTCTAAGTTTTTATGGAATTTATAAATAAAAGTTTTGAAAACTTTTTTACTACATGATGAATTATTCCAAAAGTACATGTATTTTACTTCACACTCACAAAAAACTGTGTTAATACTTAAATTAGGAAGATGTAGGGATCATTTGAGCATACATGTACTAGTTCTATGATTTAAGACTTAACTGACCCCTTAAAGAATTCAAGACTATATTCGGCCACGCTCATTTTAATCACGTGATGGGGAAAAACAAACATTATCAAAACATATCATCTCACAATCATCATATCTCACTACAAACTATCTCTATGGTGACCAATTGCATCAAGCTCAGTAGGTCACATGATGGGTAAAATGTGACGTCAAGACGGATATAGTCCATTCCTTCTTTTGGCCTCGACTTAAACTTCAATTAGGTATGCCCCCAAAATATACGTTCAATAACATTTAATACCACCCAAAATACTTTGATCACTTCTCCCAGCACTTTCCCTCTTTATCAAAACAGTAGCCAAGTCCGCTCGGCCATAACCTGCCCATATAAAACCGAGAAAACGCAGTCTACTTTCCCTTTACACCACGAGGCAATCATTTACAGCCACTTCAGCCTTATGGGCCATCTTCCCCAAACTACTTCTATAGAGCATTTCGCGAGTTAACAGACGCGCTCTTTCTTTTTTACTCGCCGTTTTTTGCCCCGTAATCTGCTGGCTCACCAAAACGCTTTCTATTGTCGAGAGTTCAGTTTTCGAGGGTTTTTAATCTTCTTCAACTATTTATGCCACCTGAGGAGAAGCGTTTAAGCAGCTGAGTTCAGAACATTTAAGGGGAGAGGAGAAGAGGGTTAAGTAGCAGTTTTGGGGGTCTCTGGAGAAATAGTCTGGGGAATGAAGGGAAGTGTAATTGTAAGTAGAGACCGGTAATGGAGCTTAAAGTGAAGTTACTCAACTCAAGTGATGATTTCAGTATGCATTACACTTTTTTTTCTATAACCGAGTCTATTTTTTTCTTAGTACTTCAAGTAGTACTTAGTTTTTGCCCATGAGGTGTAATCTGTTTATAACTAGGATTCCATAAAATATGCTTTTCCCCTTTACAATTCCTTTTATATTATAGTATCACTTATACCTGTATTTTTCTCACGGAAGAGAAAGGTGTTAAGTATATGGAAGTTAACATATTTCATGAAAACAGTAATTAAAAAGTTTCAGAAAAGTTAAACAGTAATTAAAAAGTTTCAGAAAAGTAAAACAGTAATTAAAAAGTTTCAGAAAAGTAAAACAGCGATTAAAAAATTTCAGAAAAGTAAAATAACTTTTTGTTAGCGAAAGTGGTCGTATATTTAATCCAATAAAGTAAAAAATGTATATTTTTTATGAGGAGAAGGCAAAAAATATAAACAACAAATAAGGACTTTCGCTAAATTGTACAAGAAAGAGTATTTAATTAAATACGTAAATTTTAGATTTTATTAATCTTTGGGACTTAATTTTTAGTGTGTTTTAATACATAGATACGAAAGTTTATACTGTTACTCCCAATAAACACAATTTTTTATGTTTTATAGTAAAGCTTAAAAACAATGTTGCAGTAAACAATAGAAGCAAAATTTCCCTGGAAAATCCAATACTACATAAAAGAGTAAAAGGAAGCACAAATAAATGTCACAACATTATTTTACCTAAGATGAAGAATTTGAAATCTTCATAACACAATTTTCTTTTATATCTAAAAAACACCTTTTTCTGAAACCTTACTTAAACCTATTCTCTTATGTGAAAACACTTATTTAAAAACGCTTTTTGCAGCAATTTGCTTCAAAATTAAAACTTTCCCCATTCCTCCAATCAACCACTTCAATTGCCACTCCACGAACCATTTAACAACTGCATAGACGCATCCGAAAGACAACCTTCAGCAGTGCTAAAAGGCCCAAAATTAGACCGAAAATACTACCCAATAAAGAAATTAGTTCCTTAAGTGACGCAATAATTTCGCGATTCATACATCACTGTCAACACAAAGACATTTCCATCGCGGGAAAGAGAGAGCCTTAAAACATTTAATCTGCGTCATGTGAGCTTTCGAGACTTGATGCAAATCGAAAATTTTATTTCTGCGTCTTGTTCGCGAAAGGGCAGTAATTGAGAGAGTGGTTAATACGGCGAACTAAAAGCATCGCGGTCGTAGATTCAATTGGTCTCGCCTTAATTAAACTCACCGACCGTTCACTGCCAAATGAACATAGCGTGAGCTTTTAAACTCTCCTCTCCTTTCGGGCTTGGAGGGGGCGGCCGCACATTGCGACCCGCTCTTAGAGATTCCTCCTCTTGCGAATTCTTTGTTTGTGTTATCTATGGGTTAATCTGCCATGTTTCTCGCCTGATATTTTTGACCTTGTAATTTTTAATGAATAATATTCCTGTTTGTTTTTTTTAAAGATGGTTGATTTCATAGACACTACACAGGGTGAAACTCTTAAGTATTAAGTACTCCACGAACCATTTAACAACTGCATAGACGCATCCGAAAGACAACCTTCAGCAGTGCTAAAAGGCCCAAAATTAGACCGAAAATACTACCCAATAAAGAAATTAGTTCCTTAAGTGACGCAATAATTTCGCGATTCATACATCACTGTCAACACAAAGACATTTCCATCGCGGGAAAGAGAGAGCCTTAAAACATTTAATCTGCGTCATGTGAGCTTTCGAGACTTGATGCAAATCGAAAATTTTATTTCTGCGTCTTGTTCGCGAAAGGGCAGTAATTGAGAGAGTGGTTAATACGGCGAACTAAAAGCATCGCGGTCGTAGATTCAATTGGTCTCGCCTTAATTAAACTCACCGACCGTTCACTGCCAAATGAACATAGCGTGAGCTTTTAAACTCTCCTCTCCTTTCGGGCTTGGAGGGGGCGGCCGCACATTGCGACCCGCTCTTAGAGATTCCTCCTCTTGCGAATTCTTTGTTTGTGTTATCTATGGGTTAATCTGCCATGTTTCTCGCCTGATATTTTTGACCTTGTAATTTTTAATGAATAATATTCCTGTTTGTTTTTTTTAAAGATGGTTGATTTCATAGACACTACACAGGGTGAAACTCTTAAACGAACTTCTTTGAGTTGTTATTTGGTTGCCTCAATCAATCCTGCCTTCTTTTCAAATCCAGTCATTGTCAATAATGCCCGCGTATTTCGGGCAAAGTTGTAAATACTCACAAATGCCATTGAATTTATTACATTGCCCACCTCCCTTCGGGCATTATTAATAATGTCCGGTTCATTACTTTGCCCGTAACACATAGTTTTTATAACTTTATTTCATTTCCGAATACTATTAAAATAGAATCAGCATATTTCTAGGACGATAGGACTGCCACTTAATACTCGCTAAATCCAGTCCTCGTTATGTTCTAGTTTTTTAAACTATTTGGTACTTGTTTTTTTTACCGGCTATTTGATTCTGGTAATTAAATTGTATTGCTTATAACGATACTTTAAAATGTAAGATTCATCAAATTAATTTTTTCTAATACCCAATAAAAAAGAAAATGTGTATCATAAAGATATACATAATTCACAAACGATTAATGATCACAACGAACTACGCCATAGTTTAAAACTATCAAAATAAGGTTTTTTAGATAGCTTTTATTTAGATGCCCAAAATACCACATCGCCTACTTTTATCCAAACGAGAATCAATAAATAAATCCATTAGTTCCGCAGTAAATTTTTTTTTAAATATCAAGCATATTAAACCAATGGTGAGAACCATTCAAACTGATCAAATGAACTAATTACATCTTATTTCACAATCCTCTCATTTTATTCCCCCAATTCCTCTATTAGTGTAAAAACCAAACAATCAAAGGACGCTCCCCACCCTCCACGGGAATCTCCCTACTCTCCATCTTATCCCTATCAGACGCCATTTAACAGCAGCTCTTATCCCCTTATCACCCGCGGCAGGTGGGAGTTGCCTTCTTCAGGGGTGTCGAGCAACATCAGCATATTAGCCTCCGCTATTCGTCCACACGTCTCCGCTACGTGCCTCGATTGCGATGTTGCGAGAGGCCCGTGCCAAGACCCCAGTATTTTCCACGGCGGTAATCAAACGAAGTCACCATCGTTAAAAATAGCTCCTTGCTCATTCGTATTGTCTTGTTCGGTGAATGTGATGCTTTGTGAAACTGACGCGTGACACCGACGCTTTTGGGATACCATCGATGCTTTGGAAATACCCCATCGAATGACTGCGATTGAAATGGAGTAAAGGCCGTATTCACCGCTAACGACTGTATTCACCGGTAACTTGACCGGCGGTAAACGGCAGTCAAACTTCTGATTGGCAGTTAAAGAGTTCTCCCAATCAGTGACTCCCGGTTAACCACCGGTCAAGTTACCGGTGAATACGGCCGTAAGATGACCAACGGTTAAACAGCAGTTAAAGATATGATTGGCTGTTAAAGATGGAAAACTAGTTTTCTGTCAATCAGTGGTTTGACTCCCGGTATACCTAGATATACCCACCGGTCAGGTTAGCTGTGATTACGGCAGTAAGTCTTTTGGGTTAGTTTCAAATGGCACCGTTGACTTCCAAGCACATAAGTGATCAAAAGCTCAATATGGTGATCAATGACGTCAATAATAATGGGTTGCTGATCCGATTGGTCGAAGTCAGAAGCTTTGCTTATGGAAATGAACCCTTACACCTTCCACGAATGAGTGGAAAATCCTTTATGAGTAGGAGGAGAACGTAGAGCAGATCTTTCAGTTTTGTATGAAAATTAACATCTTTAAAAATTGGATGAAAGTTAATTGAAGTATTTATGTATTCAAAAGGCTATTAAAAGCATTTCGTTTATTTTTAATTTTGTTAAACGGTTAAGTAAATACGAAATTATGATCTATAAATGGATATTTTATGTTCTCAAAATGGTGAGACAAAGTGCATCAAGTAGGTATTTTTTTATAAAAATATCAAATCTAGTGTGTAATTAAATTTATATAAAGTATTGAGGTATTTAATAATCAATTTTTAAAGTCAATTGTTTTCTTGAAAGTTTGCGGATTCCCGTTACACCGAAAAATTTGCTCGCTCTCTTATGGATCTAGGTCTAGGAGAGATAATTATTTCAAATCAATTATTATTAGCTTTCTTACTACTAATTATTATTCACTTCCAATACATTTAAATGAGTGATGTAAGTCTTTGTTACTTTTGTAACCCTATTTTGCTTCAGATCCACTTATTGCAATCATTCAATAAATGATAATAACTAATGAAGAATCCATGCTATAACCGAAACCGAAAATGATACATTCCCTATTGAACTCGATTGTCAGATAACTTGTAAAATAGCTACTCATTCAAGGCTTAAATCAGAGAGAAATAGCTGTAATAACCGAAACAATTACGTAAATCGGCATATAAATATTCAAAAGCGAAACCCATGAAGAATGAGATCTGATCGACTCCCTCAAAAGCAGCCAGCACTATCTTCCAGCCATAGAAGTTCACCGTCAACTATTGCGTGCTTCAGCAAATCGGCAGCTATCGATTTGACAGCAGTTTACCCTCCACAAAGGGAATCGTAGGTAATTGCACCACTGGGTAATAATACCCGACCAAGCCTAGTATCAATCACTTAGGCAAAGGCTATTTTTTAAATACGTAATGAAGATTTGTGCGCAATAAACGGGAAGGAGCCTTGAGAACTGGATCGGGAGATATTATTTATTGAGGGTTGTCCCTAATTTGTGATGTTTGCAACATTTGGATTCGAAATGTTCACATATTTGTGTCGTTTGAGAAACACCTTAGTTTTTGCATTGGAGTGGTTTTAGGCATTGTGGTGATAAATGGAGAATTATTTGTTTCTTCCTTAAATGGAGTTAGAAGGATTTCTTATTGTATACCTTACAAGGAGGGGAAGTTATTTTAATTGCTTGAATGAATATGATGAAAGTTGATGGATTATAACGAGTTGAGAGTCAATCATTTTTATTGTTTAAATTATGCAAGTTAGATCAATTATTTGACGTGAATAATAGAGTAGCCTTGAAAATATTTTGCTTGTTTTTTATATTTGATTATCTCTGGCGTGATTTTCATTCATTACACTGCACAGTGTGTGGTCTAATATATTTTATATAATTAAATTAGTAAACGAACAGAATTATGTTACAGGAACACTAGTTAAATTGATCCTGGCATAAAATTCTTCGGTAAAGTTGATTGTCAATCACTCACTTAAACAACTATTCAGTACTATCAATACCTAGCACCCTTTTAGCAACAATTCGATTAATTCCCAAACGAAAAAATATCGGTGACTTTTTTATAATAAAGAATTTCCGTAATTTACACTCTTTCTTATAAAATTTATATTAAATTAAAATCTTAATCTAAAATTATGCTAATCACACAAGATGATAAATATTTAAATAAGCATTTGGAGAATCGGTATTAGTTAACTACGACCTGGAGTTTTAATTTAAATTAAAAGTTATTTCTTTAGTATGGCAAAAATTTACTCAATTAAGTCTCTATCCCTTCATCGTTGCTAGGGTTCATCCAGAATATTCATTTTCCTTCAAGCTAAAGTATTTTGAACCTGATAAATGTACCATCAAAACTAATCATGCTAAGCACTATCTGAGTTTATATAAATTACTAATCACAGTAGACGTATTTGCGTCTTTTTATAGACCGTGATACACTTTAATTGATTATACGAGTAGAATGATAAATTAAAGGTCTCAATTAAACAGATAACGGAGAATGAAATAAATGAGTTCGGCCAAAGAATTAAAAGTTGTGTCTGTGGGCCGTGGCAAAATCTACTTGGATTTTCATTAAGGGATGTTCTTCTAAGAGATGCCGATGTAGATATTTAATCAAATGAATCATTTAACATTGTTCAAACTTTATTAAAGACATCAAATTTTAATTGAGGAATAAAAATTAAAATGTGTTTGAATGCATTTGTTAATAAATTGCAAGAGGGGATATATAGTATGAGTAATGAACACTTTATTTTTGATGTAGTCACAATAGATTTTGAAGATTTTCCTCTTTTTAGACATGTTTCATGAAGTATCTCCCCTTGTCTAAAATTCATGCTTATAGCATAACACTGTTTTAATTTTACCAATTAATCTGATAATTACATTGAAGTTTTGAACAACTACACTTTTCTATTCTAGATATAAATTTAACTGCACTTCCTGAATATTATTACTTAAAAGTATTCTATATCATGTTTTATTGATATTCTTTTGAATAATACTCTGATAAACTAATCTAAGAGAGAAAGATAAATTGCTGTTGAAATATTTTCTTTGATATATTTATCTTTTATAAGTATTTATAAGTATATTCTTCAATTTATAAGGTACGATTATATTAACCCATTAATGCCCAACTTTTTATTTTTCTTAAATATTTGGTAAAAACATAGTAAATAGCCCCAAAACAACTGGAAAAATAGTGAAAAAAATTCCATGTTAAAATTTTAATTTCTACACCAAAATTAAAAAACGTCCCTAAAAAGGGACGTCAGGCACGAATGCCCCCGTTGTTTTTCCCTATAGTAAACGCATGGTAGAAAACTTTTTAAAGCCTCAAAAACATCTTCAACCTTTTTAAGTGCAGCAAAAGTGATCCGAACCATACTGTAACATGAATATGAACAAAATATATTAATTATTTATCCAATTAACTGTAAAATTAACCCTAATTAACGTAATTTGAGCATTTTTTATGCACTAAAACACGTTTTATCTTCCCAAATCTATGTTAATTGCAAATTAATTAAGGTTTTTAATTGAAAAAGGCATTCTTTGTGTATATGTTACCTAATATTAGGTATTAATTACTTTTACACACCTCAAATCCATCAGAATATCTCAATTTTTGAAGTTTAAGTCTTTCATATGCCCATACTTTTTCATTTTATTTAATTTAATTGTGCGGAACACGAATTTCTCCCCAAAAATCAAGCATTAGTGGGATGTGCATTAGCAAGCCAGATGATATAGATTGATCTGCAGTATAGAACACAATGATTAGAGACACCTAATTAGAAAAAAAGCCGAAAATTTATCACAAAAGTGACTTTTTTGGCAATTTTAATGACAAAAAGTCATTATAACTAATAATTATTAAACTTTTAATTAAAATATAAGCGGAATATATTTGCATAAGTAATAAATATAGTAAAATAATTAATTTATTCCTTTTAATTAATACAAATTAATTAATTTCTTATAATTTAAGACTTTTTATTCCATTAATTTAGCAGAAATAACAGTATTTTCCAAAAAAAATAAAAAAAAATATTAATTTATTAGCTAAAATTAAAGTAACTTTATAAATATCAGTTATTTAATTCGTTTCATAAGAATCGAACGCGTTTTTATGAAAAAATAAAGGAAACACTAGCATTTCAAAATGGGGAAAACCACGGGGGCATTCGTGCCTGACGTCCCTTTTTAGGGACGCTTTTCGAGGGTCCAAAATAAGGTCAAGATAAAATATTTTGGAGAAATAAAAAAACACCCCAACTGATTTAATGTATAAACAGTAATATATATCGGCAATGACATTTTTTTAAAATAACAACTAGGATTTTTAAGCTTTTTCTTTTAAAATTTTTAAAAAAGCACTTTTCTGAAAAATTCTATCTTCCAACTTTAAAAAAAGTAAACAAATTTTAAAATTCTGCTTTCTTCTTGTATTCTTTATGTTCTATGATGATCAGAGATACATCATTGCAAAATTTGATTTAAAGGAACAATTTTTGTAGAAATAGGAGGATTTTTAAAAAACGTCCCTAAAAAGGGACGTCAGGCAGTAATGGGTTAAATATCATAAAATCAGAGTTCAATATAACTGTATAAATCGAATGGAAATTTAGACATAGTAAATTAAATATTTAATTTAATCGTAATAAAATATATTGAATTAATTGAATCCCATAAAAAGAAATTAAATTAAATAATTCAATCATATAAAAATAAATTTAATTAATTAATTAATTCAATCATATTAAATTTGAAATTATTCTTAAGGAGACTCAAACTTAATTCACTTTACTGTATTTGAAACCAATTAATTAATTCATTTAATATTTATTAGTATTATTTTAAATTTATAACTTCAAATTAAAATACAATATACAGGGTGTTTCAAAAGTCCGTTTCGTGGCTTTTATTTGGAACCAACGTGTCCTAGGGTCACGGAAGAAAGGTCTACCTCTAGGTAAGTGACCCTGAAGAATCCATTGAGAAGACTTACAGCTCCCCAAAAGGTGAAAAAAAAGTTTTAAAAAATTATTTAAAACAATAGGAGATAGAGCAAAAACTTCAGGGAGAGTATTGTTGCCAACGTTATGAAGAACACACAGAAAAAATTTTCATGAAAATATCTTGAATATTCGCGGAGTATTAGCATGTGAAAATAGCACTTTTCAGACGTCAAAAAAAGAAAAAGTTTCGCAAGTATATACAATTTTTTCAGTGTTATTGTGTAGTTTTACGGTTTTTTAGTTAAATAAAGGCAAAATTTAATCAAAAAATAAAAACCTTGCAAATTTGCGAATTTTTCTTTTTTGACTTCTGAAAAAGTGTTATTTTAACATGCTAATATCTCCGCGAATATTCAAGATATTTTTACCTAGGGGCAGACCTTACTTCCGTGACCCTAGGACACGTTGGTTCCAAATAAAAGCCACGAAACGGACTTTTAAAACACCCTGTATATTATCGAGCAATCCTCATACAATGGAGTATTTTCATTGCACATTAAAATATATTGAAACCAAAATATTTTAAATGAGATGAATAGAAATTCTTGAATTTCCAACCACAGCACAAGATCTAAGTTAAGAAACAGGTGCGAAATATTAACACATTACTCTAAGGCTGTTTAAGTGGGTAATTGCCTAATGCTTATCAAGGTGTTAATAGTTTTGTTTGCACATATAGAAACACATTAAGCTGAAACAGTTTCCTAGATGATGGTCTTAAATGAATCACAATTTCTCTTTCGTGTAAGTAGGTAGCGGTTTTGAGCTACGGATGCGGGTTATACTAAAGGAGGTCAGACTATCTAATGTGAAATAATGAGGACGAAAAACGAATGTTGAGTTATTTGAGGAGAAAGGGATATTATTGAATAAAACAGATAAAATAATGGTACCTTTAAAAAAACTTTTCTACAAAAACTAATATAGAATGTAATACATTAGATAAAAACCTTAAAAACAATAACGTAAAGGCAGCACAATATTGAAAAGGTGGAAAGCTTTTTTACACCTTTTTTAGTATTGTGCTGTGTCTTGAAGTTGTTGTTTTTAAGATTTTATTTAATTGACTCAGTTTTTATCTTAATTTAAATACATTACCTATCATATTGTTAGATTTGCCTTTTTTCAAAATAAAACTTTTTAAATGGTTTCTTTATTGAAAAAAGGCGTTGCTTACCACAAAATGATGAATCTTGTATCAAAACATTACTAAGGGCATTAAACTGGTTTAATGGTAATTAGATTCATTGCAAGGCATTGATGAAATTATGACATTGTAGGTGAAGTGCGTAATATATTTCTTAAAATTTATTTTTAATCAGATTCACTATTTAGTTTTTATATTCAACTATTGTGTTCTTTTAAATTGAATTCACAGCTAAAACGTTTTTTAATGATTATTTAGTTGAAGTGCAAATTTCTAAAATGTAAATTTTTTTCTTTATATAGGTAAAAATATTATTATAATAGATTTTCATGTAATATAAATATGCTTAAAATTTTAAAATAGAATGTAATACTACGATATAGTAATAACTATTTGCCGCAAAGGCTGTGTAAACTGGTATTAAACATCTATATTTATGAATTAAAATATTTAAAACAATAAGTAAAAAATTTATCATTTCATGTACTTTAATTATTTTCCAAAAAGACATTAATTCGTCCCTTCGTTTAATAATATTTAAATAAACACGTTGATACAATGTTTTTCAAAAGCATTGCTGTTATACACATTTTAACATCGACAACACTGAATAAATACTAAATTTCGATTAAAGGAAAATTACAAAACCATGTAACTTGAAATGTAAGCTTCGTGTTAACATGCTTATAATCAAAAGGAAGAGTTAGGATAATTTTTTACTTTTCAACTTAAATTAATGCGATAAGTAAGTTTTTACCTCTAAAAATGTTTTGATTACTGATGTCTTAAAAACATATGCAAAAATAGATCAGTTAAATATATGGATACATCACTTCGCGGTTTGTTATAGTTTAGTCAACCCGGAGGAATTTTCAAAGAATAGTAAGTAACCCTTTTTTTACTTAAGATGAAGACCCACATCATGGAAATATCCAGGTTTGATTGATTTCAAATACCTAAGTGACAAATGTACTGTTGAGTATTATAAAATTTGTGAAGGTATAGTAGATTCTTTATTTTATTAGATTGTCCTTTAATCTCCAAATATTTATGTTTCGATTAGTAATGAATTCACATGTTTCAAATAAAATAAACAAATTTCATTGTAATCTAAAAATTGAATTTTGATTTCCAATGTCAAATTGTTCTTTAGAAAAGATAGTTTTAAATTTGTGTACCTATATTTTTATGCTACACACAAGTACCAAATAATATCACATTTAAACAGTTGACTTTTTCAACAATTAAAAATCTGAAGTTTTACAGTAAAAACAGTATCAATTGTTAAACAATTTTTTTAATTGTTTGAAATTACAAAACTAAATCTACAGTTCTTACATTTGTTTACTATTTATAGTTAATTGTTTATGTAAAAGTTGAAACTTATGAGAAATATTATTTACACCAAAACTTATTTTGCCATACAAAAAGCAATAAAACTTAATATAACGTTACTTCGATTACTTTCACTGTATTCAATTTGCGAACATATTTTTTAATATTTTCATTAGATTATAAAGCGAATTTTCACACTTACCAAAGTCGTTTAGTTTCAAACAAACCAGTCTTACTAAATACAGGTTTGATATTCTTTTAACAATCACAAAAAGGATTTTTGACATTACGTAAATTACCATCAAACAAGATTACAGTATTTAATGAACTAAATATTGGACTCCCTCAAAAGTACACAAAATTTCCATTTAAGAAACAAACACTAATATCTTTTAAGACCTAGTTTTTACGCCAATGCACCAAAACTTCCAAGCACCCTAAACCTTACACAAAAACTTTAATCCCTACAGAAAAGGGTTAAATTCTTTCCCAATCTCTCCCTCACTAAACGGCCATGGAAACTGAGTAATAGCCTAATCCTTTTACAGCCATGACTCAACCCCGAGTATTTTCACGTATAGTCATTCCCCAAGGGCCCGCAAAAAGTCATTCAATTATTCTCGTCTCTGTGACAATTGCGCAAAATTTCTTCGCCTCTTATCAGGGCGGGGACACCAACTCCGACTTCTCTTATCCCACATGTCTTCTTATCCCACGTGTCGTGGCGACAAAGAGGCTTTTAGCGAGCGAGGCAATAGAGTCGAGATAAATGATAAGACGAGCAGCTTTTATAGAGGTTTAAACACTCGTGATGAGCAGTTTTTTTGCTTTTAATTTTCTTTTAAACGTTTTCGAGGATCGACGCGCTTTTTTTATCGCGCGCTCGAAAAGCACTTTGAGCGGCAACTTTGAATGCACTTCACGCGAAAGGGCGTTTTTGATAAAGGCGTGCATTTTAGAGCTTCTGGTAGAGCTAGAGCTTGAGGGGGTGCAGTGTCCATTGTGTCATACAGGGGAGGGAGAGATTTATTAAAGTCTAGAATTGTGTTTCTAATGTGGAATATTGTGTAAAAGTTGAATGGTAATTGTTCGAATCACAATGTGTTAGCAATTAAAGAGATTAGGATTAGAATTTGTTTAGAAAACCGATCTAAGCATAGGACATTAAACCTAAAGCAAAATGTGTATTATAGTTAAAAGTAATAGATTCAGAAAAAAATTATGAGGTCATAAAAAATAACAAATATCATTTTTGAATTCAGTTTAATTCGGTTTATTGAGTTTATAATTCTCATACAAAACCATTGATAAATATTTTAAGATTCTATTTTATGTTATTTCCAGTTTTAATATTTAAAATGATTCAAGTATAGCATATTAAACCTAAAGCACTATGTGTTTTTGTTAAAATAAATAAATTCAGAAAAATTTATGAGGTTATAATTTTTTTTAATTCCAAAGGTTTATTGAGCTTATTATTCTCGTCCAAAAGGATTTATAAACTTGTTAATATTCTATCATCTTCAGAGTTGGCTGGATTGGACCCAATTGGGTTGGACCCAATGGGTTTTTTCAAAAAAAACCCATGTGAAAAAACCCACATTTTGGACCCATTTTTGGGTTTTTTCAAGAAAAATCAAGATTTTGCCAGTTCCTTCAAAATTTAATGTGTTTTTTTTCAAAGTTTAGGATATTTTTAAAATTTTGATGGGTTTTTTCAAAATTTAAACTAGGTTTTAAAAATGAAATGGTGTTTTTTCAATTTCAGGGAGTTTTTTTAGAGTTAAAAAGGCTTTTTCATTCTCAGTGGGTTTTTTCATTATTGAATGAGGTTTTTCAAAATTTAGGACGTTTAAGTTCAAACTAGATATAAAAAATAAGGAAGATTTTTTAAATTTCAGTGGGTTTTTTCAAAGTTTAGGGTACTTTTTAAATTTTAGTGGGTTTTTTCAAAACTTAAACCAGGTTTCAGTAAATAAGGGGTGCTTTTACAATTTCAGTGGGTTTTTTCAAAGTATAAAAACTTTGAAAAAAACAACTTAACTGTGGAAAAACTGACATTATTTTGACAGAACACATTTAACATAGAAAGAACTCACTAAAATTTGAAAAAACCCACTTACATTATAGGAGAAAACCACTTAATTTTGAAAAAACCTACACTTTTTCCGAAAAAACCCAGTTTTACATGGGTTTTTTCAGGGTTTTATTGAAAAAACCCGAAAAAACCCAACCCACTTGGGTTTTTTCAAAAAAACCCGGGTTTTTGCCAACCCTGATCATCTTGCCATTTCAAATTAATTTAACGAAATTTAAAACTTATTTTTAATTTAAAAATATAAAGATACAATCAGGAAAATGGATTATCAGTAAGAAAAGTTACAAAATTGTGGGAATATAATATTTAAACTTTGCCAAGGATTGTATAGGAATTTTTATTTCACACCATTAATCAGCTTATAAAATGTTACAAATTTTCTAAAACAGAAAATAATGTAATCATTTCATACTAATTGTAAACTATATTAATTGAATCGTCAGTTTGAAGAAGGGAATAAGTCCAAAAATCAAGTTTTGAGAAAATCAAAAAAAAAGTAATGGAATTTTCATTGTATGGACATCGATTTCACAACTTCAAGGGGCGATATCTCCCTATAGGGGTTAGTTATTTCCCCCTCTTTTCACCCATGTGTAGGGCAAAGCTTGGAGATTGTTTTGAGCACAAAAAGTCAATTTGTCATTTTTTGGACTTATTCCCTTCTTCAAACTGAAGATTCAATTACACTTTCTAATTTTTTTATGTTTACTTCTAATATTAAGGGCTTAATTTAGTTATTTTTTTAGTCTATTGAAAACTTATTGCAGTAAAAATTGCACATATCTAAGTGTTATTTTAGTTCATAAAATAATTTCTATTAAATACCCACTAATTACAAAATCAATTTATCTCAAAATTTCATCGTATTAACGTTTAGGCCAATGTTGACTTGATCGAAACCTAAACGAAAACTTTCTGAAATTGTCATCATGAATTCAAAAAATTTTCATTCGTTCAAAAATGCGTAACTTTTTAAAGAAAATTATAAACGAGAGATTCAAACAATATTACAACAGATATACAAATTACACTAAGAAAGTTATCATACGAGTTATTGCAAATCCATACAAACTAATCTGTCTATCGACACAAATCCATGCCCATACCAAATTTCAATACACACAAAAACACAACATCCCTCTAAAATGTTTCATAACATGATCCTACCCCAACCCTTCAAGAACCAACGACTACCTCCCTTCCCCATTGATATCCAATACCAAAACTTGGCGTGATTCTTTCTCAGATACATTCCATCGCATCCAATGATTTACTAGACTCGCCCATAAAACTTGAAATCCACATAAAAATGCCCATTGCCGAAAAACACTTCCAATCTCCTGCGACTTATACAAACAGGTCTTACGCATTTCCACCTCTCCCCCCCTTCACATCAGCTTTCGCGCCATTACTCCCGAAAGATATCGATAAAAGAATCGAAAAGCGGTCGACAGCCATTCCCCAAATCGTTTCTCAATCTGTCCACATGTCGGCTCCGGATCCAAAGTGGCTGACCTTCCGGAGATGGGCCCCTGGGAGTTTGGTGGACGACCCCTTCTCCCGGATCGAATCGGGAGTGATGGACCTTTCCCGGCCAACTTACCCCTACTTTATTACATACCTCTTCCACCTCACGCTGCTGATGCAGGATCCTGTTTTGGGAGTCTGCCCTGAAGGCCGAGCTGGGTAGTACCGTTATTTTTTGAACGGTATTATTTGGAAGATGTTTGTTGTTTTTTAAACGCCTTATATAGTTGTTTTTACGTTGCTATGAAGTTGAAGTTGCTAAAGTGATGTGAATAAATCGCTTGCGAAGAGGTGTTTTTCGGGCTTATTGTTACAATTATTTAATAAGTAGTGATGCAATTTAGTGAAGTTTATTATACATTACAAAAATTGTATAAAAGAAAATAACCTGATATAAATATATTTAAAGGTTAGGAAATTATGTTAGTCCATATCCAAAGTCATTTAAATGTTACATTATTTAGTTCATAAATGAATTGATCAAAATAGTTTTAAGATATTCCATACTTATGAATGACCTTTTGCTTCGTATGTTTTTTATAAAAATGAAATTGGTACCAATCAACATTAATTTTTGTCACAGGTCTATAAAAATGTTTCATTTAACACATTAGTATTCGAATATAAATATAATTGATTATACTTGGAGACCGTAGATAAAAAAAATATTATTTTTATATAGAAACTATTTTGACCAAAAATACTTAAACATTATTGCCCCCCCCCATTTTAATCATTGTTGCTATTAGAAACATGCATTTAAAACGAGCTAATATCTAAAGAAATAAAAAATATATCAGACCTCTTCAAGAGTTCACACCCTGTACAGTGTAAATCTCAATCAGACAATTTTTTCTACCACCACACCACGGACACAACAAATACAACTCTTTTAATTTCATCACATTTTTCAAAAATCATGGCCGATATTTTACTGCATCCTACAGACACGATTTTCCCAGCCTTATTCACAGACGCGGTACATATACTATATTAAGCCCACTCTTCCCTGTCTGTGTTTTGATGTGGCCATGATTTCTACATCATGGCGAGATAATATTGCTAACGCAATATATTCGAACCGCATACTCATCTTTCTTTTTGCGTTCTGGGACCTTCCTCAGCGACTGGAGAAAAGGAGTTGGGGGAAAGGGATGCATTTTGTCAGAGGATCTTCGGGACTCCCTCTGAGCAGGGAATAGTATTCCCAGATTATGCTTTCTGCAGTGAATGAGACGAGTATTGCTCAAGGAGCTATTCCGATTTTTTTTTCGTTCTGAAGCTAGACAGACTGGACACTGCATGGATATTGAGACGGAAAATTTTGTCGTCAGAGAGGTCAGTTACCGAAAATATGCTTAGTCTGGAATTAAGGTGTTAAAATGGATGCGAAAACGTTAAGCCGATTAAGCAGGATCCATTTCTTTACAGAATTTTCTGTTAAAATTATAATTTTTCTTGTTTTCTCATTGTGTTTAAGTTTATGGAACATGTTTATTTAAAAAAGGGTTCAAAATGATGGAAAACTTCTCAATAGCACTCGCAAAAGGTTTTGTCCAAACAAGAGCGTAAAATTTAGAGGTGAATGACCTGTAGTTTAAATATTTCTTGAGAAATGGTGCATTGGTTTCACCTATAAGTTATTTTACAACCACCTATTGTTTTTATCTAAGTCTGACCCATAGTTTTTTACCCATTAAAAATGCTGTTTGTTTATTGCGTAATTTTAAATGTTTTACTAAGTAAAGAAAATACCTAATGACATCATCATAAACCTTTAAAATCTATTTGTGAAACAGTTACAAAACAAATTACTCAGATCAAACCACAAAATATTTTTATTTTATGTGAAATAAACTGAATGCAATTGTCAAGCGTGAATATTTTGATATTTTTTGAGCTACCTGTTACACACTGAAAATACAACGACTCATCAACTCAAACCAGACTGATTTGCTGACAACCAAACACATTAACTCTGGGAGTTTAATGGCTTAGAGGCTAAGTATTTTAATGTCTGAATCATTGAATGTCATTAGATTTGTTTAAGTAAATTTCATTAATCGGTTTAATCCAATGCCATTAAGTTATATTTGTTCAATATCATTAAGATCTCAATTCTATTACTACCTCGCAGATATCTGCAAGTTAATTTTCTGATAATAATCCAATCGGTTACGAAAACGATACCCAAACCACCGCTTTCTCACTAAAAGTAATCGTTTGTACCGCCACAGCCTGCTTCTCTTTAAACCATCAAACCCTAATTGTTCCCAGCGTCATCAGACCCAGTTCCCAAAGCGCATTTCCCTCTTTCTATGGAAATTTCTCCCGAATCCAAAAAATATACGGGGAGTGACTCAGCAGTGAAGAGGCATTAAAGGGAAGGAAGACTGCCAACTCGACGCTAAATAAAATTGGTGTGGGGCAGAGAAACCCAATGAGTGTGGTCTTTCAATCCAACCATATGTTCAAACATGGCCAAGATGTCTGCGACAATATACTTTGGGTCGGGGAATAAAGCTTTCGGCTTCCGTTTCATCAATTTACAATAGTGTCTGAAAATCGCGCTACGGAAATAGTAAAAGCATTGAGGATATGGCTTCTTTATATAGGTGTCGGATTGTTTTTTTATGGGCTGGGATTGTTCGGGAGCGCATTTTGGAAGCTGAGGGCAAATCAAAGCGTATTGCTCTTGTAAGTTTATTCGAGGGTTTTTCCATGAATGAGGGATCGATGGAGGGAGAGTTATTGCTATGAATTTTATGCAGTCAGTTTTCAAACTTCTTTTAAAGCGTTTTGAATTGTAAACTGATCCCAGGTAAACAGGAAATCTGTTTGTCACTTTTGTGATGTCTATCTGATGAATTGGTCCGTCTTTAAATAGATTGTACTTGTTGTTATACGTTGAATACTATTTGTCTACTACATTAAAAAAAATAAAGTTTTCTTTATTTGAATTAATTATCTTGTGCTAAATATTTAAGAGTTTTGATTCTGATTTATTATAAATGCTTTAGGTTCTTTTGTGGTTAAAATCTTAGTTTTAAGCATTCATTTGAGCATTCAAGAACTGTATAGTACTGTTTGAGCAATTATCTCATTGAACACATAATTTTATGAGTTGGACTGCATAATTAATAAGTTTAAAAAGTCCCTATACAAATAAATTAGCCTTAATTAGGTAAAAATAATACAACCTGTGTATAACAATATGTATATAATACATGATTAGTATTAAACATTACTTATTATAATTAATTAATTTACAACCAATAAATTTATATTTATTTGTAATCAAACTAACGCCATTGAAATCATTTCGTAAAGGTGCACTACTAAAACCATATAGAGATGCTAATTTTAGTCATTAGAGCGTATTATATTTAGTCATAACTAGCGTTAAAATTAATTAAAGTAAAGCCTAATTAATGGAAAAGAATTAATACATATATTTAAAACGGATTCAATGAAATATGATACAATGGATTTATTCTCCGAGAAAAATCATTCGTTCTTGTAATTATAGCTTTCAATAAATTACAGGTGTAGCAGACCGCAAATTAACCTTCCAACAAAGCCCACTGTACTTGTAAAAACTAAGAGAATTCAAAATCAGTTATATAGAGCAACACTATTATACGAGCGTCGAGATAATTCATCGCAGACCGAATGAAAAGCCAGCCAAAAGCTGTGACATATCCTCTTCATTTATTGAAAGTCCTTGACCTTTCGATGGACCGAATTCCTTAGACATATATGGAAGCGCATCTTCTCCAATAATCCCCCCATTCAGAAAATATCGGCAGCAACTAATAGCCACTTGTAGGACAGACAAAAAGTGTTCCAATTAATGAACTAATCGTTATAACTCGATCCCCATGCCCCAACTTGTCCTTGTTAGACGGCTATTTTTCAAGCGGGGAATTAATCTAAATATCCCTCTGACAATCGAGGCTTTCTCCGCGGCTCATCGTTATAAGCGATTACGCAGTTTTCAACTGGCCTATTCATCAAGCAATAAATAACGCAGCTCCGGAGTATCTAATTATTTAATTGGGAAAAAAGACATTGAAGCTCGATGACACGACCAGATAATGGCCGTAGAGACCGCATAGGCTCGGTGTGTGGTTTCAGCAGCCAGCAATCACCCGCCCTAATAGGAAATGCTGTTGCGAGGCGTTTCAAAATGAAGCGTATGCTCTCTTAATTGCCCAATGAAGTTCTGGAGCATGGGAAGCTTTTGTTTTCGCGCTTAATGAGTTCAAATAAATCCCGAATTAACTCGGCTGCCTTTGATTAGGTTCGCAGAAATATTCCAAAACGCTTCGCCCGAACGGATCGTTAAAACCTTCACAATGGCATTCATTCTGTGTCCCCGGGTCCTTAGACTGTGGGCTGGCTGGCTCTGTACGGATCGCTCTGGTATCCGGTTTTATAAATGTATCTCCTGGGGCCTTCTCGGGCACTCGATGATTAATCTACAGAATTGTTGTGATAATTCAACTTCGGAATGGACGCGTTATTTAGTTATGAGGAAATCGTATCCCTCTCAAAAATGTGCAGCGTTGTTTCTACAATATCTTCAAAACATTAAGATCTGGCACATATTCAGAGTTTATTCAGAGTTGGCGCATTTTAATATGATTTCAGTTTCCGTGTGTTGTAAATCAGTGTTTTGGGGGAAAACTCAGTTTAAATAGTAGGTAAGACTTATGGAAAGTATTTGTTAGTTACTCAGATTTGTTTTGTTGGTGACATATTTAATAATCCAAACATCCTCATCAAGATAATCATTTTAAAAATGTGTATTCATTTGATTTCAGATAACATACATTTTTATTAAAATTAATTTTTTTAATTAGCTATGTTTGTAAGTTTTTATAGACCCCACAATTGAACAAAATTGATATAAAAAAAGAGGTATAGTAAATTTTGCATTTGTTCAGCATAGACATGGACCTTAAGTGAGAGGACTTAATGTTAAAGGTGAGCATAATCTAGAAATATTCTAATGAATACGAATTTAGACAAATTTTATTACACTTTTGTCACACTTTGGTTTATTATCCAAGATTTCTTTTAAAATATCTTTAAAGGTAAGTAAGATGTTTTGAATTTTTTAAGGTGCTTATCATGTTCTTCTGAATGTTGATTAAAGTACAATAGACCTCAGGTCGCAGTGCTTGGTCCTCCGTGGACCCCCCTAAATAGGTCATAAATAGGTCAAAGTTACACTGATGATTAAGCTTGGAAGGATTGAAATTATTGATGAAAATTTCAAATAAAGATGGAAGTTAAAATTAAGTAAGGAACTTTGTTTCCATGCATAAAATTTAAATTTTGCTGTGGAGAAATGCCCTGGTCAAAATTATTATTTATTTTGTACATTGGAAAAATACACACAAAATGTTCATTCATGACGTTTTGTTACAGAAGATAGCCTTCACCGTAAATAGTGTTTTTATTTTAACCAGCTAATAATTTCATATTAACTAAGTTAACTGTATTTAAGTGTTAATCATAAATAGTAAATATCTTTTACATTTAGAGAAAATACAAATAAAACTTATCTTATTTATCTGCGCTACAATCTCAAAAAGTTAAAAAAAACATAAAATGTAACTTTTCTTTAGAATTATAAAAATTAAAACAGCATAAATTAGCATAATGAATGTTGCCCAACTCTTCAAATAAAAAAATATTAAAAATTAACCAAAAAGAAACTCTGACTTCAACATTGACTTCAACTCCTTCCAACAAAATTAAAAGACAATTGAAAACTCCCTTTTTAATAAGAGCTTCAATTGAAAAAAACTACCGTCTTCGGCCCATTTGCTGTATCCTTTCTTCCCTCCGTGGGAACCTCCACCCATTTGAGTGAGACGAATCGGGCAAATCTCATAAATATGAGAACCTCGAGGGGCGTTTATTTACCACACTGCCTACCGCATTCGAGCGGCATCATAGAGGGACAGACACGCCTTTTCTATATAGCCTCTCACGTGCTACTCAAACCAAATAACAATCATCAGCGAATTATACGTGTGCCTTTGAGAAACGAGAGAGTAATTTAGTTGTCAGCCACGGGTTTTTTATGGCCGCGAACGTGTCGAAATTTGTGTTATATTTTACAACCCTGTCAGCTGAACAATGGATTGGAATCCACGAATGCCCTGTCCAGGAGAATCGGAAATTTATTTACATATCTTGAGCAAAAAGTATCACGTAGGACTCCGGCGGTAATCATAACAATCGGCCCCAAATGCAATAATAAATACTTCACCCGGGTTGGGAACACGATCGTTTAATTTGTTTTCCGAGCTTCGGGTGTAAATGCCGCTAGTGAAAAGAAGTTCCACGCAAATGCAATTTGGAGCTTTTCAGTTTCACCTGCCGTTTTTTGAAGTACTTCTCTTTGGTGAGAAATGGATCTCAAGAGAGAATGAACGATATTCACCACCTCGTGATTATGGGGTAATTAGCTGCATTGCTTTAGCCGCACTTGCCATTCAGTACTTAAATGCATAGTGACACGTCTGGCTATTTAATCGTGTTATATCTCAAAGATAATTTTTTACAATTCTATTTGTATCATTTATAAGATGGTCTATCGGTATCACAACCACACCTCGTAAACTATTCAGGTACCTAAAATGATATTCGTCCGTTTTTGTGAGGATTTTTTACATAAGTAATATCCTTCAGAGAAGAAAATTTTATTTTCTTTTATTTTCAGTAGCTAAATTGCAAATAGGAATTGCTACTCTTGAACCCACGACAATTTTAGCTATATTGTTAAATTAGGACGAAGATAGAGTCTGTAACATTTCGCCTCCGACACTCAAGTATGTTAGAACGTATCGATTTTTAACTAAATTACATTAAGTAGGTAATTTAAAAATGTTCAATTGAGGTTGTAAAAAACTCATTTAAGCTGTCTAAAAAAGGTTTTTGAATGTTTTATATCCTAATTACAGTTAAAAACGTACTTTTTTACTGTAGCAAAAACGTAAATTGAACCTTTTCGAGTAAGTTATTTATAAGAAAATGTTAAACATTTTATTGTAGGTACTAAAAACCGAAAACTAAAGCAAAACTTTGTGATATCGTTCATGGGAGTGAAACATACTACCATGTGGAATATATTTTTTGGTTCCCTTCATACCTTGACATAATACGAGAAGGAAATACTAGTTAAAATGCGTGTATTCCCTATTTTCACCAAGATTGACAATTAATTCACATTCATAATTACAGAAAATTGACAGAAATTACACAGACCATTTAAAACTGAATTAAAATAACGAATCTTGGGAAACATTCGAAATTACCGAGCAATTTAAAAGCGATTAACGCAAATTTAGGTACGACAAATAAATCGTGATGAAACCGGAGTTATTCACTCTGTGAGAGCAAGATTTGCTCAGAGATTAAATAAGTGGGTGCCGGAAAAGTGGGAAAGTACAGGAAAGCGATTAGCAATGGGATGCTGTGAGCCAGAGAGGGTCTCCTCTTCAACCGTTCATTGAAATAACAAGCGAATCATTGCATGGGCTTGGAATCAGGAAATAACGCTCATTGTCCCGACAATCAAAGCGTGCTGGTTTAAGCAGGACGACAGACCAGAGTGGGTTTGAGGACGGACTTCTTTATTTTCTGTTGGGAGAGGGGAGGTTTGACGCGTTTAATTGGTTGAAATATCCTGTTTGAGTTTTGGTGTGGTTGTGGAATGCTTGGGTCTTTTTAATTGGTTTAGGCTAATGTGGTAGTTGGGGTAGGTATTTCAAAACACAAGTGGGAGATTTTTGTGATGAAGTTATCATAGAGGTAGTTATGCATTGTATTATATGCAGTAAAATCCCGTTATAACGGATTTCACGGGACCGTAAATTTTTTTCGTTGTATATGTTGAATAAAAACGGTTGGGGACTTCAGGACTTTCGTAACAACTGGATTTTTCATTGTATCGGTATTCGTTGTAACGGGATTTCACTGTATAAAGATTGTTGACTAATAATTACTCTTATTTCAAGTAACACAAAACACTTTATGCAAGTTTCGGAATCTTGGTTTATTTCAATTAACTTCATATCAATGATGCCTGGCTTAAGTGTCATATGTCATATGCAGGGTGTTTCATAAGTCCGTTTCGCTGGTTTTATTTAGAACAAACGCGTCTCCTAGGGTCATGGAGGTAAGGCCTGCCCCTATGTTATTGACCCTGAAGAACCCATTGAGATCATTTACAGTTCCCCAAACGGCGAAATCAAAATGTTAAAAAAATTAATTAAAAAAACTAAAGGAGATTTCGCAAAAAATTCAATAACAATACATTTAAGAGTAAGAGTGTATTTTTGCCAATGGTTATGAGAAACACACTGAAAAAGATTTCGTGGAAATATCGTGAATATTCGCTGAGATGAGAAAATAGCACTTTTCAGGTCTCAAAAAAGAAAAAGTTCACAAATCTGCAAGACAAAATTAAGTCAAGGAATCAAAAAAGTTTGCAAATTGGTGAAATTTTTCTTTCTATCTCCTTTAGTTTTTAAATTAATTTTTTAACTTTTTTATTTTGCCGCTAGGGGCACTGTAAGTCATCTCAAAGGATTTTCCAGGGTCACTTACCTAGGGGTACACCTTACTTCCATGACCCTAGGACACGTTGGTTCTAAACAAAAGCTGTGAAACAGACTTTTGAAACACCCTGTATTAATTAGTTGATATTATGAGCCTAAATCTATGAAGTTGATTGGGATATATTCCCACAAACAACTATCTTTTTAACCAAATTAATCGAATAAAATAGTAGTACCCAATATATTCTTCTTAAAATCCCCTCCGAAATATTTTCACTGAACGTAAAAATAGGTTTGAGATACACCGTAAAGGAAGGAGAAATATGAAAATAAAGAAGTTTTTTTTCGTTAAATGTTAGAAGCATTGAATACAAATTTGTAAAAAATAATTGTTACCCTTTATTGAACACTAAAATATTTTTGAAGGTTCCTTGGAAAAATTGGGTAGCTGGGTTACCCATTTTTCCTAGTGATGTTCCTGGAAAATAACAGGAACTTTATGGTTAAAACTTAGAAACGTTCCTCAAACCGGTATATCTGCCCAGTTTTTCTAAGGAACGTTCTCGATTTTTTCAGTGAACAAACTGTTTTATTTTTTAAACTAATAAAGAAACGATATTTCTGCGTAAAAAAGTATTGTATAGTCAGACCGCCACGGTTGTCAAAGAAACGAATTTTTTCAAACAATTTATTGGGGGGATGGTAAAGTCATAAACTCTGAAGAAAAGTTTTCTGCTATATCTGCGTAGCTATCATTCAGCTTTGTACGTCTTTTCAATGTTTGCTTTCCTATCAAAGTTTTACTGGTGGTTAGACAATAGGTATACCCCGAATTCAGCCATTCTTTAATGCCACGAACACTTAATCCCTAAGTGAAAACTCACAACTCTCAAGCATCGTCTCCAACCGTGGACCGGTTTCGTCCTTGTTAGGACTTGGAAGGGCATTTACCTTGCCTTTCTGGAATTAAATCTCTTAGGAATGCAATTGTCATTTCAGCAGATGAGTGGAGGACTAATCAATGGTCACCACACCACTTTTTCAGTTATAGTCGGCTAGACTAGTATTTGCCCTCCGCTCTTTTGCGTTACCTTCCTATACCGTGTTGATGAGTCCTAACAAGGTCGAAACCGGTCCACGGTTCGAGGAGACGCTTGTGAGTTTACACTTATTGTCCGCTTAACCAGCGATAATGGTGAAATTCTCCTTCCACTAACTAAATCCCTAGCTTCAAATACCCCAAACTCAACTCCCGACGAAAAACAACTTTCGAATTTAACGTTTCGTTAGGCGGCTTCACAACACGGCAAAATGATGCGGAACGACGGCGCAAAGCGGATTCACGCGATCCACAGCACCGATCATCTACGGACGGTCCGGCAATCGCGTGAAGCCACTGCTTCTCGTGCGATTCGGCCATAAAGGCCTTTTATTCTCCATCAGCCATTTGCAGTGACCCTGCGGGTGAATGACTCTGCGTGGGACTCGCCTCGATTAGCGGGCTTTTAATAATACCCACTGTTTTAACAGCCCCGCTCGAGGAAATTGGAAATGGTCTGAGCTGACTGGACGCACGGCGGGAGAGTGTTGGTCGGACCACTGGGGTGACAACTCGCGCTGGGGGGTGGAAATTGATTTTCCGGAGGAGAGTTGCCTGGTCTTAAAGGGGTCTGGTGGGTGGTAAGCTCGGGAAATCAATTGGATTTAGGGTAGGGTTGGAAGGGGATATACTATTATAGTGGGTAATCTTGGATCCCGAATTTATACAGGGAGGAAGCTATTTATCACAAGCAAGTAAGTTGTTGGCAGGATTTAAGTGAAAAAGGGCATTTAGATAGCATCAAATTAAGTTTAAAATATAATTTTATAAAAAAACTACGTCGCGTTTAGGACAGGAATTTATAAAGAATACATGGCTTAACACTAGAGCGAAGTTGGTAAGAATTAGTTATTGTAAAATGTTCATGAAATAAAAATATTTTTGGAAATTAAATTTTTAACTCATGTAAAATAAGGTGACAATCCTACATCTCCTAGATCACCCTTATTTTCTTAGGTCTAGATCACCCTACCAAATTTTTAAATCTTTATCTAGATTTAAGCCAGGGTCAATCATGTAGTAAAAACAAAGTTAACAAAATTTAAATTTGTGCAACATGTTATCAACCTTATTATGACTAAAAAATGATTAAATGAGTTCATTAAGAAGGTTAATAAAAGATATTCAAGTAAAATTTTTGGTTAGGTGTTCTCCATGCAACCACGTTATAAGTTAAATAAGTATGCCCTTAGTTTTAAATTTAGAGAGGTTGAAAGTATTCTTGTCTTAATAAATTCACAAAAAGGGATGTTCAACATTTTTTTTATAAAAGGTGATTAAAGTCGGGATGATTCTTATCATAATGAATAGCGAAAGTTTTGTAGCTAAAAATGTTGAACAAACTAAAAGGGATACCTGCCACAGAAGGAGGAGAAATCGGAGCTCTGCATATTTTTTGTTGAGAACCACTGTCATAGTGGATACTTTCCCTTCATTGCCATTTCACGCCGGCTGCTTTAGTCAACAGTTTTAATCGTTCCGCTATGTTCCTCTCTAGGTCACCTATGATCGGGTTTCCGCAAAATAACCTCCTCTAAAAATAATCTTTTTGTCTTCGAAGACTTAAACGAATCGTAAGCGAATGGCAAATGGCTCTCCACAATCTGAGGCCCCATCTAAAAAGATGCGAGTGAGAGATAAGGCAAATCTTGCGTTGGCAAATGCCTCGGCATCTGTGAAAAAATGGCATTTGCCAAAGAGACAGCGCGAAAATTAACAGTAGCGGCAGCCAGAACTGGCAACTTCTGGAACTAATGGCATTTGGGCAGGCTGAAGTGATGACATGTAACAACAGTTGCTGAAATAGATTACCCCTCTGACTGCTGCTGCTACAACTCGATTTTCATAGCAATTAACGATTGCGCTGTTATTTTGTGCCTCTGCTGGCTCGGTTTGTTTTTGGGGTGGTAGACTTTTGAATGAGAATTTGCATCATCATGCATCAATGTACATCGGGAGATGGAAGAATGAATAATACACTTTGCTACTGAATTACGTTCCTGCTGATCTAAAGGAGAAGTGTTGCTTTTGAAGTGTACGGATGAGGTCGTCTATCATGAATTTGTTTTATAGACTGTCTAGAGAGGAAAATTCACTGTAACAAATATAGATGGGCTGATTTTGAATGGTTGCTTAAAAAACTTATTTATGAAAAGTAAATTGCTGAAGTCAGAGATCTTTCATTTAACAAGTAGCATAGTGGTTCTAAACTTATGTTTGAAGAAATTGAGCTTGACAAAGTTTCCAGCAAGTAAAAAAAAGTTCACTGGTGTGTTCCGTTATAGTTAATTAATCTGTAAAGTAAACCGTAAGCACAAAATGTTAAGAAGAACTAATTTATAGATAATTTTAGTACTTAAGTTTCTGTAAATTGTTATTATGAAATATGTTAAACTAGCATGGCTTGTTATCCCCTTTATTTCCAAAATAGAAAAGTAAAACTAAAGGTGCAAAAATAACCCCCAATTTTTAGGTGAAAGTTAAATAAATCATAGAAATAGAAATAGAAAGAAATTATTTAGGAAATTCAGATTAAATAGTTTTTCTATAATTTCTTTAAATTCATATGTCCAGAGAACTTTCAAAATCTTTCTGACGGAGCGTTGACTTTTTCTATAGAATTTATTTTACTGTCACTTATCAAACCAGACTTAAGTAAGAGAAAGTAAAACGCGGAAAGATAATATCAATGGTAAAATTCAATTCTAAAGAAACTTAACAAAAAATGCCTATTTACTTCATTTGAATTACCACATAGTGCAAGCAATTCTCTATGGAAACTAAAATTAACTCTCTTACTCAAGAGTTGTTTCCGTCTACCTAGTAAACAAAGAGTTATTGCAAATTACTCTTACTTGTCATTGATTCTAATTCAACAGTCCTTAAGTGGAGTTAAAAACTTTTAAAATGTATTGCTTATACAACTGTTTTGAGAAATGATATTTCCTGTTCGCTTTATTTTGTTGAGGTTTTGTACAAATGAAATATTAATTTTGAAAGTTACATCATGGATCTCAGTTTTTTTGTACCCTTATCTGATTTCTTAATGTCTTACTAATATCAGGATATTTAGCGGCTGGATTTTATTTGGGGTTATAAAAATCAGTTTACAAACTTTACAATAATGTTTTGAGGAAATATATTTTCATAGAATTTCATTTGAACTTTTGAGGATTTCTTTAATTTAACTCTACAAATGGTAAGAAATCTATATATAAAAATGAATGTCTGTATGTCTGTGTGTCTCTCTGTATGTATGTATGTTCTTTATAGTTTTAAAGTTTTCCCACCTACATTAAATATTAAACTTTACCACGTTGATCTACTCGCTCCAGGGAAGGTTTCTGAATAAAAATAGTTTAAAATCGAAGCGTTCAAACAACTTTTTTGGTGAATTGTATGCTTAAAAACCCATATTTCATACCTAACTTCAGGACAAAACCACATTGTTGTATATATAATAAGAGAAGTTGTAACTTTAGTTGTTGTAGGCATATTATCGATTGTTGTAGTTTAAAATCCCTTGTTGTAGCATAAACATAAAAATGGCTCCTTTATTTAATTATTTCTCCATTTGGACTGGCGATGCCCATCTGTAACACATCAGATAATTTTTTTTAAAATGGACTGGCGAAGCCCATCTGTAACACACCAGAATAATTTTCTTTAAAAATGGACTGGCGAAGCCCATCTGTAACCCACCAGGTGATACTTATTAAAAAACTGAAACCCGGGCGAAGCCCGGGTCTAGCGCGTCAGCCCTAGTATTAAATAAATATCGCACTATTTTGAACATCTATACTTTCTCCACAATAATTATTCATAGTTAATTTCAATTTTTTTCACTCTATATTTCCAAATTAATACTTTTATTTATTTAAAGATTATATATAGGTAATATAGTAGAATTTCATGATTTAAAAAATAGCTTACATAATTAAAATAACGAAATGAAATGAAAAAAAAGATTAAGGTAATTTTTTAAAGAGTAGTATTCGGTAAACATTCTAAAAAATAGGAGAATGGGTGCATTATTTGTGCTGTTAAATGAAGGATAAAAATTGGATCTAAAACACGTGGGGTTGACTTAGTGTGTTTTGTTTATTCTACTACTGGGGCTACTGGGAAACACAAAACGATGAATCTGGATATACCTAGTATGCCATAATATGGCAATGGATATCATGTGACAAGTTGATTTCTTTAATTATCTTGTTTTGAATAGGGGAGGTAGTAAGTTATTAGAAGTTCATATACATACACCCATAACTAAAAAAATTCAAATGTAATAACTTAATTTGCTCTAAAATTCAATTCACCACTGTTTCAATCGTTCAGATATTAAAATATTCAATCGAGTTCAATGCAAACAAAGTTAAATTTAATGTCAGTTTAATCCCAGCCTGATTATATAATTACTGTTGTTATTAAAAGTTTATGCTGAGAGAAAGTTAACATTGAAAATTTTTATTATTATGTGCTAAGATTTATTTTAATTTTTTAAACAGTAAATCAATACATTTTTACTGTAAATAAATGTATGCAATTCTTTTTAAAGTGTTCTAATAATAGATTTTTCATGATAAAAGTTATTAAAAGAATAAAATTAGTTTTGATAGTCTTTTATTTCAAAAATGGGTCTTTTATCTACAAGCAGATGCTCTAGAACAGTGGTTCTCAACCGGGGATACGCGTATCCCTAGGGGTACGCCCAGAGCTTTTAAGGGGTACGCCACGAAATATATATTTTTCAACTTTCAATGATTTTTCAAGGTTTTTTTGTAGCGTTTTCTTCCGAACAACGAAATCTGAACATTTTTAAAAATTAAAATCTTGAAATATTTTTCCATTGAAGACCCAGCAAAAAACCATGTCCAAAATTCCTTCAAAAAAGCGTCAAAAGTGTGGTTTTCTCTAAGAGGTCTGTAGTTATTTTGTAGCAATAGGACAGCAAATTTGCAAATTTTTTACAGGAAATTTGAATACATTCTAAAGGCATTTCAGCGGTCTTATAAAAAACTAGAGTTTCTAAAGAGAACTGCAGATTCCATAAAGAAAACTGCAGACAAAGGGTCCAAATTCACTTCACTTTTTTGAAGAAATTTTGCTGATTTTTTTGCTGGAGAACGAAGGGAATGAATCTCAAATTCCCCGGGCTTGGAGAGGAGCAAAAAATTTCCATCAATTTTGGTTCACAGATATAGGTACTAGTGGGAGATTAAGAAAGAACCAGTATTAAAAATATTTTTTTAACGGAATTTTAAAAGTTTCCAAAACTGACGATTTTTTGCAATTTCTAGTCCCAAAATCCTTTATAATTCAAGAATTTAGGTAGAGAACTAATTCATATCTCATTTTAAAGGTGTTTTATGGCCTTTAATATGATGTGTAGCACTTAGTATTTTGGAGTTAAAGAAAAAAATTTTACAAGCTTTTAAAAATTTTAATTGATCTTCTGAAAACACCCCCTTCGATTTTTTTGAAAAAAAAATGTTATTCTTTGACTTATTAGCTACAAGTATGTAAAATTTCAAGATGGAGAAATGATAGTTTTCGGAGCTATGAATTTTTGAATAAGTGTAACGCATAAAAATTCCCGAAAATGATGCAGAAAATAAACAATTTTACTAACTTTTTAAGCAAATATGGAAGGGGGCTCATTTCTTTTCAATTAGTGCAAATACCCTACAAAAAATATATTAAATTCTTGAAAATGTATGTCCGAAATTCGGATTAGGAGTACCAAAATGAGTGGAAAACTTGCTTTTTAGACTTAAATTCCCAAAAATTTTCTGGGGGTGAACACCCAGACTCCCCTTTAAAGAAT
This sequence comes from Tetragnatha versicolor, assembly GCA_024610705.1. Taxonomy (NCBI): domain Eukaryota; kingdom Metazoa; phylum Arthropoda; class Arachnida; order Araneae; family Tetragnathidae; genus Tetragnatha; species Tetragnatha versicolor. The sequence continues at coordinate 37,357,930 of JANDEH010000009.1, read as the reverse complement.
TTAGAGCACGATTATCCATGTTCTTTTAATATTTTAGTTACTATGATGATTGAATTTTTGATTTTGAAAATTCTTCGTACCCCCCTAAAAACGAAATCCTGGAACCACCAATTTAAGTAATACATTTTAACGAAGGTGATATTTCAACTACTAGCTGCAACTGCATGCGAGGGGTACGCAGGGAATAGGGTTGTTTCCTTCAACTGAAATTGATCATTTTAACACCAAAAACACTAAGAGAAATGCAAAAGAATAATTTACCCACGCTCAAAAAATTTTTAGACCAAATAGTTAATTAGTTAAAAGCATTTAAAATTTGGAGCCGCAAAAAAAGAGGCGTGGCCAGCTGTGACGTCATTTGGTATGAACCGGCGAAAAGTACCGATCCTTTGCCTTGCCTCTTGCCTGCATTTGTGTTTTGTTTTCGAACTGAGTATTTACGCTTTGCTTATCATAAATATTTTAAACTAAGCTTTCGTTTATTGTTCTTTTACATCATTACTGTACACAAAACAGGATTAGTTTTCAAATTGAGCTTGGTTTTATTCGAGCAGATTCGAATAATTCGCCGAAAAATTTCGGTTTTAACTTCGGTTGATTTCCTTAGAAACGATACACGGTTCAATAAACCAGAAATAGAGGAGTTAAACAAGCAAGATGAGTACTATTTCGTATTCTGTTTTTAAAGTTTTAAAAATCTATTATATTTATTAATAAAGAGCATTTTTAGTTCGAGTACACTCCAGCATTGTGGTAGGGTAGTTTTATTTTCAACTCCCGTTTTGATCCTGAAAAAAGTAGTAGGAATTTTGAAATAATTTTACTATTGGTAACTAGTTCCATCTTTGAGAATTAGTTAACATGTTTTCTGGAAAAAATCAGACATTTTTTAACTATTAGATATCGAGTTTACAAGCGCGCACCTCGGTCTTATTTCCCTCCAACCCATAGAGAAATCTTCTTTTTCGACATATTCCCCTTTTTGATGGTTTAAAAAATAAAAAAAACTAATGAATATTTAAAAATAAGATAATTATCGAAGGTTACAAACATATTTAGTTACATTTCAACGTAATCACCTTGAAATGAACTATTTATTGCACCTTTTTCACAAGTTTTTCTATCCCTCATCTTGAAAAGTTAGATTTTTCGTTGATTCGCAGCCTGTAGCTCCATGAATCACCAATGCCTGGAACTTGGCTGATGCACAGCATATGGTTTTAAACCTGCACAATTGCATACTGCAAAAATCACCTGCCTGCCCATTGTTTTTTGTTAATGCGAAAAGAGTTTGAAAGAATAGAAATTACACAGGTTTGCAATGAAAAAGCTGTTTGAACAATTATTACGATTTCCTATGTATTTTGGTGTGCTGATAACGAAAATAATATTGAAAAAATCCTGTACGTCAGGATTTTTCACAAATTGCAACATAATATTCTAATTTTCCCATTTTTTTTATAGTTTTTGAACATTTCTAGCTCCTCCCTTTTTAAAAATTAGGAGCTGTGAATGATGCACATAGTAAACTATCTCATCAGGATATTTAGAGATAATTATAGAGATTGAAATAAAATATTAAGCAAGACTTAATCGTGCAATAATGAAGGATTTTTGTTGTATAGTTCAAAGAAACGTTCTTGTTGATAATCACAAGGGTAAATTTACCAAGAAGAGCTTCATAAGGTGGAAAAATTGGCTGAAGAGTGTGTAAATGAGTTTATTTTAGTTATATAATGATTTTTATGAAGAATATGTAATAAAAAATTTATTTTATAAGCATATTTTTATTAAAATTGAAATATTAACTTATTTTACAATCATACCTAAATTGTCGGGAAACATGCCATTCTAGGGCAAAACAGAGATCATTTTTGAGTTTAGGGATCCAAAAAACATTAAAACTAATCACCTCATTAATAAATTTGGATTAAAAAATCTACTTCTTAAGTGTATTTACATTTTTTTAAAGAAATGTTGCTATATTTGCTCAATTTGTTACAAAATGCGATGTTTTAAAAATAAAGAGAGGTCATATTTGGATTCAGCACACCAAAACACATGAAAATGATATTCAGATAAAGTTTGAGTCGAAAAATAATTTTTTTTTAAAAGATACTTTCATTTTCTTAAAAAAATTGGCATTTTTGTTAAATTGTGAAGAAAGGTGAAGTCTTATGATAAAATGGAGGGCAATTTTAGATTCAGCACATCAAAAACCATAAAAGGTTTTATGGAAATATTTGAATAAAGAAAATAGTGTTAAGAGTCAATTTTTCAAAATTTTAAGGCATTTCCAAAAAAACCTAAAGACCTGAATTGTCAAAAAACGTGACGTCCCTGGGCAAAATGGAGGTCATTTTTGGATTCAGCGCACCAAAAATCATAAGGTTTAGGTGAAATAGTCCAAACAGCTCGGAAAAATTTTTTTTGCGGACCTGTGTTATCATATTGGCCGGGGGAAATAAGTTCGGGAAGCGCACTTGTAAACTCGATATGCTCGATTGCTGTATATTAATAATGTTTAAATTAATACGTTAAAGTTTTGAGATGATTCGATAAGTTTAAGCTAGTAATTTTGGCTCTAAAACTGTACAAACTAGTAATTGTCCATAGTTCTTTAGTACTTCCCTCGTTCCGTTGAGCAGCTGGCATGAAATAAAATCAAGACAGATGTTTCTCTGAACATTGAGAGCTGAGAGTCTTTTCCATAATATCAATGTTTTATTTGTTTCCAATTTCGAACAATAAGTGTTGCATTTTTAGTTTATTCAAAAATATTCATTCGCGCTTTACCGTAATTTAGCTAGTGCAATTCTCACAAGCTAAAATAATGCGTGCTTAAATATCGCACTGATTTCTGGATCTATAATTTAACTTAAGATAATTTAACTTAAAACATATTACTAAATAGCTGTGTCTATGTGTAAGCTTTCTTGTGTTGATTTTGATATAGTTTACAGAAAATTTTCTTCAAATGACTAACAAATACCGAGAGAAGTTTTTCCCAATAGATGTTTTGTTCGAGATAAAAATTTCTCCTCTTAAACTTATTATTATCATCTCAAAACTTTGACATCTTAATAACATTGAAAATATACAACTTAACTTTCAGTAGCCATTTTAATCATGCATTCCCAGATCTTAAAGCGGCCAAATAAATTTTACGAAAAGCGTCGTTTGCGGTCTTCTTTTGTAGCCGCAATTTTGAAAAGAAATTATACCCCTACCAAAACCATACATTGTATTCTTAAATATACGTTAACCACAATCCCCTTTGTTTGAAATCTCCACCTATTACCAGTTTTTCAAAAAAAATTCAAAACCAAAACTTAGTAAAAACTGTCAGAACTTTTCGGACAACTTAATATCTTTCGTGAGCAATTTGTGTTATCAAAAGAACTATAAATTATGAAACAAATAAGAAGCACTACATGTTTACTACACTATGTTTTTTAATAGTGCCAAATGGATACTTTAAAAGGGTCTTCACAACAGTAGAGTTTGGAAGTAGCGGAGCCCATTTTATCCTTCACAGGCTTTGAACCATTTCTTCCTCAATTTTTTGTTTCTTGGAACGATTAAGAACCTTTTACTATGTGTTTTTGCAGTCGATGAAGTGCATCCTGGCACAATGCAGTATTCATAAGCTTTTTTTTACTTCGGAATCCATTCTTTTTTACTGATGCACGTGCTTTCTATTGGGAAAAATAAGAGCGCGCGATCGGCGAAACCTCGGATACTACCAAATGACGTATCTGCGCAGTGGCGCGTTTTTAAGCACTGTGACTGCGCATCCTCTTTAAAAATTAATAAAAAATTAAATTAAAGTCGTAGCGACCTCGGGATTTTTGATAACAACATTTTTCACTATATTCTACCAGGAAAAAAATAAAACAGAAAATGGGAAACTACCCTATTGTAATTTTCCTTTGGGGTACAATCGTGGAAAAGGTTGGGAACCACTGCTCTAGCTAGAATGCTATGATATTTTTATTGCGAAATCGCTTCTCTTAAAAAATGTATGAACATTGCGTGCAGTTGGGGGAGGGGAGCTTTAGGAAAATCTGCAGGGTTTTTTTAAACGACTGAAACGGCTTCAAAGCCCTACTGCTATAAAATAACTGAAGTCTTCTTTTAAAAAAAACTCCTGCACTTCAGACAGGGTTAAACTGCCCAGCAAAAAAAAACATGTCCAAAATTCCTTCAAAAAAGCGTCAAAAGTGCAGTTTTCTCAAAGAAGTCTGTAGTTATTTTGTAGCAATAGCACTTCAGCAAGTAAGTCTGCCGTTTCTACAGCAGTTTTGAATGCATTCTAAAGGCATTTCAGCGTTCTTATAAAAAACTGTAGAGTTTCTAATGAAAACTGCAGATAAAAGTGTCCAAATTATCTTCACTTTTTTGAAGAAATTTTGCTGATTTTTTTTGCTGGATGGGCACCCTCTCCACACAAACTTTAGTAAATACCCTCTTAACAAACCCAAACGGGGTTGGGTTAGGATCGAACCCCCATTTCAATCCTAACCCAACCCCCCTACGTCCGCTCCCAATAAACAATTAACGAAATCGTGGCTATCAAAGCATCAATCCACGGGAACTGAAAAACTGCCTGCAGATGGCTCGTCCAGCAGAAAACCCGCATCCTACGGAACAAGAAGCCAATTTCATGACTAATTTTGCTTCCCGCCGCCCATTCTCTGGGTGAGGGGTGGTGCCCCCAGATTCATATCTCCCCTCCCGGGGATTAAACAATCAGGGTTGACGTCACTAAGTGGTAGGCGGCAGTTCAGGTAGCTAGTTTTTTAGGCCAGTTTATGTCTTGTTTAGAGAAATAGCTGGTTGCGGAGGGGCTATTACGAGGCCAGGCTATGTAATTCCCTAAAGCAGATGGCGGGGGTTCCTAGCGATTAATCAAGACGGTATCGCTTGGTGGGTGATTTGGTCTATTAAAATTCGGATTCGTTTCTTGGTAGAATAGACGAAGAATGTGTTCCCCAGAGCTGCGCAAGGTTTGCTCTCTTTTACCAACTTTTTAGGGGGAAACGATTAAGGATGTGTCCCTCGAATGTGTATGATAAAATTTGAGTAATAACTCTTTTATTAGTTTTGAAATGATTGATGATTTTACGACTAAATCCAGTTGTAAATTTTAGTTAGAGAAAATATTATAAATATGATATATTCATTTTCTTTTTGAATTTTCGGGATCTAGTAAAATTTTTACTAAGGTTTTCTATTTTAATGAGGTTTTTTTAATTTGTCTGCAGTATTATATATAATTTAGATTTAAATTGCATGACAGACTGTACAAAAAGTATTTATTACGTGTATTAGATGGCAATTTATATGTTATCTGAGGGGATCATCTATATTTTCGTTTTGATTTTATCAGCGCATTTTAAAACTATAACAGTTTTTTTAAATATTGTATAAATACATTATTTTGCTTCATTCTATTATCCGTATACACATTTCAGTTACTAGGAATAAAAATTCTAGGAATATTTTATCTAAAATATTCTTAGAACTAATTTTATATTACCTGAAAACGATAACTTGTTTTAATGAGTACAAAAAATAGAAACAAGAGTATCATATCAAGAGAACAAATCAAAATAACGTTTATCTTTAGTGCTAATGGTTAAAGAAAATCCTAATATTAAAAACAGGCAACCAAATCAAAAAGCATTCATTCAAAAAATTTCATTACGACATAAATCATCAATTACGTTGAGCATAATACCGCGCCTAAATCAGCACCAAGTTTGATCCCACTCCATTTATGGTCCATTTTCAAAAATTGATTGTTGTGTGATACATGCGCGCAAATGATCTCCAACCGCTTTTAAATAGCTATTACATAAAGTGTAAATCGAAGTTAAATATTTGAACCATAAATTATGTGCACCCCAAGCCCTTCTTCTCTATTGAATGAATCATGTCATAAATTATGACGTCTATAGAGCCAGCCGCTTGAAAAGAGAAGGGGACGCTTAAAATTAATCCATTCTATCGACTTTTTCCCCGGCGTTTGACCAAAAAAGAGCATCCACATACAAATATGTTATTTGATCGAACAAAATCTCCGGAGTAGGAGAGTGAGCGGTTATCGCCAATTTGGGCTCACTTCAAAGCGATCTATTGCGGCCATTGAGGCTGGGGGTGAGCTACATATAAATTTGAGACTTGGCGTCTGCTATATTTTTCTGTGTGTTTACTTCTTACTTAACTATCTAAAGGCTTCTCGATATTGTATATTTACTGTATTGTAATGACATTTGAAACATGGAGTAGGTAAAACATTTATCAGAACAGAACATAATATTTTACCTATAAAATACTCGACCTAAAACTTTTAAAACTTCTGTGTTTGAAACAAACGAGTAAATTGGATAAGTTTTTACCGTTGGATTTTTTGTGGTCATAATAAAAATAATTATTTTTTATTTACTTACTCGTACTTTTGATACCTGTTAAAAACTACTTTTCAGCGCATGTATATTCTTTGCATTGTGTGTGTGTGTGAAAGTATATTTAAATATTGTAATGTTTTTCTAGATTGAATATAACTGAACCATTATTTAAAAGGGCCGGGGATATATTGAAAGAAAAAACTAAGGTATATATGAAATATAGCTAAAACTTTAAGCCAGAGATAGAAGTTAATATTTTTTTATTTGATTCTAAAATAAGTATTATAAGTATTAATAATAAAACTTACCAATACAATAAAAATAGTGTGGAAAAGCAATTTTAGGATAAACTTGACTTTTTTAGGTAACTTAAATACATCTACTTTCATAAATACATACATAGAGAAAAATAGATAGACTACAATAGCAAAAGAATAACGTAGCTTTCTTTGCATTCCAACTTCAATTACACTTCATAATTTGTTCTGAAATTTATTCTTCCAGCTGCTTTTTAATGAAATTGATAATTTATAAACACAAAACTTAATTTATAAAAACTGAGGTTTGCCTTCATGGAATACGCCTTATTATCGTAAATTTGACTTTATCTTTCCCGTTTACACACAACTTTTGACTTTTTGGGCATCATCACGCCATCAATAGCCATATTTTGTCCGAAGTTAATCTAAACGATTTTAGAGTTACACCACACACTTTCTGCTTCATTCCCTTTTACAATCGGCACAAACCATTCAAAATAAGTGAAGTATCCTCCTCTTGTCCAGACCCTCTGGAAAAAGTAAATAAAAGCTCTTTCACGGGGCATCTGGCCCACGCGTTTTCAGTACCACCACGAATTAAATAAACGGATGTCGGTGGTACCTCTCTGTACACACAGTATACCCTACAGAGGGCCGCCCAAAGTGGCTGGCAAGCATAGGAAATGTTAATGGGGTGGCCAAGTGTTTTCTTTTGAAGGGAAATAATATGCGCCCTCTCCCATTCCCTAAGACAAACAGAGGGGACCTTCTCGACTATGATAACAGAGGGCCATTGAAGCAGGGCAGCTAATCTCCCCCTTCACGGGCGCCCCTTTTAAATACTTTTACAACCTTTTTCCGTATTAAATTCGGAATTGGGTCTTTTTTGCGCGGTGTTATCATCTTTCGCGATATGCCTATTCGTGATCGAAAGAACTGGCCGCGTGTGGAGTGGACCCGCATTTTGTCCTGATCGGGATTACGGACAATTGCGTGGGGGTCTGGGGATTATTGCTGGCGATTCTGGCTATTGATTCGCTGGGTGTCCGTTTCTTATTTTCTGGGGGGAGGATTATGGATGTGAGTGCTTTTTTATAGAGAAGTCGTGAACTTTTAGGATCGTATGAGTCAATGTGCGCGTTTGTGTATCATGGAGTTGGGTCCAATAAATGACGATTGGGAGAAATTTGCTATGAGGATCCAAATGTGCCAAATAATTCCTATAGAGCGAATATTTTTGTTTTGTGATTTAACTAGTTTATAGTTCGTTTTTTGGGAAATGATTCTTACATTTTGAATTATACCTAATTCATTTCTAATTTCAAAAAGTTAAACTTGTTTTTAAAGCATGGTAAAATAACATTTTAATTAGTGTGAAGTAACGTAACATTTGGTAAAATAGCTTAATTAAATTATATTTTTTAATGTTTCAGTCTGAAGAAAAATATTAATTCGTTTTATAATGTTTTTTTACATCTGAAAAAGGGATTAAAATCTTATTCTCAATTTTCAAAGTAATAGAACTGATCTTTTATGTTACATTTCAATGCAAAAACAGTTTTTGACTAAATAATAGATGCTTAGAGCGAGTTTGAAAAAATGATAGAAGCTTCAAATAAGTTAAGGAAAATATTAAACGAGATATTCTCTGTACTAGCAATGATTTTGCTCATTCTTAAAATCAAACCAGTATGAGTTGCTACATCAAATTACAAGAAATAGCTTCATGTAACTTTTCTAATTCTCATGTTTAGAAACATTTGTAATGGAGTGATGCACAGCGTTTATCGTTACTTGGATGAACTAGTTTAGAAGCATTTAAATTAGACTGTGACTCACAAAGCTTAAACTAACCGCTCTTCCTTTGATAACTGTAACGCTTTGTTTTAAAAATGTCGTTCTTCATTCCTCCTGCTTTTAACTGCGTGATACATTTACGACATTTATAAGAGTTAAAAACAGTTCAAATCAAACGCAAGTTTTGAAGTAACACTGATGGGACAGAAAGGAGAAACTAACTTTATCCTTCAGTTCGCAGTGGATCTAACATTCGCTAATAAAAGTAACTATGTTTAATTTAATACTTAAAATGAGGGTCCAATTTCGAAAAGAATTCTTAATGACAAAATCAGCTTTTTATGGAGAGAGAAAAAACACGGAGAGAGATAATTCACCCAGCAAAAAAAATCAGCATGAAACCTTCAATAAAAGTACCCCTTTTGAAGGTTTCATGAAGTTACCTGCAGTTTTTTTGAAGGAAGTCAGATCCATGCAGATTTTGTAAAGGTAATGTGCAGTGTTTTTGAAGGCGTTGTGAAGGTTTTATGCAGTGCAATTTTCCCTTTACAAAAACTGCAGTTTTGATGCAGAATAAATAATGAAGATATTGAACTTAATGTTTCTTTCAAGAAAACTGCAGGTTTTGTGAAGACATATTGCAGGTTTTATGCAGTGCTATTTTCCCTTTACAAAACCTGCATTTTTCTACAGAGCAAATAATGAAGGTTTAAAACTTTACTTTTCCTTCATAAAAACTTCAGTTTTTATTAATTTTATTTTCGACGAAGATTTGACGCATGCGCATTTCCAAGTGTTTGCTGAATCCGATATCCGAAATAAAGTAAGAACATTTAATGAAAAATATAATTTTATTAATCACAAAATTTAATTGATTTAATAATTAAATAAAATTAATCAAATTAGCTTTTGTCTTTATTTTAATCATCCCGGAATTCTGACGATGTTCTGCGCAGTCCCGTTGCTAAAAGATTTTGTAATGGCGGTATGAAGTAAGCAGCGTTGAAATCGGTGAGCGGAAAGTTATTTATCCGAATCTTAATGATTCCATACTTATTTCTTGCTATAATATGATTAATATTCTTTTATGTACTCATCAAAATTTGTCCTTTTGTTATAGAATGCTATTTAACTTATACATTGTAAGGTATCGTATTTAAAATGACTGATTTATTTATTGCTTTGGTACCGTGCTTTATACGCACAAGTATTATTTACAAGCTTATTGTATTTCTTCTCACTTCAATCGGAGTAATCGTAAAGCACCTGAGTGTTATCATTTGAGGAGTGGTAAAACATGGCGGCCGGTATATATAGCGTAAAATGATCGGATCTCCCAAAATTTGTACAGAGGAAACGTTTGCAAGCATGAAAATCACGCGTTAATATTGATGGCAATCGGAGAAGTTTGATGACAATGTATATTGGTTGTCTTGATTTCCCCGAACTTATCTTCCGTTTGAAAATGTTACGAAATGGGTATAATGCCACTTATTTAATTTTTTGGGATAAAATTAGGCAAAACCACAAATGTTAGCAATGTAAGCGAGGTTTGAGTCAATGATTATGTTTTGGTTCACTGTTCAATGCAATATGAGTGGTAAGTAAATTATATAAATAAATATCTATTTTTTGGAAATAGTTTGAGCATTAATTCATTTCCGCGTATAAGCTAAAAGCATGAATTTTCTATAAAAAACAGAATCAAAATTTCCACATTTGCTTTCCCGCCATAGAGTAAGCCCATTTCAGCTTGTTATAATTTTATGCTTGGCCCTTTTGGGATACGAGAATTATGTAACTGTATGAAAATCAAAGTTTTAAATTTTAATTAAAGATTGTTTGTGTTTTTGGTGCAGTATGTTTGCAGGGTATGACGCAGGGTTTTGTGCCATTTAACTCTTACGAACCAGGATGTTAATAAAAGTCCCAAAACCAGACTAAAATATTTTAGTATCTCATTAGCGAGCATAGCGAGCCTGGATCGCGAAGCTATCCACTAATTGCGGATTAGTTAAAGAACGAAGCGAGCAGGGGGGCAGCCCCTTAGTCACTTTATAATTAAACATAAATTTATATTTAGGTTACAGTTCAGAAATCTTTCAAGTTGAGCTAGCTCTGTATATGTGGATGTGTGTGTGATATTCAATACACAAAACTTCCTTTTCCCCTATTTTTCTATGATAATGTTTGTTGATAAATGTAGAACTTTACTGAGTTGTTGCTAAAAATGTTGAAACGGTATTGATACAAAAATGTTTTATTATTCAAAAAAATCAACAAAAATTAATTTTTCTATTAATGTGTGTTAGATTTTATTATGTTGATTTTTCATACCAGTTTGCTGATTTTTTTTTTGCTGGATGCTGTTTAACAGTATCCAACATTAAAAATTGGCAAAAATCCTTTTAAAAAACTTGCAGGTTTTTTGCATGAAATTCGGACAAATTAACTGCAGGAAACCTGCAGTCAAAGAAATCAGCATGAAACTTTTAAAAAAATCGGCTAGAAACCTTCAAAAAAACCTGCAGGTTTTCTGCATGAAATTCGGACAAATTAACTGCAGGAAACCTGCAGTCAAAAAATCAGCATGAAACCTGCAGTCAAAAAATCAGCATGAAACCTGCAGTCAAAAAATCAGCATGAAACCTTTAAAAAAATCAGCATGAAACCTTCAAAAAAACCTGCAGGTTTTCTGCATGAAATTCGGACAACCTAACTGCAGGTAACCTGCAGTCAAAATCTACAGGTTTCTTGCAGGTTTATTTGTCCGAATTTCCTGCAGAAAACCTGCAGGTTTTTTTTGAAGGTTTCATGCTGATTTTTTTTGCTGGGCACTTTTATTTTAAATGAATGAAATAATTCCAATTCTATACTTTCTATTGATAATCACAGGAAATAATAGAGTAAAAATACAAATATAGATACAAATCAAGTCGACCAACTACAGGCGTAGGCCCAGCAAGGTTGGTCCAGTCTTTTTAACCCAAACCACCGGAATCCCAGTATCTGTCAATTTTCCTCTTGAACTCGTTTACCCCACTTGAATTTAAAAGCCCATATTTAATAGAAATAGAAGATATTTTATATTAGGGAATACAAGCGATACTATATTAAAAATGCTAATGTATTTTATGAAGTATAGTGGGATTCGTAAGGCTCTTACAGAAAAGTCAAGAAACGATTGGATAACAAAAGCTTTTATGCACCTGGGAACAAAAAGGCCCCTTTTAAAGAAAAGCATACATCTTTTATTTGCAAGCTAAAATTTATACAAATTAGGTAGTTTGTCTATTGTATAAAACTAACCAATTGAGAAATTTACTTACAATTATTCTTGCCAATCTGATATTTTTATGCTACCCCAAATTAGCAAATATTTTTTAATAATCAGTTAATCTAAGGATTTATACTAACATACGACGCATTTCACAATTTATGTGTACGTTTATTGGCTATCCAGAATTTAAGGTCGTTCCCTCTTTCTGCATGAATCTTACTGTCCTCAAATTCGCTTTACTAGATTTTCTAAACTCCGAAATTTCTCAGCATTCCCAAAAAATAACAAAATCACACTTCCTTCGTAAAAACGGGATTTTCACCATTCAGCAAACGCTAAAACCCCTCAAAAACGCTCACCCACCGCCCAAAACCCACCAACACAGCAGACCACTTCATAAAAAAAGCACACACAACACTATCTATAATCGTTATCCAATACACGGAAGAAGAAGAGCCCAGTAATAAAGCCTAAAAAACAAGCTGCCCGGAGCCATCTGTGAACAGTGCGGTTCACGCGCCATACGTTAAGGCTTTGAAAGCGTGTCAGCCAGCCACTGTAAAAGCCTACTTCGTCATATCGAAGCCCGTTTTTTGATAGATTGGTGCGGGCCATCTTATCTCTCTAATACAGTTTCTGCTCCTTAAAAAAGTTGACTTCTCTTTTTCGGAAGCTTATCGCCGCGAAAGCCCAGAAGGTCCACCGTCTCATTTGCTCCACTTTCGGAGCCAGCTACCTGAAAAATGATTTCTCTCTCATCTCCGCAATCGATATAGAGGAGAGGGAAAAACGGCTCTTTTCTAAAAATCTATTAGACTGGTACTTAGCGGCTGGAGTTGGGCCTTGATAGATGGAGCGGGCGGCCATTTGAATTCAGCTGCTGCGTTCCCAAAACGGCAAACTGTTCGCCACAACACTGACCACTCTTACTGCCTTTTGGATTATCAATAATCCCAGTCTTTCTTCTGCGATTCTATGCTGAGGGACTGCATTGAGTACTTTTTTATAGATATGCTGAAATCGTTCTACGACCTTTGAGCACCTTTTACGACTCTGGTTATCATTTTCTACGACTCTTCTATACACTTTCTATGACTTTTCTATCCACTCTCCTTATTTTTTACCATTTTCTATGACTTTTATATCATGTAATTAATTTTATGTTCCTCTCGGAAGGGCTGCGGCCCCTTAGTGGAAAATCTTCGTATTTGTTTTTTTGTGTTGATAAATTTATTATTATTATTATTATTATTATTATTATTATTATTATTATTATTATTATTATTATTATTATTATTATTATTATTATTATTATTATTATTATTATTATTATTATTATTATTATTATTATTATTATTATTATTATTATTATTATTATTATTATTATTATTATTATTATTATTATTATTATTATTATTATTATTATTATTATTATTATTATTATTATTATTATTATTATTATTATTATTATTATTATTATTATTATTATTATTATTATTATTATTATTATTATTATTATTATTATTATTATTATTATTATTATTATTATTATTATTATTATTATTATTATTATTATTATTATTATTATTATTATTATTATTATTATTATTATTATTATTATTATTATTATTATTATTATAAACTATCTATAACTCTTTATTTTTACCATTTTCTACTAGTCTTCTCCATCCTTTTTTTATGTTGGTCATAGATTTCTGTACATTTACAACACTTATCTAGATTTTTTTTGTTATAGTTTCCTCTTTGTGAAGCTGTCTAACATTTTATATTTTATTAATTCTTCCATTTTTAGATGACGAGTGTATATAAGCATAACATATAATAAACATCGAAAATAAATTGCCTGAAGGGATTTTTACATCTCTTAAAAAAATTTAAATTTATCCATACTCTCTAAAAATTTAAGATAAAATACCTTCTAAGTGACTAGAAAAAGACCAATAAATCACTCTGTTACTACAATAAACCAGATTTAAGTATTAAGATCATTAACTAAAAAGGTTCATTTCATTTCTTACACATCCTTCATACTCTCATAAAGCACACAAACCTCGGAACCTCAAAACCTATTAAGATAATAAAAAATCAAAAGCGATCACCTATCCAGCACAAAAAGTACCTAGTTTAAATGATAGCATCATTTCCATACATTCCTCTCCGTTCCGAAAAAAAGAGAACCGTTTAATATATTTTTTACTTCTCAGTTGACAAATTGAAGCCCAAGAAAACTTAAAAACTATTAAAAATAGGGATTCGAAAAAAGTACGTTCTATAAAGCAAAGTTTCAAGAGAGGCCTTGACTTCTTAAAACACATTAGGATTATTTAAGAGGCTCTTTAAAGAGAAAATGAATATTCATAAAACAGAAGTGAAAAAGATGGTTAACCTGGTAGGAAAATGACATTTAAAATGCAAATTGTGTATTACGATGTCGCGTCGGTTTTTCAACAGGTGTAATTATCTTCTTTTTCCGCTGCTTCGTTTCTTTTTTTTTGTTCTCGGAATTGATTACTCTCCTATCAAATTGGTCGTAAATTGAGTCGAATGCGACTTTTGGCACATCCATCATATTTTAATACGAATAGTTGAAAGCTGGAAAAGATTTATAATTCGAGTGACTTTCTCCTGTTTTAAGGATACTATTTATGAAGATGTTTCATACATGGGTTGATAACCCTTCCATGCTTTTATAGTTTTTGCAAAAAGGTTTTATCAAAAAAATTTGTTATTTCTCTGTAATAACAAAATTAAATTGATCAAAGGATCAAAGAACCTCTTAAGGTTTTGATTAACTTTTATCAAAAGGCTAATAAGGGGGAACAATTACGTAGAACGTTTTTAGTATTTTTTCTCAATTTACGCTACATAGTTGCCTATAATTATTTGTTTCCTCAAATATGGTTAAAGAAAAACGAAAAACTAACTAATAATAATAATTTTTTTGTGTGTGTTTATTATGAGCTTTTCCTTTTTCGAGAATTTCTTAAGTACCATTAGAAAAGGTATACATCAAATATCTTTATATATTGATTTCTTTGCTTAAAAAATGATGAATATATGAATTTATTATTTTAATACTATTTCCCTTTCAAAAATATAAAACCTTATTTGGATTTATACAATAGAACTTAAATATGTGGAGTATAAAAAGTTGTAAGGTTGTTTGAAGTTTTAATTGTTTGTCATGCATTCATTTCTTGATAAATACAGAATTTATTTAAATATTGTTATCGTAACTATGAGAAATTAAATTCTATTTATTGCTGCTTTAATTGAGATTATCTTGTTTTTTACTGCGCAAGAAAACTAAATAATAACACAGGTCTGTACAAAAATGCTCTTTAAAAGTTTTCATCAAATTCCATGGTATATTTTGGTGTTCTAATAACTAAAAAAATATTGAAAAAATCTCAGACGTCAGGATTTTTCACAAAGTACTAACTTATTTTGAAATGTGTCCTTATTTCGCAGTTTTGGTACATTCCTAACTTCCTTACTAAAAAACTTTTTGCTCTGACCTGTGTAATCATTGAATTTTTTCCCTTATAAAATTCGATAAATAGATACGGATTAAATTTTTAATTTTAAAAAACTACAGGAATACTTAAAAATTCTACTACTCTTAATTTACTGAGAGATAGTGGTAAGCAAGTAATTTTACCCCGTGGGAGTTTGAGAAAATATCAATTAAATCCACTTTGATATGATAAATAGTTTTTAAACGATTGATTTAACTCAAAAACTAACTCCTAATCGTAAATTAAAAAGCTCATCAGAAGTTCTAAATTCGAAATAATTTTTCCAACTATAATAACGCAATTTGCGCGAGGAAATCTCCAATTACACACCTAGAACATTTCTGGGAGCCTCCAAAAGCTCTTAAACGAATTTAGAGAAATGCTCATAAACACGCATTAAAATTACATCACTCTCAAGGCTGCTTAACGAACCACATCCTTCGAGTGTCGCTCTTAAACGAGGAAAAAAGAAGGAAAAAATCATCTCAACTCGAAAAATTAATTGCCCGGGAGCGGGAAAAAAGAGCCGGAATAAAAGAAAAAACCCCAAAAGTCGTTGCCGATCTGTTTCTATGGCGATCAATTAAAAAGAGTCTTTTTATCTGCGGAGCAAAAAAAAGACGAACGATTTAATTGAAAAAAGAGCGGGAAATAAAAATTAACAAAGTAACGAATTTTTAAATCAAGTTTCTTAACGATTTCATAAGTGGCCGAGATTACTCCGTTCGTCTTTCTTTAATCCGCGCGAATGTAAATTAGGGTGTCTAGTTTCTGTTACAGATTGAACGGGAAAAAATTATTCGGAAGAGATGGGATATTTTTTAAAATATTTATAAAAATGGGGGGAGGGGCGAATGATTATTTGAGACTCCACTGTGGAAAAAAGGTTGGACTCATTTCTAACTGACATTATTAAAAGCGAGTGGCAACACTTATATCTCCATCAAATCATTTTTTTTGTTTCGAATATTTTTTACGAGTTTAATGAGTTGTAAGCCTCTCCGTGTAAGAGCAATAGGGTTTTATAAGGTTACGGAGGATGGTTTTTTAGCTTCTGGAATGTTCTTTTCGGCGGTGAATTTTCTGGGGCAGAAATTCTGAGTGATGATTGTGTGAGAGCGGATAGAAAAAAAGACACGCACTCTTTTTCGAAGCGGATAAACACAAAAAAGCGGGGTGCGCGGCGGCTAATGATTAAATAAACTCGGGTCGGAGGGATGCTGAGATAGAAACGTTTTATTTGAGGAAAGAAAGATTGGATCTTTTTGTCGGCAGCTGTTGATCAACTTCGTTTTTATTCCGTGCTAAAAGAGTTTTTGTGTATCGTTCTTTCCCCGGCGTCAAAACGAAATATATTGATACTGATTTACGAGATTTGAGGGTATTAGAAGAAATACCTGGAGAAGATTCTTTATGAAATCATTATTAGTTGAGGAAGTATTAAAAGCGCATCGCTTCTTTCGAAATACACTTAAGAAATAGTTTCATAACGATTGTAGTTATCACCTTTGAAAGATATCTTAGCGTATACTATTAGGTGTATAAGAGAATAAGAGATAAATACTTTTACTGTGACTTAACTTATATTTATTCATGTCATTCTTAATTGTCGTAATTTTTGTAAGAAAATTATTTTCTTCCTCGAAAAAAATCTTCTTTGAACTTAATGTGATGCAAAACTAATTTAATTTTCAATATTAAATTATTAAATGACTTTATTTAAAGATTATTAAATTAAAAATAATTAAATATTATTATTTCAATACCCAAAAAAATACAACTAATTTAAAAAGTAAAATCTAAAATATTAAAGTTGAGTTTTTTGTGTATTATTTGGATAGTAAAAATATTTTTTCACTAATATTTCTGCATTATTTTTGTTCTACTTTTTAAAAATTACCACTAAACATTATTTTAATTCCTCAAAAAAAATCAAATGTGGTGTAATTTTTTTCTGGTATTAGTTTTTTTAACTATCATCATTCAAAAACTTCAACTACTGTAAAACATTTCATTTACGAATTACTATACATTCAAAAACATAAAAGGGATAAATAAAAAGTAAGACAATTAAATCAAAGAAATTAAATATTCAACTTTATTTTCGCTTCTAAAGCATTTATAAAATCCCCTCGTACCAAAACCTAGCGAACTCCATCAGAAAAGCATAACTGCACCCAACACTTATAGATACGTGCACGCCCCCCTCAAATCAGTTTTATCCTGGCAGCGAAGAAAAAGTTGCATTGGCGCAAGTTCCAAAGTGATAGGTATGCACTCACTCCCCAGCAAGAAAAAGGAAAGCTCGAGGAGTCCCCTTTGACTAGAGTTGAACAATGGCTTCCTTTGAGTTGATTGGAATCAGCAGATTTCACTTACGTCTTATTAGTCAAACTCGAGGAGGCTTCATTACCCATAGCGGAGCTTTTGACACTCCCAGGAATATTAGAGAGCTTCTTCCCCACCAACTATTGACATTTTTGCGGCCTAATAGAACGATTCAGTTTAATTTCAGCCGCAGCGGACATTGTCAAATTATTAAAGTTTATATTAATCGGAGTCCGCAAGCCCCTGCATTTAAATTGGACCCACTATGAATAGCCCCGCTTCCTGCATTGCACAGAATGCCATTAACGTGTGTTGTGCAGTTCATTAAGTCTGAATTTAACATGATGAAGACTGAATATTACAATCGACATTTATCCCGTAGTTATCATCCGTTTAGCGATCGCTGCCTTCCCAAGAGAAATATGTCAAACATTCAATGATATACTTGGGCTGAATCATTAACGTACGTTTCCAAGTTGGACGAGTCAATAGCTCCCCTCATTTAATAACTTTGACAGCGAGCTCCCCGCCTCATTGCAAATTAAAGCCTCAAAATATAATAACGGTTGGGGGCCGTCCCCAAAGTGCACCCACGCTGATGACGGGATAATCACTTAGCAGTTGAGGACTGCGTTATTGCGAAAATGAATACTGCTGGGCATCGCTAATCATTTGCAGAGGGAAGGGTTTATTTCGTGTTGCGCATTTGCGTTTCAAAACAATTAACTGGATGCAGTTTTTAAACTTCGATCCTTTGCTGTAATTTGTTAATTTAAAGCGAATCCTTTTGCAACTGTGTAAAAGTCTATAATTATCTATAAATGTCTAGTTTATGGGAATTTCTGTAAATGTGCTGTAAGTAACATTGTTTTGAAATATGGTGGAAAGGAGTTTCTGAAATTAATGGCAGATTCAAAAAAAGAAGATAATTGTTTTTTCATGAAATAGGGCAAATTTACATTTACAATTGTTAAAAGTATATTATCTTAAACTGTGTAGTCTAAACACATTTGTGTTAATATGTGTGTTTTTTAATCTTACGACAAACAAATTTTCGTAAAGCATAAGGGTACATTAAAAATTATAATTCCTTTGCTAAAAGAAAACAAATTTTATTTTGCAAAGAAACCTTGACGTTTGATGAAATTATTTATATGCGGAATTTAAAATAACTAAAATAATTTAAAATAACGGATTTAAATCTCAAGTCCTATAACTAGAACATTACAATTGAATCGCTTATTTCAGAAACGTGTTAAACGCAATGTTAATCCTATGGGGTTTAACACGTTTCTGAAATAAGCGATTCAATTAAATAAAGCATGAAAAAACATAGAATAAGTAAGATCCATCCTCAAGAATAAGTAAAACCTGCGTATTTAATACATTTTTTGAAAAAATAAAATAATACAGTCAATATCTTCAACATTTGATGTATAAAACCCAATTTAGGAATATAATTTATAAGTTATATGGATTATGATTTTGTATAAAAAATACAATATTTTTATAAATAAAAACTCAAGGGGATTCTCCATAATATAAAAAGACGGAGTATTTTATAACTTTGTTTAGAAAAACACGAATATACTCACTAAACAATATTTGAATAAATATCCCGATACAAATGAGAACCATGTTATTATCCTTTTATAGCTAAAAACACGATATTCGTGGTTCTTCAAAAATTTACCAAATACGAGAAAATGTTTTATTCGCCTCTCCCACTTATCCCATTCCAGACCGTCACATTTTGTTAGCTCTTTCACGGAATAAACGTGAGATAACATATTTAAGAAAAGTGCGAAACGAGTATATTTTCCTCGGATTTTACAAGTGTGATTTCTACTAGATAGCCTGAATGATAAAAAAATAAGCTTCTACGCAGTTGCATTCTACCTCAAAAATACCGATAAAATGAAGGGATATGGCGTTAAAATATTTCTCAGTCTCCCATTTCGGATTCAAATAGAAGGGCATTTTATACGGAAGCGATTACTGGAAAGGGGTAAAGTGAGAACGAGCGCTCTTTGAAGACTTCTCCGCATAAATTTGGCTATGTCCACTCCTCTGTCCAGTTCCTCTGCATACGACGATAGTAAAATCCGGGCGGAAAGTTTCTAAATTGTAAATTCCGGATATTAACCGGACACAGCTGTCCGGCGAATGCTGATCAGCGCGTTATTAAAATTCCTATGCGCATATCTTGCGAGATGGCCAGTGTCCGCGGATTGACAGCTTTTTACCCGAACAACAGCTTGGGAATTTGGCGGAAAAAAGAGGAAGATGCAAAGAAGAAGGGAAAATAATAATAAATTCAAAGCGGAGATCAAGTTGAAAGTCGAATAAGAGAGTCTCCCCCCGAAACCATCCTACAGCTGCTTTCCAATCCAAATTCCCCTCTACCCGCTATCGCCTATCGAACTTTATATTGCATACATGTTTTACCATGTCCCCGAAAGCATCTGCATTGGAACTCAGTCTGAGAAAACTGAAGCTTTCTAACGTCTTTTAGAAGGCTGGGTGATTCAGGCTTGTCCCGACATCACTAGTAGCGATATATTATTCGCGCTTCCACTTGCACGGGCAGGGATGGGGCTCCGCTCTATCTTTCTGCGCTCTTTTCTATCTCTCTTCGGGTTAGATGGATTCTTTCGCAGCAAAAACTACTTATTTCCTTTCACTTCCCCAGAGAAAAGAGGAAACATAAAGTAACCGGAAAAGAAGGCGCCAAATTCGGTTTCAGTGATAGGCAGGCAAGTGTTTGCTGATGTAAGCTTAGCAGCCCCTACTTGGAATTGCAAATATCTCTTTAGAGCAGCTATTGCTGAGCTATTTCCGAAAAGAGTCTGCCGGCTGGCTGCGGCGAATCAAACGGCACGAAGCAATTAGGCAGCCAGCCTCATAAATTTATTAAGCCGCATTGTGGAGTGATGAGGTTGATTAATTGCTTAATCAGCTCGGCGGCCACGACTGCGACTTTGTTTTTTGGGAGCAAACTTCGAATTGCTGCGCGTTTCAATTTCGGCCGGCCAGGAATGGAGATCAATTACTTAATCGATCCGATTCCGTGAATCACGAGATCTTCATTATCGACGATAAAATAAAGGGTAATCATTGTGCAAAACCTTAATAATTTATTCTTTACGTAAAATGCTTTTTTATGATTGCACTATTTAGAAGTTATGATGGGGGCATACTAATAAAAACCGATTGTATTGAAAATATTTTTTCTCTTTCTCCTCTTTCAAAAAAATCTAAATCATTAACTTCAGCAAGGGTTCATCAATTTATACGAATATGCAATATCCATTTACCAAATCAATTTAGTGAATAATTTTTCACGCGCTTTAATAAAAATGTGTAGACATTTAATAGTGGTTTTCCCGTGTTTTTACTAAAAAATTTCCCTATTTTTTTATTCTTTTCATGAAACAAAATTCCAATCAGGTATTTTATTTTTTTTATTCCGAACATAATTGAAGTTTCTAGTACCTATATTTAAATAAGTTACTTGGTTTTTTTAACTTGGATATAAAAGTTAAAAATATTATAAGAGGTTTTGCACAATGGAAATTAAGTAGTTGATCTAATCATATTAGTTTTGAGTGTTTTCTGTGAAGTCGTATGTCTAAAACTTAAAAGATAAGTGCTCTCATAATTTTTAAATTTTATGATGATAAGGAAAGCAACAATTATTTTTTCTATTTTACCCATTATTTATTTGAAATCATATAAGAATAGACTTAATTATGAAATATCCACGTTATAATGTTGCTTTAAAATTACTAACATTATATTCCTTCGTACAATAATGTGTTTCCCTACGTATTTAGAAAAAAATTATGAGGCATTATTATTGTATGTGTTGATAAAGAATTACCGTTATAATTATCCTCTTTGTATTGTGTACAAAAAATAACAATCGGTAGTATCGATTGAATTGGTTAAAACTAAATAAACAACTTACCTTATTAGTGTAGTGAAGATGATTACTGCACTAATAAGAAAATATATGTTTATTTAAGAAAATTTATAAGCTTATTCAGTATGCTCGGTCAAGCGCATCCGGCCGTATCTCCACAGCCATGAGCTACAAATTAGTACCGTAATGTGCGGATTTGATATCAATTTACGTTAGAATCATCTAATGCATTAAGCATTCCATTTGGCCAATCAATCTACTAACATATGAAATATACCGATTAAGGTTGAATACATACGGTCATTATCATTACATCGTTAGAGTTGAACAATCTAGCCCCATCCTCTTATAAACAGGCTAAGTTCACAATTTAAACCAAACAACAAAACATCACAGATTCAAAAAGAGTAATATAAAAACTGCTCTGTTGTAATTATAGAAAGGGTGTTGTAATTTTCTTGACTTTATAGAGTTGTAAATGAATAGCATCGTGCATTAATGACCAATTGTGTAATCAGCAGCTAGTAAAGGACTTGATTAAGGATTTATGGGGTTGTGTGGTTGACGTTGGATTACTGTAATGTATTGATGCGAATCTGACTCTTTAGTCACATTAGTATCCAAAACATGAATGATGGAATTGTAGATGAACGGTTAAGTACTGTTTTCATAACTGTATGCCATGAGGAAATGAATCGAAACTGTATTGGTCACATGCCATTGCGTTTATAAATTTATAACTCAAATTTAGCTTGAAATATATTGAAAGGGATTTCATGGTTGCTATAATTGTATGCTCCATGTACAGCCAAATAGGAGAATAATCAAACACTTTAAGAACGTATTGAAGGTATAAAATAGATATTTCCCTTAAAAATATATGCTTAATCAAAACTTCTGCATTATCTTTAATATCACTGTGTAGGAAATAATAATATTTATTGGTATGATGACAGCCCTTACCTTCAATTACTTGTTTTGAATTTGGAGTTAAAATTGCGATATCGACAATTTCTTCAAAAAGTATTGTTAACAGCAGTAGAGTGGGTTATGAAAAATACTAGAAAACTGAGGTTTGTTAAATTCAACTGATATTACAAACTCCACTATAGTAAAACTGAGATATAGTAGCTTGAAATTAATAAGATTGGGTAATAATTTAATGAATTTCCCTTTTTTCTTATTTTAAACTAATTTAACTCTTTTGTAATTTTAAAAGTTTTTTAGAAGTAGTATGTTACTTAAGAACTAGTTGAAGCACGATTTTTTATTATCGAAAATGTGCGGTTTTTCTATTCTATCGTAAATAAAATTTATAAAAGAAGTAAAATAATATATGCATAGCGAAATACCATCTAGAGCATAAAATTTTCTTCTAAATTTGCGAACATAGCATATCTTGTAAAGGATTAGCAAATGATAAACATTTTTTAAAGATACATGTATCCCAATATACCTATTTTAATTTCAAAACGCTGGATAAATTTTCTAAAAAAATGTTTAAACGATATAATACTTTACTATGCATCACTTGAAGTTTACCTTAAATAACTTTTTATAACTTTTTTTTAATCTTTTATAAAACTTTCTTATAATTTTTTTCTCTAAGAATAAACGTGACTTACATACAAGAAAGTACTGTTTATAACAAGAGTGTACTCTCGTTTTACATTTTATTGGGTTAAGATTTTCATCAGTTGACTAAATAAGCCCAATAAAAAACTCATCTGTCCTTTATTATTTGATTAATTTTGTTCTTAATCAACAATTATCTTTACTTATAATATTCAATTATTCTAACTTACGATTAATAATTTTAATCGAAATTATTGCTAATTTTAAATACAATATAATCTCAATATCTCGAAATGGACGGGATCAAAAAATTTCTAGATAGCAAGTTTTCGAGAGATCAAGGTAAGATATAGAACGAGTTTCAAGGGGGAAATATTTTTTCAAGATATCTAACTAAGTTCGAAATACCCAGGGTATACTGTAATTGAAAATCCTATTGATGAAATTATTCCCTTTCTTAAAACTACCATTCATTTTTCTTTCTTTGCATGGGGTGAAATAGAGATTTGTTGTGCCGAAAAAGTTAAGAAATCAGTATTTTAACATAAGTTACAGATCTTTATGCTCTTCATATCAACTGTTATGCTTCCCCTATAAATCACGAAAACCAAGGATTTGAATCTCATTTGTCTCCACAAATGTCCGATTGTAAAACACATAAAACAAAACAACATAAGCGAGACGTTGATGGGCTAGAAACGGAAAAAGGCATCGCATTTCTCCAAAAAATAAACTAATTGCGAGGCCATCCCGTAATATGAGCGCGCCCCCCAGAATTATGGCGACAATGAAAGTGACAATAAGGAAATCAGTGTCAGCAGACGGCAAATTCGCGGTTTGAGCGGCAGGCGCGCACTCCGATATAAGGTAGGATTGAGATCTTGATTGAGATCCAAAAGCAATTGTTGGCAGAAGAAATGCAATTGCATTTCGAGGCCACCGTCGCAAATATTTCAATCGCTTCGCTTTTTGTTCGCGGGATATCGGAAATAAAATGGGACGACAACTTTCCGGAGCCGATGGTAAATTGCCTCATGAAATACAAGTCGGCGTTTTTCATTGCCGATCGCTGTTTGTTAATTTTTTGGTTGTTTCTTTATTTAAAAGTGGGGCCTTAAACGATCTTGATGGAACATTTTCTGGAGTGGGTAGAAAAACGGCGGATGGCTTTTATTTCTCGGTCGGATATTTGTTTCCCGGTTCTTTATTTTTTATTGGACAATTTGAAGACGCAAAGAAACTTATGTATTGGAAATCGGTGAATAAATTCGTATAATCAGACAGTAATGAATTCCCTCTTTCACTTCTCTTTTTTGCTTTTCCTCGAGCTCAGTCATATGTGACGTTCATTTTTCTAGTGGGACATCAAATTAATGAGAGAGATATTGCCCCCAATCACACAGTTAATTTATTTAAGAGGCAATCAATGCGAAATGAAGAGGGGGAGATGTTTGAGTGAATTAGAACAGTTGAAGACACTCAAACACATTTAATGGGGTTTAAAATCAACCAGCGTATTTATGATACATCATTAAATGAACTCGAATGAAAAACTGTTTTTATGCTCTCGCTCTTTGAAGATTAATTTTTAAATGCTTAAAGATCTTGTATCAGATTCTCTCGTCTAGATACTTTTTATTTTTAGGTCCATTTTTTAAAGATCTATTGAAAGGTTGTTTGAATGGTACATAATTGTAGAGGTCCTTTAAAATAAAGTTTAAAAAATTCTTAGAACTTAAAAATAAAGGTACTTGAAAATAAATTGACGTATTGTGAAATATGCTTAGAACTTGAAAGGGAAAATGGGCATTTGAAAGTGAAAAATTAGTTTCAATTGGAGTAATTAGACTAACAATATTTTGTTTTAAAACTTTTAACTTTTTTGCATTAAAATAATAGTCAAATCAACATTAAATTGATTATTTAGCATTGCAATGTGTGAAAACTTGTTTAAAAGAAATAAGTGAACTGTCTTTTTTTAACTCCATTGTTTACACTACTTAATATTTATGTATTTTTGGTCACTTGACTTGGGTTATGTGCAGTATATACCTCCTTAAAACATAATTCCCTAAACATAATGTAATTTCCAAATCATGCGTTTGAAGATTGTAGTTTTAAGACAATGGCATTAATTATTTATTAGTAAGTTTTAAGTTGTTGTGTGGTGTGTTTTTTCGGGTTATTTTTACTTGTATCACATTACCTTGTGATTGGAAATTTAGAAAAGGCTGTGAATTTAATAAAATCATCACTAAAAATTCGAAAATTTTTACCTTATTCAAAAGATGGATACTTTAAATTTTATTTCATATAGAGCTGAAAGGTAAAATAACGATTTATGTTAACTTATAGTTAAAAAAACGCATTTTGAGGCATTAGTTTAACATGGCGGTGTCCAAACTGCGCTTTGAAGAACATTTTATCCTCCAACATAAAGATATCGCATCCCAAATTTTTCTCTTGAAAAAGGCTAAATCTAAACTGTTTCCAAAAAATATCCCCTTAATAACTAGTTTTATCCTTTTATGTGCTCCGACACAATTTTTCTACTGGAAAATGTTGTCTAACCTAACTAGCCCAACATAAATTTCAAAGTGCTATGTTTTAAAAAGCAACGCAATAACATCCTTTCCTTCTTATTTCCAGGCAAACCTCAAAACAATGCCGTCACCAACAAACCGAGCAAAAGAAAGAAGGAGCCGAAATCCAGCCCTCCGCCTGACGGCAACAACAACAAGAGTCCAGCGGTGGCCCTGGACGGGGAGCCCCAACTCTCGGCCATCAGCCCACCAAGCAGCCTGAACGGCAACAGCAACTGCTCCAGCATCCTAAACTCGACGGACACTAAAACAGCGGGCTGTGGAAGTGACCAAGAGAGCGGGGACAAGGGAAAGCGGAAAAAGGCCAGGACGACGTTCACGGGGAGGCAGATCTTCGAGCTCGAGAAGCAGTTCGAGATCAAGAAGTACCTTTCTTCCAGCGAACGGGCGGACATGGCCAAATTGCTGAATGTCACCGAGACGCAAGTGAGTACAAGCCCGTATTATCAGCCCGTCAGTTTTCTCAATCCGTAACAATGCGTCAAAAGTTAACCCAATAATAGCTATATTCAAAGCCATCAGCGTCAGTGTTAACCAGCAGCTAAAGAAAGAAAAATCAGATTTTCGCTGAATCTGATTGGTGAAATCCTTCTTTGACCTAGGGTTAAACACAAACGCTGAAAGCTGTGATTATGGCTGTAAGAAAGATGGACCGTATTCTGTGCTACTTGATAAGCAGTTAACCACCAATCAAAGCAGGGATTGGTGGAATCCTTTGATTGCTGTTTAACCGCTGGTTAGGAAGCACAGAATACGGCCGTTAAAGTTGCTGTATCTCCTCTGGAGCAGTGGTAGGAAGCTTGCTTAGTATGCGGCAGTTCATGAGTTATCTATCCCCGTTTTCAATTGTACTAAAAAAACTTATATTTTCCAAGAGAAACTTCAACCAACCAATCAGTGAAGACTCGGCTAAAACTGAAAAGTTGGGTATAGGATCTTGTCAATTGAGTGGGGTGGTTTCCTTTTTTAGGGGGGAGGGGAGAAGAAATACGGACTTGATGATGTGGGGTTGTGATTTTGGAGTTTTGCTTTCTGGTATCGTATTTGAGAGGGGATTTTTAGCAGTTCGATAGTGAGGGGGGAGTTTTTTTGAAGGTGATGATCGGATGTTGGAAAGGAAGAGCTGGAAATTTAAGGAAACAAATGTATTATTTAAAGGGTTTTTATGCGTGTTTTTGAGTAAGGAAAATTTATTAACTGTTACAAGTTTATTGGACTACTCAAGAGGATCTATTTGAAGTACTCTCTTTTAGTTATTATGGTCTATTCATAGTAAGAGATTCCTAATCTAGTGTAAAAGTAAACTTACGTGCCATATTATATTTCAGTTTGAAAGTTAAAATGAAAAAAGGGGGCATCTCTTACATTTAATAATGTTTCTTGAAAAATAACATCTCGCTTTTAATAAATTGAAAACTATCTTTAGTCAGGATCACCCTAGAAAAAAAATATTAACCTAATATAGCTCTGATATCATCGGGTATTTTATCATCGATACAACTAATAATAATCTATATAACTATTTTATTTTTAATCTCAGTTTTCAATCAAAAATGCATGTAATAAAAATTTACTAAAGTGATAATCCCCTATTTTACAGCAGAACTCTCAAGTTCTTTATGAAAAAAAAATTGCTTGTAGTAAATGTTGGTAATCCTTTTGGGAGACGTTCTCCTAAAAAACAGTATTGAAGTTCAAAATCAGAATAAATAACTAAGAAATACTTCATAAAATAAACGAAATAAGTTGTATATTTTACTAATAACAATAGCAAACATTAACTATATCAAAACTAGCAATCCATCAATCTAAAGACAAAATAACGCACAATAATCTCAATGAGCCTTTAAATAACAGTTAGTAAGAACTCCCAAAATTCTCACAGTTTTCCACCACTCTCCGAAAACCACTCACAGAGCAATATCCCCACCACTCCACTTTTACACTTTACCGCCATTCCCCCACAATCAAACCCACAAACGCTCCATTCCAAACGAACCTCATTGTGGAGCGAACGGGAATAAAAACGGCCGCTAAAAAATCTCCATCGCCGATTACGTTTCTTCCTCCGGCGATTTTTCCCCATTTTTTTCCCGCTATAAGCTAATTCCCTTTCTTCCGCGTGTCACCGCATTCACAAAAAGTGTATCTGATTTGCCTTCAAATTACGATACCAGAAAGAAATTTATCACAATTTATACTATTCCTTTGTTGCTCTTCCCGAAAATCACTCGCCGGGAACTCGAAACTCGATAAATATGCCCCGCTTTCCCGTTTTGGAGGGCCCGCCCATAAATTGTTGAACGCGTCTTTTAGACGGCAATTAAAAAGAAGAAACAAGGTCTAGTGTAGTGTTTGCTAGTTTGTCTATGGAATTGAGATTGAGTTAGAAGATATTATGTGTACTGCCATTATTAATCCAATTTACTTAACACAAAAATTGTTGAATGCGTCTTTTAGACGGCAATTAAAAAGGAAGAAACAAGGTCTAGTGTAGTGTTTGCTAGTTTGTCTATGGAATTGAGATTGAGTAAGAAGATATTATGTGTACTGCTATTATTAATCCAATTTACTTAACACAAAAATTGTTGAATGCGTCTTTTAAACGGCAGTTAAAAAGGAAAAAGAAAGGTTCAGTAAAACGTACAGCCGTGCCGTTTGAATCCTAAACTACCCGATAAATCACACCATTGGAAATTTCGGTCAAGACTGGATAAACATAACTAGTTTGTGTATTGAATTGTGATTAAATAGGAAAAATTTATACACATAATTAATCTAATCTTATTTTTAAATTTGATCGATGACCTTTATAACATTTGTTTTCAAACATGATTAAATCAAAGAATAGCTAAAGATAAAATAAGAAACAGTCAATTACTAATTACAAATTATTGAAATGATCAATTTAACTTACAATGTGGAGTGAATACGAGATTTTTTTACCTGAGCAATTTCATGTCTTTTAGTTGGTCGTTTTTATGGTTTAAACTGTATTGTATACTTAAAAAGTTGTAAAATTTCTCGATATAATTCTCTTACCGATTTTAATTCTGACCATTTTTTAGATACCAAATATTCAAAAATCCCAAAGTTTTAATAGTTGTTATTATACTACTCTGTATTTTAACCAGTTACTTTGCAATTTTCGTCAACCAAATCAGCTTGGTGATTTTTGGTGCGGGATAGATGACGTACAAATATCAAAATCTCCTGAAACAAATTTTTGTCGTTTTTTTCTAGTAAAAGTGGGTTTTATGATGAAAGTTTAAGTTTAATTTTTCTTGAAAAGTGTAAATGTATCTAACCATATCAGATTCAATAAGGGAAAATAACTCCCTTAATGAAGAAAGAATGAAATTAAGAATGAAATTTATTAAATTTTCCCTGTCAACAATCCTTCAAATGTCAACAGAACAATGGTTTATAAAAATTAATAAAACAATGATAAATTAATTAAGATATACTTTATCGTTAACATGAAGATTAATTTGATTCATAACAGAGCACGTTATCATTCAACGTTAGATATCATGCTTGCTTAGGAATCTAGAAGCTTATGAAGGTAATACATCATGATATTAAGGTGAAGAGACATTACTGTTAGTTAAATATGCATACTTTTTCCAATGGTAAATTTAATTCCCACAATTAAATTGCTTTTATTTTCTTTGTTTTATTAGGCTTTCACTGTTCAGGATTTTTTACACTCTGGCATAAAAACCAAAAATCCTGCATTTCCTTAAGTTTGGCGTTTGAAAAGTATGTTTGTAAATCAGGAGTTAAGAGTTGGTTTTACATAATGATCATTAAACTTTTAATAAGCTTATGATAACAAACACATCTTTATCACTCCAAATTGATATTTTACAAAACAAATAAAAAAGTTTAATTTGCAAATGGAAATATTAGATACTTACAATTTTCGAAGTCTTGAACAATCCTTAGTTACCATACCCTTGACGGACTTAAATACTATCCATGAGAACTAAAAGATTAAATAATCAAGGGAAAATATAAAAGCTATTTTAATTTTTAAAGAGTGGTGAGTGAGAATAATAACGGATTTTTTAGTACAACGAACTATGCAGTTTTTGTAAAAAAAAATTGTATTCAAGTTCTTAAACAGAAAATGCATCAATCTGAAAACTTCTTAACCCAACCAAATCCACGAACACTAATTTCCGAATTCCATAACAAAACTAAAGCAGCACAAAAGGCTCCAGTGATCGCCAAGGGAATCAAGTAACAAATTGTGCTTTTTGCGTGGATAACAACGGTCACATTTTGTGCATGGTCCCTAGAGGAAAATAAATCTCCGCCTAATTGGCTTTGCATTGCAATTGTCATCGGCGAAGAGGACTCGTGATCCGCAAGAAAATGTTTCCCGATCATCATAATAGCTTTTTTTAGCTGTTGCAACTCATTTGGAAAGTGTTTTCTGCGGGGAAACAATGGAAGCTTAGAAGGAAAGCCGGTGAATTCAAAATGAAACTACCCTTTCTCTTCCGGAATTCCTCTACAACAGTAATCTGATTTTAAAGTGTAGTCACTTCGACTTTTGAAGTGGGGACAATTATAGGGGGCTTGTAATGGGAGTCTTATGAATTAGCGGATTTGGGAATTTTGTGTTACCACAATCGGGCTTGAATGTTATTTAGAAAAAATTACACAAGTTTAATTTTGGAAACTGGAGAGGTTTCTGCTGAAAAACTCTTTTTTAATCTTCCGATGATAGATAGTGAGGATAAGGTGCCATTGGTGAAACCTAATGCATATAAAAGTTAGGCATATAAAGTTTGGAAGTCTCTTAATTTGAGAAAGTTTTTAAAATTTAAAATTAACAGACTCGGTTAGATATTTTTTATGATTAACCTTTTACAGGCCGAATTCAGATCCAGGTATATTTTAATTAATTTTTTGCATAATTTACCTTCTAATGCTTCAATTAAAAGATTTTTTAGTTTGAAGGTGATATAAAAATTTTACATGCGATTTTCACGATGTTCCCAATTGGGAACATTGGCCACATCCTACTATACTTCTCCCGGGGAAGAGCGAATAGACTATAGTTATAAATCTATTTCATAATAACCCAAATTATAAGGGATAACTTACAAATTTAACCTTAAATGTAATTTGGGTTTCGGTTCAAGCAGTAATTTTGCATAAATTTCATAATTTTTAAAAATCTTCATGGCAATTTCACGTTACACATCAGAAAAAAAACAAAATTTATATCATTATGCTTCTAAATTTTATACACTAGCCTGAAAAATAGAATTGAAGAATGGGGATATAAAATATGAGAGATTAATATTAATTTTAATTTTCTTATAATTAAAAAACAATTTTTTTCATTACACCAAGGCAAAATATTGAAGATATCATGCATTTATGAATAGGATTTCAAAATAGTTTATAATAATTAGTACTAAAAAATGATTTAAATTTGGATAATGGATAAAATAATTGATTTTTGAATGTAACATTTATATATTTAAATGAAAATATCATTCATATTACATTAAAAAAATCTGAAACCTTTTATACTTTTATTCCCTAGATAAAAATTATTTCTCAATAAATATTTTATAAATTTATTTCTTATGGATAATAAATAATACTGAACTTGTGAGATGTCTGAATCTACTATTAATTTTTTTTTATTCGTACAAGAATAATTTGTACACTAGGAACTTTGAAACGTGGTTTTTTCCCATCCATCATTTCTCAAAGCTTATATTCAAATAAAAAAACAATTACTCAATAAAAAAACATTCAAACCAGCTACTTCCTCTTTTAAAGGGAATTCCCCTTTTAACAATTATACAGGGTGTCCCACGAGAAGTGGCCCAACCCCTTTAACTTTTGAACCCCTACAGATATAGTCATGAAAGTGGGGTCTAGGTATAGTAAAATGACCATGACCTATCCGATGAGACAACTTTCAACGCCCTCTAGCGGAAACTTTAGGAGTTATAATTTTTATTTTAAAACTATTTGAGGTATGTGAAAAAAGTCAATGACTAAGTTGTAGAGCATCATCGATTTAATAGGAAAAGACACCTTAAGCAGAAAACTATCTTGAATAAAATCCCTAAAACGCACGCTCAAATAGGTTGAATTTACGTAGTTTTTACGTCTTAAAACGCTCCTCACGAGGCGAAAATGAGAAATTTTCAATTTAATGAACTAAGAATACTTTTTGTCATTTACTTAAATCATAAAAATAAAAATTTCTAAAAACTTTAGGAGTTATAATTTTTATTTTAAAAACTATTTGAGGTATGTGAAAAAAGTCAATGATTAAGTTGTAGAGCAACATCGATTCAGTAGGAAAAGACACCTTAAGCAGAAAAATATCTTGAATAAAACCCCTAAAATGCACGCTCAATTAAGTTGAATTTACGTAGTTTTTACGTCTTAAGACGCTCCTCACGAGGCGAAAATGAGAAATTTTTATTTTTATGATTTAAGTAAATGACAAAAAGTATTCTTAGTTCATTAAATTGAAAATTTCTCATTTTCGCCTCGTGAGGAGCGTTTTAAGACGTAAAAACTACGTAAATTCAACCTATTTGAGCGTGCGTTTTAGGGATTTTATTCAAGATAGTTTTCTGCTTAAGGTGTCTTTTCCTATTAAATCGATGATGCTCTACAACTTAATCATTGACTTTTTTCACATACCTCAAATAGTTTTTAAAATAAAAATTATAACTCCTAGAGTTTCCGCTAGAGGGCGCTGAAGGTTGTCTCATCCGATAGGGCATGGTCACTTTACTATACCTAGACCCCACTTTCATGACTATATCTGTAGGGGTTCGAAAGTTAAAGGGGTTGGGCCACTTCTCGTGGGACACCCTGTATAACCTTGTTATTCTTTTCTGAAAAGAAACTTTCCGAAATACAGCAGTTCTATCATTTCAATGATATAACGCCGTACAAGAAACTCAGATTCCTTTGCATAGCCAGACAGGCCAATGTTCCCATTTGGGAACATGCATGTTTAGCAAGTTACTACAAGCGTGTTTTTAATATGTATTATTAATACTGAGGATATCTATTTAAGGTAAGTTTTTTTCAATATCCTCACCAAATTTTGGAAACTTAGGACAATATTTAGTTTTTTCATGAATTTTTTTGTGTGCCTCTATCACAAAGCGTAAAAATGGCCGATTTTAAGATTTTTTGTAATTTTTTCCTATAAATATATCAACTTCGTTTGAATTTTAAAAAATCAAGTCATCTTTCAACTTTACGTGGTATTTTCAACAGTATACTGATAATAGTTAATTTTTTAAGATTTTTCAAACATGATGTTCTTAATTGGGAACATTGGCCTGTAAAAGGTTAAGTACTATTGTAATAGATTTAAAGGTTTAAGGTTTCTATTATCTAGGTTTCCTTTTTTATCACCCCTCTGGTTTTGGATTAATATATTTTAAAATTACTTAAATTTTGTTAAGTTGTTTTGCTTCACTTTTTAAAAGCCAAAATTATTAAACTTAAAAGTTTAAATTTAAGGTAATATTTGTGTATAAAATAATGTTCATCAGGATCGACTTCCTTGCAAAAAAATCATACTTTTTTTGGTTAAAAAATAATTCAAAACAACATTTCACCAAGATTTGTGAGACTAATTAATAAAATTTTACAAACCAATTTATTGAATTATTACTAATACTATTTAATTATAAATACTATCTGAAACCAAGAATCAAATAGCATGTTGTAATTTCATTAATGTTTTATTGTTAGATTATAGTTACGTTCCTTTTTAGTCTGGCTTATACGAGTCGTTCTGAAAAAAAATATTAGAAAATATTTTAATGTAATAATAAATATTTTTAACAATTTTTTTATTTTCATGTTTTCTTTGTCATTAAAGGATTTCCATTCGAAAAAGCGAAATAGGAAAATTTAATGTAACATCTATCAAACATAAAAGCTGTGTAATACAATTATCAAAATATATGTATTTGGGCACATTTGTGTGCTTTTGACATAAATTCATATTGAAAGTGATGCTAATTCTTTCTAAATCTTTTTTATCAAGAGTTACACATTATTACATTCAAGTTCGTTTAAAAAATTTTAATTTTACTTGATTTTTTTATGATTGTATTTAATTCAATAATTGTATGCAAATCAGAAAAAAAAATTGTTTCAAATTGTCCCACATATTTGTTTGCTTTTACAAAGTTTCGTAAAAAAGTAACTATGATTACACGAACTATTTGTGCGATATATTTCTAATACTTCATTATTTAATTAAAATTAGCAAATCATTGGACAGAGTTATGACACCATAAATTAATCTAGCTTGAAAAAATGGATGCTATAACTTTTAAAGATTTTAAAATTTTTGAATTTCTTCCATATGATGCCATGAATTATTCAAAAACATAGAAATTTTTTCCATGTTAGCTGAAATTGCTGATATTCTTGGTATAAATTTTAGGATGAAAGTTAAATGCATAAAAATTATTATTTTATTTACTTATGCTTCGAGTAAAGGATGAAATACCAAAACGATAAAAGAATTACCTTCATTCATCCTTTAAAAATTTAAGGATTTCAAGTGGAAAGAGTTGGTGCGAGTTATAATAACTGGGTAGATGAAGGTTAGCTATATTTGAAAGTTAAGTTTGTCAGATGAAATACAGATGCCCTTCTAAGGCCTAGAAATTAATATGCACTACGTCATTTTCGACAAATGTTTTTCCTAAGACGTCCGCTGTGTACTTAGCAGCGTGCGAGACGTTTTTCTGCCGTCACGTCACTCTTTAATACGGGTCATAAATTTAAGACCTTTAATGAAAGTGGCACATCCAAAAAGGAAAGAAGTACAGAAGCCAAGTAGCTAGGAATTTAATTAGCGAAACGGGGTGTAAGAAGAGAGTCGGAAAAATCGATCGTCATCGGGATTTTTTCTCATTTCAAAAGAGAAAAAAATCCCTCTTTTATTACACACAAACACATTTCAAAGAACTGAAAGAAAGTTTTGAGCCAAAAGAAGAACAAGGAAGAGATATTAAAATGACGCTCAGAAGCCTCCGCGGCCCAAAAAAATCGGAAGCAGGAGCTTCCTGAACGTCAAACAAAGTATGAGCTGTCGAGAACGGCGAACTCCCCTTAACCCTTTCCAAATGGGGAAAAAGTGCGGCGTTTTTTCCCCGTCTACCCCGATATCCGCGACATGCTTGACGGCGTCATTTCATTTATTTTAATCGCTATAATTACTTGGAAACTTTATGACTGGGATGTCTCAAACTCTTTGGAGACCACTTATAGATACCGAGCCTCCGATTGGGCGGTTAAGTAAATGAATGAATAGACGTCACTGGAACGGGATCGCTACAACCGCTTCGGATGTCACGACGAGGATTAGCGCTTTGAGGGAGCCGCTACACAGTTTGCGAAATGCTTGTCTCCTCTGCTCGCTCTCTTTTGAGCTGTTAGCATTTTTAGGCGCCACTTTGAAGGTCCGTTCTTTCCTCTTTTTTTTAGTAGATCGAGGAGTACTTTATGCTACCGATTTTCACTCTTTTGAGTTAGTTTAGTTCGTAGAGCAAGTTTCTGTTGCATTCTTCTTGCAGGTAAAAGTGTTTCAAAAGGTTTAGGTGCGATTTTTCTCTCCTTTGAGCATTTTTTAAAGTTTGGGGTGTACTTTTAAAGTACATTCTTACCTGAGTAATACTTTAATTGAATAATACTTTATGCTATATTACCTATTTTTTTCTTTACACTCTCTTCCTCAGATAATGTAGTTCGTAGATTAAGATCCTTTTTATTCTTTTATTGTGGTAAATAAATTTAAAGAAAACTTAGGGAGGTTGGATTCTTAACACTTTTTTAAAGATCAAGAACACTCATTTTCTGATAAAAGAGTTTTACTTCAAAGCCACGCATTCTTTCTTTATAATAATAATTCAGTTTGAGGCGTATCTTGTGCTCTTTTTTGTGGCTTTCTAGGAGATTTTGCTTCAGAAAAGTAGTTTTAGGGTCAGGAGTGTGACTGAGAAATATTTTATAATCCCATTCACAAGTCTATCAAAGATTATGGAAATTGAGTTCATGTGATTAACTGGATGAAGAGCAAATTTGTATTTACGGAAGTTTAGGTAAATGGAATTAGCTTTCCAACCATACTTTTTCTAAAATTTTACGTTTCTTTGTGTAATATTGTCCACGGTCATTAGGGACATATTTCCCCTAAGTTTACTTGCGTTCCCCCCACCCAAAGGTCTCCACCTAAATCCACGTGTAAATAAAGGAGTATTCAAAGTTATTTTGATATAATCTTTTTCATAAAATGCATTTTAGACAAGACAGTAACACTGTTATTTTATGACCAACTGGTAAACCACTATGTTTTACAATCACGAAAAAAAATAAAAGTTATAAATTATTTCGTGTGTGTGCGTGAGAAAAATATCATTCATAAATTGAACCAAAAAATCGTCATTAGTAAAGGTTGATAGATAGAACGTCGATGTATTTTTCAGCGATCAAATATTTCCTATTCAGGTTACTTTGGAAAGTATTATGAAATAAAAAGTCAAATATTTTTTCGTAAACAGTTTAATATCTGCTTTTAAACTTACGTATAAGATTTCTTACGGGGAATTTCTGGCACAATCTTCCATCGATTTAAACCCAATTGGATTTTAAAAGTGAAGAAGTACGAAAATTGAGATTAATCCTTTAACATACTCTTTTGCGAATGAAGGTTACTTATTTCACAGAATCTTTTTACTTCTGACAGCATAACCTATTTTTAAATTTAATGTACTGACTTAGCTTGCAATCACAAATTCAATTTATTGTATTTATCAAAAAAAGTTCTTGAAAGAGTATATGAACAACATTTTTATTAGATATGATTACTAGCATGTTTCGGGTTAAATATCAAGAATATAGTAGGAAGTATTGAAAATGTAAGATTTTTTATTTACTGTAAAATATCACTAGAAAGAACGGAGTATTCTCGTCATTCATTCCATTTACACAAAAACTGACAGAATTTTTCAAGTATGATTTGACTTTTGGTTATAATTTAGTTTGTATTCATAAAACTTTTAAAAGAGTCATGTTAAATTTTTATAAGGAAAGGTTGGAGAAAATAGAAAAATATGGTCCTATTTTTTTAAAAACTCTAAAATTTATTTTTATTAATATCATTATTTGTAAAAATGGTCTTTATAAAGAAACACTTAACCTTCTAATAAATCCCTACTCCATAAGTTTCTTCAACCTACCTAATTTTATCAAAACATTTTTCGATAGGTTTGATTTTAAAGAACATTATTTTAATTAGATACTGAGAATTAAAAAAAGGGTTGCGTTACTAACGGCGCAAAGTTTTTGATTAAAGTAGAATGAGTTACAGAATTGAGATTGAAGTGAAATCTTTTAAAATTTACTGTTATAATGCACAGTAATTTCTAAGAGTAATAATTTAGATAAAGTTTAATTTAAACGTCTTTATCAAATAATGATAACAATTGGAAATTTGAAAATATTTTTCTCCAATATTTTTTTACTAATTTTGATCTAATTTATTACAACATTCAACATTTATTTTTGCATTTTTTATACTGAGTATTTTATGTCTATTTTCCAGTGTTTTATACCTTTTGCATACGTTTTCAATAATATGAAACATGATTTTATTTACTCTTAGGGCGAAGATTAATAGAATAGCAACAATCTTTTTTAAAGAAGTTCTAGTTGATTGATTGGTTTAATTTATATTATCTGAGTATTTTAATTCTTTTCTTTAGAAATACTACTTTAGATAAAAAAAAGTAATGATAGTGCATTTTGAAAAATCGTTGCATAAGAATAAAATTGTATGTTCTATACTCTCTACTTCGAATCCCTTAAAAAATTATTATCAAAATTTTCAAGTTACCTATTAATTACCAACTTTATTAAATTAAGTAATTATAACTGTTTTTAAATACTACAGAAAAGATATTTTTACTAATTTAGTTTCTTTTACACAAACCTAAAAATATCTCGAACCAAGTTTCTTATTGTTTTTTAATATGGGTTTCCACTTCGTCCTGTAAAAAGTAATTCCAATCGTTACCATCAAAATTGCCAGGGTATCTCGTTTCAACCTGATCCCCTCAACCTTGTTTGCAGTTCCATACAGCTTCACGAACAAGATATACTAACGGCGGTTTTCTGTTCTACATGGGTCAGTGGTTAAACAGCTGCCAATGAAGGGTTCATCCAATCAGAGTCGTTAATTCCTTCCTTTATTGGTAGTTAACTACTGACCAGGTAGAACAGAATACGGCCTTAAGTGTTTTTATACTTTCTACACTAAAACATCTTGCTTTTGAAAATAAAGTTCATTAGAAAGAGTATTTTCCCCTTCAAGATCAATTTTCCAGTGGTTCTGACAGTACAAATCAACCTTCATCTCAAATCAAAGGAGGAAAGAGGGCCTCAGGTTTCCAACTCTGTGTAACAACTCCACATAAGCGTGCTTCCAAGTCTTTATATAGTAGTGAATGTTACCGCTATCCATTTAGTGGTGACTGATCACCCCGCCACTCCCAACCAAACCTTTCAAAAATACCCTAGGCGGGGGTTCCTTCGGGAAAAGCCAACGGTGGAGAACAACACGCTAAACACACTTATCCACTTGCCACGGACAGAAGTGTCATCGCGAAAAACGTCGACAAAGCGCTCCGACGCGAGCGATCGTCTGTATCCTCTCACCTTCAATAAAAATCAGAGGCTCGGGTAGACAAGAGGGTAACGCGACCCTTCATAAGAAGGCATCCCGAGCGACAGCGCCCAAAAAACCCGCTGACACTTTGACATCCGGCGAAAACCTGAAAGAATTGGATCAACTTACCCGATGGCGGCAAAAAACAACAATGTATCGCCATCTTTGAAGTTGAAAGGATAAGTAGCTGGTCCAAGATCGCATCCGGCTGTTTCGGGGCCAGATTAAGCCTGCATTAAACCGAGATGCGTCTCCGCTTTCTTTCCTGTCTCTAATCTCCTTCAACATCGGAGAGAGTAATTTCAGGTTGCCTTTATGGCGGCTCCTGTCAAGCCGCCTTACAATGGAGGAGGGTGTAATCCTCGTTATGGATAGGGCTTAATTTATCTCTTAGAAAATTATCTTAATGCTTAATTAATAAAGAGTTAGCGGCAATCAATGCCTTTTAGCAGTCCCGCTTTTTGTTTGGTTCATATTTTGGGGAACGATGGTTGTTGACGTTACTTCTGAAAGGGAGCTAAAATCGGTTTAACTCGTTTCTTTAGGTTTGCTAGGAGTGAACCAAGGTAGGAATTACCAAGATCAAAGCACACTCAAGTAACATGTCCCTTTCTTACTTTTAACTATTCCTTACGAAAAGGATTGCGTATTTTTTGTTTTGGATGTTGTTTCGGTACCAAAGCCCCAAAACCATTTAGTACTGCGTAAAGTCTATTACAATTACTTCCAAATAAATGGAGTAGTTAAATATTAATTTTTGCCCATCATAAACATTTCCAAATTGAGTTATTATACGCTTTTTTTAAGAATTTGACTAAAACAACAGAGAGAGATTTAGAGAACCAATGCATGAACAGTTCTTTAATCCCCAATCATCGCCATCTTCTCTTAATTTCACTACTATTTCGCTCAGTAGTATATCAGTACGTTTAAGTTTTTTAATAACGTATCTTGAGACGTGGTAAAAAGTTTTTGTTAAGAAAAAGCTTACGTTATGATGATACTTGTCAAGATTTTTCAAATAAAACAATTGGTATTTTAAAATTTCCTTTAATCTAATAAAATTTTTAAAAAATAGAGAAATCTAATTCCATACCTCTTAATGACCTATATTAACACGCCTTCCTTGATGTAATAATTCTTGGCTTGATTTTCTACTTGAAAAAACCTGAAATAATCAAGACAATAACTATAAACCAGGGGTTCTTAAACCCCCGGGGCTCCCCAGCGCCTTCCTTGGGGGCCCGCGAGTTACCTTGGGAAACACTCAAGTTACCTTTGAGTGTTCCCCAAATAGTTTCAAAATGAGATAAAACACTAGTTAAACGGGAAAATTTCAAAAAAATTTCTGGGGTAAGGACCCCCAGCCCTCTCAAAATTTTGATTTCTATCTACAATTTTTTTCCTTGAAAATTTTGACTTTTACACTTTGGGTATATCCAAAAATGTAACAAAATGAGCTAAAACACTACTTTAAGAGGCAAATTTTCAAACATTTTCTGGGGAAACCCCCCAGACCCTCAATTATTGTTTGGAATAATTGTAAAACTTCAACGTTACGTGGAACATAATTCCAATACTTCAAAATCTTGGGAGTCGCAATGTTTGTCTATTACATAAAGGGGGGACGCAGCGATCGAAAGTTTAAGAACCTCTGCTATAAACGATTAAATCCCATAATTTATAATCAGTTTATGCCAAATTATTGTTAATGCCAAACTTTTGATTAACAAAAACCAAGAACTATTTCCTTGAATTAAACAGTTAACTCAAGATAGAAAAAAACAATTGCAAAGAAGGTCAGTCCTTCACCGCACTGAAAAGACAAGCCATCCCCTAATAGTCTGAAGGGGCTCCGTGAGAAGAACCATACCCGATTCCCCCAGTGCAAAAGCTGTCCACCCGGATTACTCGGATGATACATTTCGAGGAGAGATGAAAGGCCCTGCCGAAGAGCCAAAAAAATGCTAATTACACTCGTAAAAGCCGTTGTTTCACAATGACATCCAGTAACCGCTGTCTGCATCATAAAAAGCGAGCGAAAAAGCCCGCATCAATCTACATTTAGCATGCAGCCTCCCTTTGGATGAGCACCGCCGTATTAGCGTAGGTGGAGCGGACGACACTGACTTAAACGCCGCTTTATCTGCGGAGGTCAAAAGCGGATTCAAAGTCGCTGTTGTTCGGCCCTTGGGGAGGGTTCGGTTGTCTGCCAGGAAACCGCGAGAAAACCTCGGTTTTTAGGAAGGGGTTGCGGCGAAAAAATGTGCTTGAGGTTTCCTACACTGCCGTGAAAGTTGTATGCATAGCCAATCATTTTTTGCGCGAAATTTCCGAGTTCTGAAAGGGAATTTGTGGTGAAATTCTTAAAATTGGGTGGAAATGAAGTGAATTCATAGTTTATTGAGCAAATTTGACTTTGGCAAATTTTGTCCATAAAGGTAAATAATATCAAATTCAGTTTTTAAAAAAATCCAGTTATCCAAGTTTCTTACTGAAACAAAATAGATTTCATTGTCATCATTAGATTAAGAATGTTAATTAATGATATAAGTCTTATTTCAAAGTTGCATACACTGTAAAAAGATTTTCTTCAGAAAAAAGGAAATTCCCCGGCAGCATTGTTGCCGGATTATTTCCATCTTATCAAAAGACATCAGTTTTTTCTCTTCCTGTAATTTAATGAAGCGCCCTTTTCTTTTTTTCCGTCCTATGAGTACAACTTTTCATCTGTGTTATTTTTAGAAAATTTCAATTAGCTCAAAAATTTTAAACTAATAATAATAATTGTACTCTGTTGGACCCTATCGCAACCTTTGGAACTGAAATCCCACGTGTTAACCACCAGGCTAGACTACTGATTGCTTAACATTTTATATAAAAACTTAGTCAAGTAAATGAAGGAAAAGTAGTGCTGAAAGTTCAGATTACTTTTCAGGTTGTAAGAGCACCTGACGCTGTTTCCTTATTTTTTAATACGGATTTCTAAAACATTTAAAAAATAATTTTTTGTGAATGTATATTTTTAATGATCATAAAAATTATTTACAAAATAATTTTCTATCTCGGCAGACGTACACGTTGGAAGAAAGATGTTCTTTGGATTTTAGTTGCTATGATTTAAGAACATTTAAAATGTTTATTCACTTTTTAAAGATTGTAAAACTTTGTTACCTTAAGTAATCACACTTTAGAACTGAAAAAATACTTCCGTAGCCTCAATGTGAAAAGTTAACATTTTGTGTAAGGCTTAAGAATACACTGAATAAGTTCATGAAAATTTTTAAAGTTAAAATTCTATTTTCTAGCTTACAGAATTAATCCGTGAAAAAATCCCGGAAAAGAATACGTTAAGAGTTTAATTTTTTTACAGTGTAGTATTTGACCATGTATAGTACCAATTTGAATCCCTACATAAAATCAACGACAGTAAATTTCGATTTTTTATCAATATCTTAAAAGTTCACATCTTTCATTCACCAGAGTTAGGGTATCTGGGGTTTTAAATATTCTGTATATAAATAAACTTGTTTGATCAAATTTTCTGCTTGTCAGAACTTGAAAGTTTACATTTAATTGGCATATTTTTAATACCTATAAAAAGGAAATATGTTTTATATTTTAAGACATTAAAATTCTGATAGTTATATTAAAATCCTGTAAAAACTATTGGATCCAAAAATTTTGGAATTATTTTATAACATCATCACGCAGGAGAAAAAACTTCTTGCAGTTCGGCAGTTGACCGACACCTGTAAAACTGTTTTTTTAGCAAGTATTCATTCAAAGCAGCAAAACGGAAACTTCCCCTTTCACGGCTTTTATGACGGAAAGGCTTTTTTGAAAGGAACCAGAGTCTCCTTTGTAATTGACCATGGGGAATCCAGTGAGATTACTTACAGCGTCCCTAGCGGCGAAATAAGAAAGTTAAAAAAAATTATCAGAAACATAAGTGTGAAAATTGTTGGCAATATCAAAAAACGCGCAGAAAAAAGATCATGAAAATATCTTCACTATGCGAGGAGATATATTAGCAACTGATTATTATGATACATACGATTATCATGCTAAATTAAATTTTCTAGAATTTTTTAAATTGCAATCAAAAGTTAAATTACTGTTTGAAATTATTAGAACAGTTTTTAAGTGAATGTTTTAAGGAAATCCCTTTTTTTTCAAATTTCATGTATTAATAAATTATGTAGTAATTTAGTAATTTTTATTATTCTTTTCTTTGATTATTTTTACTCTTAGCCTTATCCCTGTCTGCAAAGTTTATTTAAAAGCTTGGAGGGGGTTCGGAAAAATCTTATTCACTGATTTTTTGCAATGCCTAGTTAATTCTGATATAATCACTAAAGTAAAAGGAATAAATACAATGTATTTTATTAATAAATTTATTTTTAAAAATATTGAATTGTAATATGTGTAAGACAGCCTCATCTTTAAAAACGATTCTTTACATTTATAGGCTTTGGTAATCAATGTGTGATATAAAAATATAAATGTTTAATTATATTGTAAGTATTATAATAGAGAACATGGAATTGGTGGGAGTATCCAAACAAAACACACGCATTAGTATCCAATAAGCAATTATAATCCTATCATAATCCCATAATTTCTATGTATCCTTTTCACAAGCTTTGTTTGATTGCAGGGGTACCTTCTGTAAACATGAAACTTGTAATTGTCTCATTCCTCCAACGCGATGCCATTCTTTTAGAAGGCGATAATTATCAATTACGACAAAAGTAAACTAATTCCGTGATTTAATTTCACACACATTTCGCACTTTTCTCTTAAGAACTTGCAACGCTAAGTCTTTAATTCAACAAGTCTCGAGCCTTTTTATGAACCGACTAAACAAATTAGGGATGCATCAAATTAGCTCCGATTCAAAAACTATAACACTCGGAAACAGGATGAAATTTGTTTTTCAGGGGTGAACATAATCCTACAAGATGATAGAAAAGGCGCGCAAGTGTCAAGAATACTTGTTGCAGCGCAAACAAACGACGCTAAATCCCTATATGCGCAAATATTAATCGAAAATGGGAAAAAAAAGTAAGGGATATTAAATACTTAATTACAACTCCCGCTAATAATGTCTTTTTAAGACTCCTTCAAAAATTCTCGGCTAATTCCTCGCAAAATGCTCCAATAATTGAAGCACCTGAGAAATAAAATAAATCTCTCACCCGCCGATTTTGTTTAATTTTCAGTCGCATCTCAAAAAACAAGCGGCGGAGAATTAAATCAATCCGGAGAATTAAAAACGGTATTGATTTAAGAACGGTAAAACAACTAATGAGAAAATTAAACATATTTATCGCTACAACGCAAACAGAATATGTTTGGCCACCTTATCTCCTGTTTGCCTCGATTGAAACAAATGAAACCAAATTGGTCGGATGTTAGCCGAAAATATGCCTACTTAAGGTTGTCTGTAAAAATCAAGAGGACAAATAACGTGTGTTTGAACAGCAGAAAGTTAGCGGATAAATAACGATTTTTTTCTCTACTTGAGTAAAGGTGT
Organism: Tetragnatha versicolor; assembly: GCA_024610705.1. Taxonomy (NCBI): domain Eukaryota; kingdom Metazoa; phylum Arthropoda; class Arachnida; order Araneae; family Tetragnathidae; genus Tetragnatha; species Tetragnatha versicolor. The sequence goes on along the minus strand of JANDEH010000009.1, from coordinate 37,313,920 downwards.
TAAGCTAATTGTATTTCTCTCCTTGTGGGGTATTTGTGTTCAGTTGTAATTTATTTACGTAATTATCATAGTGAGAAAGTAATGCCACGAAATTGACTTCGATGTACCGTGTTTCTAATAAAATTTCTCCGCCGAAGGCGTTATAGGTGATCACCTTCTTGCTTCTCATACGCGGGAAATAAGCTTTTTCCATACTTATCGTATTCCGTTATCCAATAATGCAATTTGGAAGCTTCTCCTTACAGCGATGAAGCCGATGAAAAACACACGAGGTATCTCTTCAGAGATTACTTATTTGGTATACATATTTAATCTTGGTTGCCTTTTTGTGTATACAGATATGTTGGAATGTCTCTTTTCTGCGCCAAAGAGACGGCGTTTTTAAAATTCCTTTAGTTGCTCGAAGCGTGAATTATTAGTTTGGCACACAAGTACTACTTCTGGGGAAGAGGCGGGTGATACAGAAATCTTTTATGTTGTTGAGGAAAATCAATTGAGGGTGATAAAAAGAACAGCTTAATTAAATAGACAGTTCTGTCTAAATGGAGAAATATGTTTCAATATTAAGTAGAAAAAGGAACAATTACTCAATTCTAATTACATTGAAACTGAATTTTGAAACATTGGTTATAAATTTTACATCGATTAGTTAGTTATTTCATTAACGGAAACCTACTAATTATGTTTTCTCTAGAAAGTAATACATTACAATAACAAGTACAATTACAATTATTGCACTATAACGCCGTTGTCTATAAGCATTTCTCTATATTTTATTTCATTAAACTAATAGAAAAACATCCACTAGAAAGATGTTTTATTTTTTAAATAACTTTCTTTTAGTATTTACCATTATTATGCATGTGTGTTTTTATGTTTTAAAAATAAACCTAACTCCTCTGTAAATCCTAAATCCATCTTTTTCTTCCATCTTCAAATGAATCAATCCATCTTTAGGTAAGAAAATAAGATTTCAAAATTTCAAAACTCATACAGAAGTAGAAAATGCATCTAAAACCGCAATTTAATAATATCTAGGCAGCCCATGCACGCGGGTCAAAGTTTCATTTATTAAATTTCTTTACATATTATTCTCCAGTCAATTTTAAAGAAGAGTTTTTACAACTAAAGGGAAAAAGTATTTCAAACAAATAAAATTTATTCTGCGGCAGTACTTATTTGGTACGGGGATCCTCCTTGAATTTCCGAACAAATTGAACAAATGGCAGCCAAACCAACTTTGACTTGAGAGGCCATAACTTTTTGCAACCATAGCAAAACCTTGTGGAAAACAAACACCTGTAGCATCTATTCGGGGCCCCTGAATAATTTCCTGAGCAGACGAAACAGAAGGTAAAGTTAAATCAGGAAAGTAAGGCCAGAGTTTTTGCCACCAGGAAAAAGTGCGAAAGCAATTAAAAGACAGTGCATCAGTACCTGGGGTTCCCCGTTCCTAAAACTCCTGAGCAAACGGAACAGATGGCAGACAACCCAGGATTAGGAGTGGAGGCCACGGAGTTTTTGCAACTCTAGAAGGTGTCTGTGAGAGCAATTAAAAAGCAAGAGTGTTAAGTGCTTGGCCAAGCTCCTCGTTCTTACTGACACCGGTATCTACACCTGTCCCCCAGCGGACATGATAGATGTCAAGCGGAGAATGCGTGCTTTCGATTTGTGACAAAAAGAACCATCCATTTTTCTCCCAGCCTCGGCTTTAATTACTGTTTTTCGCAGGGGCATCGCATTCATCAAACCGTCAGCTCACTTGCTGCAAAATACCCACCTCAGAGGCGCGTAGACTCTCGGATCGGTTTTCCCTGACTATAAATACTGAGGCTGTCTGGCTACATATCAACGAGCAAGCGCCTAATTGTGAGAAGAAGCCCGTGCATTTCGTCGCCTCCGTGATTTACTAATGCTTCAACGTCTTCTCGCGAAGCATTCTTTATTTGCTTACCCTCGATCGCAAAAAATGAGGGAAATTATAGAGGACTAATATGCGTCTAGACGAGGTAAGCCGATGCTGCGAAAGACACCGCTGGGGAGGGGTGTAGTACCTCAACTCAAAGGAGTCTGTCGTTCGCAGCCAGACTGTGGCATCACGTTTAGAAATTACTTTTCCGTGTCAACATTTAGTCTGGGTGGGATTTTTTTTCTTGACGTGACGAAAAATGTGGGCAGGTGTAATGAGATATTAAAAGCTGTTTATTTTATTTTTTTAATGAATATTGGGAAATTTTTGCATTGAGTTTTATAATGTGTTCAGGATAAGTTTTCCTTAAAGATAAAAAGTAACCCTAAATTCTTTGATTGAATTCATAAGGAGCAAAATGGTGACTTAACAGTTATATCCATAAGTGGTGATTCCATGTTGATTTGATTAGAGGGTTGTTTATAGTTACTTATTCCCAGTTAAAAATTATGAAGTATTTTTTCAAGTGTTTTGTTCGAAATTCTGTTTTAAATTTTAACAATTTCAGAAACAAGAAGCACTTTTTTATTAGTTATTGAATAAGCAAAAATTTTTTAATTTTTCAATGTTTTATTAAGAGATTTAAGGAACCAAGACATTCCAGATCCTAATTTTTATTTTGGTTGCATTGGTTCTTTTATTTGCGCTAAACTACTACTACTACTACTAATAATAATAATAATAATAATAATAATAATAATAATAATAATAATAATAATAATAATAATAATAATAATAATAATAATAATAATAATAATAATAATAATAATAATAATAATAATAATAATAATAATAATAATAATAATAATAATAATAATAATAATAATAATAATAATAATAATAATAATAATAATAATAATAATAATAATAATAATAATAATAATAATAATAATAATAATAATAATAATAATAATAATAATAATAATAATAATAATAATAATAATAATAATAATAATAATAATAATAATAATAATAATAATAATAATAATAATAATAATAATAATAATAATAATAATAATAATAATAATAATAATAATAATAATAATTATAATAATAATTATAATTTATATTATAATTTTAATTTTAATTTTAATTTTAATTTTAATTTTAATTTTAATTTTAATTTTAATTTTAATTTTAATTTTAATTTTAATTTTAATTATAATAATAAAAGCAAGAAAGAACAAAAAATAAGGGGGAAATTGTGATTAGTAACGCACTTTAGAAAAAAATTTAATTAGTTGAAAAAGGAAATTTTTGTAACTAATATATTTAATTAAAAAGTAAAGACAAAAAATACGATGCAGTCAATTTAAGTTTTCATAGATACAGTTTACAAAACTTTTAAATTCTAAACAAGAATTTCCAATTTCATTGGTCAAAGAAAATAAATTTACATAAGAATAAACTTTCCCGATTCCAACACAAATACTAGAGCCCTTTTCCTACGTTGAAGCAAAGATAAAAGACTAAAGAGAATCATTCTATTAGGTAGGCTATTAATTATAATTGAAAATATTAAAGCATTCAATGTAAAGTTTTCATTGTGATTGAGAAACAAAAATTTTTAAATGAGTTTTGGATAGAGAGATCAATGAGTTTAATTAAAAGATACAAATAAATATCCTGTTTCAATTAATGGTTCTAATAAGTACAATTTTAAATGAATAGATAGATAGAAGTATCATTGTATATTCACATACTTTTGATTAAAGCTTCCCAATCCTATTCAACGTACAGAACGAGAGCTGAAATCCAAAATTTTGTAGAGTTAAAAAAAGTTTTTGAATTACCTTATTAAAACTAAAGAAGTTTCATTCCAGGTAAAAAAAATTGAAATTTGCCAATATTTGCGTTTATTTTATAGCTCTAGAATGAAAAATAAAACATTCAATTTGATTATAAAAGAGAATAAATTAGATTCATTTAGTCCATTTGGAAAAGGTAATTCTAGGAATCGTCCAGTGTGTGGACATAAATTAACCAATGAAAAATATTCTTATTAGTTTACAGAAAAACGTAAAAATTATCGGCTATGTCTAAGGCATATTATTAAGAGTAAGAAAAATTAAGATACAGTTTTTACTAACGTAACTTGGGGAGTTTCATTTAAGTCTAAATGTGTGTAGTTGTTTTTTCCTTCTTACCGCTCACTTATAGAGCAAAGATTGGAAGTATGTTTGTTCGTTTTTACAAACTCTCGTAGGGAGATACTCAAGTTATTAGTAAAATCTAACACATAAAGCTTGTACAAAATCAAATTTTGAATAGTTTGTGAGTTTGCGACTCCTTGGTGGCTAATATGCACCCTAGTTCAATTTTTCTCTTAATCTTGTTTCACAGTATGCTATATGAATGTTTTTTATATTTATACATTTTCTGTAATAAATTTCCTTTTTTTCTCTTTCTCTCTTTAACAAACATCATCATTTTACAAAATAAGGTTAAAATTAACTTTTGATTAGATCTACTAGCCAATAAGAAACTTTCTATCCACCTGGCATGTAATTTCTTTTAATATCTTCAACAAGAAAAATATTTTGTTAGACGTCAATTGATAAGATGGGTGACATAATGATGATGGGTAAAAAATAAATTCCGTAATTAAATGGTCCGTAAATTGGAATTTAAAAGATCATTTTGATTATACGGCTAAGTTCGGGAGTTTGTTCATAAAAACTAAGGGGGATTGTGTAAAAGTGAGCGTTGGTTTTACTTAAGGGTTGAAAAAGTCGCTTTCCAATTTTGGTCTTTCTCAAAACTGACAGCCCATCGAGGACGTGATGAGCCGAAAATCACTGCAAGTAAAGGAAGAGAAACTGATGACCACCTTCACATCGGGTTTCACGCATTGTTTTCCCGCCTCAAGATAGATGGAATGAGCCCTCGTTAGCGCTGCACTATTTCCCGTCCGAAGGCACTCTTTATTTAAGCTGTCTAAAGCACACCCTATTAATACCCCGGGTGCGAGAATCGAGATGCCAGCTCGGAAGCTCAGATTAGGATCCACCTATCACCCGAAATTACAAACACACGTCAAGCGCTTCCATTAGAGATGAAGGGAAAACAGAGGCGACGCCACTAAACGAAGCGCGACTGGAAAAAGCGCGCTCTTGCCAGAAAAACTTTCAGCAGCGCGCGGCGAGAAGCTTAAATTTAACGTGTCTCCCGAAATCCCTCCTCCAGATTGCTTATCTGCCCCTCAACAAGCTGGAGCGCTCAGGTGTTGGGGCACTTGTTGATGGACAGCCCGGAGGAAGGAAGGGAGCATTATTTTTGGCCCGGGGATTACCTCAGACTGACGTCATAAATTCGGATTCGAGTGACTTGTGCCGAATGATGAGGCGGGGGATCAAGAAACAATTTCGGACGCTCTAAATACCCGCTTGTGTTTCCCCGTCAGGAAAATGGGGCGCGTAGGGCTTTCCCCGTGTGGGGGAAATATTAAAATGCCATCCCGCCTCATTTCGCTCATGTGAAATGTTTTCATTGGAGTTGGTGACATCGCCGGCCTGAAAGTTTAACTGGCTGTCGACTAGTTTCCGTTTTCGAGGTAATCGACTTGGAAACCTCTCCCCCATTCCATTTGGAAGGGAATTTCGCGCGAATTTTACCTCACTGAGAACTGAATCGTTATCGAGATGTTTTGGGTTTTGCTTCCCACAGAGCAACTATTCATTTTGTCCCGTGTAATGTCTTATTTAAATCTTGCGCCATAAAACCACAACCAAACCGAACCTAAATAATGTAGACTGGTTAGTATCAGAATGGCGTAAGTCCCTTTTCCAACAAGTTAGAACGAGTACCGTCTCATAGAAGTAAAACAATTTGAATTGCTTGATCACCAAATCTCTATCTGACATCCTTCAAGAATCTGTAGAAACGCGTTTAGTTTATTTCTATGGTATGCTAAAGTAGGACTCCCCTTTCCATTATAAACTGCTTATTTATTAAACTTGTTATTTTTACGTGTTGTGTTATTTCGGATTATAATTCCTATAACTGTCATTGCAGTCATTTCATATGGAGTTCGGGTTTTTATATTTATTATATAGAACTGTAAACAATTTAAAAATCTCGTTTGGAGTGCCCCTTTTTAAATAATTTAATATTAATTGAATTGTATTTCAACACAAAAACGTTTAACCTAACTTACTCACATCTTCTTCCCAAGTTTTTACATCATTAAAACTTGTCCTTTAATCATTTAATAGCAATGATACATATACCAATATTCCAATATAAATATTTTATCCCTTTGACAAGTTTCTTTTATAATATGAATTGCATAAAACCTCTCTCTTTACTGGTGATTGCAAACATCGTACTGTAAAGCAGTTTTCCTTCACCACTTCTCCAATTTATATTTTACTCGTTCTATCAGTAAAATATTTTCTCTAAATAAAAACACCAACTACACAACGTGCAAGAACAATTAAATAAAGTTTTCACGAGACGTTACCCCCAACCCCCCCCCCCAAAAAAGCCCATCTATAGCAGAGAAAAGGATGTCAGAATCACGTAGCCATGAGAAGTGAGTTGTCCACTATCTGTGAAGCTCTAATTCGCGACTCCAAGTGAAAAGTGTTTCCCCCAAGTGCTCCCCCAATAAATACCCCTAAATTAAGCCCCTGAGCTGACATCCTGAGTTATGAGCCATGCCACTGCAGTGGTTCAGCATCCGAGCTCTAATGGATGATGTCCACTTACTGGCTTCCACTGCCTCTTGAAAATGCCGAGCACCACAGAATGGGAATCTCGGCTACCGTTTGTCTCTTTCCTCTCGCTCTCTAAAAACAAATGAAAGGCTTGTATTGCGTTGCGAGGATAAATGGCTTTGTGTTTTGTTTTAAAGCTTTGGTCAAAACGGGAGGATAAGGTAAAAGTTAACCAGGTTTTTTAAATGCGTGAAAGGAGAAATTATATTAGATATATAATCTGAGTAACACAATCGGACCCCTTATAGTGGTTAAATTAGAAAACAGTTTGCTTTTAACGCGGGTTCACCACAACCTATACTATCAGAATGTTAGTTGTTAATTGTAAAGATGTTAATATATATATGACTGTTATTATAACCGGATAGTTCACTATAGCCCAGACACACTAAAGCAGGTTTTGACTTTAAGTAAACTGCAGTTATAACAGGATAATCAGTTGGTTGGTACTAAATCCATAAATTATTTTAATTTTATAAATTACTAGCGCTGACGCGCTAGACCCGGGCTTCGCCCGGGTTTCACTTTTTTAATAAATATCATCTGGTGCGTTACAGATGGGCTTGGCCAGTCCATTTCTAAAAAAAATTATCCTGGTGTGTTACAGATGGGCTTCGCCAGTCCAAATGTGGAAATAGTTAAATAAAGGAACCACTTTTATGTTTATTAGGGTGTCTCAAAAAAAACTTTTTTTCGAAAAACCTCGCTCCCCAGGGCTTTTCCCATTCCTTTTGGTCCCAAAAGATAGTGTGTAAAGTTTCAGCCCCCTAAGTTAACTCTAGGGTTTGCCTGTAGAGCCCCAAAGTTTGAAAAAAGTGGAAAAAATGACCAATTTTCAGAATTTTTAAAAATTATATTTTAAGATTGATACTGCGATAAAACTGGTTCAAATGTGTCATTTAGGACTTATTTAGATGGAATATATTTATTTATGTGTATTAACTGCACCCTATAGCCCTTATAATTTAAGATTAAAACGTACTACTTAAGGACGTTGCACTCGCCAAAGCTTATAATGCACTACAGGTGGACGAAATGAATTAAATTTGAATTTCTTCGAAGGAACTCCCTCAAATGATGCCACTTGGTGCTAAATTGATATTATAAATTATAAAAACCCTTGAAATAACAATAATGAGGTCTTCCACTGAGCTTTTAATGTAAAAAGTGATTTTCTTCAAAATTTCTCTTTTCCAGCTGATCAAACCCAAAATTTATATTAAAAATGATGGTTGTTGTACTTTTTTAGATACCAAACAATGAAATCTTCATAGGGGTTTCATTTTTAAGAAGTAAAAATAAATTTTAAACCGCACAGATCGGAAATGACATGGAACATTCCTATACCAGATGTGAAAATTGATTTTCTTTTTTCAAAGTTAGGAAAATAGTTTAATGCTTGTGAATCTTGGTTAAAATGTTAAAGAAAGCAGTTTTTAATTAAAATTTTCCCCTAATACGTTAAAAGGAAGTAATTTTCCAAACTTAAAAAAAGAAAATCGATTTTAACGTCTGGCATAGGAAATAACCATGTCAATTCTGATCTGTGCGGTTTAAAATTTAATTCAACTTATTAAAAATGAAACCCCCATAAAGTTTTAAATGTTTGGTATCTAAAAAAGTACAACAACCATCATTTTTAATATAAATTTTGGGTTTGATCAGCTGGAAAAGAGAAATTTTGAAGAAAATCACTTTTTACATTAAAAGCTCAGTGGAAGACCTCATTATTGTTATTTCAAGGGTTTTTATAATTTATAATATCAATTTAGCACCAAGTGGCATCATTTGAGGGAGTTCCTTCGAAGAAATTCAAATTTAATTCATTTCGTCCACCGGTAGTGCATTATAAGCTTTGGCGAGTGCAACGTCCTTAAGTAGTAAGCTTTAATCTTAAATTATAGGGGCTATAGGATGCAGTTAATACACATAAATAAATATATTCCATCTGAATAAGTCCTAAATGACACATTTGAACCAGTTTTATTGCAGTATCAATCTGAAAATATAATTTTTAAAAATTCTGAAAATACGTCATTTTTTCCACTTTTTTCAAACTTTGGGGCTCTACAGGCAAACCCTAGAGTTAACTTTGGGGGCTGAAACTTTACACACTATCTTTTGGGACCAAAAGGAATGGGAAAAGCCCTGGGGAGCGAGGTTTTTCGAAAAAAAGTTTTTTTTGAGACACCCTAATGTTTATGCTACAACAATGGATTTTAAACTACAATAATAGATTTCAATCTGCAACAATCGAGAATATGCCTACAACAATTAAAGTTACATCTTCTGTTATTATATTTACAACAATGGGTTTGCCATGAAGTTAAGCATGAAATTTGGGTTTTTAAGCATAAAATTGGCCCAAAAAGTTATTAGGATGCATCGATTTTAAATTATTTTTATTCAGAAACCTTCCCTGGAGCGAGTAGATCAACGTGGTATAGTTTAAATGTTAATGTAGCTTCGAAAAGTTTAAAACTATAAAGGACATACAGACATACATACATACAAACATTGATTTTTATATATATAGATTTTTGTTTTTTACATAATCTTTTTGATGAAATTTAATCATCTTTAATTGTAATGTTTATTGATTATATAATTAAAAGAGGACTCTTTTGGGAATAAAAAATATTTAAAGAAAAACGTATATCAATCGAGATTAAATGGCTTTACCCGAAAAGAAGTCCCATTATTCCCGACATGAAAAAAAGGAAAATTCTTTAAGTCAATGGTTGTTTGTTTTAAATTTTAAAGACAGGCCATTGTAATGCATTCTGTCAACTGGACTGGAAAAATTGAATGCTTATAAAAGTGCGTTTTTGGGTATTGATGTGTATGAACTCCCTGCATTAAAGTTATTTCCTGTTTTGAATTTGCAAATTTTCCTACAAGTACAAATATCCTGCAGCAAATTTTTACTCAATTTCAATTTGCAAATTATCCCGGAGAACTTAACTTTTAAAAAGTTTTTAAGTCATTCCGTTCCCCTTAGGAAAAGTTTTGAATTTTAACCTTTGAAAGTAGTGTTTTAACTCATTTTAGGACGTTTTGAGTTAAGCTCAAAGAGATAAAGTAAAAAGACTCTTTGTAAAGCCACGGTCAATTAAAATCAGCTTAAATGGCAAAAATTTGGGGTTTGAGGTTCCTCCCTCTTTATTTTTTTCATTCTCCTTAATTTTTTGAAATTAAACCGTTTAAAGTAGTAGTGTTTTAACTAATTTTTAGGGGGGGGAAGATTCACCTTTTGAATCCTAAGATGCCTGATATTACCAATGTATCCAATGGGAAATTAGGGGCGGCATAGGACTGGAAGGGTTAACCTTTTGAATCCTAAGATACCTGATATTACCAATGTATCCAATGGGAAATTAGGGGCGGCATAGGACTGGAAGGGTTAGCCTTTTGAATCCTAAGATACCTGATATTACCAATGTATCCAATGGGAAATTAGGGGCGGCTTAGGACTGAAAGGGTTAACCTTTTGAATCCTAAGATGCCTAATATTACCAATGAATCCAATGGGAAATTAGGGGTGGCTTAGGACTGAAAGGGTTAACCTTTTGAATCCTAAGATGCTTAATATTACCAATGAATCCAATGGGAAATTAGGGGAGGCATAGGACTGGAAGGGTTAGCCTTTTGAATCCTAAGATACCTGATATTACCAATGTATCCAATGGGAAATTAGGGGCAGCTTAGGACTGAAAGGGTTAACCTTTTGAATCCTAAGATGCCTAATATTACCAATGAATCCAATGGGAAATTAGGGGTGGCTTAGGACTGAAAGGGTTAACCTTTTGAATCCTAAGATGCTTAATATTACCAATGAATCCAATGGGAAATTAGGGGAGGCATAGGACTGGAAGGGTTAGCCTTTTGAATCCTAAGATACCTGATATTACCAATGTATCCAATGGGAAATTAGGGGCGGCTTAGGACTGAAAGGGTTAACCTTTTGAATCCTAAGATGCCTAATATTACCAATGAATCCAATGGGAAATTAGGGGTGGCTTAGGACTGAAAGGGTTAACCTTTTGAATCCTAAGATGCTTAATATTACCAATGAATCCAATGGGAAATTAGGGGAGGCATAGGACTGGAAGGGTTAGCCTTTTGAATCCTAAGATACCTGATATTACCAATGTATCCAATGGGAAATTAGGGGCGGCTTAGGACTGAAAGGGTTAACCTTTTGAATCCTAAGATGCCTAATATTACCAATGAATCCAATGGGAAATTAGGGGTGGCTTAGGACTGAAAGGGTTAACCTTTTGAATCCTAAGATGCTTAATATTACCAATGAATCCAATGGGAAATTAGGGGAGGCATAGGACTGGAAGGGTTAGCCTTTTGAATCCTAAGATACCTGATATTACCAATGTATCCAATGGGAAATTAGGGGCGGCTTAGGACTGAAAGGGTTAACCTTTTGAATCCTAAGATGCCTAATATTACCAATGAATCCAATGGGAAATTAGGGGTGGCTTAGGACTGAAAGGGTTAACCTTTTGAATCCTAAGATGCTTAATATTACCAATGAATCCAATGGGAAATTAGGGGAGGCATAGGACTGGAAGGGTTAGCCTTTTGAATCCTAAGATACCTGATATTACCAATGTATCCAATGGGAAATTAGGGGCGGCTTAGGACTGAAAGGGTTAACCTTTTGAATCCTAAGATGCCTAATATTACCAATGAATCCAATGGGAAATTAGGGGCGGCTTAGGACTGAAAGGGTTAACCTTTTGAATCCTAAGATGCCTAATATTACCAATGAATCCAATGGGAAATTAGGGGCGGCTTACGACTGAAAGGGTTAACCTTTTGAATCCTAAGATGCCTAATATTACCAATGAATCCAATGGGAAATTAGGGGCGGCTTAGGACTGAAAGGATTAATCTTCAGAGGAGAACTCCGCATTTGAATCCCTCCCTCCGCATTCCCGACAGCAAACGGATCACTCCGCACCAACAACCTATAAAACATTCCGGGACTCGTATCAAAATAAAGAAATGAAACTCAATTTCATTTTTGCAACATTTGGCTGTAAGTGGACACTATAAAAACAAGCCGGGTTAGTTCGTCTTGCCTCAGTGCCAGTTGGCTACTTGCCCAGCCATCAGTGGCAGTTTCTCGCACAAAGAAGCGGAGAATGAAAATAAAAAAAGAAGATATCCTAAATCTTCTGCCAGATGCGTCGTTAATAGTACCTGAAAAGATCGATAGGACACACGTGAAGCCAAACATCTATCATCAGAGGCCAAAGCGCTTCACATCTTCACATTGGGCCTTCGTCCCAATCTGACCTCCTTCCTTTCAAAAATATTTAGGTTCATTGTCCCGGATGAGTACGAGAATATATATATATCGGAGTATTTTAATCGCTCTTAACTTTTGGACCAGTTTTGAGGAATGCGGGAGTCATTCATTGATTTGAATGTTTGGGAAGTTCAGATATGTTTATTGCTTGCTGTTTTGAAATTGAATTTGATTGGCTTGATAGTAACATTTTTATGAATGCTTTGGGTTGTTATTAGATGATGTTATACATTCCAAAACATGCGTTTTTATTCGCTTATGTGAATCGGAATTTGTGTATAATTGTTTGGTAGAAATAGCTGTTTTTCTACTCTTAAATGCTTTATACTTTTTTATGAATGCCTTGGCTTTTAAAAAAGAAATTTTCAAACCAAACTTTAACTTGTTCCAAATTATCTTCTCCTAAGAAATGTACGCGTTAAACTTTTGATCGGAAAGAGAAATTTTATTTTACTTGAAAATTTATAAGCTCATTGGATTTCTTCACTGTTAAAAATGATCTTCAAGAAATTAATGACGAAATACTTTCTGCCTTTTGATTAACCATGCTCTCAAAAAACTATGTTTCGATAACTGCCAAAAAAATACGGTTTAGTATTGAAACAAAATTTGCGATAAAGTATCTTTATTTTTCTCTTCTCTACAAAAACGTATTAAATTCCATTAAAATATTTTGAACCGTATTACTATAATTCTTTGATATTTTAACGAATATTTTACCCTTTCAATAAATAACAATAACGTAAAAGGTTATTCATAATAACACTTCATGATATTGCCTAGTAGCATTCTACGATTCCTTACCACCATGCCCAAAGCGCTATCTGCTTTCTTGGTCATTTTCAGCTTCACCTTAGAGTACTTTTGAAGTTCCTGGATGCACAGCACACCATGCTATATCCTACCATTGAGGTGCTTGCAGCAACAAGGAGCTAACTCCAATGTAAAGCTGCTGGAGTTAGCTCATTGTTGCTTCAAGCACTTCAATTGTAATTTTTTAATAAATTTTCAGAAAACTAAGTAATCCGTTGCTCTTATGTGTAGAAGCACCTTTAATTGCCAAACTTTGAATGCGTTTGTCTTGAAACTAGGAAAAGTCATTTGACGTTTTTGGCATGGTTTTAACGATAATAACCGATATCAAATTACATTATAACGATATTATGTCAGTTGATATCAGAACAATATCGGTTAATATAAACTACTTAAGTTAACTGCCCTTCAACTAACATTTCTAATCTCTTTTCCAGGTGAAAATCTGGTTCCAAAACCGGCGCACCAAATGGAAGAAGCTGGAGAACATATCAAACGCCGAGGCAGCCGAGCACAAACACACTCCGGAGAAGTCCAGCAAGGCCAAGAGCGGCAAGTCCAGCAAGAATTCCAGCAAAGGCAGCAGCACGGGCCCCACCACCCCTGGGTCTGACCCCCCAACGGCCCCAGTCCACCCACAACCACTGACCAACGGCAAAGTGTGCAACAGCGAACTCAGCAACGGACTCTCGCTGGACGGACTGGACGTCAAAGCCCCCGTCTTGGAGAACGGCCACCCCCCGGACGGGGGACCAACCCCCGAAAGAGCGGCCTCTGCCCCCCTGCAATCCCTGAGTAGCCCTAGTCATCGAGGGGAGCTTCTGCACTACCCCTTTCTACCCCACAGCCAAATAAAGGAGGACTCACCTTCACAGCCGAGTTCGCCCGTCAACTGCAATGGGTCGTATCTGGAGAGGAGTGACCACGAAATGGAAGAACCTCACTGATACTGGACTACAACCACGGGTTGCTCTCTCTGAACTCACCAGACACATCCTATCCCCTCGAGCTGTTTTGAGCTCGTATTGTTGTTCATATATTTAAAGACATCACGGAGGGCCATTCTCCAATGAACTCCAAGTCACTCATTTGTTAAATTCGATCTCTGCCATTTGAGGTCATTTTAAAGGTTTTTATGAAGGTAACTAGATTCGACGTGCTTGTATTGTTGAAATTTAACTCGGTGTAACGATGTCTTTAAATGGCATTTTAATCCATGTTAGACTACATTCTGCTGCTTCAGACTCACACATCCTAACGCCAGATTCATCATATCTTCTGACTCTGAACAGTGCGGTCAATGAGCTTTTCATCTTTAATTTCGTGTCGCGGCTGCGATTGTGGTATGAAGAAGAAAAATGAGTAGTGAGACGTTTGCTGTAAATGCGTCATTTTCTTCTGATACCACATGGTACATAAGAAACTGTATAGATATAGCATATATTTCTATCTTTTTAAAAGAGAAGACCAGAACTCGTAAGGTCTTAGAGTTTTAGCTGGGCCTACCAGGATCTTCTGCCTTAAAATACTGTCACTTTCTGCCGTGAAACCAGTGCTATTGGTCTAGGTATTGTGTACAAGGCCTATTTGTTTCTGTGTTGAATGTTTGTGCTGTCAAAAGAATAAAAATTATTGTAGACACTGTTGTTGATGTTCTTTCATTGTTTTTTCCAACTCAACAGAATAAACACAATTTTAAAGAATGGAGCATCATAAAAACAAAACAATTCAAGAAGGTATTTGCCTTTTTAATCTGTATCAAAATTTTCTCTTTGGAAATGTTATTTCAGTGAGTCTCATATTTCATTTTTAAAAATAAGAGTACCAGGTAAAATAAAGTTATCCCATCGAAACACATAAGAGGAATAACTGAAACATACCAGTTTAATTTATATTTAAAGGTTAAATATTCTTGAACAAACTCTTTTAAACAGTAGGAATAAATCGACCGAATCACACACACACAAATATTTTGTTAAAAGGACCAGAGGGGGTATTTAAGTTTAAAAAAAACACGATAATTTTTTTTTAGTAAAAAATATAATTATTGAAGAAAAAGACCTTTAGATCTGTAAATACATATAATGCCATTCTAAATCATCATCGTATCCTTTGTCTCCATTTCTAATATATTTTAAGTGGTTTTTAATAGCTTTTTTATAATTAGTAAGTAATAATCATTTAGGTACTTTGGCACATAAATTTTCTAACTACAAAAAAAGAAACTTTGTTACAATACATATTTTAAATCTAGGGACATAATTTCTAAGTAGAACATACATCTACAACAAAAACCCAGACAAAGCTATATAAGTATAAATTGTTAAATGAAAGGTAATAAAAAATAATATAAAAACAAAATCCATAACAATAAATTCCAAAATAAAATTGAATCAACTAGGTATTATATTTTAAGCATTTCTAACTCCAAGAAACTCATAGTTCTTTACTTTAAAATAACGCGCATACCTACTAAAATAAAATACAAAAGCTAAAATATTATTCTAAAAATCTCACAAAAATATTAAAATTCATAAAAAAAACTCTATTTTTTATTACTTTATGTTATAACCAAATAGTTTAAAATATTATAGGACATCATAAATCCTCATAATTAAAGTAGAGTAACAGTAGTAATTGAATTTTTTATTTGCCATTCAGCCCAAAAAAACAATCCAAAAAATAACTAATCATTAATCATTTCTAAAATAATCGTTTATTACATCATCACAACTATTACATCATACCATTCCTCTGACTTACGTAAGTTTGAATTTCTTTCCCAATCTTGACTCATTAGTTCATAAGTCCTACGATTCTCAAAAGAAAATTGAACCCATCATCAATCCCCATTCAAAAAAGACAGCACACGAGAGCCAAATTTCAATCGCGGAAGAAGAAGTTCAAAGGCAATCAGATACCCCATCCACCACACACGCAGTAGTTTATCACAGACAAGCAATGAGCAATCTCACTAAAGACCTGCAAAGCCCCCAACCCAATATAATAGCGATGCTTAAAGCATTTCAATTTCCGATCAACGCGATGAAATCATGGAAGCCTCCAAAAACTCCCCCGATAAATACACACAAAAAATTAATCCGAGGGGGGTAACCGGCAGGTGCACTCTTCTCCCTAATTTCAATATCCCCGTAATTGCCAAAGGGGGTTCGGGGATCGATAAAAAGGGAATAAAGATCACATCCCTGTGTTAAGCGAGCCAAAAGAAATGACCCTTTCCGGGGTGCTCCATGTCATTTGTATGTTTATCACTGGAGCGCTCCTTTTTACAAATGATATGACAGATTATTCGGTGGTTTGTGCCAGGGCTCCTTGAAGAAGAAGAAAAGACACGGATAGCAAAACCTTTCCCTTTTAGATCGGAAGGCTTTTGTCGGGGTCCCGTAAGCGAGTTCGTCATTATTTCGAGACCCATTCGATTGGTAGTCAGTGTGGTGTCTTTTGAGGGGATATATAGATCTATTGGGGAACTGTGTAGTAGGCGCTTCTTTTCTGTTAAGTTTTGAGGAATGTGGGTTGGTGCTCGATAAATGTTTTTGAGGGTAGATTGGGCAAAGACTGGTCAATTTATGTTGATGGAAGTTTATCTCGCTTTATATAAGTTAAGACTCATTCTTAAATAAATAACGCCAATAAGGTAAAAATTGACCAAAAAGGGGTATTCTTTACGTTCTTTGTTACTAGAAGAGAACGACTTAACATTTTTCCAACGACATATTACAACTATCAGTAAATAAGGAAAAATAAAAATTTCAAATTTTCTAGATTTTTCTCATATGAGGTTTTTCACAGAGCTGTTATGCAAAACTCGTATCTTTAAAGGGATTTTTCTCAGTAGTAAGTATATGTTTTTGATTGGTTTATGTATCTTTTTCTTAAAACCTATCGAAACACAACTTAAACAAAAAGTTTACGAGCATAGCTTAAACATATTTGTATACATTTATATTTTAATATACAGGGTGTATCTGAAGTGGTGCAACAAACTTTCAGGGATGATAGTAATCATCAAGACGAACAAGAATCGGTATAGAAAGGGGGGTCCCAGACCAAATCCCAGGGAGTTAAAAATGGAGTGACACCCAAAAAAAATCATTCAAAAATTCAATTTGTAGAAGAACTACTATTGGTAAAAACTTAATTATGGTCTCAAAAATTGTGGTTTAATATGGTCTTTAAAATTACCTCAAAAGTCTTCACTTTAAAATTTGTTTTATTATGAAAAATGCGGTGCGCAACAGCTGTTCTGGAAACAGCTCTAGAAAACTGCTTGCGTACCTAAAAAACAAACTTTAACAGGATCTCAAGCCTTTAATATTGATTGTATTTAAGTGAAACTTTGGAATTAAGGGTTTTCAACTATGATCTTTCAGATTATCAAATCAAAAGAAATGATTTCGAAATACAAAATAAGGTTTTGGCAGATTTTTCACATTTTTTTGTGTTTTTTAACTTTTTTCATAATAAAACAAATTTTAAAGTGAAGACTTTTGAGGTAATTTTAAAGATCATATTAAACCACAATTTTTGAGACCATAATTACATTTTTACCAATAGTAGTTCTTCTACGAATTGAATTTTTCAATGATTTTTTTTGGGGTGTCGCTCCATTTTTAACTCCCTGGGATTTGATCTGGGACCCCCTTTCTATACCGATTCTTGTTCGTCTTGATGAGTACTATATTCCCTGAAAGTTTGTTGTACCATTTCAGATACACCCTGTATAAATATTTACTATTTTTTTTAGGAAAATTAAGTTTGATAAATCGTCTATATTAAAAATTCGATTTCTTTAATTTTATTATTTTACCAATGTTTTAAGCCTGGAAAAAATTGGTTCACCTAAATAAAACGATAACTTATTCCAAATACAGGGAAAATTCAGAATTCTGGGCATTATACCAAGACTTTCTTCAAAAAATTCCCTTACTTTAATTTCAAAATATTATAAAATGATTATTAAGCATCCTTAACAAAATGATGACGGCAAAAAACAGGAGGGGAATCTAGTGGCAAATATGCTAACTACATCTGTAGTGTTACCATATCACAAAAGGTAATACCGGGTGTTTCAAAAGTCCGTTTCACGGCTTTTATTTGTAACCAACGTCTCCTCGGGTCATGGAAATAAGGTTTACCCCTAGGTAAGTGACCCCGGAGAATCCTTTGAGATGACTTACAGCGCTCCTAGCGGCAACACAAAAAAGTAAAAAAAATATTGAAAACCTAAAGGTGGTAGAGCAAAAACCTAAATGAGAGTATTAGTGCCACCGTTATGAATAACTCCCTGAAAAAATTTAATGAAATATCGTGAATATTAACGGAGATATTAGCATGTGAAAATAGCATCACTTTTTCAGACCACAAAAAAAAGAAAAAACTCACAAATTTGCAAAATATTTTTTGGTAATCAGTAGTTTTATGTGTTTTTAATTAAATAAAGACAAAATCGAATAAAAAAATTTAAAAAACGCACATTTGCAAACCTTTTCTTTTTTGATGCCTGAAAAGAGCTATTTCCACATGCTAACATCTCCGTGAATATTCACGATATTTTCATTAAATTTTTTTAATGAAATTCTTTCATGACCCGAGAAGACGTTGGTTCCAAATAAAAGTAATGATCGTTAAACGGACTTTTGAAACACCCGATAGAACTAAAGGTACACCTATATCCAAGGTACGCCACCTTCCCCTATATTAAAATTTCATAAATTGAATGAAGTTCTATCATCCTCTCACTAGTTTAAGTGCAACAAAAATTTTTGAAGGATTTTACTCACTTCAGAAACTACCAATCCACCCTTTAGGTTACATAGGAAGGATTTTCATCAAAATAAGTGTTTCTGTAACTATTTTTGCGCCGATTTTCTTACTAACCCCCTTTAACAAACACTTTCTGCTTTCACAATCCAATTGACAGCGCTCAACAAAGGCATTAAACCCCCAATTTCTTCCCCTCGTGGATTCAGCAAGGCTTGAATTTTTGTGCACATCCCCATTTTTGATAAACAGTAATAGCAAAAATGTAACTGTAATTGTCTTTAAAGAGTGCGGCAATGATTGGAGTCTGGGGAAAATCGAGAAAATCGTAGGGATTTTGACCCTGAATAAATCCTTTTTTGATCACCACAAACGCTTGATAAACGAAAAAAATGAAAGTATGGGGAAAGTAACCATCTGAGCTAAAAAAAGATGCCAAGAATGGAAAAGGAAAAGGAAGAAAGAGTAAAAGGAGAAAAAGTATATTTTTTGGTCATCCATAATCTACTTTCTTCTTTATGCCTTTTCTCACTTTCCCTCCTTCTTTTTCGGCCCAAGGGGGAATGCCCCCCCTTGAATCCGCGCCTGATGACATCTCACCTAGCGTGCTCCACCTCAAGAGGTGACGGAAAACAGTTGAAGAACAGCGGCAGGAACACGATCCCGTAGCGCCCACTGTCCCCAATGCGGGGAACCCCTCCGCGCGGACCCGCAACAGGAAGCGGGTCGATTGCGGATTTTATGGCCACTCAATGGCAGTTAAGGCCGATTTTATGTGCCAGGGAGAAGCGAATAGGCTGGCCGTAAACGGTCGGCCGCTACCGCTCCCTGCGCAAATACGAGGCCCTAAAAATTGAGGTATAATGCGACAGTTAAGGTTTATTTCCCTCAAATAAGCACGGGGCTGCGGTGGGTCGGATTAAGTGGTGATCACGTCATCTCGGCACGCAGATCGCGACGGTTCTTGAGGGGCCCCTAGGATCGTTTAGGGGGGGGGTTCTTAGATGAAGCCCTGCTCGAATATATGGGGGGTGTATAGGGGAGATGATATCTGCACCCCCAATATATTTCATCTGCTCGGAATGATAGTGAGGTAAGTCCCATGTTGCAAAATTTGGGATAAGTATGTTTTAGGTCTCTCTTTAGATACTTTTAGGTGTGGTTGTCGTCAAAGTCAAAAAAGTCCAGTAACGAATTTGTGATAGTAACTTCAAAAATGCTTTTCCCATGGGAACATCACATATGCCATTACAGAAAACCTTCAGTTTGCTCAAATTTCTGTTTAGGTGTGGACTTATCCCACTCTCATTCTGAACAACATACATTTCTTCATTAGACACTGTCGCTGCTCGATAACCAATTGGGGATAACTCATTGAACCAATTTACCCAGATATATGGGATGCTGTAATGCCATTATATCTTGGTAGTCCTTTCAATCATTATTTTCTGCCGAAAGCTCATCTAGAACTTAATGCTGATAAGGTATCAAATTTTGGTCAATATTTTGACATAGAAAATTAGGTATTATTGTACAGGAACAAAGTAACCTATAAAAAGAATGGGAAAGGAAAATGCAATCTTTTGCAATGAAAATGCTTGATTTTGTTGTCTGGATTTTTAAAACGGTTATTGATTTATCAGAGTTAAAAAAATAAATGCATTATTTGTTTAAAAAATTTTTAAACTTTTCTCTTTAATTTTATTGATTGAAATATAATTTGCAACAATTTTACTCACACTACCCAGTACTGTACTTTTATAAACAAATAGTGACAACATACTTTTAAAAAGATTTAATAAATCTAACTAAATCCACACACAAAAAAATCTTCAGTTAGTTATAAAGTTTCGCGATTCATAGTAAAACGTATTTGGTGTGATATATAGTATTTCTTAAGTAGTAATTTCATTTCCTTTTAAAGAATAATAATTTCACATGATGATGAACTAAGAAATATTGCACTAAATAAATATATTTTATATAATAATATAACTTATTCATTTAATGAATGGTTAAATATTTATAGTATATAGTAATTCAAAAAAATTAAACAAATATTCCCCCTGAAACACAATGTTATTTCTAACTTCTTAACGAAAAATAAAGTTTGTTTCCAAAATACATAATTTTATCTACAATTCAGAATTCAAAAAATTAATTGTTAAGAAAAAAATACTCCAAAGGAGAAAACACACACAAGTTTTAAACAATTAAAAAACTAATTTAAAGCATCTTTATACCTTCTAAAATTATTCCTTCCAGTTTTTATTTTAAAGTTTGAGAATGATGTTTAACACAATTAAAACTCTACAAACCATTAAATTACTTTTCCCTATATTCTTCCTTTTATCATATGATTATCAACATTCAAGTTAAAACTAACTTTCGAAAAAAATATTTGTTTATATTTTTATCACAGTCTCTCTGGGAAGAAATCGATGAAAAAGTTATGTCAATAAAAATTACGAGACTATAGAATCCCTCTTTTGCTTTGTAGTAAACAAATGCCAAAAAAGAAAAACAATGCGCAGTACAGCGATCTAACATTATCTTTTAGTCCATTTGGATACGGCCCCTCAGCCCAGGATATCATCTTTAAGCATCATGTTCCAGAATGAATGAATTTCATGTCGATAGATGGCGGCAAAATCGACACGGGAAAACATTTGCGCAAAAAATGTCATCTCCGAACAGGCGAGCTGCACTCCCAATGTAATTGACTGATAATGATCCCCTCCTAGAGACGGGCTCCGGCGAAAAACGGCAAAAATAAAGAGCGGATAAAAAAGCGAATGAAAACCCCCAGAGAAAGGAGTTTTATTTGCGATGTAGCTTCAATGGCACTTCCGCTGGAGATTGAAACGATTTATTTCTTTAATTTGAATTCGAGTCCCTTTTTTCTCTCCCGTCGTCTTTTTCCGGGTAAAGCGATAAGTGCAATAATTGAAGGGTGTTGAGTAACACGAAGATTGGATGGTTTGGAAGCATCGCCGACGAGCTTGATGGAAATAAACGGTTTTCCGCGTCGCAGCGGATTTCGGCGAGTCATTTACATCTGGCGAAAAACCGAAATTGCCGCTCTTTTTAAGTGCCTTAATCCCTCCCTTGTTCGGCAGGGAAAAAAACGAACGGCGAGGGGAAAGGGGAAAAAGGAGTTAACCGACGTTTAAATACTCGGGGCGTAATTTGCTTCTTCTTTTCCGCGTAAAATCCTAATTATTTACGTAGTTGGGGGGAATTTATGATTTTTGCTCGGGTAATTATGAATCCCTTTTAAAAGAGTCATCCCAAATGGAATGATTTAAAATCTATTAAGTGCCGGATGACTTAAGTGCCTTTCGCTGTTCGGATTAAATAATGCTTACGAAATCAGGCTGAAATGGGGCGGCCGCGGCTAAATGTCGCTTTAATTGACTCCTGATTGGCTCTTTTTCCCGTTGCCAGAAGCGTGTTTCTCGGATTGCTACTCTGAGGGGAGACATTGGAGAGGGAGCTTTTAATTGAAAGATGAACGCTCCTTATCCCTCCGCGGGCCCCTGGGCAAAGAATTATTTGAGCACTTTTATACGAAGGGAATCGACAGCCAGAAAGGGAGGTATATTATTTGAGAATGCATGAGGTGAGGGAAGTCGGTTTAATTTTCAAGTAATCATTTTTCAAATCGTGGTTATCTTTAGATATATTTTGTCATTATTAAAATGTCGTAGGCCTTACGAAGAAAATCCACTTAATGTGCTCAATTTTTCTTTAATTGAAATCAAAGCTTTATTAGTGATAGCATATACAAAGAAAGTTATACTAGGTTATATCTAAATTGTAGTACGCTAGTTTTCATACCACAAAAAGAGTAGTTTTTCTTTTTGCTTAATATAATATTTTAGTCTTTCCTTTTCACATTTGTAAACTAAGCTAAAAATATAATTTAATCAATAATTTAAAAATGATTTACTGTTTCCATCCAGCTAAACCTTCTTAAGTTAAGGAAAAATATATGCAGCAACTTTTTTAACACTTAAAAAGTTTTTAGATAGGATAGTTATTTGCATTTTTGTATTATCAGCAGTGGCGGCTCGTAGGTAAGTCAAATGGGGGTTCACAAATAAGTTTTGAAAATATACATACAATTAAGTAAAAAAAGGTAGGGTATCTTATCCTGAATGAAGTAAATGTTTAAATACATTTTTATTAGGTTTTATTTATTATTGACTTCTTTTGACTTATTTAATTTTCATTGGGGGTTCACGTGCTCATGTGCTCCTATGGACAAGCCACCACTGCGTATCTGTATAGTTCTGTACTTTCCTTATAGTTCTGAAGTTCCAGTAAAAATTCCGTGGTTACAGGAAGAAAATTCTTATCCCCTTTTTTCAAGTTGATGATTCATGTAATTTAAACTTTAATTGAGGATATTGCCCTCGTATTTAACTTTAACATCTTTAGTTCATTGCTAAAGATAATCTTCTGACTTCTAATACATAATCCAAGAATAACCCGTGAATACCAATAAAGCTCTGCCGTGGTCTTAAAATTCAAAAGAAACGATATCAGATCCGTTGACCACTTGAGCCCCCTACAGACCATCAGGTGGACAAGTGCTTACACCCAAGTCTAACCACTTAGTTTAACTCCAGGCTAAAGGATTACGGATTTCAAATCTGAAGCATTTGTTGGTTACTCTTTCACAATCAAATCTGTTTTCTTAAGCTGATAATCTCCTTCGTAATCTCCTTGTTTCGTAACCCTCCGTCGGTCGCAATATTAAACGGACGTGTTAGGTCGCAATGTGCCAAAACGCACAATCGAAAGAATCGCAAATTTCTTCCTTTTAATTTCAATGATAAGGTCCTAAAAACAATAAAAGATGTTCATAGTATTATTCAGACATAAAAAATTTTATATTTCTTGTAAATAGTTAAGAACAAAAATTAAAAATAGCGTAAAATTAAGCGTACTTCAGCGGGATGAATTAAATATCTTAAACAAAAAATATACTTAATGATGTGAAACTTGAGGGATATTAATTCTAAATTATTGTTTTGGAACTCATGTCCAAATAATAACCATTCACAAACAAAACTTTAACAGGTAATACAAGGCTGGGCAAATTGACCACTGGCAGTCCCGGTAGCTATTGTAAAATAACTCCAAAATACAATATTTTTAGCTTTAAACTGTCAAATTACAGGTATTAAACGTAGATTTGCATATTGCACAACATTGTTTTTGGTGAGTTTATTGTATAAGGTGCGATTTTGTAGGTGTATGTTTAAACGCAATAAACCAAAAATAATTAGAAAAATAACATACATATTGAGGAAAATTAATTAATATTGATGCGTAACCACTCATAAAATAAATAAAAAAGCATCAGAGATTACAAAAAATAATATTACGTACCTTAGAGACCAATTACACGATCGAGCGCGCTGTCTCAAATAGTAAAATTATGATGAAAACCAAACTAAACAAAGCGCGCGAATTAAATGAATTGGTTGGCGCCATACATCCGGTAAAGATAGGAGACCAGCAAAAATTTCAGACTTCTAACCCCCAAAATAACGGAAAAGCGAACGAAAATGTATGAGGTGTGCGAAAAAGTTCAGTTGCGACCGACGGAGGGGTAACAGCTTTAACTAAGTGTTGTCTCACTTAGTTCTTAGTCCTCAAAAAAGATTTCCTTTGATGTAAAACTGATAAAGATCAGTGAAATAACAATAGAAGCTGTTCCCGAGCTTTCAAGGCCTAAAATTTGGAAACTTGGAAAACATTCCCTTTTCCTGATCTTTATCATAGGAAATTTCAGTTTTACATATAAGGACATCTTTTTTGAGGACTTACTTTTGAAAAATTCGAAATTTATTCGTTTAAACCACCATTATTGGTATTAAGCGTTTTTGAACGAAATGGCCCTACTTTTTGCCTTAAAATTAGAAAATAGGTCTTATGGAGTACAGTTTATAAGTACAAATAATTTATTGTGTCTAAATAAGTTCTAAAAAACATTTATTAGCTAGTTTTATCACAATAGCAAATTTAAAAATGTTTTTTTAATTCTGAAAAAAGATAGGGTTTTTTTCAAAATTTAGGGCTGACTAACTTAAGGGGCTGAAACTTCATGAACTATCTATTGGGACTCAAAGGAATAGGAAAAGCCATGGAGTAAGGTTTTTATTTTTTAAGACATCTTTATATGTGAGGCGGAAAGCGAAAAGGGACCTCTTGTCGGCGTTCGTCAAAGTGGAGTTATTATTTTTTTCTCAATCTGTACAGATTTATGAATATTTTAAGACTATCATCATCCTTGTAGCTCAAAAATGACGAATCGCCAGTAATTAAAAGTTTTAATAGTATAAGTGGATTTCGTGAAAAACGACCTTAAACTTTCAAAATGCTACCCTCTCGTTATTTTTCACAGTTAAGGAATGATTCCAACAGCTAAAATTCGGTTCTAAAGGGTCCAAGGATCGATAAAATCGAGAGAAAAAAATTCGATAGTTTTGACCTTCTTCCGGTTTTTTGGCTTTTTCTCGAAATCATCTTTGCCGACAAGAGGTCCCTTTTCGCTTTCCGCCTCACATATCATCATATTGTATGAAAATAGAGCAAAAGTCTTAAAAACGTAATTTTAGAATATCTTAAAAACTAGAGCTGATGGGTAAAATTGGATGCCACATTCTGAATCAGGAAGTCAAATATATACAAAAACAGCTTTAATATTCCCTGCACCAAAAAAATGTTTTTTTTGGAGACCAGTGTAATTGAATCGTCAGTTGGAAGAAGGGAATAAGTCCAAAAACCAAGTTTTGAGATAATCGAAAAAAACTGTATAAGTAATAGAATTTTCATTGTATAATCACCAAATTTTTACTGGAAGTTCACAACCCTATTTAAAAAACAGAGCAACCATCTAAACAAATATAAGTATATTTAAAAATATTTTATAGTCAAAATAAGTTGATGGACTTATTCCCTTCTTCAACCTTATGAAATTTTTCTGATGAAAAAATCTTAAAAAACCCTTAAATTCACATTTAAATTATACAGGGTGTCCCACGAGAAGTGGCCCAACCCTTTAACTTTTGAACCCCTACAGATATAGTCATGAAAGTGGGGTCTAGGTATAGTAAAGTGACCATGCCCTATCCGATGAGATATTTTTCAACGCCCTCTAGCGGAAAATTTAGGAGTTATAATTTTTATTTTAAAAACTGTGTGAGGTATGTGAAAAAAGTCAATGACTAAGTTGTAGAGCATCATCGATTTAGTAGGAAAATACACCTTAAGCAGAAAAATATCTTGAATAAAATCCCTAAAACGCACGCTCAAATAGGTTGAATTTACGTAGATTTTACGTCTTAAAACGCCCCTCACGAGGTGAAAATGAGAAATTTTTATTTTTATGATTTAAGTAAATGACTAAAAGCATTCTTAGTTCATTAAATTGAAAATTTCTCATTTTCGCCTCGTGAGGAGCGTTTTAAGACGTAAAATCTACGTAAATTCAACCTATTTGAGCGTGCGTTTTAGGGATTTTATTCAAGATATTTTTCTGCTTAAGGTGTATTTTCCTACTAAATCGATGATGCTCTACAACTTAGTCATTGACTTTTTTCACATACCTCACACAGTTTTTAAAATAAAAATTATAACTCCTAAATTTTCCGCTAGAGGGCGTTGAAAAATATCTCATCGGATAGGGCATGGTCACTTTACTATACCTAGACCCCACTTTCATGACTATATCTGTAGGGGTTCAAAAGTTAAAGGGTTGGGCCACTTCTCGTGGGACACCCTGTATTTCTCCTTAGTTTACACCACAAAAGGGTGAAATAAAAGGAATAAGACAAATAAAATTCAAAATTATAGTGAAACTGAGTTATTAGAGCAGTATCAATGGAGTGAGTGAATATGAATGGAGTTAAACATTCCCTGCATAAAAAAGTTTGAAAAAAATTTTAAATTAAAAGAAAATTTCATTTTAACTTAGTTTACAGCTCAAAGAGTAGGAAAAGAAAGACAAATTAACTTTAACTCCAAATTCACTTGAAAAATACAATGAATGGACATCGATTTCACATTTTCAAGGGGCGATATCTCCCTATAGGGGTTAGTTATTTCCCCCTCTTTTCACCCATGTGTAGAGCAAAGCTTGGAGATTGTTTTGAGCACAAAAAGTCAATTTGTCATTTTTAGGACTTATTCCCTTCTTCAAACTGACGATTCAATTGATCAACATAGTTTTGTACTAATAATGATAAGATATAGTTTCTGTGAATTAATTAGGAGTCAAATGTATTTTATTGTAGACTCGCCTCCATTTTGTAAGGATAAACATCAGAATGTTTTCCCTGCAGGTGAGTGAATGTTAAAAACGTTGAAGTCAAAACACTTAATGGAAGGAAGGATAGTATATTTTGTGAGGATTAGGACCAAAAATACTTTTTCAGATTCAGGAGTCTAAATTGCTTCATCCAATTAATAATTGGTCGAAAGTGTTTCGTAAGGATAATGTTTCATGGTAAGAGATCAATTTAATTTTTATGTATAAAGATCAAAGACATTTTCCCTTTAAGTAAGAGAATATGAAAAATGTTTTTTGACCATCAGGAGTCTGAATCGCTTCATCCTGTTTAAAAAATTGGTCAGTAGTGTATTGGTGCATTAATTGTAAGTAAGGATCAAAAATGTTTCATGGCTTTGAGGACCCAAATGTATTTTGTAAGGCATCAAAAGCGTTTTTCCTGGACGATACTCAGAAGTACATCTCTGTTTTTGGGCCTGCCCAATCGACCCCAATAGGGTTGCCGCCCCTATTCTATCTCGCCAGTGGTTAGGCATTAAAAGGTTTGCACGCGATCCGCACGTCCCTAAGCTATGTGGGAATGGCGGAGACAAGCTCAATAACGGGATATGCCGGGGTGACAGGCCGGCCGTCAGGCTGAGAGCGCAGCATCTGCTGTGATGGAAGCTGATTGCTTGCGGAGGAGCCCGATAATAGAAGGGAAGAATCCGGCAACAATTTCAGGTGCTCCATGTCATTCGCAAAGACGTCTTCCATCATCCCATCCTGTTGCGCTGCGCCCGCAATTGTGGCGCTAATGACGCAATCCGTAAGCGATCCGCAACTAAATCACGGAGCGGATACTAAAAAGGATGCTACAGAAAACGGGAGAGGTTGCCTTTCCTGATTTATTCGGCAATCTCTCTGTTGCCTGGATTTCGTGTGGGTTGGGATGTAGTAATTGATGAAATTAAAGCAGTGTGCTGCTGTCCGTTCTTTCGTTCCTCTAAGGAGACGAGACGTCGACTAGTTAGATGTAAGAAAATCTGAAATAAAAAAATGCTCTCCAAAAACTCAAAATTCAATAGGAGTGATATTTTTTTTAAATTTATTGATGAGTTTGGATTTGTAACCGATTGGGAGGGGGTTAAATACTCAAAAGAGATAATGATATGCAATTGTTTTTATTTTTCACCAGTAAAACGAACTTTATCGTAGTTATTAAAGCCCCATATTTCAAAAACTTTAGAAAATACCCTTAAATTAAGAGCCTCGACAGAATTTACGACTTCAATAAAATGGCTATATTATAAAATATTGTAAAGGGTATCAATATGCACTAATGAATTACTCTCTTAGGAGACACCCTAATAACAATGAGTACCTTTTATTTCCTTTTTTTAGTGTTTATTTTACAGATGGTGTAAGGTTTTGTAAAACAAACTTCTACTAAAACTCTCTGACACTACAAGTTCAAGTAATTCAATATTAAGCATATGAAAATCGAAGTTTTTAAAGACAGAATGAAACTATCAGAGAAGAAATGAAGAGAAATCGTAATTTTTCAGCAATCGGTTATTAAAAATATTTATAAATTCTTAAAAAGTTTTCCCATATTTCATTTATATGTATGAAAGGGTATTAATATTTAGTAGACTTTCCAGAGCATGTCATCGATCTTCATATGGTAACCGCTAAGAGGTTTGCTTAATTTTTTAGGGAACCAAATGTATCAAATTTGTAAAAGTGTTTTTAAACCTAAACGAAATAAGTACGAATGACAAAACTTATTGAATGTTTTATAAACAAGGCAGAGTCTACTCCACAGGCTATCTCAAAGTGTTTGTGTCGTTTCTCTCAATATTACGGGGCATCCTTTTATTGACAAAAACAAACCGAACACAGAACTCTAGCCTCGATAAGGCGTGTAAACGGCCATTCGCAGTGACAAAAACGAAAGCAAAGGGTACCCTGTGCTAGATTAATCCATCCAGTACATTAGGGATTGCGTATGAGTTCCTTCGTTTACGGAAGGCAAGAAACAAAAGCTTTTTCTCGGGTGCCCGAAAAGTATCGGCAAAGTAGAAATCTTATTCTGGACGTAAAGAGCTTTCTTTGGGGCGACCATCATCTCACTTTTTCTTTCTGTGCCAATAGTTTGGACGGCCAATCAAAGTGTCAAGCTGTGAGAAGGCGGGCAAGTGGGCGCGCCACCATAGGAGCCAAGAGCGCCAACTCTGGCGGGGTCCGAAAACAACTCGATTAGATCTGGAGAAGGGAGATAATTCGGCGATTCTTTACCGGGGATGCTGCGGATATGAGTTTGTTTAGCCTGAGAGTCAAAATATATCGATGCTAGTATCGATTCCTTGATTGAATCGATATGAATGCAACTTGTAATGTTTAAAAAATAAGTAATTTGTATGAGGATTTTATTTATTAAATTCACTTATAAAATACTTTTCATTTTATTTTATGAAAACTTAAATGAGAAAGGTATTTCTTAAGTTATCTGGAGACCCGTATTTAGAGTTTTTGCAACCCCTTTAATTTTCCGTTCCTTTTCAAAAAAAAATGTTTTGTTCAACTATTCCTAATAGATGCCAACAACAGATTTAGGCCAAAAGAGTCGCGTTTTCTACAAATTAAACATGACAAAATGCAAAATAAACTAAAGGGGTTTGTAATTTTCGTAGTTTCCTAATAAGTTCGCAAAAACCATTCTTTCAAAAGCAAATTAAGGTCATATTACTTCAAATCAGAAAAAAACCTTCTCCCTATTTTCCAAAAAAAAAGAATGTAGTCCACCTCCACGCATAATTGTCCAAGATAATATTCTTGTAAAACGAATTTTTATTCTAATTGTGTAGCATGGATTTGCTGTTATTCTCACAATTAAAAATTCTGTCATCTTGTACTATAATGCACTTGTTGCTCACAATGAATTTATCTCATGGCTTCCTTCATTAAAGAGCAGGGGAAAGTCGGCCAAAATCGGGACCCATAATTTTATTTGTTGAATATTCACTTTATGTGCAATCAAAACAGTCAAAATTGGTGCTAAAACGATAAATTGGCTCCTTATGAATAAAAAAAATACCAAATACATCATAACCATAGCACATATAGATCAGAAAACCACATTTTTCAGATGAGTAAAAAGTCCCGGTTTTATCCGAACTAGTTGGACAAAACCGGGAAAATGGAAGAATTATCAAAATCAAATAGTAACTTAGCAAAAACATTATTTATTGAAAGAAAATTTGCTGGGTATTAAATTCTAGACTTATAGAATTTTAATCTACATAAAATTTTCATAAGAAAATAATAATTTAAATTACACCCTTAATGACCTAGCTTTTAGCCTAAGGGACTTTTAGGAACTTTTTAAGAACAAAAATCACAAATAAATTTGGGCCTTGTTTTTCCACATTGCTGCATTCTTCGTGTGTCCACCCCTTGTCGGTTGTATCCGACTACCCACATCCCGGTTTTGTCCGTTCATGCCATTTTGAAGAAATTTTATTCTAGCTTTGATCAAACAATTCCAAGGCACCAATTAAAACTTTAAAATAATAAGTTAATAATGAGGTATTTAATACGCTGTACTTACCTAAATTAAATTCGAAGGATTTTAGGATCGGTGGAACAATGTGTTGGACGCTTAAATTATAAGATTTTTTGGTGAAATTTCTTAATGCTTCCCTCACCGAGATGGGTTTGTAAATATACTTTCTTTGCACTTGATATTGTTAGGGCGCATGCCTGGAAGTAGTTCTTGAAGTTTCAGCCAAATATCACCAATAATCAAGGAATAAAGCTCGATTCCCTGTTTTGTCCATCTACCCGGTTTAGTTCGAATTTCCCCTATGACAGGGGTTGGCAACCTTTTGAAACGGAAGATCCAAAAGTTACAGTTTGCAAAATTTACCAGTTTTTAAAGATCCTATAAAAATTTTTGTTTCAACGCTTATTATATTTGATTTTAGATTTGGAGGGTGATTTTATAAATTTGTGATTTGTTAGGTAGAGGTATACCCAACATTTTTTCTGAGGTACCTTCTCCTTTCGGGTGCTTTTTTACATCAAGCTTTAGATGAATTACATAAACATTGCAAATTAATTTTAGTAAACTTAATTTCAAAACTTTTTAAACACTGGGCACTTCCAGAAAATTATTTGGAAATTTTCCCTTCAAAATATCGTTTTAGCTCATTTTTAGGTCTTTTTGGATAGCACCGCTCAATATTTAAGTGGCAGAATTTTCAAGGAAAAATAGTAAAGTTAAAATAAGCACCAAAATTTCAAGGGGGTGGGGGTCTTACTTAAGAAAAATTTTGGAAATTTGCCCCTAAAAGTAGGGTTTAATTCATTTTTTTAAGACTTCTATATTAGACCAAATGAGGATCACATTCCTCATAAATCAAAGAATTTTCAAGGAAAAACAGCACATATTATGTTCCAAAATTTTGAGGGGAGTTTGGGGGTTTTCCCCCAGAAATTATTTTACCCTTAAAAGTAGTGCTGTGAGTGTGACTCATCTTAAGAACTTTGGGTTACACAGCTCCATGTGAGTCACACTGATTTGATTAGGTACTTGAAATATATTTTCTGTTTTTAAGGGTTTTAATTATAAATAATTAATTTTTTTCGAATGGAACTGTAGAGTACTTTACATACTGTAGAGTACTGTACTTTACATCAAAAGAGCCGCATGCGGCTCGCGAGCCGCAGGTGGCCGACCCCTGCCCTATGAAGTATCAATTACAAATATCCCCACAAAACTAGAAAAAAATAAGGTAGAGAATACAATACTGATGGCTTCGGATAGGATTAAAGATGTTAATAAGTACTTCCTCTTCACTTACATACATATTTGTATGTGTACAATATTGATAATATTCATGTAGACGAATTTCCAAAAAGTTAACTTTCAGCAAACTTAAAAGCTAAAATAACGAAGCAAAAGGGAACCAGAATTCCTCTTCAATGTTCCACAAACTTATTAGAATGAATCAAGAATCAATTGAACCGTCCGATTCCTCTTGTCAAGACACAAAGCTAACATTATCATACTGTTTTTCAATGTCAGCCTCAAAGAGACTCTTATTGCCATGAGAAAGACGCTTTGGCACGGAAATAAAAGATGTAATTTAATATATTTTTAAGCTTGACACTTTGACTTATGGCACCCCTAAGTGCTGCTACCAAAGGCATTATTCAATGAGTTGAGGACTGAGTATAGCAGTGAAAGCGCCCTTCGCACGAGAAATCTTATACGGAAACACTAATTGAAAAATAAGATCCAACCATTTAAATTGATGGAAAGAAAGGTTTGTTTTGTGAGTCAAGCTCTGGGACAATTGAGGAGGCTACGGAATAGTGTCAGTTATCTTTGGTTTGTGGACAATGGCCTTGTTGTTTTAGGTTGTAGGGATGTGGTTATTGTCAAAACAAAGCTAACTTACAATTATATATTGCCTATTAGATTTACTTTAAATGGATCGATGCAATTTAGAATTCTAAACAACATATAAAAATTTTTAAAATGTAAAATTTTAATTTAATTGATATTAAGTAGAGTTTTAAATTTATTTTGATTATAAAATAAAAAGAATAAAATTAGTCTAATAAAATAACTTAATGTGGTATTAAAAATATGAAAAAATAATGATAGATATAGGTCGTATTTTTTTCAACTAAAATTGATCTAAGTGCTAGACGATATAGTAAAATTTTATCATAAAAAATTCAAAATTAAATAGGATACTTTTAAATTTTAAACCTTTTTTTCTAATGAAATAAACCATCAGATATGTTGAAAATTATTATAACCAACACGTTCTTCTCTTTATGATACTTAATTCACATAATTTTCATTGCCCTTAATGCACTTAACCCTCTTAATGACATTTTTCTAATAAAAACCTAAAGTTGTTCAGCATTGTAAAATAATTCTTACTCATAAAAGTATTTCTTTCAATCCAAACCGGATCTCTCCTTATACTAAGTAAACTTAATAGTTGGAATTTATATATAGGACTTCAATTTATTTATTTAGATTAATTTATCTACAAGCTTATATTTTTTATATAAGTATAATACATACTAGTAATGATCTTATTATTAAACAGTAATCTGCACAATTAAATGTCATTAAAAATCATAATTTTATCTACTGCTATTCAATTGCCCCGACTTAAATTGCATACTTTTCATCACACACCACCAGCATTAACCTTTACACCAAGAAAAAACATCAAAGGCAATGGATCCATTAATGGGTTGGGTTTTCGAAAATAAATTAATTGACGCTCAACATAATAACACTTTAAACCAAGGTAAGGATCTTCAAAATAAAGAGCTGCCAGATCATAGCAGATAAATAACGATGTATTTACTGGTTTTTGACGCTAACTTTTCGTGACTGCAAGAATCTCATCGGTTAATTACCTTAAGCACCTGTTCGTCTCAGAGAGGAGAAGGTATTCCGTTTGAGTCACCCCTTATCAATTAATTAAGTCTTCCTTTATTTTGAGCAAAATCCCATTAATTCTTGACGTTAGAGGTGCTTCGTTTAATTTTGACTTAAATGTTGCAAATCTGCTTTTTTCACCCTTGTTTTTTACGAAAGCTAAAAATAATTACTTTTTGCCAAAAAAAAAGGGCGTTTACCTTTTGAGTGTTTCAAGGAGGCATACTAGAATACAAATGATTACTCAAATTTTTAGTTTTGCATACATAGGGTTTAAAAAGTGAAAATCCAACTTAGTACTTAGTTATACTACACCATCATTCTTCTAAAAAAATTATTAATCATGCATTCTGATATTAATACTGTCCTTGATTGAGTTTTGTTAAAGTTTTACTGACATTTGTATACACACTACTAAAAGATCCTACACACTTTTGATGTTTTTTATTTCAAAAGAAAAAATTAAAGTTTTACTTTAAGGAAAAAAATTGTGAAATTTTAATTTTTAAATAGAAAAATTTTGCTATCAATTCTACGATATATTCTCAGCTTGATTTAATTTGCAGTTGAAAATATTTTCACAAATATAAATTTAAAAATAAAACCCTGGTAAAGTTTATTTTAAGCAACTTATAGTACTTTGTGTACACCTAACAATAAGGCGATACTCCCCTTTTAAAAAAATAAATATGAAAACTAGCGACCAAGAAAACTGTGGTAAAGTTTGTTTTTCAGCATACTGTGTCCTATAAAGGAAAAACAAGTTTTACAGGTTAAGAAATAACTTGAGGAATTACCATGAAAAAAGTCAGAATGGCGTTTTTTTTCAAACATGGGGATAGCTTTAAAAACTTCGTGTTACCACTTGAAGTTTATAAATGTCCTATTTGAATATTTTTAATCGGTTAAAATTTTATTAAAATTTACATTTCTCTTTGAATTTTACGATTTTTCACTAATTTCAATTGTTATTGCCGTTAAATCGAGAGAACAATTATTTAACTATTAAACTATTAAATTATTAAACTATATAAAAAATATTTCCTGCTACCAAGTATCTTTAACTATGTACAATCCAAATATTTATTATTTTATTACTTATTATTTTATTTTGATGGGGTAAATCTTATAATTGTTAAATATTTACAAATTTTTTTCGAAACCTTGAAAAAATAGAATAAGGCTTCGGAATTTAAAATCAGTAAACCTCAAACGTGTAAACTAAACAAAATTCAAACCGAAAAAACCGTTTTCAAACTTTTTTTATTCCGTTTCTTTCACTTATATACTACAGGGTGAAAGAATTACCTGCGTAACACTAAAAGTGCTATAAAATACTGGAATAACAACTGACAAATGAAAAGAAGAGAGGATATACAAAACACGCATTTATATAAGAATATAAATTAAATCTTCTCACGTTGATAAAAGGCCAATTCTCGAGTTGACCGGTTTTTGATTGGAAAAAACATTTATTTGCAGAACAAAACACGCATACTTCTGAAAACATTTTTTAAAACGTATAAGCTGCAAGTGACTGAGCACTGAGATAAACTTATCTTAGCGTTTAAATTGCAGGGCATTGAGTAATACATACTATAATGGAGTGCGTCCAGAGAGGGAAAAATATTATCAATGTTTCCGACACCTGATTTAAGGTGACTTTCCCAAATTTTGAAGCACTCGAGTGATGACGCTTTCCCTTCACCTTCACATCAAAATCAGTCTTTATCTCGAAACACTCTCATGAAGCGTGAACTTCTTATTTTAAGGTTTTTTACAGTAAGTAACAAGCAAATACATAAGAATATTTGTTTTGTTTATTTCTGAACAGATATGGACTTAAAAGTCAAGTTAACTTGATTTGGGGAATATACAGTTTAATTTCTCTTATTTTTAGGAGCACCTAAATGATTTTATAGTGAGTTCAAATAAGTAATTCCACAATTCTTGACGTAATCCTTAGCGTGTTTTCTTTCTATTTCTATCTAACGTTTAGCTCAACATGTGTGAAAATGAAAATGTCATTCCCATTTACCTGTTGAGCCAAAAAAACAATCTCTGATCTTCTCTAAATCTTAAGATACGATGTAATTTAACCTTATTATAATTGTCGATATTTTAGGTTGACAAAATGTTCGAATAATAATAAAGGGTTTTTTTGCACCAGAGTAACGCAAGTTTTCTGACTTAAAGCACTTGGCACACCACTTTCCCAGAACCAGATAAACACTGTTAAAAACTTAATACGCGTGAAAATGAAATTTCACCTGTAGATCCAAACAATTTCCGATCGTCTCTAAACATGACACACGACGTAATTAAACATTTGAAAATTGCCGAAACTGGCAAGATTATCGCACATACTATATAAAGTTTTCTTGCCCAGATCGACAAAGAAAACTCTCCAGATTTTTTTACACTCGGCACACCACTTTCCCTAACAGGAGAAACACCTTAAAAAACTGGTTACTTTAATATATATTCCCCATCACTTTACCACAAACCCTTCTCCACATAACACCCATAAATTGTTCAAAAGACAGATACGGAACACTTTCTCCAATAAAAAAAATCCCAACCCCTATCCATCAACTGAAGTTCACTCTAAATATCACTTCGATCGACAAAAGAAAGAGCACGACCCGATCCGCACTCAAGTGGAAAACTCGCCAATTGTGGTGACCCTAAACAAATACCAACCAGAGTCACCATCGTCCAAACGTTCTGGGACCTGAACGGCTATCAGACTTTATTACGAGTCCAATCGTCCTTGCATGACAACGCCCCCGCTTTTCTTTCATATTGCCCCGGAATTGCATAGCAACCGATTCTCCTCACTCGGGGTGTCACCGAAAGGAAGATCAAGGGAGGATTTGCGATGTGGGGGCCGGAGTGAAAATGCCTGGAAATAGACCGCGTTGTATGGGTTGGAGAAGGGCGATATGTGGAGGGCCCCTCTTGGGAATTACGAATCACGAGTGCATGGGCTACTTAATATTCCATTGCTAGTGTGGTGTGGGTTCTGTTTTGGTAAATTTATTGATGTTGCACGCGAGCAACAGTTAATGAAAGGTCAATTGTGGTGCTGGAGAGATAACGAGGGTTTTTTGTTTTCTCTATTCGGATGCAGATGACTACCCTCAGAAATGTTTACTTTGAAATTCAGGATGCATTCAATCTATGAAGACACAATCTATACATTGTTATTAAGAGAACTTTTTTATTATTAATGGGTCTCTTTTAAGGTAGGGTGGGTGAAGAAGAAAAGTTCATTTAAACCAAAGTTTTATAGATTTGAGTTATATACTCTGTTCCACCCCAAGTTGACACTGAAGAAAAGGCTATTAGTCCACTGAAAATACAGGGTGATTCTGAAATGGACCGCCAAACTTTGAGGGGTGATAGTACTCATCAAGACGAACAAGAATTGATGCGGAAAGGGGGGTCGCAGTTACACCGTTAAAGAGCTAGGTCCTAATGTAGTGCGAGAGCGTTACAAAAGGACGTTTTGCCAAGGCCCGTTTAACGAAAAAAAAACATAATGAAATGAAAAAATTTATTGCATGAGGTACAGCAGTATCCGTACTACTTACATCACAAATTTGATAGAAATTGAACCACTTTCTAAACCGCGGAGTTAGTTTCAAAAGTTCAATATTAATCTTTTAGTCAAAGAATCACATTCCATGGTATTTAGAAAAATGATGATCAGGGAAGGAATTTTCAATGATCGTAACATGGATCATTGAAACTGTTTGATCATTGAAAATTCCTTCCCCGATCATCATTTTTCTAAATACCATTAATGGAACTCCATTGTTTGACTAAGAGCACGTTTTAAAACTCACCCCACGGTTTAGAAAGTGGTCCAATTTCTATCAAATTTATGATGTAAGTAATACGGATACTGCTGTACCTCATGCAATAAATTTTTTCATTTCATTATGTTTTTTTTCGTTAAACGGGCCTTGACAAAACGTCCTTTTGTAACGCTCTTGCACTACATTAGGACCTAGCTCTTTAACGGTGTAACTGCGACCCCCCTTTCTATACCAATTCTTGTTCGTCTTGATGAGTACTATCAACCCTCAAAGTTTGGCGGTCCATTTCAGAATCACCCTGTAGAGTTAAACCTCAAACAAATTGATATAGAAGGTTTCTCAACGGTTTTCACTTAGAAATGACCTCAATAATAACATACTAAAAATCGGCCAAAATCGGCCGGGTGGAAGTTTAATTTTTTTCAAATTTTTTTAAAAATGGCCGAAAAAAAATTAAAAAAAAAAACAATAATTTAGACGTGTGATACATGTTTATAGGTTATTTTTGAGTGCTGAAACCGAATATTGCATTTAGTTTGGAAAAAAAAATTGAAATTTCAATTTTTAAAATTAATTTGAATAATTAGCTATATGAAAAAATTAAAAACCCCCTAAAACCCTAAAAAAAACGTCAAAAGAGATAAATCCAACGGTTTTCATTTAGAAATGACCTAAATATTAACATACTAAAATTTAAAAATTTTACGAGTTTAAGAAGTTAAATTTTTTTTCAAATTTCCATTTTTTTTCAAATTCGTGCCAAAAACTTTAGAGGCTTTTGAAAAGGTCATTTTTCGGTGGATATTGTCCACAGATAGTTATATAATGGAAAGCCGGTGGAATTGACCCTCAATGAATTAGTTAATTATTTTAAATTCTGATGTAAATATGCCAAAGTATTACCTTTTTTCACATTTGTACTACATTTTACCAATTTCAAAATTTTAAATAAAATAATTAACTAATTCATTGAGGGAAAAATCCACCGGTTTTCCATTATATAACTATCTGTGGACAATATCCACCGAAAAATGACCTTTTCAAAAGCCTCTAAAGTTTTTGGCACGAATTTGGAAAAAAAATGCATTTTCGCAAAAAAAAAAAAAAAGGAAATTTGAAAAGAAATTTTACTTCTTTAACTCGTAAAATTTTTAAATTTTAGTATGTTAATATTTAGGTCATTTCTAAATGAAAACCGTTGGATTTATCTCTTTTGATGTTTTTGTTAGGTATTTAGGGGGGTTTTAATTTTTTCATATAGCTAATTATTCAAATTAATTTAAAAAATTTAAATTTCAATTTTTTTTCCAAACTAAATGCAATATTCGGTTTCAGCACTCAAAAATAACCTATAAACATGTATCACATGCCTATATTATTGTTTTGTTTTTTTTTAATTTTTTTCGGCCATTTTTAAAAACTTTCAAAAAAAAATTAAACTTCCGCCCGGCCGATTGTGGCCGATTTTTAGTATGTTATTGTTGAGGTCATTTCTAAGTGAAAACCGTTGAGAAACCTTCTATTGCAATTTGTTTGAGGTTCGGCCCTATTTTTCGCTATTTTCAGTGGACTATATGGCAACCGAATTACAGACAGGAAACCGGTTCCCAGCCAATCAGCCGGATTAGGCTGCCCGTCCAACGCCGTTCTACAAGGCTCTACCCTACGGACTATATTCATTCGCTTGGATTTAAAGACTTTTAACGCATGATTAAATTAAGTTATATGATAAAAATCCCGATAACTATAATGTATGACACATTTTTACAAATTTGTCTGCATATTCTTTATTTTAAATTGCAATACAAGCTAGTACTATTTTTTCGGGCGGATTGGTACACTTCTGCCTTTCCCAACAGTGTCAACTTAGGGTGGAACAGAGTATAAATTGTGTGTGTGTGTGATTTTAGTTAAATGATGGTTTTATGGAATATGTAAATGTTTGTGTTCTACTGCTCAAGTACTTCCGGTTTGAATGGCTTGCAGACCAATGTACTGCATGAAATCATCTAGAAGGTCTTAAAAAAGTTTAAAGTATTTTGAGAAGAATTGGAAAAAGGGGATTTTCCACGATCTCCAATGATAAAAATTAAAATTTATTAACAAAAAAATCAATTCAACATACACAGTAACAGACACGAAAGCATCAAACAAAAGAACAAAAGAAATTGCATGTAATTTCCAGAAGGAGCCAAAAGCTCTTACATGGGCACATATAATATCATTACGAAAATACAAAATAAATAACAAAATAAAGGGGGGCTAATAATTAATTAAAACAATGTTTTCTTAATTCTATAAGCTAAGAAGAAAACCCATTTTCCGTGTATTACGACGGAATCTGACGGGATAACAGAGTAAAGGGGGATAACTATAGCCAAATTGATTATTTAATTTATCTATTGAATTTGATTTGATTGAACTCAATTGACTATTCAAGATTTTAAGATTAAACTACGTTAAATGGCATACTTTTGTATATTATTTAAAACTAATAGGGGAGAGTGTTGTACCTAAGGACGGTTGTACCTTCAGCCACCTCATTTTTAAATTGGGGGGAAATGTAAATTTGAATTTGGGGTCGATTTTGAATGTAAACAGATGCTATCTAGTTGCTAACGTGAAATCAGCTCTTTAAAATATTATTTAAATTTATATAATAAATTTATTGTTTTTAGATGATCAAACTTTTTTTTAGTGCATCACTACATTAATTCTTCTCTTCCCCTTTAATTATGATATGATAAAATGGGATATATAGGGTGAATTCCCGAGATTTTGACTTTTTAGTTTTGATATTAAAAATCGTCAGATCTCAATTCTTTTATTTTTAAATTTAGAATGCAAAAACGCCTGATGTTGTACCTCCGGACACCATAAGACCATAAGTGTTGTACCTACGGACACGTTCTTGTGGGTGGCTGTAGCTAGAGAGCCTGTACACGAGAGAGAGGTGACAACTCGCTTAAGCGTCTCGGCGCATCCTTAAAACTGTCCCACCTGTCCAAACTGTATCATTCCGCTTGTCTCGCGTCCCATGCTAATCCTATGGAGGGAAACCTAACTCCGCCTGCGGTGAACAGAAAACGCTGTTAACCGATCTTAGCGCGCTATACCGAATTGTCGTCTCTCTCTCGTATACAGGCTCTCTAACTGTAGCTAATCGGCGTTTCAGAATCAGGTTTCATTTATGTGATTACATTTTAATGCATGTTAAATTAATTCTAAATGGTTATCTATTTGTCGGCGATTAGTTTCAACTGATTTGTAGATGAAAAATCAAATATTTTGGGATCTAAACTACTTTTTAAAATTTTTTATTCTACTTGGCATTTAGTGTAAAATACGGTGTAAAATCTTAAGCACCCTATCTCATTTAAGTATGATGATTACAAAAAACTTAAGATTTTCACTAAATAAGATTTGCGGAAGTTATAACCACCAAATGCTTGCACAACTAAGTATCTATCTAATTGTTTTTTATCAGTGAAGTGATCAGATCAATCAGCATGATTGATGAAACTTACCTTAAAATTTGATCTGAAAATCCAATGTGATTTTTGTGTTTTTGGTAAAAAATCAAGACTTCTATCATTAAACTTCGTTTTAATGATCATTTAAGATCTGAAATTACATTACTTAAAAAAATCCATTTCACATTTTAAAAAGTCTTGAAATATGTTAACAAAAATGTTCATTTTTAGCTTTTTTCAACTAAAACTTCCCTTTTTAAGAGTGTCTACCAGGGGTGGCAAATTGAACGGAACTCTCAGGTTTCACTCCTTCTTGACCGAAACTTATACTCATTTACATATAAATTTTTTCTCCGGGATGAAAAAGAAACTTCAATATGAGATTGTGCTTCCTCCGGATAAAAACCCAATTCATTTTGACTTTTGATTTTGTTCCTGGAAATAAAATATCACGAATTAAATTTTCAGTTTCGTTCTTGATCAAAACTAAAGCAATCTCTATATTTTAATTTTGTCCCGGATCCAAATCATTTCCCTTTGCAAAACTCTAGTTTCCTCCTGAACCAAATCAAATAATACTTCGACTTTTCAGTTTTTCTCCGGATCAAAAGTCAACGAAACTTTGAAACCAAGATTTCCCCTCGGAACCGAACTAAACACGGTCCCGGCAGTTTTGCTCCGAGCAAAATTCAAGGCAGCTTTGGTGATTTAGTTTCGTTCCCGAACCTAATTACACACGGCGGCTACACTTAACTTTGGCTCCGTATAAAATTTTAGCGGGGTTTAATTAGTTGGAATCGCTCTGGAACAAAATTAAATGTGAATAGTATGTTTTCATTTTGTTCCTAAGGCAACATTCTATTCTAATTAATACTATTTTTTGCATTATTTGATAAATTTCAAAGTGAAGTTTAGAAAAATCAAATATTCAATATTTAAAAAAAACTGTCTTGTCTTTCACACAGCCAAAATCCCAACAGCCGATATTCAGACAGCCATTATCCAGGCAGCCTAGTATACTAAAAACTGAAATCTCTACAAACGAAATGCTGTTGGTCCAAAATCCCAAGAAACAAAATCCCGACAGCATGGAATCTTCTCAGTATAAAATCCCAACTAAAGAAATCCTGACTCCCCGAAATTACAAATATAAATCCCAACAGCCTAAAATTCCATCAGTTTGAAATCCCAAGAAACAAATACCGATCAGTTATTATTAATTGATCACAAATTTTAGATATTTATAACAGCTTAAACTATATAAAATTCGTTCTTGAATTTTGAATTCTCTCTCTTTCTCAAACCCAACAAACTAAACTACTTCTATCCCCCCGTAACTGTTACAGATGATTATTTTTTTATTCACTCATATTCATAAGGTTATTATTTTGGTTGAGACTCGACTTCGGCATTCGTTTGGATAGAAAGCTGGAAATTAAAGCACTTGCATCAAAAGTCATTTGACGACAATACTATTGTGTAATATTAAATATATTGTGTGTAGTATTTAAATTAGAAACAATAAATAAAATCTTCGGGACCAAATTTAAGCATTTCACTCACATTTATTGTTGTTCCGGATCGAAACTCAAGTTTTTTTAAACCCGGTAAAAAAATATCCGAGCAAAGTAAAGGGTTTCCTCCGTGTTGAATTTGGTTCCGGAACGAAAGTAAATAATCAGAGCTGCCTTGAATTTTTCTTGGAGCAAAACTGTTGAGACGGTGTTTCGTATGGTTCCGAGAGGAAATCTTGGTATCAAAGCAGCGTTGACTTTTGATCCGGAGAAAAAATGAGGAGTTAAAGCCGTGTTTTATTTCTTTACGGAGGGCACAATTTAGGCTGAATTAAGATCCGTATGAAAATTAAAACATAAAGAATCCCAAAGATTTGTTCCAGGAAAAAACTCAACTTTAATTCGTTTTAAGTATAGTTCCAGGAACAAAATCCAATTTCAAAAGGCATTTGGTTCTAATCCGGAGGAAACGAAATATCAAATTTTAAGTTTGATTTTATCGCGGAGAAAATAAAATTTTTTAGACTGTTGAACTTTGTTCCGGGAGGAAATAAATACCTTAAAATCACAGTTTCTGAGTTTAGTTTCGTTCTTTTTGCCATCCCTGGTGTCTACAGGTACAACTGGGTCTGTCCTTAGGGAGAGCACGTTGTTGTACCTATGCACACAAATTTTTTCAAGTTAATAAAATTAATTAAAAATACAATTTTCAAGATTTTAGCTAATAAAAAATACCCCCTACTCACAAAGGTTAGGACTATAGGTTGGGCACTTAAAATGGCCAAAATGTGATTTTACCTGTCTTGGAAAAATCCAAACGTGATTTTTGT
Organism: Tetragnatha versicolor; assembly: GCA_024610705.1. Lineage (NCBI taxonomy): Eukaryota > Metazoa > Arthropoda > Arachnida > Araneae > Tetragnathidae > Tetragnatha > Tetragnatha versicolor. Next base: position 37,270,907 of record JANDEH010000009.1, on the reverse strand, counting down.
CCAAAGGTACAACACTCTCCCCTACTGATGCAAAATTTTAGTTCTTTTTTTAAACATTCATTACACGGAATGTTTATTCTCCATTACAAGTACCAACTAATCTAATAAAAAAATATATTTTTCATTCCATTGGAATGATATTAGAATTGAAATAAATCTAGTATTGCAGACTAGAGGCACAAAGTATCGTTTATGGTTTATACATTAATATTGAACGGATTATTTTTATCCAGACGTATTCGCATTTTTGTACACCAAACCACTTCCTATTTATTTGTCTTGTATTAAATATGTGAAAATATCATTATGCGAAGAAACCCACGCATTAATGCATTGAAATCAAATTGCTGCGGAAATCGTGGGTAGAGAAAGTAGATAGTGGGTGGTGAGGAAATTATGTGAGATGCGACACTCTCTCACTTAATGCCATTTTAAAAACAATATTCTACCCTGAATAATTATATAAGTGGGGGAGAAGTACAAAACCAAATTCATACTGTCAAACGAATTTGCCAGGACAACGATGATGTCAGTTAATTTTATGATAAATTGGGGCATAGACAAATTTTACTTGTTTTGTTTGTAAATTACAAATCATGTGTATAACGATTTATATTTTTATAAAGAAATCAATATCGAAATGTTTCATTTGTTTCATTCATTTGTTTGATCTGAATTAAAATGCTCCAACTTACAAAAATATTTCAAAACTTACAACAACTTGATCTGTAAACTCAATTAGTTCTTTTCTCTCTAAAACGGATATAAATTAATTTAAATTGCAGAATACTTCCTACCCTGGTATTCAGTATATCGATATTCTATTATTATGAATGTTTATCCTATATGTTACGGGCAATGTGTTAAATCGGGCATTATTAATAATGCCCGGCAATGTGATAAATTCAATGGAATTTATGAATGAAATTTATCACTTTGCCAGCCTCCCCTCTGGGCATTATTAACATACATATAAACACGCATTCATCAAAAATCAGTATTCTTAAATTTATGAAGCTTATAGGTACTGAGCATCACAAATTCACTTGGATCATCGTTTCCACTCACATTTTCTATTAAACTCACAGATCCAACAAAAAAGTTTTTACAATTGGACATAATGAAAAAAAAAGGAATCTCATATTCATATCTCGCTCGGATGACTGAAGATAACATTTCAAATCTCTGCTATCACCAATGTAGTACATTATATTGCTTTGAAATGTAAAAAAAGTGTTTTTGTCTAATTAATTTGATACTTACCGATTTTAATATAAAAAAAATATAAATCATTCGTTTTAACACCTATGCTAACAGCTTAATCACGCTACCATGCGCCTATTAAATTCCATATAATTCGTCCATAAGAAAAAAAACACTTAACTGGATTTTTAAAAAATTCTGAAACTGAAAATTTAAACTAGAATAGTACTGAATATAAGACTCTTAATTAGATTTTGATTGACGCATATAATCCTTTATTTATAGGATTAGATAAAATAAGTATCTAATTAAATGCAATCAAAGTGTTTTTCTTATCCTTAATATTCAGAAACTTAATTCACTTACCAATGATATCATATTTTAACAAAAGTGGTTTGGCAGGCAATTTTAGCATCATTGTATTAAACGTTTTCATTATTTTCACTTTTGTGATTTTTTATGACCAAATAATAACTGTTTGAAATTATAAGGTAGTAAAACTCACAAATTACAAAAAGAAATGTTTTAAAAGTAACGAAACGAAACAAGAAGGACGGTTAAAAATACGATGTTGAAATAAAGTAGCGTGTAATTATTTAAAAAAATGTCATGTTTAATATTTTGGAACAATTACGCAGTATAAAACTTAAATAACTTGAACATCTTTCATTTGAAGTCGTAACTAATAAATTTAATTAATAATAATAAATTAATAAATTCTTAATTAATATGTTTGATTTTTTTCATATACATAGAGTTCCTTGAACTTATTTAAAATTATTAAAAATAAATTTTATTATAAATTATTTTAAATTATTTTAAAATATAGTTATTTTTTAAAAAAATCCTTTGATTGTTTTGGTTGATAATAATCAATTTCGTTGAAGAGCAATACGAAGCTAATAATATTTGGGTTCATGGATTTAGAAACCGATATGTAATTAATTGCCAAATAAATACAATTTACACCCCGAACACCAATTTCCTCATCAATACTAATGCCGAAACAGTGAACAAAAAGTGCACAGAGCTCAACCAAAAGAAATAAAGGCAGTAACTTTCCGGCAGGAAAGATTTTCAATCAATTACAACATCAATTGCCATTAGCGGTGCCAGTCAATCAATGTACAACCTCCAAATTAGCACCCAGTACTTCTCGGTGGCAGGACAGAGAAGGCAATACCCCTTTCAATGATCTCGACTTGATAAATGCGACGGGAGTGACAATCCTCAGATTCCTGCGTTTTGGTGTGTTGTTCGCTATTGCCTGAGGACAGGGCTTTTTCTGGGGAATTCAGATCTCTATGCCATTGCTCATGAAGAAAGTGTGAAGGGGCTTCTTGATAAAAAGTTTTCATTTATAAAGGAGTGATGTTTAAACTGTAATGGGAAATTAATGAACATTTTAGTGTTGTTTTGATTTAAGGATTTATCTCTTTTTTCATTTAAAACATTTCGGAGAAAGTGTGAAATAAGATTCTTTGACATATTTTTGTTTTTCATTGGTTCCATTTTTCAGATTGATGGAAACTGATAGTATTTCTGTTATATTAATAGTGTGTTATTGTTAGAAACCAAGTTTTTAGTTGTTTTAAAAAGTTTTTGATGGTGAATAAACATTACACTTACTTTCCCATTATTTTTACAAGATCTTACTTTCCATTAATCACATTTTATACTTTTTATAAAAAGTACAATATTTGAATTTTGTTAGCATTTATGAATCAACAAAATGTTTAAGAATAAAAATGTTTCTTAATTTAAAAATTTTCTTTGTTAATTTAAGTATTTTTGTTATTTAAATTAGTCCTGAGCAGATTTCTCCTTATAAAACAAATTCTTAAATTTATGAATATTAAGAACGTACAACCAGCAAAGATTATTATGTTGCACATCTAAAAATATTTCTTTTCCATAATATACCACAATTAAAGATTATTTTATAACAAACAAAATTTCAATCGCAAAAAGAATAAAAATGAGCTTATTTTCCTTTGCATTTACCTCTTCTTTTAACATCAACATCATTTTTAAACTACTGTTTAACCCATCGCGGTACCTATATGCAACAGTGCGATATGCCTTAAATATACGTTAATTCAGTATGGAAAATCAACGAATAAAATTTAAATACTATTAAAAAATTGCATTTGATCCACAAATCTAAACTACCATTCATCGCAACTCGGAACCCCTTGTCTAAATTCGATTATTGGGATTTATCTAATCGTTCACCTAACTGCCACCAACTCCTATCCTCAATCACAAACACTGACCAGGCCAATTTCACGGCAGGGATAAATATTTACCCCTCTTTATCTCCGTCGTTTTCGAGCAACCTGTGGGGAGGAAGTCCAAACCGAGCGAGCCAAAATTTATTCCGCGGGGAAAGCCAGTCCATTTGCCGCAGCAGAGCGAAAATTATTTGCGGGCGCTTCATTAATGGCGCATATGGGACTCTGTTTTGTCCAGGACAGGGAAAAGGCGTGCCCTGGCTCCGTATAGGCCGTCCTGTCAATAGCAGGGCCCAGAGAGTGATGGGCCGGCGCGTATTTTTGCGGTGGTTCTCGCAAGCAACCCTTCCGCTTTTTTGGTCGGAGGGAATTTTCGCTCGCTAGGAAGAAGAAAGCGGTGGCGGATCGCTCTTTTTCCGCGTAGTGTGAACGGGTACAAAGGAGTCTGATCCGCTGCGCTTTTTTCGTCGTGATTCATGGCGGGGATTTGGAGGGGGGCGGGGGATCAGACATCCCCTTCGCCGAAGGTGGGAGGGAATTAAATTGATCAAAATTGAGGATTGGGATGGAGTGGGGAAAGGTAGGTTTACGGCGGAGTTTGAGAGTGGGATTCTTCATTGTTGTTGGGTATGAGTTATATGAAGGAGTAGGATTCTTATTGAAGGGAAACTCTGAAAATTGAGCTGTGGGAAGTAGAGATGAATTAAAGACACACATAAATACAAATAATCGAACTATAAATCAACTGATAAAATATGATTTAAATCTAACTAACAAAACAGCAAAGATGTAAAAAATATTAGAAATTTAAGCTTTTTAATGGTAATGTATTATAGTGTAGGTATAGTGTAGGTCAATATGGTGCATTTATTAATGTAAATTGAGTTGTTATTAATATGCTTTTACTTATAATGCGAGTGATGTAGATAATGATATTTAAAAGTTTCTCAATTAGTTTTCATCGTTTATAGTTGAAGTCCTTTTTTAAATTTTGAAAAGAAATGAAAATATGAATAAAATAATTCCCTTTTAAATTAAAAATGGGAATTCTGGATGGTTTTCAAAAGTTTTTTCTAATTTCTTGTCTGAGTTTTTCATTTAATCTTAAATTTAACTCTTTTAATCCTACACCACCTAAGATTGTCATTAAATTCTATAAAAAATTTCCAGCGAGAATGGAATGCAAAATTTAAGGTACTATTATTCAAGCACAAACAAAATCTTTAAAGTCGATGAACCAACCTACAAATTTACTCACAGTTCAAAACAACAATCACACACCAACTCTCAAACTTAAACCAACATAAAAAAATACATAATCACAAAACTACATCCACTCACAACCTTAACTACTAATTAGAAGAACTTCCGCCAATCCATCATCATTATACCGAGATTTTTTCAAACTCACTTTCAAAACTCGCAAAACTCCGACCGAAATCGGAGACAGAAGATCCGTTTTTAAGTCACACCCTTCGAAACCGTTACCCGATGTGACATGAAAGCCGGCATCTGAACAACCGATGAATTCATCGTCTCGCCTCTTCTTTTTGGTCTTCCTGCTCAGTTTCCATCAGGAACTGTCCCTTAGCTTTTGAAGAGTGTCCGCATGGGGCTTCTAAGATTTCAGCCGGGCCACTCGAAACGTCTATGCTCCGATGGACCGAGGTTGAATTGAAATACTAGGACCGAAATTGGATGTTGCTAAGGCAGGGTATACTGCCGTTCTAAGCGTATAAGGGGTATCTCAATTTTTTGTTTCGCTTAGTGTAAGTTACCTGACATTATACCTGAGCGAAGAAAGTTATATTTTATTTATTGTAAAAAAATCATTTAAAAAGTAAGTCAGGCTAAGTAACTTTTTAAATCAGACATCAGGCAATATCTCAGGGGGCTAGGTTCGAAATTTCAGTTTTTTGAGATAAGTGTTTCGTGCTTAGAGAAAGGCAGTGTAGCGTTGTACTCTTACATATTACCTAAACTTTTACTGCAACTACCCCGATAATTTAAACAAAACACTGCTTTTCGTCTCCTTTACCGTACTCCAGTTCAAAATATTTAATGTACCATTTAATGAGCTATGATTAGTTCCTATTTAGTTCAAAAAGTAGTTTGACCTAGATACTCACTTTTCAATTAGTAGGAAAGTTCTTATTTGTAAAACAGAAAGGAAAAGTACCGTAAGAAAAATATATGTAAACATATACAAGAGGGTGACCTGTGGCCCTAAAAAGAAGGGCAGGTCTAAGGAAACTGAAAATGCAGTGGTCAATGTACTAGAGTTTATCATTTGTATGGATTTATAAAATGATACATGTTTCTTTAATTTTCTGCAAAAAAATATTGCTTTGTTTATTGCTTAAATTTAAATTTCTTAAGGGTTTTATAAAATTTTCAGTATATATACCTAATTATAATGTAAACTTCAAAAGAATACATTTTAACACGATACCTCAGGGGGTAGACCATAAACATGCAACCTTAAATGTGAGATCCTAAGACACATACCTTTAATAAAAATTCCAATATTTTGAATGTCTAACAAATAAAAATAAATATAGCTTCCATATGCCTTAAGTCAGATCTTTAAAGTCCTATGCTTATTAAATACAGTGTGTTAATATAAATACTGTAAATCCCACCAGAAAAAATTACTCAAGGGGGACAAACTATAAACTCTTTCTCACAGTTGGTAAAAATTAAAACTGAAAACTCATAAAAAACAATTCTTTCTTCCCCAGAAAGAGAAAACGGTCTCAAAACCCTCCAGACAGGATTCCTATTTTTAGTTGAAACCTCAACAAAACATCGGGGTAACCATCCATCTGAATTGGCACTCCGAAGCCCCGCAAGTTCGCCAGCGATATGGCGATCACGGGACATGTCACTAACAAACGAGCAAAAATGCCGCCATCTGCCCGCTACACCAAGTCCAAAAACGAATTGCTTTCCCACGGCACTCCCAGCATCCATCATCGCATGTATCGATAAAAGACGTACTTCTCCTCTCATCCGAATGTCCGAACAATTGGCTTCTCTTGAGCAATGGAGTCGTTTGATTTACAGTGGGTTTTAAATGTACGTCCCGTTGGGAAAAATGCGGGCAGTTAGAGTTAATTTGAGTGTCCTATAGGCTAACTTTTTCGTATATTTCCCCTAGACAAATACTTTCAATTGGAAATTTTCATTTTAAGAGATTAAATAGTAGATGGGACTAGTTTCAATAATTCCATATCGGTATAATCAAGAAAATGCAGGAAATAAATTTTATACAGCCCTCGCGTAGTTTAAAATTTCCCTATCAAAAAATTGGCTTTATTATTTCTTGAATAAGGCATAAAAACTTCTAACTCAATATCTTCAAAAATCCCTGGTTCAAAAAAAATTTGGGCCACCCTTGGGTACTTAAATTCTTCTACTTACAACTTTTCTTATTCAGTTCGTTGAGGTTGCAACGATGTACAGGTTTTCCCATCTCTTAATCATTAATTATTTGTAAGTAAATGAAATAATTAACAGGTAATGATTAAAAATTTACTGTGCAAAAAAGGTTAAATTGAGTAAAAAGGCAACGTTTATACTACTATGCACATATTTATTTGAATTATAAAAAAACGATCGTATGAATCGTTTTTTTTAATTCAAATAAATATGTGCATAGTATATATAAACGTTACCTTTTTACTCAATTTAATTAACAGGTAGTTTAAGTTCTATTTCTATTTTAAATACAGTTTAGATTTTATAGTTGAATTTATTAAGGGACTTAATTAATTCTAAAGATAGGGGCACCGCGGGCAAATTTTAAATAGAAAAAGGCGCCGCGGCTGAATAAAGTTTGGGAACCACTGCGATAACCCATAATTAGATATGTGCTCTCTCTCTATTTCGATAACAACCATAACCAAACATAAGAAGAACAGGGTGGTTATATAATAAAACCCCTATTTTAAATTTCCCTAGATGAAACTACTGGGGGAAAATCAAAAATTTTAAAGTGATCATTTTGAAGGGATTGGGATTTTTTTTCAAACAAAAAATAGTACATTTCCCCCTTCATATAGATGGCTTTTTATGTAAATTTTTGATTTAGTTATCGGACCGTTACCAGAAGTCTAATGGTAAATGTTTATTCAAACCATCAAATCAGACACTTCAGAAAAAAATTAAGTATCCCTAAATATCACGAGCAAAAGGGATACTTAAAATTTATTTTTCTTTTAAATGTTTGGTGTAATAGTTTGAATAAACATTCACCTTCTAGACTTCTGGTGACGGTCGGTTCAAAAACAAAGACAAAAATTTAATTAAAATATTTAATCTGCTAATTTTTTTGTTTAAAAAACTCTCATCCCTTCTAATGCCCCCTTAAAAATTTCAGATCTTTTTACCAGTAATTTCGTCTGTAGATAATTTTAAAGTAGGTATGTTATTTTATAACCATTACCCTGAATAATATAGAGTAAAAGAGCTCAGTAATTAAAAGAGGCAGTAGGTAAAGTAACTTGACTTAGACGGTTGAATAACAAGTTGTGTAGTATGAACAAAAGGAGACAAAAAGATAGTGTGAATTAAGTAACATAGTTATGTATGAGTGTTAGAGAATGGGATAAAAAGAAAATATGCATCTGATACTCATTTTCTATAAAAAGTTTAAGAGATAGTCTTCTTATTAGTTTTCTCTCTCTCAGATACTCCTTTTCTCTTAGTGTCCTTTACTCTCTATTTCACTCCACTTCTTCCCATTCTCTTCTTTTCTATCCTCTCTCTTCAAAACTCTCTATCCTCTCTCACTTTCACTCTCCTTCCCTCCCATTCTCTATTCCTTAAAATACTTCACCCATGCTCTGTTTTTCGTCACTTCAGTCTTTCACCTCTTACTCTTTCATTATTAGTCTCTCTCCCATACTCTCTTACTTCTTTTTACACATTTTCCACCATCCACCAGTCCAATATCCCTTAAGGGAAAAAGTAAACCGACTCAAATCACAGATCCTGTAAAAAAGATAAGACCTCCAACTGCTCCTCCCTCAATCTCTAAGACATACACAGGTGACTTGCACCACTCTCCCTCCCACTCGTCCGTTTAAGCACCCAAGAGTCGCAATCCACTCAAAATACTCCTCGAGAGAAAGACTTATTCCTGCAGAAGCCATAAAGTAAAAATTTCTTTGATGCACCGGAAGTCGGCGTTGAGCTCTTCTCACCCAGTTAGCCTTACAAGCACCCTACACAAAAAAGCAAACAAACCCCAGATTCTCCCTTGGCGCGTTTACAGAATGCCGAATAAGCAATTCGAGACAAAAACTCGACACTCCTGTGGGGGGACAGCTCTTATATCTCGGCTTCTTATTTTTAGCAGGCTTAAACGCTTCACTTGAAGACGGAGACGGAATCAACCTTATCACCTCTAAATGACTCAACTTGGAATCCATTTTTAACGCTTGCTTATCAACCAGCAACTGAGATTCAGCAGTAATACAGTTGCTGAGGGAAATAAAACTCCATTGGTGAGAGTCATTGATTCTTAGTTTTACGACCTACGTGAGAGGTAAGAAGAAAAGGAGTCGGCTTTTTTTAAATTCTTTGTTTTACGGAACCACTCCTCTGAGTCGTTACTTACAGGATTTTGATGATAAGGCGTGCCAATCTGTTAATGTTACAAATTTTGGATAACTGTTGGTAAAATATAAGCTTTTTCTACGAGTAAGGGGTTAAGTTCAAATTTCGCTGAAGGATTCCAAGAGAAAATTAAATATGTTGTGTGTTCATATGAATAATTAATTTCTCGACATTATAAATTTCTAAAATTTTAGGACCTCTTCAATTAATATTTTTAAAAATAAATGAAACATTGATTAAATCTATGGACGAACCAAGACCACCGATCCAAAACAAAATGCAAAAATAATTAAATCTTGTAAATACACATTTCATTTTTGAACCGAATCCCATAACGTGTTTACCAAAAAAATTTTTACCAAATTGTTATCTTTTAATTTTTTAAATATTAGCTTATAATGAAAATTTAAGAAAAGTAAAATATTCATTTCCTTTCATTTCATAAACTATTCATCGTATTCCATTTATGAGTATCAGTATGGAACAAAATTACACCAAGCCTTTCTACTACATGGAGAATAGGGTTGCTCACTTTTAAATGGGAAAAATAGTGTCATGAAATCGCCAGGGCACCCCTTACATTTTTTAGATTTGCTCTTCTTGCAAACTTCTTGAAAACTCTTCTTGCAAAGTTTCAGCACTGTACCTTAATTGAATCGTTTATTTCTGAAACATGTCAAACGCCACTTTTCTTGTTTTGAGATAAACTAGAAAAACTGTATAGAATCTCACCACATTTTTATGAAGATGTTTAGTATTTTTTTCTTAAAGTAGGCCTCATTTGGATATTTTACAGACAAAAATGATTCTTTTAATTTTTTTATTCTTTTCAAAAAAAATATTGAAATATTTGCATTTGACAGGTTTATTCAATAAACGGAGTATTTAGGCCTGTTTTCATATCTTAACTCTAATTTATTTAAGGATTTGGTAATAAAAGTGGGAATATTAGTTGAAAATAACATTTCCTAATTAAAAACTAACCTATAAAATTACTATAGAATTCTTATTTTTTTCTCTTTTGGTTAGTAGATGTATAAATACCTTTTTTATAAATGATTTTAACTCTACTCAAAAATAGTGGTCAGCCAATTAAAAATTTTACTATAAACGTCTTCGAAGTCAATAAGATAGTTGTTTATATGTAACTTCGTGAATAGTAAAACGATTTTTCTTCAAAATCCTACAAAATCAGTTAATTAGTTCAATATTATGATCTGGCGTATAGATTTGATGTCCATATTAATAAAGTGATTCATAGATTGATAATATCAATCACATGGATGTAATAAAGGGCCACAAGCATGGAAATTTTAAGCATATAGCTACCAAAACGTCCTTAGTCTTGAGATTCGTACAAAAACTTTAAAATTTGGTTTTTACTATGGCTCGGTGTACCTAACCTCTAAAGAATGACGTTTCCAATCGCCTATAGTGTTTGTAGGCGATTAAATAAAAATAGCAGTCCCAAGCAATATTTTTATAATTCTTACTTTAAAATATGCATTTATCTCTACAGAATACCATGACACCAATAACTCACTTTTGAAAGAAGTAGCGTTTGACACGTGTCAGAATTAAGCGATTCAATTAGAAAGTGAAGACCAAAGGACCTTAAGTTTTGTAAAGAAGCGAAATTATAAGTTACTAAAGGTTTAACTTGGAAAGTGAGTCGGAAGCTTTTTCCCACATTTTTCTTAAAAACCAATCATTATTTTATCAGAAATCGAAGTTAGTTATCATTAATTTTTAGTAACACATGTTGATTTCCAAACATAATAGTTTCAAAAGACCCATGTTATACGATGAGCTACCATGAAAAAAGGTTTAATACAAATTATTTTGAAATTTGAGACCGACAGTTACATTTTCTGTTTATTAATGGGACATATTTTTTATTTTTCTCTGTTATTATTTTAAAATACTTTTTATTTTTTATCATTACATTGAATTTGAACTTTTTTTACTAATTCTGGTCACCGACTTCTAATCCGAATACAGAGCTGAAATTTTGGCAGAGTTTCTATTGACTATTCGAAAAAAAAAAAGTAGAAAGTGCTCAGAACTCTATCAGAAAAAATTTTTTTGGGCCACCCTAATGGATAAGTGGAATGAAAAAGTCTGTTGTTGATGATTTCACTAATCCACATTATTAGTTTATAAAAAGCATATTAACATGTTTTGATATGAAATGGTTAAAACTCTATTTATAATTATAAATAGAGTTTTAACTATTTCATTCATTGTTTTGTAATTCGTTAAATGATAAACAACAACATAATTTTTTTGTGTAAACATGCTTTTTATAAATTGTAATCTGGATTAGTAAAAACATCAACAACCGACTTTTTTATTCCATTTATCCATTAGGGGGCCCAAAAAACTTTTTATTCTGATAAAGTGATTCCACACTCTGCATGAAATTTTTCTCAGACTTTAAACTGTTGAACACATTTCACAAAAACAACAGATCATCTTTCTCATCAACAAATGTCATTGTTTTTTCGGAATCTTAACACGGTTAACATGATAACTTCACATCCGTTCACTCTCTCCCTGATTTTCTTTTACTCCAGAGCAATGAATTTCTCCAGAAGCCGAAAAACAACACAACAACCAACATTTCCTGAAAACCAATGATTCCACACAAACAATTTAAAAACCCTCACCAATCAATATCTGAGGCGAGCAACTTAATAACGACTCTTCTTCAGAAACAAGAACCGCATATTTAAAGCGAATTGAAGTCGGCCATTAAGAACAAAATGCATAAGTACAGCATTCTTTCCTGAGAACTGATCCAACATCATTAGAACCCTGCCAGCAACAAAAACAATTAAAAGCCCGAAGATACGTGATCCCCCTAGATCCGAATAGATCATCTGACTCGCACATAATAAAGCCACGCGTGGGGGACCCGCTCCCCTTGTCAGAAAAGGGGGTTTCAAAAGGGGGGCTTAAAGGGGGACCGTATTTTCGCCATTCGTTTGCTTTGTCTTTTCTTGTCGGCTCGTTTTTTGGGGGAATATTTCATTAACTAAAGTGTTTGGAAATGCGGTGGCGAATAAACGCTCCGCTTGATTGCGATTTTTTGTGTAGGAGGTACCTGCTGGATTAGATTTCCATCCAGTCTCGGTCGGGTTATGGAAAAGAAATTTGATAGGCTTAGTTACTCGTCACAAAAAGCCACACTGAAATCAGAGCTCCGCTGTGAAATTTTCAATCAGTCTCTGAGAGTGGTTGGTAGTTCTATGGAAATTAGTCAGCTTAAGGTCCCGAGAAATGGGATATATCTGTTAACGAACTGTAAAAATTGTGGAGGACAAAAACCTGCGTTGGTAAACATTAGGATGTGAATGATTTTTATTGAGAATTGCACTAAGCAAAAGTGTAGCGATTAATCTAAGTTATATAAGCCATGAATTTCTACTTTCAACAAGAGGTAGTCTAAATACTTAAAAATAATTACAAAAAATGTGTCATAGAAACTTTAATGTTTATTTTGAAACTATTAAATATCAGTTCTTGGGAAATTTAAGCAGTCAATACCCCTTTTTTAGAAACCTCGGATAATTTAATTTATTTAATTGCTGCGATAAGGTGGTGTATTTAAAAGGTTTTGCATAAAAGATAAATCTTTAGAAAATATAAGCATAAAAGGAAAAGTTTAAATTATCACTCCTCGTAGCTGAAAATCGTTTCCTTAATTAAAATATCATCGTCCATATTTTACCAGATCTTTTTAATTTTGCCTTGAAAAATAATTCACGAGCTTATCATTATATAAATTGAACTGCCGATTGTTTAATCTACGGATAATTTACACCCATTCTACGCAAACACAAACAAACGGGTCTAAAAACGATACGGAAACCTCAACTTCCACTTCAGGACACAGGAATAAGGCCTCTCCCTCCCAAAATCCCTCCCTAAAAGAAAAGCGACCAGTTCGAAAAGACGGGCAAACGAAACGGAGCAAATTTGATTTATCCGGCCCCCAGAAATACCGTCCGAGATTTGTCTTTGCGAAACAAACAAACGTCTGGAGAAAAATTACGCCGCCTAGCGCCCACTAAGCAAGTGTGGCGGTGTTGTAAGTCGAGCACCCCTCCGCTGCGGGATAAAAAATAATACCCCAATAAGTAGAGCCATCTATCTTGATATCTGTCGGGCGCGCAACCAGAGCTGCAGCCAGCCCCGATAACAACATGATTAAGATGCCGACTTGGCTGATGTACGGGGACTTCACATCTGATTGAACTGTTCATTTCTCCCGCCCTATCGCTGATCCTCCGACGATCGCCTTTTGCAGCTCGCTTGCAAATAGACGGAGCAGCGGGGATCAGAGAAGGGAGAACCGCAGGCTGCTTCAAGCCCCGGGACTTTCTGAAGGGGGTGATGTTTAGAAAGGGTTGGGGTGTGGTAAAATTTGTTTTTTAGGCTAATGACCTGCCTAAATACACCCTGCACAGAAATTTAGGCGAAACTTATTTTTTTAAGAGTAATATAAATTTATAGGTTTTAGCTTTCTAAATTTGTTTGAACAACTCCTTTTACTTGAGAGAATCATACAATATTTATCGAAATGTTTTGTTTGAACTACTTGCTTTTCATTTATTTTAAAATATTAGATATTTGATGTGTTTGAATTAATTATTTCGTTTGAACAGCTTATTTTCCATGTAAATTAAAGAGTTATGTAATTAATAGATTTATCTCAACTATGTTGAACACCTTGTATTTCATGCATTTTATAAAGAATTACGTTAAAGGATTACTATGATCGTAAAATATTGAAATCCTAAAATTAAGTTTAAAATGTAGAGAGAAATGTAGTTGTATATCAATATATTTATACATAAAATAATGTTAAAACGTGTACTAATAATTTTATCAAAAGAAATTTTATTTATGTTCATTAACCCCTTAACAGTGTCGTCCGAGCTCAGCTCGGGCAACTACTACTTGCAGAATTTGTGATGCCCGAGCTCAGCTCGGGCAAAGAAAAATTAACGTTTTCGTTTCCTGAAGCCCAAACTGAGTTCGTTTCGATGATGATTGTGATTTTTCGTCGTTTAGAGATTGTTAGACATCATGTTCGGATAATCTTTATCTTAATTTAATAAGATGTGTGTGTAATCCAATACAGTAGAACCCCGATTATCCGCGAGCGGATGATCCGCGGTGCGGATTATCCGCGAGTGCCAGGAAAAAAGTTTTTAATGATGAGAGCAAATTTTAGATGAGATTAGAGACATTTTAGATGTAGAGCAAAGGTTTCTGCTGTACTGCACCTATTTTAAAAGTTTTACATGTCATGTTTAAGTACAATAAAACATAGTTTTTATGCTGAAATATTTTTTTCGTGTTTTCACATCATTTTTAGTCTTTTTTCGGGTTATCCGCGATTTTCGCTATCCGCGGTACCCTTGCCACCCAATTGCGCGGATAATCGGGGCTCTACTGTACTTTTTTATGTGTATGTTAAAATAATTAATACAATTGTAATTGCATTTAAATTTTGATTTTTTTTATAAAAAATGATTTTCAAACACTAATAATAATATAAAGAACAAAATTAAACAGTCAAAAAAAATTTCCATTTTTGGTCAATTTTTCTAAAATAAATGTCACTGTTAAGGGGTTAATTTCCAAAACAATGATAGGACTCATTACATGAAGAGCTTTTTTGAATCATCAAAAAAACTTTGTATATTGAATTCAAACATGAAACAGTAAATTAAAATATCTTAAGAACATTCCGTGTACCTTTTTTTGTCAGTGAATAGTTTTGAAAGTAATTACTTAATTCGCAATGATAATCATGTTTCTGATTAATAAAATACCAAGCAAAACTAAATTAGTCTTATATTAGATAATAATATAAACGTTAATTTTTATTAATTAATATTTTCTAATTCTTATTTTTTACGGTTTTTAATGTATCATACACACATTTAAGTTTTTATTAAAATCAGGAAAATAATGTTTTGAATGCATAAAATGGCTTCAGTTGCAATAGAAATTCAGAGAAAATCGGAAATTTCATAAAGACATGGGAAATACTTTATAACCGATGAAAATATTTCACTTATTATCTTATTACTTTTTTCTAACTTTAGAAGTTGAAATTAGATTTTACTTCAATTTAATTTATAATTTGATTAAAATTCTTAATTCAAATGGGCCTTGCCGCTTAAATAAAGAAAAACTATTGAGTGAGAAAAAATATGAATGTAATTTTATATAATATGTTCAGAAATTCAAAATTGCCAGCAATCTTGAATAAAAAATAAAGGTTCTTTTTTATAGCTATATTCTACATATAAAAATTCTGGTCATTATTATTATCCTTTTTTTAAACAAAAAAGTTTTCTTTCAGTTAAAATTTTCTGTCATAAAGTTTTAAATGAGTGAAAATAATTAGAAATTTACTAAGTTTGTCCCGAAAAATATCTGATGCCACAAAATATTTTAAAATATTTACTGATACAGTCGAAAGTATTTGAAATAACAATGCAATCCTTTTCCAGCGATTCTGCTATAGATCCTAACTGGGTCTGGAGGTTCACATTGGGGATCGCTTTTAAAGCTGTTGCCACGACAGCTCGCAGGTTGTCAGAAGATCCAAAAGGGTCTCTTTTTAGGGTGAATTTCAAACGGGGGAAGAAGAGCGGAGATTAAAAAAACTGGGCTGTATAAAAGTTGAGGCAACGTTGCCACTACTCATTTTGCCAGATATCATGCAAAAAAACGGCATGTGTCTCAGTGCATTATGGCGCTAGGTAGAGACGTAGAAGGATTCCCAAACTGAAGACTTCTAGATCAGATACAATGAATAGCAAAATTGCTGGAAAAGGACTAGTGATGTCCATGGATGCCATTTCGGATATTTTATTTTTAATTGTATTTGTTAATACGCAATATCAAACAACTAGTATATTTTTTGACATTAATATTATCACTTGCATGACATACTGGTGTACTTTGGCAGAAACGAAACTGAACGACGTTCGGGATAATATAATATGAATACTCTCTCACTTCATCCTCTATCTACGGTCTCATTTTTTTTAATCTTAATTAAGTGGGCTAGTTCCAAAACATATTTTACATATGAATGATTGGATTGAGGAAATAAAGAAGGTTTAAGAAAGACCGAAGAAATTCCCGTCTGACTATTCCAGGTGGTTTTTGTTTGTTGAGTATACTTCAATGCGACCAAAGGGAATTATTAGGGAGTAAATAAAATGATCACTTGTAACTTTTGAGTATGATTTGATTTTATTCTCGAAAATGTATTTAAACCCAGACTAAAAGTAAAACTATAACGCAAAGAAGTAAAAATTACCCTCAAGATCTCTTCACCATTGAAAAACTTCCCCCATAAGAGTTAGGAATTAGCAAACTGGGCTGCAGCCCGAACGACGTGTACTTAAAACTATTGGGAAGTTTGATCGTTCCCCTGCATCAAACGGCCCCGTTTTAACAATCGCGGCCACCCTAAACGACTGGAACGCTTCAGCAGCCGCCGATGAGTTTGCCTTTGATAGCCACAGCCGGGGAGACATCCCCGAATCATCGAAGTTGACCATTCCAACGGACGTAAAAGAAAACGCATCCTTAGATGTCGTTGCAGCCTCATAAGCCTACAAATGCCGCTCAAGTAGTGCCAACGAGGAGGCTATTTGTTAAAACTTTAGGGGAATTTCTTTGCTTTGCATATTATGGGCAAGTTTTACAACGGCAAAGAAACGTGTGGATGGCCGGTTCCGTCTGAATATGGATCGGGGCCATATCGCCCTCCTAACGACACCGACCAGGCTGCTTTACAGCCATTAAACTCTGCTTTAAGGCGAGCGCAGTGATTTTTAAAATCGTAGTCGCAAGTTTTGTCACCTAATTTGAAGACCTAAAGCAAAATTGAGCAGTTATTCCCCCAAGCACGGCTATAAAATCCTTAACGAAGACTAATTTCGTCCGGGTAATTTGTTAATTAGCTGACGCTTTGATTCTTTTCAATTTAATACTCATTTTTACGAGGCGTCGTAACGCAGGGTCTGTGGGTCAGCCTTTAATGAATCGGCTG
Organism: Tetragnatha versicolor; assembly: GCA_024610705.1. Lineage (NCBI taxonomy): Eukaryota > Metazoa > Arthropoda > Arachnida > Araneae > Tetragnathidae > Tetragnatha > Tetragnatha versicolor. The sequence goes on along the minus strand of JANDEH010000009.1, from coordinate 37,253,759 downwards.
CCAATGATAAATAGATATTTTCTAGGAGAATAGCAAATATCTGCCAAACTACAGGCACACACCGATGTCTGTCTATGGAGATCGATTCTTTGAAGTCATGTCAATGGGCTTTCTACAGTAGGGTCAATCGTAACTCTAGACATCGCAATATTTGCTATTGAAGCTTTTATGAGTCGAAGGAACTTCATTACCTTATAAATTTCGCGTTTAAAGGGCCATGTGGTAGATGTGAAGGATGCAGTCGCTCACTCCTGAGAACTTTACTTTGGCTTCTCACTACTGATTTCTCTCTCGTGTCTGATCAAGCAAATTTTAATAATATACCGTCGTTTTAATTTTATATTTTTCGGTTCAATAAGAGCGAAAAATTCAAATTGATAGACCAATATTTCATAAAGATATACGAGAAAAGAAAACGCTAAGTATTTTAAAAAGAATGGAAACAATTTAACCTCTTAATCAAAACATACAAATTAGAAAGTGGCGCAAATCATTAAATAGTCTTGTGGGCACATCGGGTCATCATTACAAAACTTAATTTTTGGCCTTTTTTGTCACGCATCAATCTATGTTAGAAATTTGACCCCATATCACTTAAAGTAAATGGTTTTACTACATAAATAAAACCTCTAAAATAAGTGTTATCACCAATTTTGTTGCCGTTGTATGCATGGAAGTTAACGTTAAAGATGGCTATGTTTCTTTTCCTGAAAAGTGATGAAAATTGAATTGTGCCTCAATGCTCTTAAGTGATAACATGAAACAATAATTCAAGATTTTTTAATTCAATGTGTATAAACCCATTTAACTTAACAAAACAAAATTTTATCGCCCATAAACATATAGTGTTGTTTTCAAACAGTTATGAGGTTACGAAAAATTTGTTTCGCAGTCAAAAGTTTAAAAGGAGTCAAAGGAGTCCCTCTGTAATTAATGTGACGCACATTTTTCATAACTATTTTTCATAGACATTGAAAATGCATTCCCCATTCCATCCTTAAAATGATACCTCAATTTAGGGGAAAGTGGGGCAGTTTAATACAGCAAAATTCAAATCCAATTTTGAGTAGAAAAAGTGACTTATTCAGATACATTTTTTCTAAAAATATCTAAGAATGGCTCAATTTTATGAAATCAATTAGAAAAAATATAAATTTAATGAAAATTAAAATGCAACTATACTTTTGTTAAAAAGTCAACATTGTAGGGTTGTTTTTTAATTAACTTCCGTTTTGCTCCTGAAAAAAAAGTATTTGGAATTTCAAAATAATTTTGCTACTGGTAGATAGGTACATCCTTGAGGATCAATTTCCCTCATTACTGGAAAAAATCGGATATTTTTTCTATTATATATCGAATTTACAAGCGCGCTCCTCGAACTTATTTCCCGCCAACCCATAGAGAATTTCTCTTCCTTTAAACTCTGTTCGCATTAACAATAGACAATCGGCAGGCAGGTGATTTTTGCAGCATGCTATTGTGGATGTTTAAAACCATATGTTTTGCATTTGCCAAGTTCCAGGCATTGGGGATTCTGGAGTTACAGCCATAATAAACAAGGCAATATCGATAGATTCGCAGGCAAAGTGTGCGCTGAGGGGGAAAACGGCTGTCCGAACCGATGCGAAGCTAAACGAAAAATCAAACTTTTCATGAAGCGGAATCGAAAAACTTGTGAAATGGTACGGTAAATGGTCTATTTAAAGGTGATTGCGATGAAAAGTAATTAAAGATGTTTGTAACCTTCCGTAATAACCTTATTTTTAAATATTCATTTGTTTTTTTATTTTTAAACTATCAAAAACGGGAAAATTTCGAAAAAGAGGATTTCTCTATGGGTTGGCGGGAAATAAGTTCGAGGAGCGCGCTTGTAAATTCGATAAATAATAGAAAAAATGTCCGATTTTTTCCAGTAATGAGGAAAATTGATCCTCAAGGATGTACCTATCTACCAGTAGCAAAATTATTTCGAAATTCCTACTACTTTTTTTTCAGGAGCAAAACGGAAGTTAATTAAAAAACAACCTATCTAATTGCCACATTGCTTGGGGCCTTTTGATATAGTGATTATTAATTTGCTCAACAATAGAAATTAATAACAAAAAGTATGAAAAATAAGCGGTATTTTATTAAGAGATATCCTAAGCCCTTTTACATTCTCGTTTTTTGAATATAAACACAAATTTAATATTTTACTTAAAATTTAATAATTAAACTAGGTTTTGGTAATCAAGCGTGTAATCATTAAATTTAAACCCTGTTTTAATATCTAACTTTTACTATTTTTTGACTGAAATACCAATATGTGAGATGTGTAGTGTGTAAATTGCCTTGAATACAGTAAGCGAATCCAAAATAAACTGTAAACTTATTACCCATTTGATGTGAGAAATGATAAAAGGGTGATATAATATTTCATCAACCATAAACATCAACGATTTATATGCAATCAATGACGATAATATTGTAGTTTTGAATGTATTGATATGTTTTAAATTAATTTTAAACTTAAAACTCTGTAAATACTATTCAATAAACGGATAATAGTAAATTGAGATACATTAATTGAATTTTTTCGATTATTTGTTATTATTAGCTTAAATAATTAATTAAAACTTACCAACAGCCAATATTTGGATTGATGGAAAACTCTGTCGTGGAAAAGATATCTTTTTCCATAGCAGATTAGCCATAACACCAAAATATCTCAATTCGAAACGAAAAATTCAAACTCCAATATCTTTCTTGAGCGTCGCAAGCCTCTGAAAGAACATAAAGTTTCAAGAATTAAGACCAATGTATTATCCCTACTCTTATCATAGGTCATAATGTTATTATGACCTGTGTGTTATCCCTACTCTTGAATCTAACATAAATCTTGCATTTGCATAGGAACTCGGCGAAATAAAGAATATTAAGAAAATTTGTGAAAAAATGTATGACATTCACTTTATAAAAATAATTGAAACAAACACACACATTAAGTTAAGAGATCATAATTTTTTTAACATTACATAAATTAATTTTAGAATTTTTGAGGACAGTATTTACTTTCTCCACAGTCAACTCAAATTTTAAAATTAACTTTTTATAATTTACATATTGATACAATAATATCCGTAGGTAATCTGCTACGAATAGGCTTGGAAAATTCAGATGAAACTATTCTTAAGATTTTCCCCTTGAACTCAACTCCATTTTTCACATGGGTCTTATGTTTCAACTTTATCATTTAGTTTATTAATTATGTTGTAAAATTCTAAATGAAACACTATTGAAGTAACCTTCCTAAACCCATAGTAAAATAGATAACAATAAACGAACACAAAGGTAATCAAATTACCTTTGTGTACTTTGTGTTTCCATAATTCAAATTTCATTGTTTTGTTACCGAACATGAGTATTTATTAATGCATGAGATAAAACCAAAACTTTAATGAGAAAATAGCTGGCATAAAAATTTTGTAAGTTTCTCCTTTAATTAAATTTGTTAACTCTCTTATTTCACCGCTAGAGGCGCTGTAAGCCATCTCAATGGATTCAGCAGGGTCACTTACCTAGGGGTACACTTTTTTCCCATGACCCTAAGAGAAATTGGTTCCAAGTAGAATCCATGAAAAGGAACTTATGAAACAGTCTTTATAATAAATCTGTTACTAAACCTAAATTTTATTAAATCGAATGATAATCAATTTTGAAACATCCTTACATGAAATTACATATCGATTACAATTAAATATGCAATTGAAATTACAATTTCACCGAAAAAAAAAATTTTCTTGTATTTATTTTGAAGTATGAAAAGAGTTCGATTCACCCCGTTTTTCGTATCACCCCGTTTCTTAGTATATGGATACATCTAAAGCAGCAAACCGTTTTATCTATTGACTGATGCCTTGTTTGCAGACAGCTTATGGAAGTCCAGTACTTTTTTTAAAAGAAATACAACTGTAAAATTTGACAAAGGCCTTAGGCCAAAAGGAGTGTTTTTCAGTTCAAAAAGAGTACACCAAATATAATTCTGTGTGAGATTTTTCTATTTCTGTTATAGAATGAAAGTTGAGGTGAGAACCCACAATATCAGAGGGCCTAGTATTTTAAATTTACAATTCAAGTTAATAACTAACAGAAAAGGATGGATATTGAGTTTCTTTTCTTTTTAAATAGTATTTACGAGGAGAATAAATTTTACCAATACAAAAAAAATTCTAAAGATTTAGGTATAAGAATTTTGGTAGAATGTGGTTGAATTATTTCTATTTATTTAAACTACAGATATAGTCTTTGTATTAAATGTTAATAAACCTCGTACTTTTTTCTATATTACTCCAAGGTCGCGGAGGCAAATTTCTTTTTTTTAATTACGAGGTCTTTCAACAATATTTGAATACTACATGATACCATCATATTAAATTAGTAATACCGTAAATTTGTAAAAGATTGTCAAGAATAAAGTTGCATGTTTCTCGTTCAAGACTTTTTATATCGGCTAGTATAGTTTTAAAAATTGTTTCCTTTTTTCCCCTATTTTCTTATTTTATTTAATCAAAACACATTATACCTACATGAAATTACACACCTTACATGAAATCAACTGGCGCTTCTCCTATTACACACCACTTCAATTAACTTTATCGTATTAAAATTTTTAATTAATCTTTCTAGCTAGGATTAAATACTTTTTCGAACGATTCTTATAGTTACTCCATATGCAATTATTATTTAATATACTAGGGAACTACCGCCCCCTGCTCGCTATCGCTCGCCGACCCCCGTTAACTGCTTACGTAGAAACTTTTGGACCGTTTCGCAATTCCTCACAAAACCCAGCTCACTGCACTTACTCACTTTATAAAACATTCTTAAAACAGGGGTAGTACTTCTCCGGGGTATTCTTTCAAAAATGGCGGATATTTATTCAGTGGCGGGATTTTAACAGTTCCTTTATGGTAACATGAATTGGCGGATCGCCTTATAATTCCATGAAAATTAACAACAGAGCAATGTAAACATTATTTTACCCATTTCCCCAAGGTAAGATTTTTTCACAGATCCATTAAGAAGCACTGAAACAACTTAGGAATAAATTTAACTTCCTTAAAATTTGTTATGATTGGCTGTGAAAAACGTAGTAATTATCGTAAACATCGCGAAAATTTAGAATTTTATCTTCATGAGAACAAACGAACGTTGAAATTGTGTCAGTTTCATAGCAATGACACAAATGCCTAGACTTCCAACATCGACTTTTCGATTTTTATCTTTATTTCTAAAACATCCACCCGTGTTATCTAGTTTGCGTTTTGGCATTATGAAATAAAGAATTACATTTTACTACCTTAAAAAATATACTTGCAAAAGGATATAAAAATAATAATTATTGTAAAAAATAAATGCACAAGTTCAAAATTTCCAAAAGAGAGTTTATATTTTATTGTAAATATAGTAATGATTAGGTTGCCACAACGACAAAGATAAATATAAAAATATTAATTTGTTATTTAAAAATAAAGGATAAATTAATTATACATAAGTTTTAAATATAATTAAAACCGTTTGAACAACCAAAATATAAATATTGTTAAAAATAACCCAAAATATATTTTTTAAATTCTTGTTATAAATAGAAAGATGATTATTTAATCTATTTGAATTTTAAAAAACCAGTGAAATATGTTTTCAATTGTTTTAAAATTCATAGTTTCTTGTTTTGTAACTGCGACCTTATCCGAAATCTAAAATATTTTAAAATTGAGAATTTTTTTTAAAAAATCCAATAGCCTACTCGGAAATCCAGAAAGAATCCGAACATTTTGATACCAGATATGTGTCATTCGGTTCAGTAATTAAAAAGTTTTTCTCCAAAAACTTTTTTTTAGAATAGAGAGATTCTTAGGTACCAACCACATACATATTTTCCAAAAAATTCAAGAAAATTAATCCTAGATTTTATTAAAACTTGTTCTCCTCTTCCGAAAAATTCACAAGTAATAATTTTTTCTAACATCCCTTAAACTTTAAACGGCACGTGAATGTTGTTTTCACCTATAAGCTTAACCCTACAGTGCATACTGATGCCATTTGGCAACACGACATTTTTCCCCATTTCCTACTCGAACTTTCATTTCCAAACGGCAACACCATGCAATAAGTACAATAGATATAACATTTCATTGTATTAGCACTTTAGATCGCCAGTAGATCACAGCAGGGGTACTATTTTGAGACATTTGTTAGTAGCTAGTGAAACGAAAGTCAAGACAAAGAAAACGCCAAAATAAAAGGACCGAATAAATAAAAATAAAAAAAATTTTCAGCTTGAAAAAAAAATGCTTTGAAAAGATAAGTTGTTTTTTTATATTTTTAGAGCATTTGGTTTTATTTCACTTCACAATTAATTTCACAAGAGACACAAATAAATTTCACAAAGACAAAGTTTTTTGCCAATAAAAAGTAGAAAAAAATTAAATTAAATTTTTTTAGTATTTTTTTACTAATGTACACCATAATAGAAGTCACATAAATGATTTTCAAGGGAATTTAAAAAATCATGCATTGTAGGGTTAAGCTAAAGAACAAACTTTTCTGTAAACAGGCAGTATTGTCTATTATGCTGCCATCTATAAATTATTGTACAAGTGAAAACTACTTCCCTATTTATAAAAATATTTAAGTGGCATATCTCACCAGGGATTTAAACAAAAACAGGATTCTATTAAATGGTGAAAGATAAAAATTATATTTTATTCAGTATTATACAAAATCTGAAAATCAACTAATCATTATTTTTTTAGCATAATCTACTAAATTACTTTTTATAAGTGATAAATAGTTTCAACATCATAACTTTTAATAAGTTTTTTTAGAAATAATGCAGTTTATTATATAAAAACGCCATTTTTATTGAAGTAATTTTTTTGTTTATATTAGGGAGTGGTATACACATTTAACTGCCATATGCTCATTGTATTACTTGGAAAAGATTTGCGACTGTGTGTGTGATCTCAAATATCATGATAGTGACTCCAGAACTCCACTTAACAACAATAAAAAAATTTTCCCACAATCTGTACACTTGTTTATTATTAATCATTTTAGAAGACATTTTTATTTATCAAAACAAATTGTGTATGCTACGTTTTAAAGGGAAAATTTTAATTTTAAAACTATTTCCTATTTTTATCTTGTGTTTTTTAATTACATACCCTAACCCAACCCAATATTTTCACCGTTTTTTTTTTCATTTTTGAGTTTATGACATGCAATATATCTCTCTAAATCAGTGGTTCCCAACTCAAATATGACTGCGGACCACTTCACTTAAATTTGAACCTCCGCGCGCGCGCGCGCGGACCATCTCTATATCTAACACTATCTTCAAAATTTTAAAATTTTTTTCAGTACACTCATTCCTCATGGAGGGTCTAAAATTTTGACTTATTTCAATTAACATTACATTAATTTTATATCTAATTATTTAAAAATATACCTTTAAAGACCATTTAACCATTTTTATCAAGCCTTTTTATCTATTCACCCTAGAAGGGTTCACACCTACACAAAAGTTACAGGTTTAAAAAAACAACAGTATAAAATTGTTATTTTTCTTCTTTTCCCTAACCAACAAATAAGGTTATATATTATAAGAAGATTTAAATTAGAAAGAATGTACTTAACTTTAAATTAAACTGCAGGACGAATGAGATAACCAGGAATTCTGTTGATCACAAAAAAGCAAACTGGACATGCACTGACTGTGAGTTGTGGCAGAGGAAATTCTTAGGCGAGGTGGGTGAGGGTGAGGCTGATGTTCTCCAGAAAGAAACCCCGTCAAAAGTCAATAATTATTTCATAGGAGCGATTAAAATAGAAAATAATTTATGTGTTCAAAAACCGTCGCATTTTCGGCAATAAATTTTTCTCATATCATCGATCAAACCTATTTCACGTGTATCTCAGAAATTTCCTCTTTTCATTACCACTGTCTGACCATAGCATCCCAGTTTGAAGTATCGTTCAACACTTCCACACTTCGCTTCGTATCAAACCAAGTATTAGTCCGATCATTCGATTCTTTATTAGCCCCACCCCGACGCCTCTCAGTTTTAATTAAATCTGATGCAATACTTTTCCACATCATCATATTTCGTTTCTACTTTGTTATAAACTACTGTTGAATAAAACTGTGCAAAATAATAGAAATAAACAAATGATTCATAGGAGAGAAAGAGAACATAAAATATTTTATTTATGAGACGTATGATTTTTTACTTATGTTTTTGTATGTGTGTAGTGTTTTTACTATTTCCTGGAATATGTGATTAGGAAAACTATTTTTTTTAATTTTCCATACATTTTTTGGATGAGCTATTTAAAAGTCTTCTCACGGACCACCTCTAAAGGCTTCACGGACCACCAGTGGTCCGCGGACCACCTGATGGGAACCACTGCTCTAAATGTTGCATTTTTCTATACTAAAGACGAAGAGTTTGATAATTTTAAAATTTTTAATGATAAATAATAATTATACAGGGTGTATTCGAAATGGTGCAAAAAAACTTTCAGGGATGATAGTAGACACCTAGACGAGTCAAAATCACAAAGGATTTGGGGGTTCCAGACCAAATCCCAAGGAGTTAAAAATGGAGCGACACCCCAAACAAATCATTGAAAAATTCAATTTGTAGAACTCCTATTCGTAAAAACTTAATTATGGTCTCAAATATTGTGGTTTAATATGATCTTTAAAATTATCTCAAAAGTCTTCACTTTAAAATTTTTTTTATTGTGAAAAGTTAAAAAACCACAAAAAAAAATGTGAAAACTCTGCCAAAACCTTATTTTGTATTTCGAAATCCTATCTTTTGATTTGATAATCTGAAAAATCATAGTTTCACAATAAGTCCAAAGTTTCACATAAATACAATCGATATTAAACGCTTGAGATCCTGTTAAAGTTCGTTATTTGCGTGCGCAAACAGTTTTCTAGAGCTGTTTCCAGACAGCTGTTTGCGCACGCAAAAAACAAACTTTAACAGGATCTCAAGCGTTTATTATTGATTGTATTTACGTGAAACTTTGGACTTAAGGGTTTTCAACTATGATCTTTCAGATTATCAAATCAAAAGAAAGTATTATTCCGAAATACAAAATAAGGTTTTGGCAGAGTTTTCGCATTTTTTTGTGGTTTTTTAACGTTTTTATAGTAAAACAAATTTTAAAGTGTAGACTTTTGAGATAATTTTAAAGATCATGTTAAACTAAAATTTTGAGACCATAATTAAATTTTTACCGATAGTAGTTCTACAAATTGAATTTTTCAATGATTTTTTGGGGTGTCGCTCCATTTTTAACTCCCTGGGATTTGGTTTGGGACCCCCAAATCCTATGTGATTCTGACTCGTCTAGGTGTCTACTATCATCCCTGAAAGTTTGTTGCACAATTTCAGATACACCCGTATAAAATACACACGCATTGCTACGGACTACGCAATCTAGAAAAAATTCCGTGTATGGCTATTTTTTAATTTAATCCTCTTTGAGATGAAAAATTTTCTATGTTTATTAAACGATTTTTAGAAAGTTTTTTTTGTATAATAACCACCCGTCAATGTTTCTGATGTAAGTTATCCGTTAACACTAGTTCTTTATCTTAAATTCAACCATAAAATCATCTTCATTATAATTAAATTTCCTAATACAGTCGAATCCGCTTAATGTGATCACGGTTAATGTTATCAATCGGATAATATTATCGACATCGACAAGTCCCGATCATTCCTATTTAATTTAATGTAAAATAATTCGTTTAATGTGATCAACAATGAATCATCACTCCGCTTAATATTATCAAAATTTGTCCATATCCCCTTTAAAACGACCGCTTTTGAGTTCAAATTTCATATTGAAGGTCAATTTTTACAAGTAATCATCTGCCCCATGAGAGCATCTGGCGCTTCTTTTTTCTGGAACTCAGTATGAGTAAGAAAAAGAAAACATTCCGCATATATTGAAAGAAAATAGTTTTAGGGGGGGTCCGAATTCATGCTTATGATTGGTTAAAGAAACCACCAAGATCGAAGCTTTGCAGACTTTGCAGATGTCTGATAAGAGATTTGAACTTTCCCTTGTTCACTGGAATTCAGATTATGTTATAAATAAGTGGTTATTAGAGGGGAAGGATATAATGGAGTGGAAAAAAGAGAGACCTTTCTACACAAACAAAAATACAAAGTAAGCGATTATTTTACTTTTATTAATTGAACTACTCTTATATTTACCCCTAAAAATTTTACCTAGTTTAAAAATAGTGTTTTGAATACATTTATTACGATTACATGATTTTGATTTTAAAGCAAACAATCTAGTTACACTGTTTGCTGCTTTTTGATATGAGATCGCTTATTGTTATCGATCGGATAATGTTATCAGTTTAGTCTCGGACAATTGCGATCACATTAAGCGGACTCGACTGTAACGTAATTTTATGATTCAATTGTGTTACACATTATTTCTTTATACTTTCTTTATGTCAATATGCAGTTTTTAATACTTTTAAAAGAAGTGGGCTTTTATAAACTTTGTAGGCACATATTTTTAATAATTTTTTAAGTTTAATTTTTATTATTCTGTTATTAATGGGTTCTATTTAATTTTTTATTTTATGAATTTAATTTTAATTTCTTATTTTATAGATCTAAATTTTTAACCGATTATGCAACATCCATTTAAAAAGAGGTTCAAAAGGCCGCTTGATACGAAACAACTACATTAAAACATAAATTATGTTTTATGGTAAGCACTTTCATAGAAATGTAACTATCTTAAGTTATAAAGTTTTTAATCAGTTAGTAGTTAAATTATAAATAATTTTAACTGATTGTATAATTCTGTTGATTTCACGAGGAATGTTTTGATATATCATGCTGTTCCCTCCAACTAAGCAGAGTTAATTCCTGAATCCTCCATTATAGTCATATGAGTTCTTTATATTTTTTTATTTAATAAAATCTAAAAATATATAATTTTTATAACAGTTTAAAACGCAACTGAAGTAAAATTGGTAGACATTCATGTCAACACAACATTATTCACTATTTTTGCTTCACCCAGACAAAAATTCTACACTTTTTTCAATTTCTGATAGCCAAAATATCTAATATGTATTTATCAAGCACCGTATTTTTAATACATGCTAACTCATCAACCTATTTGGCATCACACATTAAGTTATTTTTCAAAACCAAAAAAAGTGTCTGCTTTAGTATGCATATTTTAAATTATCTCTACTAAACTCCTTAAAAAAATTCTACAACTCAAAACATGAACAAACAGGGAAATGTGCAACCTAAGTGCAAATTTTCGAAAAATCGGTATTCCTACTAAAGATTGTTTTCATTTACTATCAGAAGCTTGAGAAGTTTATCCCCTTATCTTATTGTAGTCAACGAGCTGTCTGCTCTTTTCATTGCTTCAATTAATCTTGGACACTCCAGGAGAATATGGTCTATCGTAAACAGCTGCAACAAGAATGACAATGAGAAACTCAAGACACCGAATGTTTATTCAGATATCGAGAATCAAGCTAGGCAGAAGGGAATAATTTTTTTTACATAGAAGACTGTTTAAAAATATCTTTAAGGAAATATCAAGTCATCATTGACAAGTAAGGAAAACTAGTTCACAGCGTCTTACGTCCATCGCATGTAAAAAATAAAAGTAGAAGGCTAGTTCCCTTACCTTTCTTCCTGTGTATCTCCCTATCACCTTCATAAGAACCATTTTGTTAATATTTTTTATTTTAATTTAGAAAAGATTAATACTCTGCAATAAATTTATTTGCAAAAATAATTGACTATGTCTGTATTTCATAAATTTTAAAATTCCGCCTTTAACGTATCTACGTATTATTTTTGTGAACCTCTTTTTGCACGCTTCGTGAATCTCTGGGGGGCTTTCATAAACAATGTAGAAAATGTTATTTTTTCATCAAGATATAAATTACATAAAGATTTCAAAAAAAAATTCCTTGAATTTTGTTTTTAATATGGGATGGAATAAAGTTTTTTAAATACTAAATGTGAGAGAATGTTTAAAATGTAAAGAAATATATCAACCTCGAGATAAAAAAAGAATATTTATCTATATAAACTGATGTCTCTTTAAAAGTTTTAAAAGAAAGCAGATATAATTCACTGTTAAAAATGTTGTTCAACTTCAAGTTCACTATCCTAATTAAAAATATTTAGTTTATTAATTACAACATACAATTTTAAACCAAAGTTTTGCTTAGTTTTCAGTGTTAAATCATGTTTGTATATGAGTTCAGTAATAAATGAGGTCCTTGGGCTAAAAACCTTAGAGACCTCTGCTTTTTGGGTATACATGACCTCTTTACTATATTTTAAAAATATTACATAAAAAATGAAAAAAAAATTTCAATGACTAAAAATAGAAACTGAATCCAGTGATCATAAAAATTCTATAAATGTGCTGAATATGGAAGTCGTCATTGAAGAATGTGAGGATAAGTGAGAATATGGATTTTTTTTGATAAATCATGGATAAGAATTATTTTTATCAAATGAATAGAAATTCAAAATGAACAAAGTAGGAAGCATTATGATACAACTTATGCTTTGGCGTGTTTAGATTATGGATGACGCTAGAGAGAAACCAAGATAGTTTCTTTTTTAAATTAAAAAAAACTGGGGATCATTCTCGTTTTGGTATTTAGAAAACTAAAACATATGAAATCTACTTTTAAAGATAGTTAAATGAATAAAAAAGAAACTGTGTCTTGGTTTCTCTCTAGCGTCATCCATAATCTAAACACGCCAAAGCATAAGTTTTATCACAATGCTTCCTACTTTGTTCATTTTGAATTTCTATTCATTTGATAAAAATAATTCTTATCCATGATTTATAAAAAAAATCCATATTCTCACTTATCCTCACATTCTTCAATGACGATTTCCATATTCAGCACATTTATAGAATTTTTATGATCACTGGATTCAGTTTCTATTTTTAGTCTTTGAAATTTTTTTTCATTTTTTATGCAATATTTTTAAAATATAGTAAAGAGGTCATGTATACCCAAAAAGCAGAGGTCTCCAAGGTTTTTAGCCCAAGGACCTCATTTATTACTGAACTCATATACAAAAATGATTTAACACTGAAAACTAAGCAAAACTTCGGTTTAAATTGTATGTTGTAATTAATAAACTAAATATTTTTAATTAGGATAGTTGAACTTTTTCTTTCATTGCATGTAGCTCAACACATATCGGGAAATATTTATTCGTTAGTATAAAAATAAAAGGAAACCGAATCCAGTTGGCAAATCTAGTGAGCACCGTGGACAATATTTTACCAAACAATTGGCAAACCAACTTGGTCCCACAATAAATACCTTGAAGAAACCTTATATACAGATACAATCCTCAGATACTATTGATTTCCGAGTTTTTATGTATTAGGAAGCTGTGAGCATGGGGAATATCGCTAGCTTTCGTAGATATCAGACAATATGTAATAAAAACTTAAAGACATTTTTACTGGAGATTATAGTTTTCTGAACTTTCAGAAAACTAACTTTTTATTAAAAGTTATAGTTAACTTTATATAGAAGTTTTCTTCTAAAAATGTTGAAGTCCTCATGAACTCATTATTTTATATCCTAACTCTATGTATAATCAGAGTACTTAAATTTTGAAAAGCTTTTCAAATTTTTCACATCCCCTTCCATTATTGTAAAAAGGGTGCCAGATACCGTGGACCACAATTCAGGAGTTAGCGCTGGCGGGTTATAGTTTAGAAAATCTGCCCTAAATTCTCGTCATTATTTCTTTCGATACCTTTTTAAAAGAAATAAAATAACTGGTTAAATATAAATTAAAAATATCACAGTTGAATTTTTGATACCCATATATGTAATTCTCACGTTTCCAATTTCTTTTTGTTCGCACTTAGTGTGATATAAATTAATAATTATTTCACTTCCTTTTTAGGAGAAACTAAAGGTATTTAAAATTCAAAATGCTCTTAGGTGATGATTTTTGTAAAAACGTTAAGAATCAAAATACTTATCAAGTCATTATCCTTTAAGTGTCTGTCTTTTTGTAGTCTGTGATAAATGGCTGTTATCGATGTATCACGTCTTCAAAGATAGAGTGATATTGGATTAACGCTCCATTCTTATAACTGATTAACTTTTAATTCTCATGTTGCTCTTACTGATAACTATTTTGGTTAATATTAGATTAAGAGAACTGTCATTGAGATTTTTATCGAGTAACCGTATCAAAATTATTTTAAATTATGATAAGATTTGTGAGACCAAACGTGACTAACTTCGCTTCTATTCATGTGATAAGGTTTTGAAAATTATGCCAGATAATGTAGGGAAGCGCGGCGTACACGAGACATGAGAAATCTTGCGATATTTAATAATAGATCGATTAGCATATAATCAGTACATAAATTCCATACGTCAATTAAAAAGGGCGTTTCTATTCTATTTTAATAGGGGATTTCTTACATTGACGCCATATTGTATTGATTCATATCCACTTGAAGAACGTGTATTATAGCTAAAATATGTTATTCTGATCTTAAACCTATAACTGATATTTGACTGTTTTTTAAAAATGATTTCAGTAAGTTTTCACCGGTGGTTTTTATTTTAGTTTATACAAAAATAACACTACTTACTCGTTATTCTTAGTTTTAAGCATTCAGTAATATTGAGTTGTGCCAAAGCTGTAAAAGAAAAAAGAGAAAATTGAACATATAGACAGTGTAAGAATTCTTTCATTACTTAATTTGAAATTATAGTTTTTAGATATTTTGGTTCTACGGTAAACGCACTACATTTTCAATTTAAAGGTCTTAAAAATACAATTTCAAACATGATAAACACAAAAGGTATTTTAAATCCTTAAAACAAATCAGATAAACTTGAGAATATGGGTATTAAGAACTAGTCATATTCTTCAAACTTCAGGCATACTACAACTTGACTGTCTCCATAGAGTGTAACTTTGTAAAAGAACAGTGTTCAAAATCATACAGAACTACAAGTAAGTATCCTAGGAAAAGGGAAATTTAAATGTTCTCCCCTCCCAAAATTTTCATTGTTCTTATTTTTTTCTATGAAATTTCTGCATCTTAGAAAGGAGGGAAGTCCGCTATAAATGTCACGCAAACGTTCAAAACGTCAAAAAAAGTCCAAACGTTATTTTTAGGAAACAAATTTCAAACAATTTCAAGGAGGAGAATCCCCAAAACCCCTTTTTGGAATGAGTTAAATGAATCAAAATTACACCAAAATTTAAAAATAAAATAAAAATATATTAACAAAAAATGAATATAAATAAGTTTAAACGTTCGGGAAGTTTATCCAACCAATTATGTGAGCGTAAATGTCTAAAAAATAATACAATTCAGCATATCCCCCGCCCCCCAAAAAAAGTAGTCACAGACCGGCAAAGCAACTATTCAAAAAGAACAATTCCCCAAAACTATTTAGAATACACGATCACCCAAATCCGAAATCTTGAGACAAATCCTCTAAGTGCAGACGGTAATCGCACACACAAAAAGTTCCTCGTGCTTCACATCTGTTCCCCTAGACTTGATTAATTGTTCAAAACGATAAGGGAAGGCCAATTTTTTCGCCATTTAGTGTGAGAACTGAGCTCCCCTCAAGGAGGCAATGAAAAATGGTTCAGAGACAGACAGCTCATTGTCACTTGCATGATGAGAATTCTCCACTCCTAAAGCCCATTCCCACACGTCCATGTCGAAAAGCTACCCGAATTAGCAGGAATATAGCGGTAGATTGATGGTTTCTGAGTTTGGAAGCTACTGAAAATTGAATTACGGTATTCAATGACTTTTTGTATTCTTAATCGAAAGCTATCAATAGGGTGGTAATGTGGCATGTGATTGATTGTCTAAGCGGGCTTCTACCGTTTGAGTGATTTTATCGGGTTTTAAAACAATTGAAACGTGAGTTCAGGGAGTAAAAACTTTATTTATGGAAATTGGTCGTTTCGGGAGAGGGTTAAATTGCTACTCTTTAAAGGTTGATAAATATTAAACGATCGAATGGAACTTAATAGAGCGGCGTTTTCTTTAATAGCAGTAGGGACGCCTCTAAATTGCATTGGAATTTGTAAGTTGTGGTATTCAATGGGTTTCGGTGTTCATTTATCAACTGCTATCAAAAAGATGGAAATATCATCACATGTCTCTTGTTTAAGAAGACTTGGGTGGTTCTACGGAGAATTTTTCTATGATGTCACGTTCGTATTTTAAACTATTTAAAAAGTAGAAAGATGAATTAAAAACTTATTGAATGCTTACAATTTCAATTTAAACCTTATTGTTGCTTTGAATAGTTTATAATAGTTATTTAAAATGACCTTACATTTCATAAGAAAATAGGCTTACTGCAACTGCGATAATTTTTTGGTTATTTGAACACTTAATAAAAGATATCATTTCGTAATTAAATCCATTTGAAAAGACTACGGAGTTTTACGTAACAGAGAATACGAGAGAGTTTTCGTAAACATTTAATTATTGTAATTAAAAATGAATTAATTTATAATTATTTTATATTTAATGAGTTAATTAGGGTGTTTTAAACAGTTTATTCTCTTCTTGTAATGGGTCTAGAAAGATAATTTCGTGTATAAATATTCAAAGTAGTTCTCTATGTGATTTGGCTTTTATAAGTTTAATACCAATAGTTCTTAGGCTGTCTGGGACTTTTTAAATACTAGGGAAGAAAGGGTTGGTAGGTATTCACTTACATTTTCTTAAAAGGAGGATATGAGTGATTCTTACCTAATGGAGGAGAGGAGGGTATTATGGAATAGTCGGGTAATATAGAACACCTGAGTTTTTGCTCCCCCTCGTGCTGCTATCACGTGTCAATGCCACGAAAGTCTTAAGAAATCCCCCATGATGCAGTGCGCAAAGAGTTTAGCTTCTTGTTGTTGTCTGATCAGTGGCAGCGAAGCAAAGTGTGTTTTAGGATTTTCGAAAGTTTTTGACGGTAAATGTTCAAACCTTTTAACCTACCAGTAACTATGAGACTTTGATATTGTTGTTAAGCATAATGTACACTAAAATATCAGTAGTTTCTTATACTGCAGTCGTTTTTTAGCTATTCATGTTTTATCGGTCTGTAAAAGGGTTCATAGTACGAGCTGGTGTGTGGGGTATTATGGAACACTAGGTCCATTCTGATGTGTCATATGAAATTTACTTCCTGACATCTAAAGGAAAACAAAGATGCTGAAGCATCTTAAACTAAGATCTTTTGTAATGAAAAATTTTCCGAAGATCAAAGAGGAGAAATTTGGATCCCATGTATTATCTGTTTTCTATGGGCTCATCTTGACTGTACTGGAGCAGAAAAAGACGATGATGTTTGTGACTATTGCAAATAGACTCATGAACAAAACTATTTGAACGTAAATTGTTAAATATATTTTTATAGTTAAGATTAACTATGTTCTCTAAGGTTTAATTAGTTTTCAATAGCTGTAAATCGAACTGTTCCATATTACCCGACTGTTCCATATTACCCTCCATTTGTAACTTTTTCTTCTAGTACATTATTTTATTAAATAAAATAAATGCTGATTTATTTGACCATTGGCCCTTCATTGTAATTAGTTATAATATGTACTTAAAATGATTCGGCTGATTTTTATTAAAAACCAATAGAGTTATTCTTAAATATATAAAGGGTGTTCCATAATACCCTCCTCTCCTCTATATTAAAACACATTCACATTTTTTATCTTGTACCTCTTAAAAATAATTAAATTTAAAAGTTTTAATTTAAAACCAAATAATTTAATAAAGAAGTTAAGCATACGGGTTTTTTTCTTCAAGTCGAGTTAGTTCTTAAATGAAATTAAGTTTTAAATTTTTCAAATACGATGATTTCTGTTAAACGTTTTGTACAAAAGAACCGAGGAGCATGATTTGAAACCTATTAATTTTAAGAACCATCAAAAAGATTTTCAAGAGGTATTTTTGAAAAATTTGAAAATTTTGGCGTGTGCACTGTACGCGTACATTTAAGCGTACAGTGCTTATCTTGGGAAATTGTATTCGGTAAAGTAAGAAATAAGGTTTAAAAATTATATCAGGCCACGTATTTAAGTGAAATTCAGCTTTAGCAAATTTTGCTTAAAATATTAGTTATAAAACTAAAAGCTTTGAAATGAAGGTTAATTTTTGTTAAATCGAAGAAGATGCGAAGAATTCATCACTGAGGAAAGTTGCATAGTAGTATGTCCAAAACTTTTCATTCATTTCATGAAGATACATGATAATGGTATTGAAACAAGCACCCATTGGATAAAAATTGCAAAAGACCAAAATTTTTTATAAAAATGCAAATTTTCCCATAATAAAAAAACAAAGTAAATAAACTATCAGGTAGGGCAATTGAAATTTTCATAAAGGATAACTTTGTCTTCCTATCTCAGAAAATATTTTTACCTCACTTCTACAGTTTATTCCATGCTAAAAGAGCATTGACTGTCAACAGACGCGACACACGAGAGCAGAATGTTCTTTTAAGATAGGATTACCGCATGTAACTTCCCATCTTCTATCTATCATGATTAACTGATATGATAGATAAGCATCGAAAAATATCCTAAAATTATCAAGATATAGTAATCTATAAGGTAAAAAAATATTTTAGTGTTAGGTTCAGTTGACCTAGATGTTTATGTTTATCATTCAATTGATGATAAAATGCTAACTAAGTACACTTTACAAGTACAGGGATTACTTTGGATGTCAAGACTGTTGCACACCCTATTGCATACTCATACAAGTTATGAAAATAGGTTGATACATCCCAATTACAACTTTATTATGAAAACTTTCCGGTTTACATGTATTAAAATAAAATAAATAAAATTTCGACAATCGAAAATTGTTACAATCGACCCCACTTCAAGGGTCAATTGTAACACAACGCAAATTCATAAAAACAGATAGAAAATCATACAAATTTATTAACCATATACATTTTCTTGTTAAATAATAATTAAATACATAGACTAGAATGAAAATAATGAACTTTCCACTCAAATAATGAGTTTTAAATAATAATGAATGATGATGAGTAAATAATAGTAAATAATTATTTACAAAGGAATTCATAACTGAATTCCTCTATGGTACAAGGGACCATTTTTCCTCTTCCTGCCCTTGATCGAAAACTTTTTTTTTGTGTTGAAAACTTTTTTATAACCCACTGTAGGATTTTCATTTCTTGTTTTCTTCTGGCAGAATATGTGTAATGTTACATGAAAAATATCGTGCTTACGAGCAACACTTCTAATAGACTTGTAGACACCGAAACCTCAACAGCCTCTCCCTCCATTCTTTCTAGACACTAATCAGCCCCCTTTCAGTTTTCCTTTTACGTGACCTCGGCATCCTAAAACCGTAAAAATTTCATAATTATGTGTCAAAACTAAAGGTAAATATGAATTATAAATCAATACATCAAAAATACTTTTAAAACATATTGTTTTCTACATAGGGGTCAGTTGTAACATGTTACAATCGTCCCCGGCTGAAGTATTACAATCGACCCCACGTCGTCATTTTTAGTTCAACCTTCGTTTTCCACGAAACTAACAACAGTATCCTCTTGAAACTAAGCAGAATAAAACTAGGATACATGTACATAAAATCAGTGTTAATGTGATTCATACGTGCTGTGCAGAAGAAGGTACACAAAAGTAGAAATTTACTTCGATGCTCGAAATTCGTTCTCCACTCCCTTACACAGTCACAACTCAAATGTCATACTTGGCGATCGCTGATCTTCTTTCATTCACCTGCCTTATACGTACTCTCATCTCCCTTTCACCCTGGCAGCCTCTCATTTTGAGGAAATCAAAGTGTTACTATTTCCCCATGTTACTTTTGACCCCACTCTCCCCTACTTATGTCCTTTGGGGGTTGGTAAACTGAAAAATATCATTTTATTTCAAATATTGCTTCATGCTTTGATGACATAGACGTAAAGAATGTAAAATTAAACGTTTTAAACCATTTACAGTCATAATAATTTACTGTAGTTTTAAAATTTTTAATTTAGGGTTAAAGGTAATTAAATTAATTTCAACTAAACTAAAGAAGAAAAATCTAACACCCTGAAAGACATTTCTCTGCACTCTTAAAACTTCGGTGGTTTTTACCAGTTCAACCATAAATACATACATAATGAACCTAAAAAATTTTATTATATGTTTCCCAATTTTTTTACCATATCAAAGAGGTTTAACTCCAAATTTAAAAGAAGATTTAAATTTCCCTACTTTTTTTAATATAGAACATTGAAAGACATCTAATTTGTTAAACTCTTTGATTTGAAAAGCTAAAATTAAGTTAACAGTTTTTTATTCTATAATAAAAATCAATAAATATTCAACCCAAATTTTCAAAAAGATAAATAATTTTAAAAATTTTATAGTAAAAGTATAAAGCTAACATGGATTATTTAAATAATGGTTTCTCTTTCAGCATTCCTAAGTTTATTAGTTTTATTTATATATTCTATTCCTTTTGAAGTGAAGCCACGCTCAAATTATGCATCAATTAAAACATTTTTTAAATATTACACAAAATCCATTTAACCTGAGCATTAGAATGTTACTCGATAAGGTTCTTTACCCTTCAAATATATATATAAACATGTTTTTATCCTTTCTAATTTTTACACTTTGACCATTAAATAACCAAACAAGTCGAGCAGAAAAGCAAACAGGTTGTGTTTTTTCCAACAAATTTGACATCCAATGTTGAACTTGGTCAGGTCACATAGATAGGCAGGAAAACAAAACTCTGCACAACAAAGTCTTGCGGGAAAGCAAACATCTTATCTCCCCCGTGAATGTGGTGTTGCTTCCTTTCCCCGAGTCGTCTCTGGATCCAGCCAATGGAGCAGAAGTTTGTTTTGCGATAGCACAACGATCGACTTCCCATTCACGAAGTCTTCACGTGAAAAGAAGGTTACACGTGATGTGGAGGTGACCAAGCTGTTGACATTGATTTGGCACGCCTAACTTCGGAGCCACTCATGCCATCGGGATGGGGAGGTTTGGCACCCACGCCTTCCTTACTATCCCATTGGCGTGGATCGGAGATGGTCGAACTTGGATATTTCGTTGGCAACGGGGTAGAATGGGATACTTAGTTGGAATCACCATGGTATACACTCATGTGCAAAAATTAAGGATAATTTAGTATTTTGGGAATAATGACGCAAATCTGTGTTTCTTTGATGTAATTTTGGTTCAATTCTGTTAACGTTTCCGCTAAACACCACCATGCTCTTTTGGAAATCAAAAAGTTGAAAATCTACTAAATAATTTCAAACTCATAGATTAAAATGTTTCATTAGATCAAAAACTGTTCAGTTTATCATTAAAAATCAGAAAAATTTGTCGATATTTGAATATATGGCGTTCAAAAGAGATTGGCATTATTTAGCGGGAACGTTAACCGAATTGAACTGTAATTTTCACCAGATATAAGTTGAAACAAACACATATGAGATCTTCAAGACAAAATTTTTACCACACACCAATAAAGGATCAAAGAGCTAAAATCCTCACAAAATGAAGATTGAGGCGGTGTTACTTAATATCGTCTGAAAATCCACGCACTTAAAATCGTGCATTGAGTTCTGGAATAGCATATGCTTGACAAATAACAAGGAATTTTTTTGCTAAAAGACTCGGATGTTTCTGCTACAGTCCCGGATACGTGTAGAATAGACTTACATGTTTTTTTTTCAAAACTTAAATGGTGGTTTTTCAATTTTAGTTAGTTTTTTTCAAATTTAAATAGGTTCTTTCATAATTCAGTGGGTTTTTTCATTATTGAATGGGTTTTTTTCAAAATTTAGGAAGTTTAAAGTTCAAACTCAAAATAAAAATTAAGGATATTTTTTAAATTTTAGTGGATTTTTTCAAAATTTAAGCCAGGTTTGAAAGAATAATTTGAAAACAAATTACTCCAAATATTATTTTTACATTCCATTTTACATAGCATTGATAAATGAACACTTTAAAATAAAAATAAAAACATTAATTTTTTAAGAAAACTGATGAACTTTGAAAAAATCCACTTATCTATGGAAAAACTGACATTATTTTGACAGAACAAATTTAACATAGAAAGAACTCACTAAAATTTGAAAAAAACCCACTTACTTTATAAGTGAAAACTACTTAATTTTGAAAAAAAACGCACACTTTTTTCGAAAAAACTCAATTTTATATGGGTTTTTTTCAGAGTTTTATTGAAAAAAACCTGAAAAACCCAACAAGGGTTTTTTCGGGTTCGGGGAATAACCAGGTTTTTGACAACCCTGAAGTTACCCCTACGAAATAAAAATTCATCAGTACACAAACCACAAAGTGAAACAAAAGAATGACACTGAAATTTGTTAGAAGACTTTAAAATGGACATATAAATATGAACTAGCAGTTTTGAATCATGTTCTTTATCACCTTTTCAAAAAAAGTTGTAAGGTGAACAAAAATCGACAATTTGATACTACTCTAGTTGAAAGACTCTTAGTGATCCTTTTTTAGAAATATCAAGACACTACTTGGTGGATGTCAAGACAATAATCCTACCTATTCTCCCTAGTATTGAGTAAGCGATAATCATAGAGTTTTATCTAGATACAGCGCGTAGAATCTCTTTTTGAAGGTTGGGCCTAACTTACTCCATTTTACGGTATACTGTTCTGTTCATTTATAATAGCCTGGTGAGACGTAATGTTTACTAGAAGTAGTAACTATTGTAATTCTCTTGTAATTTGTCTTGTGCAATAACTAGGCAGTCTAACCTCAAGAAGAAAAGATTGTTGTAAAAGAATCGGTCATTCGAAGTTGCATGAAGAGCAAGCATTATTAGGCCTATTCTAAATGAGAACAGACTATAATACTCTTCTTTAACTCAGTAATTGTATGTCCCTTTTTTCGTTCATAAAAAAGGAACTCAACCTTTAACTAACTGAAGCAAATTTATTTTGATACTAATATTCACATATAATGATGTAATATTCCTTTATTCCGCTCCAACCGCTGTCAAGGAACCGGCATTTTTCTTTAGCTAGAATAATTCATTATTATATACGCCAGACAAAATTTCCTTGATATTTCGATTTTTACAAGATAAAAAACTTACAGAAGATGAGATAATATTTTCCCGCAACTTTGACTCGACTTTATGTGACAAAGAATATAGATATTGGTAATAAATACCCAAGGTGCTCAGATATCAAAATATGAGTTGAAAAACAGTTATTGAAATAAAAATTCTATACATTTCCTGGGAAAGGACCCCCCAAACCTCCTTTTTGGGGCATGAAACTTGGTATTACCAACAAAATGTTTAAAAACGTGGTCTAAATCCTACTTTTCAAAAGGTTTTAGAAAGCTTCAATTATCCTATCATTAAAGGCATGGAATTGATTATTAAAAATTAGATTTTGAACCAATCTATCAACTTACCAGTTCCCAAAAAAATACGGACCACACGCCGGTATGGCCTTCTCCAAAAAATAAGCTTGTGAGAGGGCGGGAAAACAATTGTAGCACAAGGCGTCAAAAACCTTAAATATGGATCTGACTATTTATGTTATTGGTTATGAAAAGATCTGCAATTCAAATTAAGCATATGGAATGTGAATGAACGTTATATAAAATCATTTTTAGTTTTACTTAACTAACTATCCGGGAAGAATAAAATCACTAGTATGTTCCAGTGTCCCCTTTTCAACTTGAAAAAAATATCAACAAATCTATATAGTAAAACGCTTTACCTGTTTTTGTACAAAAATTTCACTAACCTTGGTATAATTTTTCAAAACAGTTTACGATAAAAAAATTCGTTCAATTAAAGCAAAAAGAAAGACACATACATTCAATACCTTAATATTTTTTACAGTGCAGAAAGCGTTAAAACGTACAATTATTAAAACATCCATTAAACAAATTATCATTTTTTTACTTAGAAAATCCTATTTAATTCTATCCATTATGAATAAGAAATCCCATGCCTCTTTTCAAGCACCCCTACTAATCTCTAGATATACATCGTGTTCCTGATGATACAGAAAGAAACCCTCAAATGATTTCATTTCTCTCTCTATAGAGATAAAAACTCACCGAGCCTGGTTGGAATTTGGACTACGTTTGTTGATAAGCAGTACAAGATAAATACAGCTGTTTCTCAGTGCACCGCATTCTGTTTTAGGGAATGGAATCGCTAGTCTTCAACCTCTTCCGTCTCTCACTCTGAGTCGCCTCCCTTTCTTTTGAACTGTCAGAATGGAGGTCTCTCGAGGTGCACCGAGCGGAGTCCTTCTGCTCCAGAAATGCTGTTCCCTTGGGGAAAATCGCCGAACTATCTACCAGACCAGCGTCCTGGTGTTGACGTTCGTGGCCTACACTGCCTTCCACATGTCCCGGAGACCACTGGCTGTGGTCAAGAACTCTTTGAACCAAGACTGCAGCAAGCTCACCCCACCGGCAGGTATGATCATTACAAATGACACTATAGATAACTGGTGTGACTGGGTCCCTTTCGACAAGAAGGACGCCAACAGACTATTGGGGGTGTTGGACTCTGTTTATGTTTTTGCTTACGCCGTATGCATGTTTATCAGTGGCATGGCTGCCGAGCGTATAGACTTGCGTTATTACCTGGCCATTGGTATGCTTTTGAGCGGCCTGTTTACTTACCTGTTCGGACTAGCGTATTACTTGCAAATCCATAGTTTAGCCTTCTTTATCCTAGTCCAACTGATAGCCGGTGCCGTTCAATGCACTGGGTGGCCTGGGGTCGTTTCGTGTGTCGGCAACTGGTTTGGAAAAGCTCGAAGGGGGCTTATTTTTGGCTTGTGGAACGCTCACCTCTACGTCGGAAACATTCTTGGAGCAGCTGTTGCCGGACATTTCGTTTCCCACAACTGGGGCTTGGCGTTCATCATTCCTGGGGCTATTGTTGGTATTGTGGGCTTCATCCTGTTTCTCTTTCTTGTCCCTCATCCTGAAGATGTTGACCTACACCCCCCTAACCATCTCGAAGGTTCCAAGAAAAATTCTCTAGACTCTACTGCAACTGGAAATAGTGTAAAGTATGACCTAATCATCGGAGTGGAGGATGAAAGTGTTGAAGAAAAGGCGCACTTGACTGAGGACCCCCTTGACAACCATGTCCACCATCACAAGAAGAAGGCCATAACTTTTCTAGAAGCTGTGAAGATTCCTGGTGTAATCGAATTCTCTTTGTGCCTTTTCTTTTCGAAACTCGTGAGCTACACATTCCTGTTCTGGCTGCCTCGATACCTCAACCATGCTACTGGAATGGGATCTTCGGTATCTGCCTACCTGTCAATAGCTTTTGACATAGGCGGAATCCTTGGAGGAATCCTTGCCGGCACCATATCTGACCACACAGGTGCCAGCGCCCTGACTTGTGTAGGATTCTTGGGACTGGCCATACCATCTCTCTTCCTTTTCGAAGCTTACGGAAGCAGCAGTGAGTATTCTAGTATTGCATTCCAACTGATTTGTGGTGCTCTTGTGAATGGGCCTTATGCACTTATCACTACAGCTGTGTCTACCGAACTGGGTACACATCAGAGCATTAAAAGTAACTCAAAAGCATTGTCCACTGTTACGGCTATAATAGATGGAACAGGGTCAGTAGGTGCAGCACTTGGTCCTCTTCTAGCTGGCCTAGTGTCCGAAGTTTCTTGGGCCTACGTCTTTTACTTGATGATGGTTGCTGACTTGTGTGCCCTCATATCACTTTTAAGGACTGCTGCTAAAGAAGCAAAGCAGTGTTATGGTGTACAATTTAAATGCGCCTTCCCATTCTTTTGTTGCAGATCTTACAAAGGATCTTACGAAAGAATAGGACGGTGATATAAATAATAAAATTTTTATGTTTTTATAATATTTATTTAGAAAGTGTTATTTAAATAACATTTTTATAGAGTTAAACATTGTTCATTAGATTTTAGAAGTTAAACTAGCCCTTTTGAGAACTACATTACTGTATATTTTAAGTTTTAACGTCTTTAAGTTTAACGTCATTTTAGAGTTTGAAATTTTTTCGCCATATATCGAAAAAAATTAAACTCTACTTTTTTATCTTAATATACATCTAGAATCTTATTATTTGCAAAGTATTTTTATAAACTTTGGAAGTATTACATTATTTATAAGCCATCATTTGTCAGTATTGATTAGTTCTTTTGTTAGAAAATTATAATTATTTTCTTTCCAATCATGTCCCAAATGTACCCATAATACTTATTTAAAATTGTAATTGAAATTTTAACGTTTTATTACACTTTTTAATCAATTAAAGTTTGTTAAATATGTACTTAAAAATTTACTTTTGAAGTTAAAAGCATCGAATGCCATAAATTTTCACCCATAAAAATATTTATGGCTTAACTTTTCTAACAAAGGAAACATCATTAAGTTCTTCATTCATAATCGTTTAAACAGTACATACTTTGTTTATTCATGTATCACACTTTCATTATTAAATTAATAAACCATAAAATTAATTTTTAAGGAAATTTAAAACTTAAAGTGAGTAAATATGACAAATTATTGCATGAATATATTTTCATCTAAATGCATAATTAGAATTACTTCAGAAATAATTAGTAGTTGTATATATGTGTTCATAATGTGTTTAGTGATATTAAAATATTTAGTTGTCTAATAATTGTTCTTTCATCAAACCGTGACAGTATTATTGTGTAAATAAAAATTTCTTAATTCCTTAAAAAAAATTGGTTGCATTTATCAAACCATTCAAAAAATGCAATGAAATCTCAGTTGAACTGATACCAAAATACTTTTCATTAATTCTTTATTTTAATTGTACTTTATTCAATATGCAAAAAAATTCCTAGTATATTTGCCATCTGCATAAATATAAATTATATTGAGATTTCAATGTAGTAAATTTTTCATTTGTGTTTCAGTTTTGTGCATATTATATTATTTTCTAACTTTAATAATAATATTACTTAAAATCTCCTACAATAGAAAGAGGGAGCTTGTGAAGAACTCTAATTTATAAAGAAAACATTAGTAAATCATTCTTTGAGGGAATTAGAGCATCCTTTATAGCAAGTTAATAGCAAGAGGTAAGTAGCTTATCAGGACATTTTTCAAGATTTGTATTAAGTTTTTAGAATTTATATTTTTTTGTTAGATAAGTTTCAGGTTCAAGATTTGAGAGTCATATTATAAAAACTAGAGATAAACAGCCTATTTCGTTTTAACATCAGATATAATAATTGCCATATCTAGTGTGTCCTTCTTTCTCAATAACTTTTTAAGTGAGACAGTAAAGTTTTTATAAAGGATATGATTGGAAAGTAGTCAGAAATACAATGTTTCAATTTTTTTATTAATTGAAATAAACTGTTTAGGAAATGGGAAAATAAATGTTTAAATATTATTAGTACATTCTAAGATTCATAAAACTTATTTTTACTCTAACTAATGCAAGTACTTTTCACAAACAATATGAAGATATTTTGCTTTTATATCACAGATTTATGGCCTTGCATGTTAGTCTAACTTCCTTGCATCATTTTAACCTTAGAACTCTCCAATTTTTATTAGACATATCCCATGCCTCATACTTAAAAAAAAATTTCTTTAACAAATGGTTGTGGAACTCTCTTTAATAATCATCTAAGTATTAAAATTAATTGTAAATGTATTGTTTGGTTTTATACAGGTTTGAAACTTAACCAATTAACTATCATGTAAGACTTACACAGAATGTTCGAAACAATTGGAACAATCGCCCCATTGCCTTCATACAGTATATCTCGATATCACGAGTTTAAAAAACTTAAAAACATTAGAAGTTTGAAGTAATATTTCTTTCATGTTTAGATAGTTTGTTCCTATTGCAAATAGGATTATTTATCGAGCACAGTGTGAAAATATTATATAGAGCAATGAAGCATAGCCAAACGAGAAAAGATAGAAATAATAAATTTTCACGCTTTTATGCATTTTTGAAAAATTACGTGGATCATTTTTCTTCAAGTGGGAGTTAGTAATTCAATATGAAATTGTTTTTTTGGGGCCATCCTAATTTTTATTTCTTAATGTAAAAGGTCACAAAACCTTACAAACCCACAAAAATTTTCAAGAAGATAAATACCCTACTAGTTTTTAAGAATAAATTATGAAAATTATCATTCGAATTTTATTCCAATCCTCATCCGTTTATCAGGATAATATTTTTTATCCCTCGGGGTCGTCTTTAAACCCCCTATTTCCTTAGGACTGCGTTTGTTGAGTGGTTTACACCCCCTAGAAGTTTATACCTAAAGTTTGGATATTTCCTCTGTAAGAGCTTATGTTTCAATTTTTAATCCTTTCTTAAGGAGAATTACACAATCGATTGATATTCAATCCTTTATGTCTTGAATCCTTATCTAAAGGGTGGTGTCAGATTAGATTCCTCATTCTGTCCTTGATTTCAATACCAAACGATATGATCATCGCGTCAGGAGGTGTAACCGGTATTTACAGAATATTTCCTTGAGCTTTCTAATCTCCAAGTATGTTGGAGTGGTTTGTCTTCGGTGAAAACATTATTTTTAACCTTTTATCACACATGCGTACTGGTGATTAGAATTTATTTATGAATAGTCATGTCATTTTCATTAACATAAATTAAAGTCGAAAGAAAAAGTAGGCTCTGTTAAAAGTGTCATTAGATGTTTTGGAGACTTAAAGAGATATGAGGACGACCATGCATTTCCTACACAGTAAATAATTTTTTTTTCAAAAATAGATGGAAAATGGAGAAAAGGAAGACCGTTCACCAGATGACCTAGTTGGGATCAAAAATAATCTTAACTGATGCAAAGGATTTGGGAATTTCTTTCATTGGAGTTATTTTCAATATGCAAACTTTTAAGGCTTCAATCGATCATTTCAAAATCAACGTTTTCCTAGCATACAAATCCTCAAAATAGAAAGTAAGACTCCCAGTTCCCAATGGAGCATTATAAAAGATACCCTCGGAGTAGCTTTAAAAATAATGACTAAACCATCAAATTTTAAGCAGAGAAATCGTCAAGCAACTTTTCAGGGGAAAATGTCATCCATCTACAAAAATAACATTCTCGTAAAAGCTGGAAAACGTTTTAAGCTATACAATCAATTATTTCAGAATACTTCAACCAACCCTTAGAGAGGAGACACATTCCCTATCGAAGCTTTTAAATTTCATAGTTTTAGGGTCATCTCAAGCATTTTACTTGAAAATCTACAGCTAAATAATTTACTTGCGTTTTTTAAATTAATTAATGATTATTACTTTGTAAAAACTCGGCTTTTTTTCTTGTTGTTTCTGAGCATAATTTTTGAAATCTGTATACTTCTGTAGGGGGTTCCCATCAGCGGCTTCAAAATCATACAGAACCGTGGCATATTTCTTCCAACCAAAATAGTGTATTATCTACAAATCATATTGAGAGTTGATCCAAAGAATTTAAAGGTAAACAAAGGTTTCACCCTATAAAACAAAAATAATGATAGTTTTTAATGATAGTTAAATTTAAACATCATTAATTAAAGTGCATTCAGAATCAAGCTATTTTGAGTTTTAAGCACATTCATTTCGTGAAAAATAAACTAAAATTAGATATTATCACTTCATTTAAATGTCATATAAAATATTTGTTCTTTTTCATACTTCTAGCATTGATTTTTTTAATATAAATAGCTTTTCTTTTTAAATATCCTTGAATGGATTTGATTCCTTTGAAAATATGTGACTATGAATGTTAAATTCAGTTATTTAACGAGTAATTTCAATTATTTCGTTCTCTTTAATCTTTTACAATTATTGCCTTATATTATTAAAGTAAATGTTGCATTAAAAGAAAGAGGAGCAGAATCTCACAAATAATATGTAATATACAAAAAATATATCATAAGAATAAGGTCTGTACTAACAAGTTTTATCATTTTTTACATTAAAATTAATGTCAAAAATTTCATTTCGACAATAATGCTGAATTTTACACAAGCATGATTTAAATTAAAAATAACCTTTTAAACGCCGCAATTCAAATTTCTAATTAAAGGTTCTGATATTTGGCTTAAATGGCTTGTTTCATCTTTACTAAAACCATTCTAGTCATTTTTTGGCAGAAAAAAATCCTAAGTAGGATTTTGAGGATGTTCCCATTTGGGAACATCGGCGTTTGGGGTGAAGTTTTTAGAGTGATATCTGAAAGGCGCATATTTACCAATTAATTCAAATAAAGTGATTGAAATAGGTTTCTACTCAATAATTATGAACATTTTTATGATAGTGGACGGTTTTTCATTTTTATTATCCATACTTGGACGATTGAGTAACATTTTATAAATTTTCCTCTTTCCGTACATTTTTTTGGCACTATGGGTAATATTTTGGTATAAAAAATTCATAAGAGTGTTCCCATGCGCTTTAAAGCTAAACAGTTACGTTTCTGAGAGAAAATTTAGTTTTAATTACTGTTCTTTTCGGATATCTAGCATAAAATCCACTAATTGCATTCAAATCTAATTAGCTTTCAAAAGGGATAATCATAATTATCTCCATTGATTCATTAAAGCTGTGTTTCTCATGGAAGATTCCAAACTGAACCACATATCTCTTACATCCAACTTACGTTAGAAGAGTGTTTTTAGATGTACACAATTTTCCTTATTTTCAAAATTCTTCAATTTTATTCCTAAAATTTTTATGTAAAAAATGTAATTTAAAAAATATATATACGCAAATCCTCAGAAGCACTCCAAATATGCTCTTTGCATAACCCCTAAAGATAATTACTGAAAATTAATCGATTGGGGAGTTAGAAAAATATACAAGTGTAAGAATCTGCTATAAAGATTTGGCATTTAGTTCTCCATAAATTAAGTGAAAAGATAAAAATTACAAACTTTTGAATTTAAAAAATCATTCTTAACCTGTTCAGATTCTTTGAGACAAAAAAGGTTCAAAAAATTAAAGAAAATAGGAAATACTAACTTGAATTTTTGCATGTTATAAAAATCCCCTCAAATACTATACCCCAAATGCCGATGTTCCCATTTGGGAACATATACGTTGTATAGGTAATTACTCTCCAAAATTGGAATATAAAGCTATTCTGTCAAGCCAAATGAGAAGATTTGTACTTAAGCTACCTAAACACAGAAAAATTATTTAAGACTTAATTTATTTAAAATTTTCACAATTTGAAACTTGTGCAACTTTTGGAAAAGCCAAAAATCTCTAATGTTGATGTGAATTCCACAAAAAGGATTAAATTGCACGTGAAAAACTTTTGCATGTAAAATAACTTCATACCTTTGAGTTGCTTTCTACCAAGTAACAAATTCCTGCATGAAAAATTAAGTGGTAAAAAAATTCCTTAAAATGATATTCCCATTTGGGAACATTGGCAGGTAAAAGGATAATTATTTGAATTTAATATTGTTAGCGGTAAATTTCTAATTCTATAGTAAAATATAACTGCTAAACAAGTCTGAATATTTAGGATTCCAACTTTCTCAATTGAATCAAAAAGTATTTTCATTTATTTACTTAACATTATTTTATTTTTATTTTATGTTTAAGATCTGTTAACGGTTATTTACTACCGCTTAGTTTTCCCCAAAATAATTTTGAAATTGAATGTTTCTTTAAAATAAAACACTGTATTCGTTCTTATTTCTCAACCTTGATTCGGTTTTTAAAAGCTAAAACGATTATACTAAATTTTAATGTATTGCCATAAAAAGTTTATTAGAGCTTAATAACTGGAATGCCTTTTATATAGTGCTTAGCGACTTGATAGTGATTTATATCTCTTAGATTTTGAACCTGTTTTGTTCCTTATGTTAATAATAGACGACATTAGTGTGATGTCACTTGCTTGTTTGGATACGTTGATTCCATCCATGATTGGTTCCGTGATCGGAAGTAATTCCCTACGGAACCAATCACGGATGGAATCAACGTATCCAAACAAGCAAGTGACGTCATGACTAATGTCGTCTATTCCCCATTTCTTTTCAGGCATTTACACGCTTTGAATTATCACTGTCTATCTACTCCATCACGATCGTTCTGTTTATCTATTCTTTTTTAAGATACTTAAGTACTTTTAACGGATTTTTCTATAAGAGAAGTCTTAGATATTCGCCATCTTATACAAATAAATAAGCTTAGCTTGGCCCTATTGTTAACAACACAAAACAAATGAAAGGAGAATTGGCCTCTTCAAAGTTATGAAGGAAAAGTACTTCTTATAGATACTTTATCACCTATTGCGAAATGCTGTTAGAGTTTTACTCTGAAGAATCTTTTCACTCAGAAGTTAGTGTGTAAAGAAATTCAGATTCGCTCTCTTCACTTCTTCACTTAGATAAGTTGAAGAGGAAGTAAAACTTCTAGAGGATTGTTCTTCAATTACATTCTTGAATTTGATGTTTTATATTAAAACGGAACATTAAATTAATTCATATAATCTAAAACAGTGGTTCCCAACTCAAATGTGTCTGCGGACCACTTGCACTTAAATTTGAACCTCTGCGGACCATCTCTATCCCTAACTGTATCTTCAAAATGTTAACCTTTTTAGTGCATTCATTTCTCATGGAGGGTCTAAAATTTTGACTTTTTTCTGAAGTAAGGGCAACCGAGTCTTACAATGTTTCAAAATAAAACTTATAGAATAGAAAATAAAACAATCCATTAAACTTAAAAGAAAAATTAACATTACATTAATTTTATATCTAATTATTTAAAAATACTAGGGAGCTACCGCCCCCTGCTTGCTATCGCTCGCCAACCCCCGTAAACTCTGCTAAAGCAGAAACTTTTGGATCGCTTTGCAATCCTCGCAACCTTCACAAAACCCAGCTCACTGCTATTACTCACTTTATAAACCATTCTTAAAACAGGGGTACTACTTCTCCGAGATATTCTTTCAAAAATGGCGAGTATTCATTCAGTGGCGGAATTTTAACAGTTCCTTTATGGCAACATGAATTGGTGGATCGCCCTTTAATTCCAAGAAAATTAACAGCAGAGCAATATAAACAGCCTTTTACCATTTCCCCCAAAGTAATGTTTTTTCACAGATCCATTAAAAAGCACTGAAACATCTCCAGAATAAATTTTACTTTCCTAAAATTTGATAAAATTTAATCTTTATCGATTGTCTGTGAAAAATTTAATTATCGTTACCATCACGAAAATTTAGAATTTTATCTTCATGAGGACAAACAAACGTCGAAGTTGTGTGTTAGCTTCATAGCAATGACACAAATGTCTAGACTTTAAACATTTTCTTCGATTTTTATCTTTATTTTCTAAAACATTTACCCGTGATATCTAGTTTGTTGCGTTTAGGCATTTTGAAATAAAAAGTTAAATTTTATTACCTTAAAAAACATACTTGCAAAAGGATGTAAAAATAATAACTATTGTAATAATTAAATGCAAAAGTTCAAAATTTCCGAAATGGAGTTTTGTATTTAATTGTAAATATAGTAATTAGGTTGCCACAACGACAAATTTAGATATAAAAATATCAATTTATAATTTAAAAAATAAAAGATAAATTAATTTATTTTTATTATTTTATTTATTTATTAGTTTAATTAAAATCGTTTGAACAACAAAAATATAAATATTGTTAAAATAATTCCATATATTTTTTTAATTCGTGTTATAAATAGAAAGATTATTTAATGTATTTGAATATTAAAAAAACAGTGCAATATATTTTCAATTGTTTTAAAATTCATAGTTTCTTGCTTTGCAATTGCGACTTTATCCAAAATATAAAAAAATGGAAATATTTTAAAATTAAGAATTTTTTTAAAAATCCAATAGCTTACTCGGAAATCCAGATAGAATCTGGACATTTTGATACCAAATATGTGTCATTCGGTTCAGTAATTAAAAAGTTTTTCTCTGGAAACCATTTACCAAAAATTTTTTTTAGAATAGAGAGATACCTTTTATAAAAGACATTTAACCATTTTAACAAGCATATTTATCTATGAACCCTGGAAGAGCTCACACCTATACAAAAGTTACAGGGTATAAAAAACAACAATATAAAATAGTTATTTTTCTTCTTTTTCATAACCAACAAATAAGGTAATAGATTTAAATTTGAAAGAAAGTACTTAGCTTGATATTAAACTACAGGACAAATGAGATAACCAGGAATGAGATATTCTCACGTTTGGAGATTAAATTTTATTGAAATAGTAGATAAAAAACCATGAAGAATGACGTTTACATCAAGTATTTCCGTA
This sequence comes from Tetragnatha versicolor, assembly GCA_024610705.1. Taxonomy (NCBI): domain Eukaryota; kingdom Metazoa; phylum Arthropoda; class Arachnida; order Araneae; family Tetragnathidae; genus Tetragnatha; species Tetragnatha versicolor. The sequence continues at coordinate 37,219,311 of JANDEH010000009.1, read as the reverse complement.
GCCTAATTTCTGAGAAATAAATTTTTGAAATTTCGTCTTTTGTTTGGGCTCGAAAACACTTTCGAATCATAAATCATGCGCTGTGAGGTCACATCCAATAGAAGCCCGTTTTCTGAACACGTGAAAACAGAAAACACAATGGTTTTCATGCGCTGTGACGTCACATCCAATTGAAGCCCGTTTTCTGATAACGTGACTTTTCTGAGGTTTTGGCAAAAATAAAATTGAATTTTAAATTATTTAAAAACACATTTTTGAACTAAAAATCAGAAATTTGGGAGTTTTAGACCATAATGTATCGAAAAAGTATAAAATCAAGCAAACCCCTCACTCATGAAAATACCTCATTCTGTTGATTACAAAAAGCAAACTGGACATGCACTGACTGTGAGTTGTGGCAGAGGAAATTCCATGGGCGAGGCTGATGTTCTCCCAAAAGAAACCGCGTCAAAAGTCAATAATTATTTCAAAGTGATTAAAATAGAAAATAATTTATGTGGTCAAAAACTTTCGCATTTTCGGCGATAAATTTTTCTCATATCTTCGAACAACCCTATTTCACTTGTATCTCAGGAATTTCCTTTTTTAATACCACGATTTCTCGAAGACCCTCTGTTTGACCATAGCATCCCAGTTTGAAGTATCTTTCAGCCACTTTTCGCTTCGTATCAAACCAAGTATAAGTCCGATCCTTCGCTTCTTTATTAGCCCCACCCCGACGCCTCTCAGTTTTAATTAATCTGATGCAATACTTTTTCCACATCATCACATTTCGTATCTACTCTGTAATAAACTACTGTTGAATAAAACTGTGCAAAATAATAGAAATGAACAAATGTGATTCACAGGAGAGAAAGACAGCACAGCATTTTTTATTTATGAGAAATACGATTTTTTTAGGTACTTACGTTTTTGTATTTGTAGTGTTTTTACTATTTCCTGGAATGTGTGATTAGGAAAACTATTTCTTAAAAATTTCCACACAGTTTTTGGTAAGTTATTTAAAAATCTTCTCACGGACCACCTCTGAAGACCTCACGGACCACCAGTGGTCCGCGGACCACCTGTTGGGAACCACTGATTTAACACTATAGCAAGACCATATAATACTAGAGCTGTAGCAACTTATCAAATCCCAAAATTTTCTAAATAAATTTATTGTAAGCATTTCTTTTACCTCGCACCAAAATTATACAATAGTTTAACTTTAAATCTAACCTCCATTAATAAATATTCAGAGTTCAAAAGAAATTTATTTCAGTTATTAATTAATATCGACTACCTGGATTTATATTTTTCATTTCAATGAAGCATATTTAGTTAATGGTTTACCAGCTTGCTGCCATCATTATTTAATTATTTAGCTATTGTTTTTATACAGTTTTATGTTTGTGTTGTTGTAATTTGTAATGTCATTTGTCTATATAATTTTTTTTTTCGCCTGTACGGGAAGTTTCTTCCCCTTGGCGAATCACATATCTGACTTTTCTGTGTTTGTTCTCTATGTGTAATAAAGTTCTATTATTATTATTATTATTAAAAAAAATGTAGAGAAATGCAGAAATGCAGCGACTGAGTAGAGGATCTATGGGGGGGGCTAAAGGGGCTATAGCTCCCCCCATGGAACTTAAGTTTACACTAGAAGTTTTTCGAAAAGTTTTAAAAAAATTCAAAACTTCATTTTTTTTCAATTTTTTGTAGCTTTTTTTAAAATTCAAAGAGTCAAAAGAGCTTCATTTCCAAAGCATTAGCCCCCTCTAAGATTTTTAGCCCTTCAATGGACAATTAGGGGAAAGTGGGTTTTTGCTAACTACATTTTTATAGATTATCAATTCACCTATATTTAAGGAGTTCAAGAGTTTTAGCCCCTACAAAGCATTTATCCCCTGCGTGTTTGCGTGTTTTTAGATTTTATTTGCAATTTAAAGGATCTAATGAGCGAATGAGCTTTAGCACCTACGAAACATTAGCCCCTGCAAAACTTTTAGCATCTGCCTTTTTTTAGGTTCAATTAAGAAATTAGAGAGGCCAATGAGCTTTAGCCCCAACAAAACATTAGTCTCCTTGAATTTTTATATATTTGGATTATACAACTTGATTAGCTTTTAGCCTCCTCCAAGATCTTTGGTGTTCTCTGCTCTTTTATAAAGATGGAATTTATAACTTTAAAAAAAGGTTCCAATGAGCTTTAATCTCTACAAAATCTTTATCCCCTTATTTTTTATAGATTCTATTCACAATTTATAGGGAGAAATGAGCATTTTTAAGTTTTTCTATATTTTAATTCAAAGAGCTTTAGCCCGTTAATGATCCATAGCCTCCTACTTCGGTTTTTATCTATACTTTAGTTATCTTACCTTTAAATTGTGAATTGAATCTGCGTTTTCGCATATTCAAATCACATTTTAAGCATTCATTTTTTAACATTCATTTAACTGTTTTATTCACATTTTAACATTCATTTAATCACCCTGGGTTTTAATAGGTCGTTTTCACAAGTTAAATGGTCTATTTAGCTTTATAACTAGACAATTACATTTTGCAATGAAAGGCAAACAGTTTTAGCTACTTCCATGCCGCACTTCTACGAATCTATTTTGAAAAATAATAGAAAGGGAGTCGGGAGTTCAAACCGCCCCCTTGAAATTATCATAACTGTTTTATATCCTATTTTTCTCTTGAAAAAAGTACAAGAAATCATTATTTCCGGGTGCCATCCAAAGGGTGCCAAATGACCACAAAACTAAGTAAAAAGCTATTTTTAAGGTCAAATTTCAAAAAAAATTCTGTTGGGAGGACCTCGAGACCCACACTTAATGGTTGAGGGTTACCTGTAGATATTAATTGCTAAACTTTGAAATTAAATGGCATGGGGTTCACATTTGACCTTTAAAATAATCGAGAAAGAGGATTTGGAAAAATATTTGGGGTAAGACCTCTCAAAAAGAAAACTCTCGTTAGGGCCCTGTATAAAGGTTTGTAGTATCTATTTCACCTTTCGATTAAGAGGGAATGAATGAAGGTGTACAAAAAAACTAATTATGTTTTACTATCTGGCTCAAATCATCGTAAAACTTTTGGTTGACAAACCATTAATATTAATTTTGATACAAATTTTTAATTAATTATTGATTTAATTACTAATAAATTAATTTGTTATATTTAACTAAACTGGGTCTCGCGTTAGAATGACCACCTAACCGGGACACATGCCTTGCACCCCGGGCCCCACGGTCACGAAAACGAAGATGGGCATCGTAGGCCTTGGCCCACTAGGGCTGTTGCGCCAATGAGTTTAGTTTAGTTTTAGTTTAGTTAATATTCATAACCAGTGTTAGTCTTAGGATTTTTTGGAGGAGTAAAAATACTCCTTGACTTTTTAGGAGGCGTGAAATTCATTTATGAGGAGTGAAATATGTAAATAGCATAAACTATATATAGAGAAAAAAATTTTATAAAAACGTTTTTTTTGATGGACAAACTGAAATAGAAAAAATGAGGGTGCTATTTTGGTTTTTAGCAATTATAGCATCTGTTAATATAAGTAGAAAATATTAATTATTAGAAATGAAATATTTATTTAATATTACAAATTTGAGTAGAAAAATTTTTTTGATTTCGGTGGGGTGCCATGCATTTTTTAAGCAAAACGTTTGCTAAAAATACAAAGAGTGAGAATACGCCTGGATAGTTTTTAAAAGCGTATTTCCTATTTTCAATGCGTGAAATACGCTCTCAGAAGCGTTAAAAATATCACTGTTCATAACTACCCTCATTATTTAAAACATTTAATGGTAAAAACGCACGGGATGAGATACTTCATTTATAATCTTCAACCAGATTATGTTAGCCCCCCTTGCTCACGTTCTTGATCCGCCACTGCAGAGACTAACGGAGCGAGGCGATCGTAAAGTCGAAACTTTCCATAGATGCTGACGTAGGTACAGCGAAATAACGTTAATAATCAATGGAAGGACCCAACTCTACATTAGTAAGGATAACGATAGAAAAATTTTTATTACTAACCTTAGATCAAGAGGAGCTTTTGACTAAGGCATTTAATATAAAATAAGAGGGTCCAATAGAGGTTTGTAAATTGCGACCATCAAACCTAAATGTTCTACTCTGCAAAAATCTTAACTCATCGTTTTAAATAATCTCAGAAATTTTGAAAAATTACAATTTGAAAGAAATACGTACATAAAATTTATAGTAAGTATCATATAGCGGGTTATATAAGACAAATGAGAAGTAAAGTTTCGAGCTTTAACCGCTGTTAACGACCTATTAATGTGACTATAAAGAATTGTAGAACGCGGAGAAGGAAGAAATTTGGTTTTAAGATTTCCCTAAGTCTTTCAGACCCTGACCGCCCGAGATTGTCATTGCATTATATGGTTTATTTAGTTTAGTTTAGAGAGAGATAGAGCACTGAAAGGGATGAATGACCATTTTACATGGACTGCTACATCTGTGTGTGTAGTGTTGGGGTAGTAAGTTTTTTTTGGATGAGTGTGAGGGGGGAAGCATTTTTATTTTAATATATAAAAAATCTATATCAAACAAGTCTATATGAAACAGGAAGAAATAAGAGTCAAATCAAGAAATAATAGTCTGACTTTCTCCTGTAAGTCGACGATATTATATAAGATAACTTTAAGGTATTCTTTATCGTTCTTTTATCGCAAACTTGGTGCCTCACACTTCCAAGTTGGTAATAGATATAATTAAAGAATATTAAATCTTCGGCTTACAAGAGGAAGACACTGGGTCAATTTTTGAGAATCTTTTGAAGGCGGTAGAAAAACGCCAACAAACTAGCGAAGGCAATCAAGGTCAGAATCACCCCCAAGTCTCGACTCAAGCTTTTAGCCTCTCACAGGTCTCAGGATCTTCCTCCTAAATCCACCAATGAAAAAAATAAATAATAGGGTTTATTTTAGAATTCCTTTAATCACCACAACGCATAAAACTTGGTTCTGGATACCCCCCAAGAAATCAGGCCCGTAGCTACGGGGGGGGGCAGGGGGGCCGAGCCCCCCTGGCATCTTCATTTGCCCCCCCCTAGAAAATTTTCAGAAATTCTATCCACAAGCACAGTCCAGCCAGGGGGGCAGGGAGGAGCAGCTGCCCCCTTCTAAAACACGAGTAGTTTACTTCTAGCTAAGTTAAAACCCAGTTTTTTAAGGTCAAATTTTAAAAAAATTTCTGGGAGAGGGCCCCCATACCCCCTTTGTATTTAAACCTTTATTATTCCCAATTTTTTTTAAATAACAAGTTCATCAAAATCAAAATTCTACTTAAAAATGCATGTCCGAATTTTGGTCTACAAGTATCAAAAGCAGTTTTAAACCCTGTTTTTAGGGTCAAATTTCCAAAAATTTTCTGGGGGAGGACCCCCAGACCCCCCCTCTCATACTTGTATCCCCCACTATTACAAAACAACTATTCTTACATTAATATAAGAACAGATCACACGAATTAATAAAGTTTCCTTGCACGAATATTCAACCCGAAAATGTATAACAAACTACATTAAACCTATTGAATATGCATGGGAGGGGGCTCACAAATATTTTTAGGCTCCCTACCGAAATAAACTTTTATATACCCTAGCACAGGGCTTCTCAAACTTTTTATGCCGCGGAGCCCTTTTCAGGAGACAAATTCTTCGCGGAGCCCTTTTTCGAAGATAAATTTTTCAAGATACAAAAAGAAAATTACATTAAAAACCATTGCTACAAAAAATAAAAGCATAATTGAATCGTCAGTTTGAAGAAGGGAATAAGTCCAAAAAATGACAAATTGACTTTTTGTGCTCAAAACAATCTCCGAGCTTTGCTCTACACATGGGTGAAAAGAGGGGAAAATAACTAACCCCTATAGGGAGATATCAACCCTTGAAGTTGTTAGATCGATGTCCATTCATTGTATTTTTTAAGTTAATTTGGAATTAGAGTTAATTTGTCTTTCTTTTCATATTCTTTGAGCTGTAAACTAAGTTAAAATAAAATTTTCTCTTAATTTTTAATTTTTTTCAGACTTTTTTATGCAGGGAACAATGGACTCATTCATATTCACTCACTCCATTGATACTGGTTTAATAACTCAGTTTCACTATAATTTTGAATTTTATTTGTCTTATTCTTTTTATTTCACCCTTTTGTGGTGTAAACTAAGGAGAAATATAATTTAAATGTGACTTTAGGGGCTTTTAAAGATTTTTTCATCAGAAAAATTTCATAAGGTGGAAGAAGGGAATAAGTCCATCAACTTATTTTGACTGTAAAATATTTTTGAATATACTTATATTTGTTTTAATGATTGTTCTGTTTTCTAAATAGGGTTCTGAACTTCCAGTAAAAATTTGGTGGTTATACAATGAAAATTCCATTACTTATACAGTTTTTTTCGATTTTCTCAAAACTTGGTTTTTGGACTTATTCCCTTCTTCAAACTGACGATTCAATTGCAGTAGCGTAAATAGAAATTTATTTCAATATGGTTCCAAAATTATTCCACAGCCCCTCCCTCCCATGCATATTTAACAGGTTTAATGTAGCTTTTTAAAACATTTTTAGGTATAATTTGCATCTACGAGCAAGTAAGAAAAATTGTGATTAATTAAGTTCCAATTTGGATAGGGGAGTCTGAGTGAATTTAGTGAAATATGATCCATGATCCTTAAAAACGGTTATTTTATACTTGTACATCATAGTTCAAATTTCGGACATTCGTTTTTAGGTAGGAATTTAATTTTAACGGGCATATTATAAAAAATTGCAAATAATAAAGTTTTAAGAACAACAGGGGGGTCTGGGGGTTCTCCCCCAGAAGAATTTCGAAAATTTGACCCTAAATAACCTGGTTTTAACTTGTTTTGGTAAACCAAGAAAGACTTGAAAAAAGACAAAAACCAGAAAAAACATTATAATCAAAAGAGTTCCATATCAAATCCACTTGAATTCAAGAGTTATTTAAAGCTTTAAAAATTTGGGTAGGAAAGAGCAAAAGTAAGTTCTTAACAAGAAACACATTGCAGAAAGTTATTTATGTAACATTTCAGAGCAACGCATATTAGAAATTATCAAAAAAGGTATTTATTTCAAATTTCTTCGCGGAGCCCCTGGAAATGCTTGGCGGAGCCCTAAGGGCTCCGCGGAGCACAGTTTGAGAACCGCTGCCCTAGCAGACTGAAAAGGGAGGTTAGGGAAAATTGACATCCTTTATAAAATTATGTCTATTTAAATATTAACAAGGAGTGATCCACCTCGATTTTCGAGCTTACATGGACAGTTCCTTCTATACTTTAACAACCCAAAGGATCTGAAAATGGGCTAAAACAGTAATTTAAGCTTCAAATTTCTAAAATTTAAAAAAGGAAAACTAAAGAAAACATTAAAGGTAAAACTAGAAAAATTTTGGACTATAACTCCTCCCGAAACATAAGTCTTGTAACAGCTCCTTAGGCCTGAGGGTCTTATGGGTTTTGTGTCCCCTATAGTCAAACAGTTGAACTTACGCCTATGATACGTCCTGAAAACCCCCTTGCCCCCCCTGAAAAAGTGGGCGCCCCCCCAAAGGGAAATTCCTGGCTACGGGCCTGGCCTGCAAGAAATCTAAAACCTTTCACCTTTCTTAATAAGAGGAATATTGAAGTGGAATAGAAGAAATGCTGAATGACTAAGATTTCTGACTTACATGATTGAAGTTTAAAGGCAAGATTTTTTTGTTTTTGATGATTTTATTGGTTGTCATTTAGATATGTTTTTCAGATGCTTCGTCTCTGTCGGTTTATGAGATGCCAGTCGGCGTGCAAGTATATCTATCCAGTAAGCTCTTACATATTTATTACACAATAATTTGTTTAATATTACTACTGTATTTTATTCTTCCATTATTTGTGATTTCTTGCTCTATGCATGCGCATTTTATTCTCGTTGCCGTTCTGTTACTGGGGCGCAAGTTCAGACGTGCGGATACTTGGCGAATTTTGGCTGTTTAGCAGCACATTTTGAAGCCAAATCATTCACTAAACATTAGTTATGGTTACCATATTAGTCATCTTTAACGCTAAAAAATTGGCGCATCCGCACCTCTGCACTTGCGCCGTTACTGGAATGTTCAACTAGCATCTCTGTGACTAGCATGTAGACTGGCATAATATAAATCGGCCGTTTTTTCCTCAGAGAGTTGAGTTTTTTCCTTTTCTAATATGGAATATTTTTATTGAAAAATTGGCAGCCTGATATTTTGTTAAGAATCAATTGAAGATGAAAGAAGTTTAAAATAATTCAAATCTGCATTCATTTTGCTCTGTTTCAAAGCCACATGTCTCACAGTTCCGGTCATTAAAATGTACTTTTTCAGATGGCAGCAGTAAAATTGTTGTTGTCCGGCGAAAATGAAATTGAATTGTTTTGATTTTGATTCTACTTGTTTGCCGGCAAGAAATTTTAATTCATTCTTATATGAATTCATTCAAGGAGTGAATATCTATATTTTTTCGTTGTAAGTTAATAAATTGAACAATATATGGAAAATTACTTTATTTTTTTTAATTTAAACCTAAATTCTGCAAAAATTAATTCTTAACTGATTTGTTTATAGGATCCCAAAAATGTGATGAATGAAAGATTTTCCTTCCCTCAGTTCCTCTCAAAATGTTTCTAGTCATTCCAATTTAAATAACCAAAAATGAGGGGTTTGTATCTGAGGGTACTGTCAAAAGTAAGGAGCTTAGCACACAAGATCTTCTTATTTTATGGTTTGATAAAACTAACTTTGATTTCGTTGTTCTACAATGATTTCGCTGACAGATACTACGTTGGAGATTCACTTATGGAGCCCATGTTTTGGTTTGTGGATCACTTTACTAAAATATTAGGTCCTGTAAGTATTAATGCAATTTGTGTTTTACTTGTATTAATATATAGGGGAGACTGGGGAGGGATGGGACACTTTTTCCAAGAATATTTTTTTAAGATTTAGTTTTCATTGCATAAATTTGAAACTTTCAAACTAACATCTTGGAACATTTTAACATGTTTAAAAAATATAACCTAAGTGATAGCAAACAAAACTTAGGATTTATGAATGAATTAAAGTAATTCAAATCTGAATTCATTTTGCTCTGGTTCAAAGCCACATGGACCAGGTGGCCGGGGTGGGATGGGACATATCTTTTTAAATTAAAATTAATGATTATTTTTTAAATATATGATTAAAAACCACAAAGGTGGAAGTATTTTACACATTTTAAAGATTTATTACAAAAACATCAGTTATTTTACCCTATTATTTACTTCGAAAGAGTACTTATATTATTATAGTTTCCAATTTAAATGGAGAAAATCCATGGATTTTTTCGTAGTTTAATTTTAGTTTTTCAAAAATTAGTGGGTACGGGGATGAATGGGACAGTTCCATCATCACTTCATTTCCCGTTTCCAAAACTTTCCATCAATAGCTTGCTATAATATTCAACTCATTTAAGTAATTTCTGATAAAGTAACTAAAGTAGGGAGCAAAAATTTATGTTTAAACTTGTGTTTTATGTTCCTAACTAATGTGTGAATATGCAAAGTCTTAATGAGCTAATACTTGCAACTTTCATCTCAAATATGTTATGGTTAATCCATTATTCAAACAAGTAAGGTTGATATGCTCAATTTTTATGATAAGTTCCTTCAGAATGGTAGGAAAATGTAACAGCTGGAAAGGAAAGGTTTTGGAGGTTTGGTCCAGGTGCATCAAAAATATTCTATTTCTAATGCTGAAAGTAAAAATCCATGAAAAGCAAGTAGCATAATAAAAATAACACCAGCCTCAACTTCTGAGCTGAAAGAACAAAAGGACTTGCTTCAATTTTTGTGTTAATTTTACTCGTCATTAAGTCGAATAATGTAGGCTGTTTTTTTGCCCTTTAAATGCCTTTTTAAACGCTTTTATTCTACTTGCTTTTGCGGGCGTTTTACGGGTGGAATTTTAAAACTCGATTTTCGGGCACTTCCCGATATCTTAGGGCCCCGAAACTTTACACATCGGTGTAACCCTTATGACACTCCAATATCCAACCATTATCTAGTCAAACAACCAAAGGATTAATTTAATTAACGAATATTTTTAATTAACAGAAAAACCCGATTTTGAAACCTTTTCCAATGGGCTATTCTCCCTAAACCGTGCACAATGGTGTATCAGGCATAACTTCATCATATTCAAAAGTAAAAACGAGAATTTCCCAGTAATTACGATAATTATAGACGATTAATCACTTTTTTTTACAAGATCTTGTACATAAAATTTCAGGCACTTCCAAACGATATAAAGTTCTGAAACTTTGCACCATGGTGTTAACTTGATGACAATGCAATATTCAATAATCAACTAGTCAAAACCTCCGTAATTAAGGTAATTAACGAGTGTTTTTAGTTATCCTTTTAATTCAAATTTGAGACACTTCCGTGAAGCCAATGGCTCCCAAAACCTGTAAGATAATATATTAGGTATAACACTACAATATTTAATCTTCAAAACGTCCTTCAAACCTTCCAATTAACAACTAAGATAATTAGCGATTTAAGATAATAACCGGGAGAAAGAAATCGACAGAAGAGCGAGAAATCGCCGAAAATTGGTGTCCCATCCCGAGGAATCGCGAGAGAAGAAAAATATACTATTTTTATAATTTATGGACTACTGAAAAGAGTGGATAATACTGTTTGCTCCTTGATACACTAATTCTGAGTTTTATTTTTGTCTGGGCTTACAATTGGTTATTTTTTATTTTATTGAATGCATTTTCTTTTTCTTGTGAATCTTTTTGATATGGATGGATTTCATCGGTGAGCGAGCGAATGCGCGGTTAATCGCTCTGCTCTGTAATTATAACGGTACCCCTAGCAATATAAAATATTAAATAGATTTTAATTAACTTTGTTGTTTCTCGTGTGTCACCCCTCCCACAAAATTGGGGGATCGGCTCGGATTGAGTCGCGGGACCATTTTTTTCTTCGTCGAGAGCGCTGAACTGTTGTTCGCGAAGCCATCATATAGTAGAAAACTAAAATTATAAGATTGAACATAACATTAAATATGGTTGAAATAAATATTTTTTTTAGTGTTTGTTTAAAAAAAATACCATGACTAAAAAGTAAAAAATAAAATAAGTAAAAAAAAGATTTTTTAAAAAAAGCTTTTATTGAAGTGTTCTAAAAGGTCAAAAATAATTTATTCGGTTTGACAAATAATTTATTGGGAAATAGAAAATAACTTTTTGGTAAGTAAAAAATAACTGATTTTCTAATCACTAAAAATAAAAGCGTGGGCGCTAGTAATTCTTCATTCACTATTTATTCCAACTTCTTTATTCTATGTTCCATGGGGTAAAATTTACAAATTTCTCATTTGTGAGGTTTGGGTGGGATGGATTCACTTTAAATTCTTTATAAGGTATTTTTTTATGTAAAATTACACATAAATACCGATGTAATGGCCTAGTGGTTAGAGCATCTGACTGCAAAGCCGTACGTCTGAGGTTCGAATCCTCATTCGGCATAGATGTTAGTGTTACTGTACTTGAATTTACCTATACGGGTCCATACCGTCAGGTGAATTTGTAGAAATTTTAAAAAATGAATAAAAAAGTTTTAAATTAAAAAAATATATAAATTACTAGCGCCCACGCTTTTATTTTTAGTGATTAGAAAATCAGTTTTTTTTTACTTACCAAAAAGTATTTTCTATTTCCCAATAAATTATTTGTCAAACCGAATAAATTATTTTTGACCTTTTAGAACACTTCAATAAAAGCGTTTTTTAAAAAATCTTTTTTTTAATTTTTTTTATTTAGAAAATAGAAGTGTGTTCTTCCTTTAAAAAGCTAAACGTTGTGCAATATTAAAAATAAATTTGTTAGTTGTTAAATTTCTGAAATTTTTTAATTGTCCCATTCATCCCCACTAGGGTGTATCGAAAAAAACTTTTTTTGATTTTGATGATGCCTTAGTGCGGAAAAGTTGTCTAAGGTGGCAGAGAGTACCTGTGAATTTTTTCAGAATTTTCGGATAATATCTTGAGGTGCCGCCAAGGCCCTGAAGGTCCCCATGTTAATCCAATGGAGCGCGCAAGCCAAAAAGGCAGAAAATTGGTTTTTCGCCCCTCATTTCTACCCTAATCATACGACGAATGTCTTCACTCGAGTTATGGAACCTATATGATCTAGGCTATCCGACAAAACTTGAATAATAGCCTAAATCTCAATATTACGTTTTTTGCATGCTCCAATTTCGTCGAAAATCGCGTATTTCCTCGTTCAAATCAGAGCCCACAATCAACATAATATAGAGATTTAGGCTATTATTCAAGTTTTGTCGGATAGCCTAGATCATATAGAGTCCATAACTCGAGTGAAGACATTCGTCGTGTGATTAGGGTAGAAATGAGGGGCGAAAAACCAATTTTCGGCCTTTTTGGCTTGCGCGCTCCATTGGATTAACATGGGGACCTTCAGGGCCTTGGCGGCACCTCAAGATATTATCCGAAAATTCCAAAAAAATTCACAGGTACTCTCTGCCACCTTAGACAACTTTTCCGCACTAAGGCATAATCAAAATAAAAAAAAAGTTTTTTCGATACACCCTAATCCCCACTCGGTGTCCCATCCATCCCCACCACGGGGATGAATGGGACAAAATTCATGCATTCATAAAAACTTTTCTTGGAGTTTAAATAATGGGTAATTGATTGAATACATGCATTTATAATGTAACCAAGAGTTCAATTATTGGTTTTAAACTTGTTACAGGATTGAAAAATGTTTTTTTTTTCAATTTTAGCAAAAATGTGAAATTTGTCCCATTCCTCCCCGCTCTCCCCAATACTTAGTTACTTTTGCTATAGTGAAGCCATCTTTTTCATTCAGAAACTTGTAGGAGCTTGCAACTAAAATATTGGGTTGTCCCATAAGTTCTGTTACTTTTTACAAAGTTTCGTGTTTGAAAATTTTTTATAAAAAACTGGTAATAGATGGAGATTTCAATATTTATGAACATTATGTGGGATTTTGGTAGTTCTCGTGATATTATTTCTTTTCAAAATGGTGGTTTGAAAAAAAGACCACAAACGACGATTTTCGCGTAATTTTTTTCTTTTTTTAAAAAAACTAGGAAGAACGCATAATTCAGGGCTAAAAAAAGTTTTACTATTTATTTGAAATGTTTAGTTTAAGATGCCATAGTTTCAAGATAACTCAATAAGTTTAACTTAGGAAATTTCGGTCCCAAACATAACATCTATTGCAAAAAACTTACCTCAGTAATGTTAGTCATTTCAAAGAAATTTTTACAAAAAATAGCATCAAAATTAATAAAAAAGCTTAGGAAAGACCCAAGTATTCAAAATATGCAGTATATTTAATTATATCTGAACTTAAGTTTAGAAAATAGTTAGCACAATGCAAGCGCGCAACGTTTTAGCCTATCCCAATTACACTCGCTGAACTTACGCTTAGCGAACAAAGCAATTTTCTTTGCTTCATACGAAAACATTACAATAAAAACAACTCCTTGGCAATTAGAAATAAATCAATTGAATGATATTATGAAAAGATCCTTTCAATGCATTAATGGCATCAATTCAATGCGTTAACAAGCATTATGGTTCAAAAAACCCCTGCCTTTAATTACTTCATACCAGCTGCTTAGAAAAACAATAGGTGTGCTTTAAAAAACACGTGAAATTACCAATTTATGAAGTTTTGAAGCCAAAATTTCCAACCTTAAACTTATCGAATCATCTTGAAACTATGACATCGTAATCTAAACATTTCAAATATACAGTAAAACTTTTTTTAGCCATGAATTATGCCTTCTTCCTAGTTTTTAGAACAAAAGAAAAAAATCACGCGAAAATCGTCGTTTTTGGTCTTTTTTTCAAACCACCATTTTGAAAAGAAATAATATCCTGAGAACTACCAAAATCCCACATTATGTTCATAAATATACATATATCAAAATCCCTTTTGTTTGAAATCTCCACCTATTACCAGTTTTTAATAAAAATATTCAAAGACAAAACTTCGTAAAAAGTAACAGAACTTATGGGACAACCCAATAGTAAACAGCAACAAGTATGAAGCCATGGTGGCTTTACCTGGTGGAACACTCAAAAACTAATTTTATTTATAATTTTAAGATTTATTGAAGGTGTCCCATCCTACCCAGTGTCCCATCCATCCTACTGTTTACTTTAGTTTTAAATATCTGGTGCTTTTGTACTGAATATAACCTTATCAAGCTTTGAGTTTTGAGCTAATTATCATTTTTAATAAAATTTTAAAGTGCTTGTGTTTAAATATTGATATCATTGTATAATTATGTAGTAGGTTCTTGTACTTTTTCATGTGAATTTTCTTCACAAGTAATGATTGTTAGATTTCTGTTGCATACTACAAGTATGGTACATTGTCTGATAAAAACATTTCTTTTAAATAATTTTTTATTTGATTTTTAGGTCTGTGTTACTGCTGTAATAATATTATCCTCATCTTTAATTATTATAGCCTATGTCATTGGTCTTCCATTTTATTTAAAACAAAACTTTTATGTATTATCTCTTGCTTTATTCCTTGGGCATTGGCTCCTTGTCAATGTAGTTTTTTACTACTGCATGGCATTTACTACTGACCCTGGTTATCCACCTCAGGTAAGCTATTTGCAAATTAGTATGACCTAAATTAATTATTTGGATTATTTTTCACTTCTCTAAGATAAAAACCTCCAAAAAACCAATTAACTAAAAATTTCAACTCTATCTTAAAAATATGCTTGTTAGGGGTCATCCATAAATTACGTGAGGTCAAAAAGGGGGGGAGGGGTTTGGAAAAATCTCACCAAGGGGGGAGGGGGGGTTGATTAAAATCTCACGTCAACTTTTTTTAACTTAATTATAACTTAATTAGGTGCTATGAAGCACAAAATGCAAATAATTTTTAGAAAATAATTTTTAAAAGTTGTGGGTAAATCTCACGTGGGGGGGAGGGGGGGTCAAGAAAAATCTCACTAAATCTCACCAAGGGGGGAGGGGGGTCCAGATTTTGGAAAAAACACCTCACGTAATTTATGGATGACCCCTTACAAAAAATAATTAGTAACAGATAAAAGTAATACAAATCTTATGCAGAAACCATAAAGAACATAGACATTTAAGGTATCTCCTAAAATCATCTATAGTAAATTTGTATTGAAAGTGGAGATACCTGATTTTTGCACCAAAGCTCTCAATCTTGATACTTTGGTTTTACATCTAACCTACCATAGGTCTCGTAGCTCTAACCTGCAAAGCAATACAAACCTTATACGACTAACTTTCTCTAGTAAATAAACTTCTATATTATTCAAAAACCATAAAGGAATTAGAATTATTAAAATGCGGTGATAAAAGTGATAATAAGATAATTCTAATAAAGACTTCAAAAGCATGGATCGAGATTGGTTGTTGTGTAAATCTAAGTTGTTGTTTTTTTGCCAGGGAGCTATGATATCTGAAGCTGTATCCATCTGTAAGCGATGTATAGCTCCAAAGCCACCTAGAACTCATCATTGTGTGGTGTGCAATCGCTGTATACTAAAAATGGATCATCACTGCCGTATCCTTTCAATTTAATTTACCTTAAATATTTTATCCCTAGACATTCAGTAATCTTTGAAGTTGTAATTCCAAGTTATAAATTTGATTTGTCAAGCTTATGATTTCAACTTAACTGAGAATCACAGACTCTTAATGAACTGTTTAATTTTTATAATCCAGTTACTATTGATTAGCCTCTGCTGGTTGATGTATAAATGACATCTGAATGAAACTGTGATACTTTCATGTTTAGTTGACCATTAGGTATTTGAATCTTAAGCTTCAGAACAATTCTTTTAGGGTGTACTATTTTTAGTGGTTCTAGTGAATCTTTTTAAAAATATTATAAATTAAATAATACATCTAAAATAATGTTTTCATTAGATACCTTATTCAACTTATCTACAAATATTATTCTCCCTTTTACTTTTCCTTAAATTACTTAAAGCTTGGCTTAATAACTGCATTGGACACTTCAATCACAGATACTTTTTTATGTTCTGCATGTATTCATGGATCGGTATTGTTTTTGTTATTATCTTTGGAATTCCTCTTGCTTATGACCACTTTTTTGGAATTTCTGATGTAAGTTATATTCATTAAACATTGCATAGTACAGGCTGAAAAAGTTCCCTTTTTTAAACTAGCATTTACTACAAAATAAATTTGTAAGATTTAAGTTTTAACATATGAAAGAAATTGTGAAACTGGATTCTTACAGGGTGTCCAGCAAAGAGCTCCCTAGTTATAAAATTAAATATCTCAAGAACAAAAATAGTTTTGGAGTTCCTTTGATAATTGATCAATGTTTGAGATTTTTCAGAAAAATATTTCTAAAATCACCAATAACATAAAAAAAGCTTTATCTGAAAAATTGTGGCCAAATAATGTTTAAGTCAATTTAGTACCTAAATAATACTTTTAAAATAAACTAAAATGGTTTTCTACTTCAAACAAAATTCATGATTGTTAAGTTTTGCTTTTTTTGTAGTTTTAAAAAATAAAATTAATTTACAGACAACACTGAATATTTCTTGATCACCCATTGAAAGAATTTTGATTGCAATGTTGCATCACTTAATAGCAGGTATGCTGTGAAAAGCAAAAATTTTGTGGATGGTGAAAAAATTTTAAGGTAATTTTTAAGAATTAATTAAGTAATACAAAATATAATTTTCTGATAAAATTTAAAATATTTAACCCTTTTCCACTTGTTTATTGATTTTTTAACCCCATAGAGTGGAATTTTTCCCCTCAAAAATTTTTTTTCCAACTCAGCATATCAAATGATTCTGTAGTTCTGAAATAATTTTTAGTCAGTTTTAGCATGGCGCCATCTGTTATTGATATTGAGAGCTAGTTTTTTCAAACAACTGTATGGGTCATTCCATGTGAAATCAACATGGCACTCAAACTGACCCTCTCAGATTTTTATGAAACTTTCTAGAATTGTTCCCTTCTATGATATAAATTAATAACTTTTATCAGTAATTTTTTTTGTTAAAAATTTTTGAAAAAGAAGAAAATGTAATTTTTCGCACATTAATGTATTATAACTCCAGTTATATTTGTCCGAGAAAAATCTCTCACCCCTCATTTCAAAGATAATTTCGCAAGCTTTAATTTGATATAAAGTTTGACTATATCCATGAAAAAAATTTACTCTCATGATTTTTTAAATAAAACTTTTAAAAAGCAATGTTGGTGTGACCGACCAGTATTAGCCAGCAGTAATCCTAAAGAAACACCACTGGTTGGTAACATAAAATTTCATTTATTGCAGCCCTACACTGTACAATCCACAGTAAACAACCAGAATCAGCTCAAACAGAACAAAAAGACAGAATGAAAAGATGCAGTCCAACTGCGCATAATGATACACGTGTACTTTTATCGATGCCAACACACAATAAGTTAACTACGTAAAGGCTACCCAAATCGGCCAGAATTGAGCAGTTTACCTCACACTCCCACCTTTTGATTCATCAAAACTTTAAAAGGTAAACTGTCTAAAAGTAAACGAGTTAAAATTTGATGCTAAAAAAACTACCCAAACTTTAACTTTAAACAACAATCATCAATACTTGTTAAGTACACTTTGTTACGTTAAAACACATAAAAATACTATACAAATTCCATACGTTCTAAATACTAAACTACTAAAGCTGATAAAATTCTAAAGTCCAGCAGGTATTCTGACCCTTCTTCCCCCTCGAGTAGTTACAGTCCCTCGATCCGAAGATTCCATGTCCTCAACCTGTCGGACCTCCAGAGGATACAACCTCCTGACTGGACGTGTTGTCTCACCGCTGGGTACCTTTAGTCGCACTATGCGAACTTCCCCATCCCTTTCACGCCTCATTCCAATCACTTTGGCGATTGTCCAAAAGGATCTCTTCCTTCGCATTGTCCTCGATCAGAACTATATCCCCCACTTTCACTTTATATGAGCTCTCCCTCTTCTGTGGCTGGACCAGCACACCCAAATATTCGTGTCGAAACCTCTTTCTCAGGAGCAGTCTAAGATTCGGCTGGTACTTCCAACGTTTCCACTTCAAGAACCTTTCCCTCATATCCAATGACACCTCAGAATCCCAACTCATCTTTGCCCTCCAACTATCCCGTAACAATATTTTTGGACAAAGAGACACTGGACAGGTAAATCCGATTGGATCAAAGACTCTGTTGGCGTATGATAAAATTACACGCCTAGTTACACTCTCTGGAGGGTCCTCTACCAGAGTGTAGTCACAGAAGAGAACATCCCCAAACTTGTCCCATAACAGACCCAAAACACGAGTTGGTTTGTTTCCGTCTGACGACTGTCCAGTGAACTTCCACCCTCTAAGGTCAAATTTAGCTGCTGACATTAAGTTCACCGACTCGCTAATGAATCGTTGCAGCTCTTCCTCATTGTCAACTGAAGTAACGCAATTATCAACATAGAACGAGTTCTTCAGCCTTTCAGCAGTATTTCAAAAGGGAGAATCCAAATACCGATCTAGATGGTATCGTATAACAGCACTTAGCAAAAAGGGACTGCAGTTTAATCCAAAAACTACCCTAGCATGTTGGTAAACCTTAATTGCATCAAGCACCTCATCCTCCCACCACAAAAACCTCAGGTATCCTCTATCCTCCTCGTGAACAGATAGATATCTGGCAAAAGGCCTTTTTTATGTCAGAGACTACTCCAGTGTTCCCTTCCCGAAATTTCAGGAGCGCTGCTGGTATTATCACCAAAAGATTTGGACCTTTCATTAAGCAGTCATTTAATGACAAATTTCCCCTTGCCCTGTAAGATGCATCGAAAACTGGCCTAACTTTAGTAGTGGACTGCTCCTTAAACACCCCTCGATGAGGAAGATAATGACCAGGACCATCACACGATTCCTCAATGAATGCCTCTTTCAGCCACTCCCCAAACACAGCATCGTAAGCCCTGAATTGATCATTTCCTATTAACTTCATGGTCATAGAAGTCAACCTTTTTTCTGCCCCATCTCTGTTGCTTGAAAATTCAGCTGGATTTCGCATCCACGGGAGCTTGACCACATACCTCCTGTCCTTCTCTGTCTTGACCTCATCGGAAAAGTGATTGAATGCCTCCTCCTCTAGTTCTTTTACCTTCTTCTTGGTACATGGATCTGTGATCCCAATTGCCTCCAGTTCCCACAACTCTGAGATGTCACCGCTACTCTGTCTCAATAGAGAAGTTATGAATCCTCCGTCATTGGCCTCCCTGGGTTTACCCATCACACCAGTGGCGTATATAAGGGGGGGCCGAAGGGGCCCTGGCCCCCCCCGAAATCCGGACTTGGCATACCAAAACAAGCTAAAACCCTGTTTTTTAGGCACAAATTTCCAAAAATTTTCTGGGGGAGGACCCCCAAACCCCCCTTTCTGATTGGTATTTTATTATTCCAAATCTTTTTACAATAAGTTCATCAAAATCCCAATCCTACTTAAAAATATGTGTCCAAAATTAGGACTAGGTGTACCAAAACCGAGTAGAAATACTGTTTTTAGGGTCAAATTTCCAAAAACTTTCTGTGGGAGGACCCCCATATCCCCTTTCTTACTTGGCACTCTATTATTTTCAACTTGTTTTTATATTAAGTTCACCCAAATGCAAATTCTATCTATAAATATAAATCAAAAATTCGGACTAGGTGTACCAAAACTGGTTAAAAACCAGTTTTTAAAAGTCAAATTTCAAAACTTTTTTGGGGGTGGACCCCCAGACCCCCCTTTGGTACTTGGAACAAAATTATTCACAACTTTTTTTATAAGTTCTTTTAGATTTAATTTTTTTTAAATATATAAAGTTACATTGAACGTAATAAATTGCTTGGGAGGGGTGAAAAATAATTTTGGGCCCCTCCCGAAATAAATTTCTATATACGCCACTGCATCACACTCCAACCCAAGTAAGTCTCCAGGGCAACTAAACCCGATGACAACTCAATCATATTACCAGTAAAGAGGCTTCTGGCGTAATCAGCTCCAATTAGTAGTTCCACCCCCCGGGAGCCCATGCCATCATCAGTAAGGTGAATTCCTCTGCTCACCATCTCTTCGAACCACGGACCCCTTTGTATGCTAGGTACAACACCGCAAATAACATCTTCATCCAACACCTGTAAATTACAAGAAAATGAATGATTCAAATTACTTGCATTTACCTTATAACACTTATGAGTCCTCGTAGAACCAGCACCACCAAAGACCATATGGGTCAGATTTTCTAATCTCTCCGGTGTTGCTCTTATTTGACCAATGGTTGACTTTAAAATATAAGATCTCTGTGATCCAGTGTCAATTAGCGCCCTAACAGTCTTACTTCTTCCTCCCGCTTCCACCAACACCAAAAGCTTCTGTAGAAGGACCTCGGGATGACTGTGGTTGGAGAGAACAGTGTTTTGGTCACTATCCCGGACCTCCGTTAGGATCTCTCTAAAAGGCTCCACGTATTCCTCTCCCGAAGGACCTTTCCATGGACAAAAAGCGGTCCAATGTCTCTTCTTGCACCGATCGCATTTTATGTCAGCTGTACACTCTAGAGAAGTGCCCAACCCTCAAACATTCAAAACAAGCATTTTTCCTCATCAAAAAATTCCGCCTATCTCCAAAGCTCATTGCTTGCCCTCTACGACAAAATTGAGGCTGATGAGGATGGCCGCAGAATAAACATGATATCCAGGGTTTCGTCTCTAAAACAAGGTCGTTGGCTGTGGGAAGTTTATCTTTATACTTTTCTGATCCAACTTCTGGTGACCACATCCAAGTTCTTAAAATATCCTCTGGAACACAGGATTCCTCCAGTGGGAAAAGCATTGCCTGACCTGGAAAAAGTGCCCGAACCTGGTTTGGGGGAAGCCCCTGCCAGCTCCATAGGAGCAATACATAAGGTTTGGGGAAATTCTATTAGGTTCGGGGGAAGGTTACAACTTTTTCCAGGTCCGAGCATTGCAGCATACTTATCTTTGGTAACCCTTATCGACTCGAGTGATCTCAAATGGGACCCCAGTTTATCATATAGCTGCATTATATTCTGTTTTGACTTCAAATGCGTAGCATTCCTCACCACCAATGACAGTAGCTCCCTTATAAAAAATTCTGTTCGAAGTTCCTCACGACCAAAACGTTCCTTCAGACTCTCAATGACCCTGGGATAGTTTTCGGCTGTTGGGGGTAGCTGTCGACTATTTCCTGTGCTCTGCTGCCCGCCACCATACTCTGGATGAGGTACTGAAATTTTTCTTCATTACTGACGGACCCGTCTTCATGGATTCGTCTAAACCAGTGGTTGCGAACCTATGGCACGCTAACCACTGGGTGGCACGCAACCGGTAAAACGGTGGCACGTGACATTCCTTAAAAATGACACAAAAGAAACCTTTAGTTCTAGACCAGAGATTTCCTACTACCTAAAAACTAATCAAAATTAGCTTCAGAACACTTTTTAGCCTGCTGAAATTCAAAATTTTTTCGGGGGAGGACCCCGAACCTTAGTAATTAGCACCCCATGCCCTAAGGCTACAGAAACGGAGATGGCCACCGCCTGATGGGCCACTAGGCCCGGGCAGACTTTGATTTGACCCCCAAACCCCCCATTCACCTCTTGGGTGCCGTTCAAATATTATGTAAATATATTGGTCATTTTAGACCCCCTTTTCCCTTTTGTCAGCAAAGGTAAGCAAATCACGACCGCCCTTATAAAGGAAACTGGCATTTGGCCGTTAGAAAACAAAATCATGGATGCAAAAGGAGCCTGATTACTTTACCCAAGGGCAAGTATACAAGGGGGGCAAAGAGGCCGGGCCCCCCCCCCTCTGAAATTCAGACAAGGTATACCAAAAGATGTTAAAACCCAGTTTTTTGGGGTGAAATTTTCAAAAATTTTCTGGGGGAGTGCCCCAAACCCCCTTTTTTACTTGAAACTTTATTGTTCACAAATTTCTAAATACTCATGAAAATCAAAATCCTACCTAAAAATGTATGTCCAAAATTCGGACTAGAGAAATTTCCAAGAAATTGTCTGGGGATGGACCCCAGACTTAAGTCAGAACTTCATTATTGACAACATGAATGAGAGGGACTTAAGAATAATTGTTGGCCCCTCCCAAAATAAATTTCTATATACACCCTGAATTTACGGCCCACCACTAGACTTGTGCCTTCGATTAGAGCCTTTGAGTAATTGTAAGTTGGAAACTTCTGTTCTGAACTATCGACCCTCTAAAGTGCGGATTTCCTTTTCCAAGGGTTTAAAGATAATTTATTAAAAAAATAGCTAGTGGCAGACTTGACACCTGAAAATCATAAACCCTAATATAAATGGCACACTAATTGAAAAAGGTTCGCCATCCCTAGTCTAAACTGACACCAAAAGCCCAGCCATTCCTTAATCTCTCCTGTGAACTTTCTTATTTCTATTTTGGGCAGCTTGCACCTAGTGGATATGGTCTCCGCGACTGGAGGGGAGTGACTACGAATCCGTCGGGTAACCGTTGTGCGCATGCTCGGGTTAAAGGCGTGGTTTTAAAGTATTTAGGATTGAACTAAGCGAGGCCCGGATGGGGTAGAGGAAGCGCGTCTGCCTGGCGTGCAGAAGGTCGTAGGTTCGAGCCCGGTTATTATTTTTCAGTAAATTTAATTTAAATTTTTATTATTCCATTAAAAATTGCAAGAATTAATTGCTCTTGTTTAACAGTCATTCCTTATTTAATTAAATTCATTGTGGTTTTTTAAATGTTTTACTTTATCTATTTTTTTTTAATTTTAAATTATTAATTTATTGAAAATAAAATTATTTCGCTAAAATATTTTATAGAAACAGCAAGAATCAAGTCCACATGGATGCGCATTGCTAATAAAGTATAAGAATCTTGCAGGGATTGTGAAATGCAGTACAAAACAATACGCCGGTCGCCGTAGCCGTGGGGCTAGGCGTCCGTCGTACAACGGACGCGTAGCCACAGCGCGACTGGAGCCTTCTCCAATTTCCCACAGATCATACGCACGTCATCACCTGGTATTCATCCATTTGCAATATGTCCTGCTCATATTTATCAGGCTCCGTCTTTAACATCAGTTCCGATATCTGTTGGTCCACACTCGCCAGCTTTGACGCATATTGTTCTAACAACATCTTATTTTCTTCAATTCCGTCACAATCTATCACTTTTTCATTCGATGCTGCTTCAATTAAGTTACAGATGATCTTCCCCTGATTAGGTGTTCTGAATTCAACATGGCCGGTCCAAATCTAAATTCAATCTTCATCTATCACGTCCGAAAGTCACCACAATGTGACCGACCAGTAGTAGCCAGCAGTAATCCTAAAGAAGCACCACGGGTTGGTAACGTAAAATTTCATTTATTGCAGCCCTAAGCTGTACAATCCACAGTAAACAACCAGAATCAGCTCGAACAGAAAGACAGAATAAAAAGATGCAGTCCAACTGCGCATAATGATACACGTGTACTTTTACCGATGCCAACACACAATAAGTTAACTACGTAAAGGCTACCCAAATCGGCCAGAATCGAGCAGTTTACCTCACAGTTGGTATCCTTTAATTTCTTTGAAAATTATACATATATTTAGCAATGTTATAAATTATGATATCTGAAATTTAGACTGGGACACCACGGGATCAGGAGTTAGAGCAAAAAGAGTTGTTTTGAAGTACTACTTCGTAGGTTAGAGTGACCAAACATGGCGCAGAACCCAGTATTTGGCCACTTAAACTTAAAAAGTGGTGAGTAAAAGTGATTAAAAACAACTCTTTTGCTATAACTCCTGACCCGTGGCGGTCCCACTCTGAAAATTTCAGAATTTTTGTCTTATATCATTGTCAAAAACATATATTTCTTTCAAAAAATTTTAAGGATACCAACATCTTTTTTTCAGTTTTTCAAAAAAACATTTTTTGAAATTTTTTTTATTCAATATAAAAAAATTTTACATAAAATTAAACCTCATAAAGTCTTCTTTAAAACAAGGGTTTATAGATTTTTGTGCGCTTAATAGAACGAGAGTTATTTAAAGTTAAAGAAACACAAATATTTTTTTTTCAAAATTTCTAAAAAAACTTGTAATAAAAATTACAGAGAAAATGATTAATCAAGGTTATTTTCCCGTTTGTAGAAGAAAACAATTCCTGAAAGTTTCATTAAAATCCAAGGGGGTCGCCATTTTTTGGTTGATTTCACATGGAATGGCCCGTATTTAAAATTTAGTGGTCTCACAGTAACAGTACCGTTGGTTTCAAATTTGTACCTGTTTTTTTTCTAAATGGATTAATTTTATAACAAGGTAGAGCTGTTTGTGTGTGCTGGACACCCTATATCAGTTGAAAAAACTAACCATAAATGCAAAATTACCAGTAGAAAATATTATGCCTGGTACTGATCAGCCAACGATAGTAAAGGGTCACATGATTTTTACAGACTTTGCACGGCCAATAGTTGGGTAACCAGTGATAGTTGGGGTCTTGCTTCTATATGCAAGGAAATGTCTCTTCCTCTTTCAATCAACTGCCCCTCAACTTCCACCTGTCTCCCCTCCGAAATACTAGTTTCAGCGTTGTCAAAATCACGTGACCCTTTTACTATCTTTGGTTCAGCAGTATTTTCCTTCAAAAAATATGTTTTTATACTTAGTTGTTTTGTTTTTTATGTTTAGTATCATATTCAGCTTAATTTTTTGTATCAAAACAAAGCTAGTAATTGTAATTGCTAATTCCCTGTTATCCATCTCAGATCTCAAATATTTATATAAATTTTGTTTTGCTTTATATTAGTTACTTGTTATAGTAGTTATTAATTTTTATATATTTGCTTATCTCCTATACATTCAAGAGCAATTGGAAAATTAGTTATCAACATGGTCCTTTCAACTAATTGTATCATTATGATATTTTTGTTAAAATGAAAAACCTTTTTTTTTTATTTTGCAGTACAAAAGTTTTTCACCAGCACTTATAGACTTTGTAAAAAGTGTTGCCAGACATATTGTACTCAAGCCTCGACTACTTTTGGTATGCTTAGATATTAAGTTATATTATAAACTTTGTTAGTGTTATGAACTCAACTCAATCATGTGTTAACACCAATCACCTATTACAGGGTTCCCACGGTCCTTGAAAGTCCTTGATCACTTATCATCCACTTATCAAACTTAATTTTTTCAGATCTGTCTTGGTTTTTTTTCTAGAAATTTTCTTTAAAACTACTCTTATGAACAAAACTTGCGGCCATTTTTACTAACTGACAGTGAAGAGCGACTTCTCCTCTCGTTCCGATTGTATGCAGGAAAAAAGTCTTGTTTTGAAATACGAGTAATTTTTAAATGTCTGCGAAAAAGGTCCTTGAAAAATTTTGTCGAGGTCCTTGAAAAGTACTTGAAAGTCCTTGATTTTCAATGTTTTCAAAGAGTGGGAACCATGTATTAATCCTTTTGTGGAGGGCGCCTCTAACACTGAGCCGCTCTCACAGGACGACTTGCAAGCAGAAAGAATTTTTCCCAGGGGAGGAGCATTTCACGCATCAAAGTCGAACATCAGAAAACAAATCGAAGAAATTAAAATTATGGTCCAAAATGTCTTATTTTTAGCATACAATCAGTTGAACCCCTTTAAAGTAAATGCTTTAAATTTCATAGTGTTATCTCTCTATTTTCTTTTTTAAAATTTATTAAAACAAGTAATATTTAAATAATAAACATTTCCACATACCTAAGATGAATAAAATCGGGAACAGTGTCATGAATTAAATAGATTTTCTCTCAAGAAACATATAACTGAAGATATATTAAACATATTTGGCACAAAACCCACTTTATTCCTATTTACTTAAAACATGCTTTGTGCGTAACTAATCTAGCCACTCATAAATCGTTGAAACATTGTTAATTCTGAGGAAAATGCTATATAACTTTTATCTATTTCAATCTCTTTTTCAATTAGACACTCAAACAGATTTTTTCTGTTTTTAAGCAATAAATAATTCTATCTGAGTGCATTTGAAATCTGAAATAAATAAATACCCATAACTCATAAAAACACTTCAACTCACCCTCATACTCAATAAAAGAAAAAAATCTTTGGAAACTTGGAATACTCGTGATTGAGTTTATATTAGCAAAGAAATAGAAAAAGATCACTTCTCATTCACATTACTCATGTTGTTGATGCTACATGCATAAGTCACCAGTGAAACGCCCGTCTCGAAAGGGTTAACTCTGGAATAAATTTCATTAAATAAGTGTATGACTTTAGAAATGGATTTTTAAAATCTTTTAGAAACATTATACTATTGCGCGGCTCTCACTCGTTAGCGAGAAAAGCAAACTCAGCAACATGTAATACTGAAGAGGGAAGTGGTTAAGGACATTGTTAATAATTAGAATACTTTTTTGTGAACTGTAGTTATGTGGTAAAAAATAGGATAAAAAACTTAATTCGTATAATTTTTTTCTTGCCAGAGAGAGACTAATTATTTAAAATCAATATCACTTGTAAATATAATTGTTCTGATGTAAACAAATTATTTTCCATGAAATGATATAAAAATGCCTTATTCTCAATACAAAGCACAAAATTTCATCTTGCAAATAGCGAGCTAATATTTAATTGAATTTTGTTTACATAATATTATCTTTAAAATCAAAATATGTATGCTCAGATCATTATTAGTGCCTCACAGTTGTGAGTAAAAATTTTGGTCTGGTTAGTACCTTTAAAACTGAAGCTTTGTGCTCTGGCTTTGTCTTGATTATTTGTACTAATTTGCACAAGTGATCACAAACTTGAGATTATAATCAGTCTTTGAAGTTTTAACCCTACAATGCATGATTTTTTAAATTCACTTGAAAATCATTTATGTGACTTCTATTATGGTGTAAATTAGTAAAAAAATACTAAAAAAAATTAATTTAATTTTTTTCTACTTTTTATTGGCAAAAAACTTTGTCCTTGATAAATTAATTTGTGTCTCTTGTGAAATTAATTGTGAAGTGAAATAAAACCAAATGCTCTAAAAATATAAAAAAACAACTTATCTTTTCAAAACATTTTTTTTTCAAGCTGAAAATTTTTTTTATTTTAATTTATATGGTCCTTTTATTTTGGCGTTTTCTGTGTCTTGACTTTCGTCTCACTAGCTACTAACAAATGTCTCAAAATAGTACCCCTGCTGTGATCTACTGGCAGTCTAAAGTGCTAATACGATGAAATGTTATATGTTTGTACTTATTGCATGTTGTTGCCGTTTGGAAATGAAAGTTCGAGTAGGAAATGGGGAAAAATGTCGTGTTGCCAAATGGCATCAGTATGCACTGTAGGGTTAATATGAATATGGAAATATCGACTTTCCCAAAAGAAACAGAAATTTTGGTTCTACAATATAGTTGGATTACAAATTTATTAAACTGATAGTTATTCCTTGTAGCTTTATAGATATTCATGGTGTGTCATCATTTGTTTTAGCCCCTACTGCTTTTTTTCTTATGTATGAGTGCAAAACTGTTTTTCCTTTTAGAATTGTAATTTTTAATGACGTCAAGTCCAAATTTTACAGCAAGAAGAAATTCTGCTAGAAGCTACTAATTCAACGACTGAAGTGAGCAAGTGGCCTGAAACTTTGTATCATTCCTGCATTGTCTATGCTGCTCTTTTGTGTGTAGCTGTTCTCTTTGTATTGGGAGCCTTGTTGGCATGGCATGCAAGACTTATCTCTAAAGGGGAAACTAGTATTGAAGGTCATATTAACAAACGGGAAACAGAAAGACTAAAAAAGGAAGGACAGGTAAAAATAACCTTAGCCTTATGGAAGAGTTGAATTGCAAATTCGTAATACCCCTAAATTGAGTGTTTGTAGTGCTTGAATATAAGTTAAAACTTAGTTCATAAATTTTTGTCTATAAATAACTAATAATAGGCAGCTGGAATTAAGTTCAGAATGGGGCTTTATTTTTTCCCCAAAAAACTATTCCTTTTATAGTATTTATTGCTTAATATGTAAATGACCTTCTTTAGTTAGTGCCTAAAGTTAATCTTTGTTTTTACTTTAAAAATGAATAAGTTTTAAGTAACCTATAGTAACGAGGTAATATTTTTATGTGGTTTTGTCTTTATTAATTTTTTAAGTTAATATGGCTTTGGTCGACAGGTACCAACTAGTACTATTGGCTTTTCTCTGGAATAATGACTTCTGTCGTGTGCCCTTGAAAATTTTAACAAATAGTTTTGGGATTATGATGATTTTGTGATTACATATCGCCTCTCCCGTGCAAGACTCACACAATTGCAAAAGTGGAAATCTTTACTCTACGGGAGCTTGGCGCGGAAAGACTTCTAGAATGCGATATCAGACCGCCCGAGATTGTCATTGAATCTACTAAAAATCAAATGTCGTGTCGCAGCAGCCAATGAAATAATCGGAACACTTTTTTCATTATAAAAGAAAAACGAATCACGGTAGAAGCACAATATTTTAAACACATATACAATTATTTTTTACAAAAAGATTGTCGTTTTGTTTTTTTTAAATTCGAATTAGTTTAAGAATTATTAAGATTCAAAGTTTCAATTTTTTCCTTTCTAGGATTGAAAGGGTTAACATAAGCATATATAAAACCGTTTTTGGCAATTTTTTTTAGCGCAAATGGAAATAATCCCCAAAGATTACACTTGATTCGACTTTTTCGATTTGGCGACCAATAAAGAAGTCTTTCCATGCCAAGCTCCCGTAAAGTAGACATTTCAATTTTTGCAATTGTGTGAGTCTTGCACGGGA
The DNA here is from genome assembly GCA_024610705.1 of Tetragnatha versicolor. Taxonomy (NCBI): domain Eukaryota; kingdom Metazoa; phylum Arthropoda; class Arachnida; order Araneae; family Tetragnathidae; genus Tetragnatha; species Tetragnatha versicolor. The sequence continues at coordinate 37,190,376 of JANDEH010000009.1, read as the reverse complement.
GAGGCGATATGAAAAAGTTTGACTGCAATTTAGTTATAATATGAAAAAGTTTGACTGCAATTTAGTTATAATTTTAAAAATGAATACTTTTTATAGGTTTTTCAGTTTTATTTATATTCACACATATAAAATAATATAGTAAATTCTTTATAGATTTATAAAAATCCTTTTGACTTTGGACCCTCCAAGAATTGGAAACTATTTTTATGTGTTGGAATTCACAGGTAATAGATTTGAGAAAAAAAAATATTACATAACTATAATGTTCATACTTATACTGAATTATAACTAACATTTATTTTATTACTTATATTTTAAACATTATTTAATATAAAAGTTTTTCTATGTTATTTATACAGTATTTTTTCTGTTTTTAGACCATGGTGGCATTTACTATTACCCTTTGCTGAGCCTCCTATAGGAGATGGCATGCAATGGAATATGTACAGCAATATTGAATGGGATAGTACAAAATCAAAGCAGAACCCTAAGTCATGTTTTATAAAAGTCTCATAAAGAGTGTGTATTTTAAACATTTCTAAGTTTCGTAACATTTTTAGCCTTAATATTTTACCTTTGAATCTTTTGGCTGGATATGAACAATTCTTAAGTAGTTCATATGGCCTGGTAATACCATTATGATGAAAATGTTTGCATTATTTAAATTATGCTGCGTCAAAAATTTTAACTTGCTTCTACAGTCAATACTTGTTTATATACTTACAAACATCCACATTTAAAAAACTGTGAGTTGGTACCAAGCATAATTTACTAGATATAATGATATTTTTAAACACAAGTTACAAACTTCAATTTTGAAATGTATGCTTTACACATCTTGTGCAGCTTTATTCTTAATCAAACAATGCATCAAAACTTTTTCTTTTGGATAATACTTTTTTACTAAACTTAAAAGATTTAAACTTACTAACAGTATTTGAAAAGGTGTTTTGGTTAGAAAAATAATTCTGTGAATGGTTCATATGCAATTATTTTCAATTATACATGGAATGGTAATTTTTTTTCTAAAAACAAGTGATAATTTCAATGCCCAATTTTCCCTCCACATTTGCTTAAAGAGTTGAGCCATTGAGAGAAGAAATGGTCTAACTCATCCCTGACAATTTTAAGAGATGTAATGTTTTGTTTAACTGATAGTTCGAGATTTATCTGTTATACTAAATAAGAGGTAAACCACCTCAGGAACAATGATTTGTCATGGTTGTTAGACAAGTTCAGAAAATAATGGTTAAACTAAAAATGTTGGGCATGATCATTTTTCCTCTCATTGGTTTGTAAGTTGATTTTTTATGTGTACTCAATGTTTTTATTTATATTTTAAATACTGGAAATATGTATGTAATTTAATATATTTTTGAAATACTTTTTTATTTATAAGGAAAAGACATTTTGATAAAAGTGGGCTCAAAATTAGTAGTTACTCATAATAATTTTTTCATGTTTTTCTATTTAAAAGAAATTTATCTGACCGTTCCCCACAATTATATAAAAACAAGCATCTAATGAAATTTTCAAACCATTATCCCAAAATGTTGATATTTTACTTCTCTAAAAAGTTTTAATTTAAGAAATTTTTGACTGATGCTCTGGTGCTTTGGTTTTTACATTTTGAAATATGACTCAAAATTTTGTATGTAGATAGTCTTTGATTCTATTTTATGACAATAAATTGGACAATTTTTTCTATAAATGAAGTTTTTACTTTTAAACATGTACATTAGATTAATTTTATACCATTTAATAACACTGGTCTACAAAAAAAACTTTTTCTGATGGCTGGAATATTAAAGCTGTTTTCGTATATATTTGACCTCCTGATTCCGAATATGGCATCCGTTTTTGCTCATCAGCTCTAGTTTTTAAGATATTCGAAAATAAAGTTTTTTTCACTTTTGACCTACCTTTACACAATATGGTGCTATAAAAATTACTTAAAAATAAAAAACCTTACCACCCAAGGCTTTTCCTATTCCTTAGGGTCTCAATAGATAGTGTATAAAGTTTCAGCCCCCCAAATTAATTTTAAGGGGTACCTATAGGGCCCTAAAGTTAAAAAAAATCGAAAAATTTGTCTTTTTTTTCAGAATTTTTAAAAAAAATATTTTTGAGTTTTTTAATTTGATAAAACTGGCTAATATATGTTTTCTAGAACTTATTTAGACCGCTAAAAATATTTTTAATTTAAAACTGCACCTCTTTAGAGCGATTTTTTAGTTTTAATGCGAGAATTAAGGTCATTTCCCTCAAAAACGCTTGGTACCAATAATGGTGGTTGAAACGAATAAATTTCGAATTTTTCAGAAGTAAGTCATCAAAAAAGATGTCCTTTGATGTAAAACTGAATTTCACATGATAAAGATCAGTAAAACAGTAGAAGCTCCTCTCGAGCTTTCAAGCCCTTAAATTCGAAAAAATTGGAAAAAATGCTTTTTTTCACTGATCTGTATCATGAAATTTCAGTTTTATATCAAAGGACATCTTTTTTGATGACTTCTGAAAAATTCGAAATTTATTCGTTTCAACCACCATTATTGGTACCCAGTGGCGGCTCGTCCACAGGAGCATGTGAATACCCACTGAAAAAGTAGAACAAAAATCGAATGTAAAGATAAATAAATATCAAAGAAAATTTATTCTCAATATTTCTTTTTTATATTTTTAGAATTGTTTCTCCCCCTTCTCGCCTCAATAAGAAAAATTTACTACCGGAAACACGAAAGAAATCTAAAAAAGACTGAACTCTTATTTTTCTTTCCCTTTTCGCACGTGTGAGCGAAAAAATATGAGAATCCGAGGAAACCCCGACCGCTCGCCGGAGATCATTTGAGCTTACGGCAATGCGCAGGAGATCTCCGTTAGCACAGATTTAGTGTGCCGAGGCTTTCACTTTTGAGGTACAGCTCTTTTTTGACCTCTGATAAAAGTGATTTTATCGGCTAATTGGAAAGTACGAGTAAGAACACTCTTTAAATACAATTTAAATCTTTCCATCAAAATATTTTAATACTTTTGTTTTTAATTAGGATGTTTTTTAAATGATGGATTAAAGTAAAATTTCCGTATTTGAATTAAAGCATCTGTATTTTTCTCAATTGCCACTGGAAAAAAAGTTGAAATAAACCTCATCTGACCATTGTCCAAGTTACAGAAGCAAAAGAAAGGGACTTTAAAAGAGAATTTAAAGATGACATTTATGTCATAAATGGATTAAATTAATGGAAATTTTATTTTTTATATAATTGGTGTGAACACCCTATTAACTCACGAGCCGCCACTGTTGGTACCAAGCGTTTTTGAGCGAAATGACCCTTATTCTCGCCTTAAAACTAAAAAATCGCTCTAATAAAAGGTAGGTCAAAAGTGAAAAAACTTAATTTTCGAATATCTTAAAAACTAGAGCTGATGAGCAAAAACGAATGTCATATTCGGAATCAGGAGACTGAGAAACAGCTTTAATATTCCCGCCATCAAAATGAGTGTTGACCAGTGTAATCAGTATTTTTTACCTTATAGCATGAGTGTAATTATAAAAACAAATTCGGTTTAACAATATTTGTTTCAACTTATTTCCTATAGAGTTAAAAATGATATTCTAACATTGAGGCAACAAGCTAATTCAAACAGCTTTACATTTGAGCATCTCGTTCCTGCAAGAGCCTCAATTGTTGGTAAATTTTCAGAATTCAACTTAATTGCAAAAGATGTAAATGTAAAATTGGTGAAAATGCAATGAAAATTTATAAAAAGTACAAAGTTTTTTATTTTACAAAAGTAATTTACATTAGTTCACATTCTAAATAAAGACTACCTTACTATATATTTCCTTACATTGAAACAATAAAATTATGTAATATTAAGCACTAGTATAATATGATATTTGAGCATTTAATACTGATCTTTGAATGCTTAGTAAAATTGTATGTAATACACGATAAAATCACATTCTATAAAATACAATATCACAGATTTCTAAAAGTATTAGTAAATGGTTTTAACATCAAGCACTAGAAACTATTAAGTTTAAAAACCAATTATACCAAAATATTATTCAAGCTATGCATTATAGGTGAAGAAAAACCAAAATTATTTAAAATTGTATAAAAATTTAACATTACAGTATAGGACCCCGTATCCGGCTCGCTCGGGACCGGCATCAGTCCGGTTTACGGGAAAATCCGGTTTTCGGAACAATTCCCGAAAAAAGAGCTCAGAAAGACCGCGTTTGTTCGTAAGACGCGATCGTAACGAAAATACGCGCAATCTGCAGGGTCGCGCGAGAGGGCAAAATAAATAAACAAACAATCTTGCGCGGCCCCTGGTATCCCCCTCGGCGCCGAAATGCGTTTTTTCGGCGTGCGTTTTTGGAGGTCACGTGAGTCCTACGGACCAATGGCTAGGCGTATTCAACCGGCATGCCGAAGCCGGTTTTCGGCCCGGCATGGATGGACTTTTTCTCGGCGCTGGAAAAACGTAAGCGTCACGTGATTAAAATCAATTACTTTAAAGATTTTGTACTAAAATAGTTCTTTAGTATCTATTAAAATAAACTTAAGACTAAAGAAATTAAAAGCTGAACTCACCTGATCGGACTTGTTTGATTCGGTTTTGATATGATGCCGATTTTCGGCACCGAACGTGTTTTTTCCGCGCGACTTTGGTTGCCAAAGTTTATCCCTTTTTGATTGAAAAAAGGGACTACGTCATCCGCGTGCCGATTTTCGGCGCCGAAAATCGGAGTACATCGGTCGGAACTCACTGGATCCTTTCGGAGCACGGATTTGGAACTTGAAAAAAAATTTTTTAATTTTGGAAAAACCGCCGGTTTTCGGAACACTCCGGTTATCGGGACGCCGGATACGGGATCCGATACTGTATAAGAAATAAATATAAGGCACAATTTTATGTAACCTTCTTGTCTTTACTTACTAAAGAAATATTCTTTTACCTTGTATTAATCTTTAAATCTAAAAATAGATTTTTATATGAATGAGATATTTTTTGAATGCATATGAATGAGATTTTTTTAAGATTTATCTGAATGTAAAAATATTATTATTGTATTTAAAGAAGTTAATTTCAAAACAAACAATCCAAAATTATAAGTAGCCGGAGTTACCTTTTACTTTAGGAGATAACAAAAGATATAACTAGTTATATAAATTGAGGTATTTAACATGATACTCTTTTAGTATAAAAGTTTATCAAATTTAAGGGAAGCACTTTAGAACGGATAAAAAAATGCTTTTAAACAGCATGCTATACCTAGTTGAAAAATTTATCAAAAATTGCCAAGTAATATAAATTATTTATGATAGTTTCCTGAATAGAATTAATTTCAATAAATACGAGGGTTGTTTTTTAATTAACTTCCGTTTTGCTCCTGTAAAAAAAGCAGTGAGAATTTCGAAATAATTTTGGTACTGGTAGATAGGTACATCCTTGAGGATCAATTTCCCTCTATACTGGAAAAAATCAGACATTTTTTCTATTATTTATCGAATTTATGAGCGCGCTCCTTGAACTTTCCCGAACTTGAACTTTTTATTCAGGAGCAAAACGGAAGTTAATTAAAAAACAACCCTCGTATAACTTCTGCTTATATATGGCACTGTTAGAAAAAGAATTCCAGAATCTGAGAAAAAAACGGAGGAAAAAACAAACACCTTTCAAAGTCAAGTATTAGAAGCTCTTTTGTCACGGGATGCATGGAGTAAAAGTAATGATTAAGATTATACAATTGTGTATCAGGCTAAATCTATGAATTTTTTCGCATCATTTTAAATAAAGCCTCAAAGTATGCAGTACAGGCTAAGAGTAGCTAACTATCTTTTAAAATGTGGCCTCTAGTAGCTTGCAAGATTTGGCTGTTCTCCGAACTGCCCTTTCTTTACTTAATTCATAGCCAAGCTACAATGTGGGATTATAATATAAGAACAGCTAATTTGAAAATTTGTTCTCAATTTATGGTGTTAAAAATAAGTAGAGTACTTTCCAATTTCAAAATGAAAATTCACATTTATTTTAATATTAGTAAACCGTAGTTGTATGAGTTATACAACTGTCTTGTCTAAAATGTATTGTATTGGGTTTTAAAAGTGTGTCAATCTGGGCTGAAGGACTTTATGAAGTCGTAAAAGTGACTGATGGAATGGAAACTTTCCAGTGCCTAGAATTAAAAGTTAAATAGATACAGTTCAACCGGACAAGGTATTGATTGATAATTAAGTAACAATTCTTTTAGTAAGGATAAAAACTAGCATTCGAAAAATAAAAGTCTAGATTAGGAATACAATTATAAAAATACAATACCATTTTATGTATCTAACTAGCAAAATTAAAAACACTATTAAAATATTTGAATAGTTCAATACAAAACTTGTCTGTCAAGTAATCTAAAAGTATATTCACAAATTCAGATGAAGTCCAAAACATGGGAGTATTCTCTGATACTAATTTAACATACTTTGTTTACTAAGAGATAATAAAGGTAATATATAAAATATTTTCATATAAAAATAATTTTATAAAATGAGAATCTGTTAAACAGTGCCTATAGTATAGATAGAAATATAAGGCAAAATACTATTTTGAACACTTAGCAGATGCCACAAAAACATCTTCATCATAATTGCATAAAGTTGAAAATAAAAGAAGGTTAAGCCACAGTTAACCGTCGTAATCACCATTAACCTAACCTAAGTTTAACCTGGAAGCCAAACTTCTAATTAGTAGTTGAAAAAGGAAAACAAGTTTTAAGCCCATCAGAGTTGTCAAAGAAGCTTGATTCCAGGTTAATATTACGTCAAGTTATTGGTGAATGCAGATTTCTTTTTATTTACATCATAGCCTAAAATCCAATTGCATTTATATGGGCACAAAAATATACTCATGTATAAACACTTTAAAACGAAAATGTTTATATTTTATAAAAACATTAGAAAGAATGCTTACTTTGGGAAAATATATTTGAACAATTCTTCCAACTTTTATGAATAGAAATACGCCCCTTTAGGTCCTAAAAGTTGAACTAAAGTGTTATTTAGCCAGAAATTACTTTTTCTAACATACTGCTCCTTAAAGGGCTACAAAGGTAAAATCTCTCAAATTTACTTTAAAAAGAGTATACAAACAAGCTTTAAAAATTACACTCATTTCATGAAAAGTATATACTGATGTGAAAATGAGAAAATATAAATCAGGTCTCAAAATATGTTCCTAATCTAAATAAGTAGGAAAGAACTATAAAAGAAATAAGTACAAGGTCAAAATAAAATTATAAATCTAAAATAGAAAAAATAGTAAGATATACTTTTAATATGACAAGTTGAAGGAACAGTTAAAAAATTTTGAGACAGATTTCATGATATGAGATTCTCTGAAATTTATATATTACAAAATTAGTATATGGTTGTGTCATATAAGACATATACTATGAAAAACCTCTAAATCTAAATATTATTTTGAATACAAGAACATATTTTTTCAAAAAAATTAATTGAAATTAATTATTTTCAAAAATTAAAGCTTAAATTTATATTATAATTTTTTAATTACTTAAAAATCAGCTAAGTACTTCTTCAAATTGTTTTAGAACTCATTTTTATACTTGAGAAATAACAGCTTAGTCATAATGTTCTCTACATTTTCAGATCTGCAGTTTAATTTAGAAACAATAAGTTACTGAGCAACCGTCATCCGTGGGGAAGAAAAAATCTGCTAATAGGACAGATGTAGATATATATTTTATAGCACACCATACTTTTATGCACCCTTGACCTCCTTGAAAGTCATGCATCCATTCTCAACAAACTCTTATCACCTGGCCACATTGTAATTACAAAGTAGAAAAATTAATTTTTGGTCCCGAAAAAATGTTGTAATGACAAGGGCTTTTAGGAAAAGGCTTTAAGATAAGAATGGAGAGTAACATTAAGGATATACCTAATGTCAAGGGGGAAATTTATTTTTTTTCGAGAAATAGAGGTTTTTGACATTACAAAGTTTGTGGTATTGAGAGTATAATTGCATATCAAAAGGTTATAAATAACCAGTTACTTATAAAACATTGAATCACCTCAACTTAAAATATGCATGCTATTTTAGAAAACTGAATACATCAAATTTAAATGTTGGAAAATATCTCACAATAACGTTCAGAAAAGATAATTTCAATACTTTAATGTGATGAACAGAAGTTTATTCATTAAGGATTTATGCATGTTCAAGAAAGCCAACAATTTTTTAAGTTATTTAAATTGTAGAAATGTTCAATAGTGATATTCAGTATTGAAGATATTGATAAGAAAGTTTGCTCTGTGCAGATGTTTCTCATAAAAGAATAATAATGGCTCATCTTAAATGCTAAAACATACACAAAATATTAAAAAAACACTTAGGCAGTATTAAAACTGCAAATATTTCAGTCAACATCAAGTATTTGAAACAATAGGAAATTTAGGGCTACTATTCAATTTTCAGAAAATAACAAAGAAATCTTAATTGAGAAATTATAATATACAAGGTAAACTATATAATTATAAAAGGGATTTTAAATGCTTTGAAAGAAATGAAAATTGATCCCATTTAGAAATAATTAGATACATTTAAAATAGAGAAAAACGAGTAAATAAGAGAGCATTATAGAAAAAATATCAAAAACAAAATTGTCTATTAAGTCAGCTTTAAAAAACATTAAATTCGGTAAGCTTGTAGGAATTTCTTTATCTTTCTTTGACTAGTGGATTTTTCTTGCTGCTTACATCACCACTGGGCTAACTGGGCATTAATTTGGGCGAGTAATGATTTGCATAAATACATTGCAAATAGCTGAAAGAGAAATTAACTTAATATAACAGAAAGAGGCTAAAAATTTAGAAATATAAAAACAGAAAAGTCAAATTTGTAAGAGATAGATTATTTTGACTAGTGTTTAAATAAACTGAAAATAAGAATGACAAAAAGTATCACTCTTAAAAGTTCCTTTTTTAGGATGAAGGATCACTTATTTAAACTAAAATAAATGAAGATACAAAAAATACCATTGCCATCAACCGATATAAGGATTTTAGGATATATTAGAAGACATGGTGCTGCAGAAATTAAAAAAGGTTTCTCTGTCAAATTTTACTTTTTATAAAAATTGGTTAAAGGGGGAAGAATTTTTTTAAGCAAGTTTTTATGGCTAATGCTAGCAGTAAGAAGACGACCTCACACTTTTTTAAAAAATCATCTTTAACTAAAGTGTGAACCTAACTGGACCTGCAAAAACTTCTGGTATTATGCCGTCGACCGTGCCGCTGAATCCAAAAACGCTTAAAATCCCATTGACTGTTCTATAGCTGTACCGCTGAATTTAACGGCTGCTGAACAGTCAACAGTATGATACGTAAGTACCAAACTTCTAAATTTTACATAAATTTCAATGATTCCACTAATTTGAAAACATGAAGGAAACTAATTTTTAAGTTGAAAAACAAAAGTACTTTATCATAAAACATTGAAGGAACAAAATTGAACAAGTTACATTACTTTTATTATTTCACGTGAGAAATACTATTTAAAAACATGAATGAACTTACTTGGACTAATGAAATACCCAGAAACATTCCAGCAACAAGATGCAAATTGTGATAAACATAATCCTGAATTGCTTCTATACAGCCCCGTGAGAAAATCAACTGTGCAGCATTGGTGGTAGACTATAATGAAATTATTGGCAATTTAAAACCTTGTTATAATGTTTCAAAGTATTTTCAAAAGTGTTGGGACTGTAGTTTGAAGGGAATATATAATTAACTAGAAAAAAGAAAAATTAGGCATTTTCCCAACCAACAAAATAGGATGACTCTTTATTTTAAAAAGGACTACTTTATGGCAGTATTGTGAATTGTAAACACGGGTGAAAATTAAAAAAATTTCCAGGATAGAATTAGATTAAACCTCTTTACTAAAATTGCTTTTCTTACCTTCCAATTACCTGCATTGACTTTTCAAACTCCAAGAAATTAACTAGGGCAGATTTCTGCTGCAATAAGGAAACCTTTCACCCGTGCTCGTAAATTAAAGAAACCCCTGGCCTTAAAATTTATGCCATATATTCGACATTTCATCTATATGTTTGTCACTACATATGCAATATACATAATTATTCACAATATTACCAAAATTGCTGGGTATAAATCAGGGTTGGAAAAAAACATGTTTCTTTAATAAAAAACAAAAAACATGTTTTACTTCTTTTAAACATGTTTTTTTGTTTAAAACATTTTATTTGGTTATTTTTACCCACGACATAGAATTGATAAAAAATCCATGCTATTTAAAAATTTAAATTTGACTTTTCAAATTGAAATTAGATTAATAAAGCTATACTTTTAAATACACCACAAACAATTCGTTCTTTTAAATTATTTTTGTAAGTTTTCTTCACAGCATCATACTCTTTACCAAGCAATGTACAGTTGAGGAAAAAAACAACTCAGTTGTGATTTCTGGCGAACCACTTGGGTTAGGAAGACAAAAGAGGGGTCGTTTTTCATTAATTAAAGTATTCTTTTAAAAAATTTATTTTTTTAAAACAAACTAAAAAAAGATTTTTAAAACGTGAAATATTTTTATGGTAATCGATTCTGGTAGTAATTTTATGAAGGAAACTAAAATTTCAATCGATTTTATCCAATAGTTTTTGATAAAAACGAGTTAATATCTTAAGGGGCCGTATACCGTTGCCGAATGCATACCGCAAATGCTCTTTCTCATTCGTTTTATCAAAAACTAATAGATAAAATCGATTGAAATTTTGGTTTCCTACATTAAACTACTTCCAGAATCGATTACCATAAATATATTTCACGCTTTAAAAAAAAAATTTTTATTTATTTTTAAAAAATAAATTTTTTTAATCATTCTGGATGAAACTGGGTATTTAAGGGTTTGGGGGATGGCCTTTCAGAAAAACTAATAATAACACTAGTCGACAGTGGTTTTCTAACAACAACCAAATTACTATTTTTGTTACTAATTTATCTAGTTATTAAAATATCTGCGAGTAAAAAAGTTCCAAAACGTCTCATTTTTGTGTAACTAAAATTTTTTATTTTCTGCTTTTTTCTTAATTTTTGCGTTTTAAGCGTCATTTTTTTCCAATAGCAACCCTGCAATTCCATCCAATTAATTTATTTCTTGTATCCCAATATGTAGACATTCTTTTAAAAGTGTGGCTTTGTTTTTGTGCTGCAGTTCAGCTTGAAAATTGACGAGTTTTTATTGTAGTTTAGCACATTTATGCACAATAGGTTTTGCTAAATTTTTGTACAGTTTAAATTACAATTCAACGGTAATATTCAACAGAAAAAGTAGGAAAAAGTTTTTTCCCATTGATTTGGGTCCAAATAGGTGACTAAAACGAAATCTGGGCTCCTCACGTGTGTTGCAGAAGTTAGAATGTGGCTCTTTTTAAGTGCGCAAGAGTCAACAGTAGTTCTATGCAAACTACTATCCCTATAATATGGGGAGGACATTCAAATTATCTTGGTTATTTAACTTCAATGACAAATACAGAAAAAAAACATTTCAAAGGGTATTTAAAGGGACTTTTTTCGCCATTAAGTGAAGGTCAACTCAAAGTCAATGAACCTCTGATTAAAAAGGATTCACGACCCTGCTTTTGAAGGAAAATTTAATAAAAACCCATTATTAGCTTGGAAATCGTTTTTTGGAGAGAGGTAAGATGGCTTTTAGAAAATAGGACCGATAAATTTTTTTTACTCCCAATCGAAAGTTCTTACTAAGCCATAGGATGTTGAACATAATTCAAAATTCATAATTTACATCCACTATTGAGTTTATTTCCGGAAAATTTCACTGTAGTCACTCATAAACAAGGATAAAGATTCCCTTTGAACATTGACTCGGTACATAGGTCACTGAGAAATAGCAATTTTGGGCTACAGCCCTTGGGTTATTAAAGGAGGAGATTTGACGCCACTTAAGAGACAAAAATTAATAAAATTGCATCGTATTTAATGAATGTTTAATAGTTTTTAGTTTTATATTGTCTGAAACATGTATTTAATGTCAATTATGATAGTATTTTAGGCTGAAATAATGAGATTAACTGTTAAAAAATGAGTGATTTCAATGCTTTTGTCTGTTTCTTATAGTACTGGTGTCATATTTGTAACAAAAAAACTGTACGTGCTGCAGCTTTTTAACAACTATTTCTGAATTCTACACCCTGAAATTAGTCAGAAATACCTTATCTCATTTTTGTTAGGGAAAAAAGTTTAATTTTGTCGACTAGTGTAATTGGAGGTCCCCATTGGAAAAAAGTTAGTGTTTCGTTTGATATGAAGACGACCCCCTAAGGACTCGAAAATTTTCTTGGTAAAAGAATACTAAAATAATGAAAAAAGACCCCTATTTTGTCTTCCTAACCCAAATGGTTCATGAGTCATTTTTTTCCCTCAACTGTACTGCCTATGTCATGGCGGTTTGTACCCAAGCCTTATACTTGGCACCATCTTTTTAGGCTCTGGGTGATCCATACAGTAAAATAGTGAGTTTGTTGTCTGAATGAAGGGAGCAACTTGCTAAAAACTACATGTGTTCTAAACAATGTTTTTTTGCTTTGTTTTAAACATGTTTAAAAAAAGTGTTTTAAACATAAGGGAACGTACCCATACTACGTGACCCGTTCAGGGGAGGGAGGGGGTCTTCAAAATACCACGCTCGGTCACAGGGGGGAGGGGGGCTTAGGGTTTCGTCATGTAGTCAATTTCCTCTAGTCAATACCACAAAATTAAGCCAAATTAATTATTGAAATTTGCCGAATTAAGACAAATTAAGCCAAATTAATTATTAAAATTAGACAAATTAAGCCAAATTATTTTTTTTAAACTTTCTGTTTGCAAAAAATGATTGAAAACCGTATTTATGAATTACTACGTGAAAACTAGAGGGGGAGGGGTGCCTTGGCATATACTACGGATGGTCACCAAGGGGGGGGAGGGGGGTCAAAAATGGTAAAAAATGGGTCACGTAGAATGGGTACATTCCCTAACAACCCTGGTATAAATACATTCAAAACGATAAAATGCACCCATTTACTTTTAAAGCAGAAATAAAAATGTATACTTACAGAAGAATTTTGCATTTGGTAACCACACATAACATTGATTAAGCCACTCTAAAAAGAAAAAACAAAGAAATTTTAAACAGTTTTAATTATATTCATAATGAAGTTGCTCATTTCTTATACAGATGCATAGGAAACTCCTTTTAACCTGAAAATACCTTTGAACAAAGAGAGCTACAGCTATGCAAGTGAGGTAATGATATGGTAAAGCATCTACGCCCGACCTAATGCAAAGAACAACAGCTCCCACAGTAGCCAAACTTGAAAGATAACAAATCAAAAATAAAGATTGAGAAAAAACTTCAATTAGGAAATTATTTGCATTATTATAAAAAAACATGCAGAGAAAAATTTTATTAAAAAGTAAAATTTGAGGAGATATAAGCAAGTGAAAAGAGCACTTTTCCAAGCCTCAAAAAAGAAACATGTTTCAGTTTGATCATGAAGAGCTTTCACATTTTTAAGCTAAACAAAAAAAATTTAAGTCAACTTGTTTAAAAAGTACTTTTTTAGGCCTGAAAAGTGTTATTTTTACTTTATAAAATCTCCTCAAATTTAAGCTATTTTCATAAAAATTTTCTGCACATTTTTATGATACTGCCAACTAATTTTCTCATGGAAGTTTTTGCTCTGTTTCTTTACGTTTTTGATTCATAATGGCTATCTCCCAAATTTTTCCACTGGGGGCATGGCTGTCGTTTCCATCAGTTCAGGCTAATCAAATTAATATAACCTTAGCCCGCTTGCATAGCTGTAGCTCACAAGTTTGTTCAGATTGAAGGGGCTTTCCTATGCACCCTGTATAGTAAAAAGTATAGAGTACTAAAAGAGGAGATAACTTGCAACAAATCATACAACTGAAATCACAATATCATAAAATTAATTTATTTAAATAAAAGTATTAAAAAAATTAAACAAGAAATTTAAAGATTGCATACTTCTATATTATGAGGATCTTTGCAACAGGAATAAGGAACTGCACATCGTTCTGGACTTAAATTATGAATAGAGCAGTTAAAGTATATGTTCTTGGACCAATCTTTGTAACCTTGATCAGATATACCACAGCATTGAAACTTAAAAAAAGACAAGATTCCCAATTTAGAAAGCAAGAGCATCTGCACTGAGAACATGAAAATCGAATGTTGGTTATATAAATTCAGACACATATTATAGTAGGGGGAAACTATGGTTTGACCCGGAACAAATTCCAACAAAAGGTTTTTCAACGGTTTTGGACTCTACTAGGTGTTCTTATTGGCAGGAAAAAGTCTACCACAATCTGATGACCGGAAGTGTGTTTTTTTTTTAAACTTTAAAATCCTCTAAATACGATGATAAAGGTGAAAAAAAAATTTTTTTCGGTGTTAAATTATATATTAGGTGGTAGTTGACTTACATTGACGAAGTAATTTATAAAAATTCCATTTATAAGGATCTGGCAATTAGAAAAGTGCTTTATTCAAGATGGCGGCCTAAGTTTTCAGTAAGTGACAGTTAATTTGGTTTTTTTGAGTAAATTCCATTGATTAAGATGAAGAGTGACTTAAATTAAGTCAATAACTTCAGATAATGCTGTAAATTTGGTCTATCCTATTAAAATAAGAAAAAAATGAGCGGAAATACACGCATATCCGCGCCGTTTCTGAGTCCCGATTTCACTGCGTATAGTCACTTTAAAAGTTCATTAAAGCAAGGAAAAAATTCCAACAACCATTTTCTCAGCGGTTATAGACAGTACTAAGTGTATTTATTGTCATTAAAAAAGTCTACCCGAATCTGACAACCGGAAGAGGTTTTTTCAAGATGACCACTGATGCTTAAAGAAAAGAGATATTCGTAAAAAAGCCCTAATTTGAGTGTTAAAAAATTTTTTATGGGCTTTAAAATAAAATGTTAGGTTATAGTTAACTTTAGGTAAAAAAAAGTCTAAAATTATGAAGTTTTTATTTCATACATATAAAAAGGTATTTTTTTCGCTAAACATTCAATTTTCTAGGCTTTTCCAGTTTTTAAGCATCAGCGGCCTTCTTGAAAAAACCCACTTCTGGTTGTCAGATTATGGTAGACTTTTGTAACGACAATAAATACACTAAGTACTGTCTAAAACCGTTGAGAAAATGCTTGCTGGAATTTTTCTTTAATTTAATAAATCTTTAACCTTTTGTGGATCATTGTAAGCAAGCGAAACCACCTCTTTGCTATTTTTTTCTCCGACTTAAATTGTCCCAAAGTTCCCATTTTTTTTGCAACACGATCTTTTGATTCTCCAGACGAATAGTTGGCAGCACAATTCAACAGACAGTTTCATATTTTTCTAAAAATGCTACTGGGCAAGTGAGTTCAAAACTTGAAAAATATTAACAGTTTTAAGTACAAGAGATGCTAAAAACGTTTTATTAGCCTTCAAAACATATTTACCAGGGCCTTGGCCATCTTGATTGATACTTTATTTCAGCAAAAAGCTCTTTTAACGACCCCATAAGGCCCCTTAAAAATGTGGTCGCAGTCTGGTGCATCTGAACCGCATGGGGAGAAAAATCCTTCCTGGCTTTCTCCCAAGGCCATCAGCGGCGCGCGCAAAAGGAATTTGTTTATCGACACAGTTGACACCTCTTGAGTTGACTTCTTTATTGCTCTATTTTTATGGGGGAACATGGAGTATGGTATGGTCATGGAGGGCCTTTGGGAGGAGAGAAAAGTGTCTGTAGTATTCCGAATGGAACTGTTGATATAATTGCCGAGGCTGACTGATATTGCCAAGGAAGTTTCGTAACATTGGTAGCATAGTGCAACCACCTCCCCTGGAGAAACGGTAAGTGCTAATTTTTTAAAAATTGCTTTTTTGTAATCCTTGAGGTCCTAATATTGGATTTTAGGTGTTGTTTGCCGGAAAAAAATTTTCATAGTGATCCTCAAAGGGTTAAAATTATCCAGTATGCGCCGGCAATTCCGAAAGAAACCTAGGCTGCTATCTTGGAAATAAGCCCTGATCTGGTTACTAGATTTTGTAAACCCAATTTATATTCATTACTATGATAAGTACAGTTAACATTTAATTTTAGAACCCATAAAAAAATTTAATAACACTTAAATTAGGGCTTTTTACGAATATCTCTTTTCTTTAAGCATCGGCGGTCATCTTGAAAAAAACCCACTTCCGGTTGTCAGATTCGGGTAGACTTTTGTAATGACAATAAATACACTTAGTACTGTCTAAAACCGTTTAGAAAATGCTTGTTGGAATTTTTTCTTTAATTTAATGAACCTTTAAACTTATCCAGTATGCGCCGGCAATTCCGAAATCCTTGAGGTCCTAATATTGGATTTTAGGTGTTGTTTGCCGGAAAAAAATTTTTATAGTGATCCTCAAAGGGTTAAAATTATCCAGTATGCGCCGGCAATTCCGAAAGGAACCTAGGCTGCCTTCTTGGAAATAAGCCCTGTTCTGTTCACTAGGTTTTGTAAATGGAATTTATATTCATTACTATGATGAGAAAAGTTAATTATAACCTAATAAATAATTTTAAACCCATAAAAAAATTTTACAAAACTTAAATTAGGATTTTTTACGAAACTATCTTTTCTTTAAGCATCGGCGGCCATCTTGAAAAAAACCCACTTCCGGTAGTCATATTCAGGTAGACTTTTTTAATGACAATAAATACACTTAGTACTGTATAAAACCGTTGAGAAAATGCTTGTTGGAATTTTTTCCTAGTTTTAATGAACTTTAAAGTGACTAACCCAGTGAAATCAGGACTCAGAAACGGTGCGGATATGTGCATATTTCCGCTCATTTTTTTTTCTTATTTTAATAGGATAGACCAAATTTACAGCATAATCTGAAGTTATTGACTTAATTTAAGTAACTCTTCATTTACTCAAAAAAAAAACAAAATAACGGTCACGTACTGAAAACGTAGGCCGCCATCTTGAAAAAAGCACTTTTCTAGTTGCCAGATCCTTATAAATGGAATTTTTATATATTACTTCGTCAATATAAGTCAACTACCACCTAATATATAATTTAACACCGAAAAAAAAATTTTTTTCACCTTTATCATTGTTTTTAGAGGATTTTAAAGTTTTTTAAAAAATAAAAAAAACACTTCCGGTCATCAGATTGTGGTAGACTTTTTTTCTGTCAATAAGGACACCTAGTAGATTCCAAAACCGTTGAAAAACCTTTTGTTGGAATTTGTTCCAGGTTTGGTCCTTTTTTGAGCTGTTTTCCTCCTACTATGTAGAGTAGTTTGAATTCCAACACATCACAACAACTACAAAGTAAAGACAATGAGCAATGTCTAATTATTATACAAAAATTATGCAGGGTGTATACTGCCTCTAACTTTTGAATGCCTATAGGTGTAGTCATAAAATTTGTGTCTAGGTATAGTTAAGTCCCTATGACCTATTCGATGAAATTGTTTTCAATGTTGATTAAAAATTGTAGAGCACTATTGATTATGCATACAATGACAAGACTTTAACCCTCTGTCGGTCGCAGTACTAAACTGACGCGTTCGGTCACAATGTGCCAAAACGCACAATTAAAATATTCGCAATTTTCTACCTTTTAATTTCAATGATAGAGTCTTAAAGGCAATAAGAGATATTAATAGTATTATTCAGACATAAAAAATATGATATTTGTTTTTAATAGTAAAGAAAAAAATTGAAAATAGCATGAAATTAAACTTACATCATCAGGATAAGTAATTCAATATCTTACTCAAAAATAATACTTAATGATATGAAACTTGAGGGATTATTTCTAAATTATTGTTTTTTAACTCATGTCCAGATAATAACCATTCACAAATACAGATATCACAGGTAATGCTTGCAGGCCCTAGGCTAGGCATATTGATCGCTGACAGTCCCTGTAGCAATTGTAAAATAACTCCAAAATATATAATTTTTAGCTATAAACTTACAGGTAGTAGCCGTATACAGTAGAGCCCTGATTATCTGCGGAATTGGGTAGCCAAGGTACCGCGGATAGCAAAATATGAGGATAACCCGAAAAAACATGATATGTAAAACTTTTAAAACATATACCAGGGGTCTGTTTAGAAGAAATTTGCGTCCGTTTTCGGACCCTTCACAAAATGTGTCATTGTGCAAACAGACCTTTCACAAAGTATTTTACCTTAAAAACGGACCCTTCACAAAGTATTTTGGCCTTTAAATGAACACTATTTTTCACAATACTGAAAATTTGTGATCTTATTTTCACAAAAACAGGCTCCTGGCTGAAAAGAACTATTTTAACACTAACTAAAATTCACAAAATTATGAGTAGATTTTCACAATTTTTACAAAACCTGACCCCTCACAAAAAGTGTGGACCCCTGAATACAGTGCAGCAGAAACCTTTGCTCTACATCTAAAAATCATTAAAATAAAGAACAGTAAACAAAAAACAATACACTGTACTGTTAAAAAAAGTGTTCAGTGTAACTCGCGGATAATCAGGGCTCTACGGTATCTGCATATTGCACAACTTTGTCTTTTGCGAGGTAAGTGTATAAGGTACTATTTTGTAGGTGGATGTTCAACCGCAATAAACCAAAAATAATTAGAAAAATTACATACATATTAATGAAAATTTAATAATATTAATGTGCAAGCACTCATAAAATAAATAAGCATCAAGGATTACAAAAAAGTTATATTATGTCCTTTAAAGAAGTACAATCGATCGGGCACAATGTGTCAAATAGTGAGATTATGGTGAAAACGTAACTAAACATAGCACGCGAATTTAATGAATTGGTTGGTGCAATACATCCAGTAAAGATAGGGACTACCAGGAATTTCAGACTTCTACCCCCATAATAAAGGAAAAGCGAACAGAAACGTATGAGGGGTGCGAAGAAGTTCAGTTGGGACCGACGGAGGGTTAAATGTGCATATCAATAATTGGAATTTGAAACATCCAACCTCACAAAATTCGTAAAAACACTTGCTTGTTTATTTAAGGTTTTGAACACTTATCCTCACAAAACTCCTTATATAAACGAGCTGTTTGAATTTACTGCCGTTACTTAATGTGCTACCTGTCAGCTCATATAAATATAGAAATATAAGTATATAGAATAGAAATATATAAATATTTTAGGAATTAAAAATATGCCCTTTTAAAATGCTTATAGCAAAAAAAAGAAAATCAAATTAAGCTAAAAAATAATATTGAAAGATATTTTCAAATATAATGCTTACCTCTGTTTGAAAGGCATCGATGACATTTTGTAAATTGACATCATCTCTGTATTTAATAATGAGTTCTTTGGAAAGTCCTTCGTTTAAAATATTTACAAATTTGTTAGGGAAGACAAATGCAAAAACAGTAAGTGCCATTTCTCCAATGAAAAGTAACAGCAAGGTGAATGAGTACTAAAAAGAGATCGAGAGTTAAAAATACTTGTTTTGATCATAGAAAACATTTACAAATAAATTTATTATTTCATTATAGAAGGATTTTTTAGACTTTTATTAACTTTAATTATAAAAAAATGTGATATAGAAAGTGGAAAAGTTTCCAAGTAGTTCAAAAGTTGGAAATATATTCTAAACTTTATAGGCAAAATCAGATCCAAACTATACAAGAGTTGATGAAATTAAAATCCTCCCACTTTGTTTCTTAACAAATCATAAATGTTAACATAATTGAATAATGCTTAATAAATGAAATAAACTCTGCTAAGGTTTTTTAAGCTGAAAACTTTCTTAGCATCATTAGATTTCACTTTCATTATTTTTAGCATCATTAGATTTCATTTCATTTTATTCTTTTTTATCATGAAATATATGGTTTAGACTATCTCTAATTGTATGAAATGAATGATTGATTAAAAAAGTATAAATATACAATATGGTAGAAAGTTAAACAATAGGGGAATAAGGCACTTCCTATCCTAATATTAACCAAAATTAAAATAATTCAAGGCATTTTTTAAAAAATTATTCATTAATTAAATTTTATCTTTGATTTTCAATGCAACATTAAGATGCAAAACTTTAAAGATTTTGCAGTTGTTTAAACTTAAAAAAGTAAAAATACTTACAAATTTTAGAAGACATGTATTTTCTCTAAGTGCTCCAAGGCAACCTCCAAAACTTATGATAAATACTACTCCGCCTACAACCATTATGACAATAGATATATGTACAAAGAGTTGGAAGGCATTATTAACTTCTGGAAGACCTTTGTAGTTATATTCTTCTAAGAAAGACCATCCACCAATGCCTATCACAGCACCTCCAACAAACTGAAAATAACAGTTTTTTAAACGTAAATTCACAACAAAATTGTTTAATTCCTAACTAGTTTGCATTCCAGGAGTAAATAGGGGAAACGAGGATAAAAGTACGCACAAAAAGCAAGTATGATCCAAACAAGATTCAATCTTCTTGAAAAATCTATGAAAAATCAGTGTTACTTTTCCAGGATTTCACATGAGCTAGTTTTCAGCTTCTGAGGGGTTGTAAGCTATCAAAGATTAAATTAAACATTTATTCATCAATTGTAACTCATATCTTTCATGCAGTAAAATGGAATAAATAATTTTTTCAGGAGTAAAATGAATTATGATTCTCACTAAAATTTCAATAATCTTGTGTGTGCTACTCTTAAGACGTTAATGAATTAATTAAGTAAATTGTCCTTGAATCAACCCTAAAAATCACTTTAGTTAAATTCACAACTATGGTGTCCCTCTTACCCAACCTCCAACTTCAGCACTGCATCATTGCTTAAGCAGGGGCCGCGCTAAGGTTTTCAAAACATTCGCCAGTGAATTAGCCAAATTATAAATTTATTAGCCAAATTTATTAGCTATTAGCCATATTTTTTTTGAGTAAAATCTAATTGCATGATTTTTTAAGTTACTCCATCCAAAAATTAAAGCGTTTGCGGGCAGTCCGTGGCTGGCGCCGGCGTAATCGGATATCGGGTAAAACCGGTATTAACGTAGCTTCATTACATAAAACAGCTAATAAATACAGCGCCATCATATAGATGGCGCTGTATTTATCGCTTATCTACTAGACAGGTTTCGATTCTCAAAATCAGTTAAAAAGATACTTTTTAAATCCAAGTCAATCGTCTCATTAATTGTGTAAAAAAATTCTAAATAATTAAGATAATAATCTATACAGCAAGCTTTTTGCTCAAGATCGATTATTTTTTTATTATCAACAAGTACTTAAATAATAATAATGCACCCTCAGAAATAAATGCATGGCTTCCAATATGAGGCAGCTCTCGTTAAACAAAATTCTTTTTTTCGCAATCTTTTTTAATCGTCGAAATTTTCAATGGTGTATTTAAATATTAAAGGAGTATTAGAACCTAAGAATCTTAATAACATAAAATTATGATTATTTTTTAATTATGTTCAGTAGATTGTGTGTAGAAGTGCGGTTGTTTCGGTGCTCGTAGCGCGGTCGCGGCGCGGTGCACGCGGATATACGATTTCAAGCCAACCGCATTCCGCGAATGCTCGCGGCTACAGCCAAACCATTTTTGGCGAGTAATCGCACACGGGCGACTTTTAAAAACGAAAGTTAAGTTCTGAAATTTATCGATTACTTTTGGAAGTTCACTAAAACGGAAAAAGTATTCGCCAGTACTTTCGCCAAAATTACTTTTTTCTCGCCATTTTCGCGATTTACTCGCATTTGGCGAATTGGCGAATGGTTAGCGCGGCCCCTGCTTAAGACATAACTTAGTAACTCAGTATTGAACATATGAGGTTTTTAATATAATTAAACTTTTAACCCTTTTGAGACGGATGGCGCATATGTGTGCCGGCAGCAAGATGCTCCTACGAGCCGGGTGTCGCACCGGTGTGCCACCACTTAAAGAGGCCCATAGGACGGGTGGCACCAGACCTGGAAAAAGTGCCCGAACCTACGAACCTGGTTCGGGGGGAAAGCCCCTGCCAGCTCCATAGGGGCAATACATAAGGTTTGGGGAAATTTTATTATGTTCGGGGGAAGGTTACATCTTTTTCCAGGTCCGGGTGGCACATATATAATACACAGTTTAAATCTTCAAATTAATATTTTTAATTCTAGTTAGATGCCGCTGTATGTCTGCTACATAGATTTTATTTGAAAGCGAACATCTTGACCTTCATGCCCATAAATTCTTAAATTATTTTGTATTTTTGATAATTTGTTTCGGAGAAATAGCGAGACTTATTTATGATGCATTGAGAACATGAGTTATGCGAATTAAGAGCACTTTCTTTCAAACTCTTAGCTAATATTAACTTATGTAACTGTTCTACCAGCCTCAATATACTTTTTTTATTAGTTTTTGATAGAAAAACGGATGTTTTGATGGTTTTACTATGGAGTATTGCTTTAGATTTCGCTTGCTCTTGGATAGAAATATTTATTGCTTAAACAGAAATAATCCATATGTTTGAATGCCAAGTTGGAATGGAGATTAAAAGAGATAAATTATTAGTGTTATTTTTAGAATAAACTGTTTCAATGATCTTCAAGCCATTATATTAACTGCGCGAGTTGAGCGTTTTCGGTAAAAAAGAATTAAAGTTGGTTTTGTTCAAGATGTTTAATAAACCTTTATGAATAAGTTTCTTGCGATAAAATCTTTACACATTTTGGGATATTTTTCAAAGTAATATTTATCTCAGGATATGTAAATGCTAATTATTTACAAGTTAATTGTTTTATAAAATTTTTCAAAGAAAACAAAGATATAATGTTTTTAAATTGTTTAGCATGGACTTCAATGGTGTTCCTTTAAATTAAAAAATTAGGGGCCGTATTCAGAAACTTTAACACGAGATGGAAACGAGAACGAGATATTTCTACTCCACAGATGTCGTCCGCCATACTGTTCTGAGTTTCGAAGCGAATTCCGATTGCTTTTACACCTTTTGTGGCCCGTTTAATAGTTCAAAAAAATCTAAAACAGCTATTTATTACCGAAATAAGTCCTCAGACATTAATATTACGAAAGTAATGGACATCTAGTGCCTGTAAAAATTTTTATTATCAGTGTATAATTACTTGTGAGTTCTTTCGCAGATGGCACCATGATCAATCGAGATCTCAAAAGTTTCCAAGTGACCGAGGATTCTGCAATGTTCCCGTCTCGTTTCCATCTTTCTGAATACGGCCCTTGACTCTTTGGTCCACAAATTTAATTTCTACGATTTTTTTCTAAAGTTTGACTTAGACGCGCAAAGTGCCCGTCCCCAGGGGAAGTTCTTTCTACTCGAGCGCCGTCCTGTGAGAGCAGTTCGGTGGCTGATGCGCCCGTCCTGAAAGGGTTAAGTTATGTATGGGTTCCTTTTCAAATAGCAATTGGGTAATTACTTTCAACCATACTCATATAAAATAAAAACCTTTCTGCAAACTTAAATTTTTTCAAAAAAATGCTCTGTAAGAATTTGCACATTTCTTTTACACTTCTCATACACTTTACCCAACTCTTTCTTATATGCCCTTTTTATTTAATAAACTGTCCCTTTCTTTTAAAATGCAACTAATTCTTAGTATAATAACTGGGATACACAGATTCTGAAGATCCGATTATATCACCTTGCTGCAGTTGTTTGTAAATACATAGCCTGGTGGACAGATGTATTTGGCAAAAAACAAGAGAAAAATTCATTGATAAAAAAGTCTTCAGAAAAATTTCTAAAAGTGTTTTTGTTGTTTTTCTTGCAGAAAATTTTCTGCAGAGGGCAAGGTTTTTCTAAAGAAAAAATAACTTCAAAACAGTTTTAAACTGAAAATAATAATTAAATTTTAAAATATAAAAACATATTACATAAAAATAAAAGAAACCCTACTAGGGTTTTTAGAACGGCAGTTTCATGGTCCCCCTTTCTGTGTGGGGTCATTTAGCGATCAAAAGAATTCTTCTCCACTGCAAGGGGTGCTGGCGACCCCCTAACCAGAGATAAGGGCCATAAAACTGTACATAGATTTGTAAACTAGATTTGTAAAACTGCAACAAATTGCCCTTTTACTCACCCCCACACCATTGGTCATACAAAAGCCAAGGAATGTAAGGAATGCAATGTCCTTCAACCTTCCCTGGAGAAATTTTCCCACGGAAGCAACAACTGATACGTCGTATAAACGAAGAATTTTTGCATTAAAATGAAAAGGAATGAATTGGGACTTTACAAAAACGACGTATAAATGATAAAGTCGTATAAATGAGAAATGTATAAACGGTGCTTTACTGTACTTAATAACAAACAAAAAAATCCTGAAAACATTTTATAACCAGAGTTGCTGATTTTTTTAAAAAATCAAAAAATCAGATTCATTTGATTTAAATCGGATTTTTTTTATTTAAATCAGATTTTTTTATTTAAATGAATAACTAGCTCTGAACTTCCTAAAACTGGTTAATAATAAACTGATATTGACTACTAAACTTGACATAATAATTTAGGATTACTTAATATCCCAATTTTGATCTATTTTATGCATTAAGTAATTGAATTAATTAAGGGCAGCGGTTCGCTGCCATTTCATGGTGAAATGGCCAAGCCCATCCGAAAATGGTGAATGAATAAAACTATCAGTTACTAAAATTTTTATCCTTTATTTTTGCCCAATTGTGAAATCAATAATAACTTAAAAAGAAATTGTGACAATGATTTCTAAAAAATCTATGCCTCATTTTTGTGTAAAATTTTAATCAATCTTTGAATTGTAATAATTCGGTTAAATTAATTTTACTAAAAGTATTATGTATACTTATTTCTTTAAAATATAATTAGTAATAAAAATAAAATAAACAACTTATTGACAGTCATGTACATAGAGAATAGAGCTCTATTTGCTGTAGTTATGTTAAAGAAAACAATAGTTTGAAAAACATGACTAACTATAAAAGCAAGCTTACGATAAAAATCATTCACATGCTTGTATTTTAAAAAGTTGATGTACCAGATAAAAAAATTAAAATATTTTAATTATTGTTTAGTGTATCACAGTTATTGATTCCAAACCCTGCTACTTACCCCTTTTTGTCATAAATATTTTTGTTATTGGTAGTAAAATTTGTTCTTAAAATTGCAGGCAATTTGATGTAGAGTAACCTAAACCTATCTCCCAGTTACAAATATAGCAGAATTTTTAAAAAATTGTAAAATGCAAATAACCTTGCAAACCATTTTAAAGCATACAGAACTAATATTTTATTTAAATTGTGGAAGTTTAACATTTTTGATTTAAATCAATGATTTTTTTTAAATCAAGTGATTTAAATCAACGATGGGCAACCTCCGGCCTGCCTCGTCATTTGGTCCGGCCCACGGAACATTTTAAAAATTGTACCAAAAAATCACTCTGGTTTTCGTCAACAAGAGCGAAAGAGGGAATTCAGAACTTTCCCCCGAAAATAACTTAATTTTAGCAGTTAAAACGTGATGTACAACTATATTTCGTTCTTGGGAGGCGTCTATAAGCATGGGATAGTTGTTACTTCACGACGGACGATCGCCGACGGTTGATATAGCCATTGTCATCATAGCAACTCGGGTTCAGAAACCGATTCTCACCCAAAAAAATCCGGCTGTTGCCGGCTCTACCATACGGACTATATTCATTCTCTGCCTTTCCCAATGCTGCTCAAGTTAATTTGTCCTCCTGAACATTCATTCCTCCTCCATTAATTCTCCTGTATCATGCAATGACAATTGTTAAAAGTCTGTCTTGAAATATTTTTTCATTACTATGAGCTCTGAATATTATTTTAGCTCTTAAACATTATAATTATTGTATGTAATCAAGATATTATTTTAGTCCAGATTAATGTAACTAACTTTATAATTATTGTATATAATATTATTCTAGTCCAGATTAATGTAACTTCATTATAATTATTGTATGTAATCAATATATGTGAGGCGGAAAGCAAAAAGGGACCTCTTGTCGGCGTTTGTCGAAATTGAGTTATTATTTTTTCTCAATCTCTACAGATTTATGAAGATTTTAAGACCATCATCATCCTTGTAGCTCAAAAAATGACGAATCGGCAGTAATTAAAAGTTTTAATAGAATAAGTGGATTTCGCGAAAAACGACCTTAAACTTTCAAAATGCTACCCTGTCGTTATTTTTCACAGTTTAGGAATGATTCCAACAGCTAAAATTCGGTTCTAAAGGGTCCAAGGATCGATAAAATCGAGAGAAAAAAAATTCGATAGTTTTGACCTTCTTCCGGTTTTTGGCTTTTTCTCGAAATCAACTTTGCCGACAAGAGGTCCCTTTTCACTTTCCGCCTCACATATTGTATAAGTCCAGATTAAATTTTAACTTTAGTATTGAACTTCGTAAATATATATAATAAAACTACTCATTTTTTACTTGAAAAAATATTACCTATTGTCTACTCTATGGCCCTCCACGTCATTATAATCATTGAATACGGCCCACGGATTCGAAAAGGTTGCCCATACCTGCTTTAAATCAAGCAACCCTATTTTAATTTCTAAAAAACCAAAAAAACAAGTGTTTTTTTTATAAAAAACCATTTGGTTTATTTATTTACGTTTATTAACTGTACCCTCTAGCCCCTAAATTGATGAGCGCAGCATCACTAAAAGTAGTACTTCTTACTCAAAAACTGAAGGGCTACAGGGTATAGTTAATAAACGTAAATAAATAAAATCCCTCTGAATATGTCCTAAAATTTCATATGAACCAGTTTTATCACAATATAAATTTTAAAATTTACTTTCAAAAATTCTGAAAAATGGTTATTTTACTCACTTTTTTCAACTTAAGGGGCCCCTGCCATATCACTTTCAATTCTTTATTTTAATTTTATTTAATATGTATTTTTTTATTTTTTATTTTATTTGTAATCACATTACAATTTTATATAGGCTGCCCATCTCTGACTCCTGGGCAGCTCATATATATCAAAATTTTTTGTATTTATTGTCATTAATCTCTTGTTTTTTTGTGTCTAATTTTGTATGAATTGTTGTTTTTTCAAAATGAAAATGTTCTTCTTCTTAAAAAATTTGTAATTTTCATAAGTTTTTGAAATTTAGTCATTTTTAGTCCAATTTTTGGAACTTTAGGCCTCGTGGGTCAACAGAAGATATCAACCCACATTTTTAATATTTCACACCCTTCTTAGTGATAGTAGTTCACAACTTTTCCGCAATACCGCTAAGCAATCGTAGAAATTTCGGTTTTTTCAGGACACCCCAATAAGCATCTCTGAGTTGGGAACCACTGATTTAGCACTCTGGCTTTAAGTACACTGCCTTATAACAATTTAAAGGTAGAATCTGCCCATTGACTCTTATTTATATTTCCCACAATTATGGCCGTGATAAAATCTTGATAAAACTGAAGGAACAGCTTCCTTCTACGGGTACGGCGATTTTTGAAAGTCGCCAACGGCGATAACCCCTTGGATACGTGGTATCGATATATGGCTACTTGGCGTCTTCTAAAAGAGCCAAGTGGATTGAAAGTCGCTGTACCCGTAGACGAAAGCTGTTCCAAACCATGGGTGTAGCCAGGGTTCCTCTTGGGGGGGGCAAGCAGGGTCAACTTTTTTTACGTTTGTGGAGAACAATTTTAAAGCCCCGTGAGAGAAGGCCGTAGCCACGGTATTGTTTCAAGATGTTTTTTTCAACTTTCATGAAATTAATCTATAAGTTTTTTGTGGGTAGCATGGAAACATCGAGGTCTCTTTCATCCATATTAATAGGTTTAATAAAGTTTTTCCAACATTTTTTAGGTAGAATTTGCACCCGCAAGAAAAACTTATACAAGAAAGGATTTTAATATTAAAGGTTCAAGTTTCACAGGGGGGGTCTGGGGGTTCTCCCCCCAAAAAATTTTTGAAATTTGACCCTAAGAACAGGGTTTTAAACTGTTTTTTAGTACTTGTAAACCCAAATTTGGACATACATTTTTAAGTTGAATTTTGATGTTAATAAACTTATTATACAAAGAGTGTGTGATAAAAGTTTTAATAGTAAAGGGGGGACTGGGGGTCCCCCCAGAAAAATTTTGAAAATTTGTCCCAAAAAATTGGGTTTTAACTTAATAAAAGTGAATTACTCACAACTTAGGGGGGGGCAGCTGCTCCTCCCTGCCTACGCCCATGTTCCAAACTGAAATACTATATAGAGAATATTTAAAGATGTTCATTAAACACAGTAAAGCTCAGACTCCTCAAGTGGAAGTACTATTCTTCATTTAAAAACCAGCACAGTCACTAAAAAATGATGGAACAATTTAAATGTATCGAAAGCTTTCAAAGTGTGAGCGTATACAATAAAGAGATCGTAACTTATTAACTAGATCGATTTGGATAAAATAAAATTCCTAGCACAAAATTTTCACAAACTTTTAAAATCACACCATAAAACGATGTAAGAAACCCCACAAACAAGTAATGCACAAGAAAATTCAGTAGTCAGTTTTCTGAAAAATTTTACACGTACCCAAAATAATAAATTGAAGAAAAATAGAGAGTATTTAGTGCAAGAACTAATGTAATCTTCAGATCGTCTATTTCTTCCCCGGCTCATTTTCAAAAGTATAAACAAAACATTAGATTTTGAAAGAAAAAAGCTTGGAAGCTACTTTGTTGTTGTAGGAACCAGTAGGAACGGAATCGGTAAAATGTACACAAATAATAAACCGGACTTCCGGTGTGATAATTTCCTACAATGAAACAGTTATTGGCTAATCTGGGGATTCATGTATGTGAGGATGATGTGACGTCATCGGAAGGAACTTGCATGTGTCAGATTTTCATAAACATTCAGGTCTTCAGGTGTTCCGTATGGTTTTTAGTGTGGTAAAATGAAATATTTAGTCAATCTTTCAAAAAAGTGTACAAGTAATTAAATATTTTAATTTAAAAGTCGAGAGAAAAACAAGTGACTGAAAACGCGAAGAGTCTTCGCATGCACAGTGACATAGAATTCCGTCGGGCCAAATTGCAATCAAAATTGAATTTCTAAGTTTTAGTTGATTATTTCTTTTTCTGAAGTGTCCGATATGAGTGTTTCAATAAATATTTACCTTCTAGACACTTCTGGTGACGGTCAGAAATCCAAGGCAGACATTTTAGGCAAAGTCAATATATTGTGACGTCACAGTGCATGCAATTAAGCGTTTTCAGGTGATTCGGAAAAGACGATTTTTGATAATTTTTTTGCAATCGAAAAAATTCTCAATCGGCCTCAAATTTTGTGTAGTGGCATATTTGGCGCAAGATTAGAACTGCTGATGCGCCAAGTTTTTAGCGATAGAAATCAATATATAGCAACCCCAACTAATGTTAAATGAATTATGTGGCTTCTAAATATGGCGCCAAATAGCCATAACTGATAAATTACGAAAGGCGAGGGGAAAAGCCTGATGATTGAGTGACAGCCAATCACAGGTTTGGTCACCAAATTGTACTGCCCACAGAGTACTAGAACAGAGAGTCCGTGGCCATAGGCGCTAATGGAAATCGAAAAGTTGGATGGATGTGGGGCTTTTTTGGCGCTGCGATCGCATATACGTCACGAGAGGCGGGAGGAAAAAGCCTGATTGGCTGAGAAAAACTTTTTTCCTTCTCCTTCGAAAATAGCAGATTGAGTGACAGCCAATCTTCATCGTTTTGGTTTGGCTCATTCTTCGTCTTGTGACTGTGGTTTTGGTGAAGAAGATGTCCATCATATTTTTTATGATTGCCCTAAATTTTCATCCCTAAGAAAAGTTTTGAGATTGGCCTTGAGAAAAATGCACATCAATTGGCCAGCATCTCTTTTTGCTATGATATCCAATAGAAAAACTTTTATATTATTTGTTAATTTTGTTGAAAGTGTTTTTTGATTCTATTGTTTTGTACTGATTACTGTTTTTATTTGAGCTTTTAACTTACTTATGTAAGCCCCATGTTATACTCTATGGAGCATAAAATACAAGTACAGTAGAGCCCCGATTATCCGCGGGATTGGGTGGCAAAGGTACCGCGGACAGCAAAAATCGTGGATAACCCGAAAAAGACTAAAAATCAGTTGAAAACATGAAAAAAAATATTTAAGCATGAAAACTGTTTTATTGTACGAAAAAGATGATATGTAAAACTTTAATAATATGTACAGTACAGCAGAAACCTTTGCTCTACACCTAAAAATTGGTAAATTAGGTTAAAAATTTCGGTTCTCAATTAAAAAAATTTTTCGTGGAACTCGCGGATAATGCGCACCGCGGATCATCCGCTCGCGTATAATCGGGGCTCTACTGTATTTTGTTGTAATGAGATATAAAACAATGAATTTTAGCCCCTTTTAAGAAAATTTTTTATTTATGAAAATAAAGCCAATTTTTAGTATAATTTTGGTGAAAAATCGAACTTACTTAAATCTTAATAAAAAATTCCAATGTACATATTTGAAAAATACTTGGGAAATATTTGGATTATACTATTACCTGTGTTGTAAACTAGAAAATATTTTGTATGCCCAAAAGAAAGATAGATATACCACCGTATCACAACAAAGATATTTACGTTAAGAAAATTACTCTATTTTTCTTAAACAACATCCTTAAAAAATACATAATTATATAAAAAGGGCTTAGATCCTAGTTCCTAACATAAATAAATATATATTTATGGCGGTTAAAAAGTTTCATTGCAATTCCTTGAAAACATTTTTTGAAATTAAGGAGATCAGAAGAAAAATAACTGAAAAATACAGTTTTAAGGAAAATGTATTTGAAGATTTAAATTGATAGGAAAATATATTATAGTCAACTTAAATGCTTAAAGTTGTAAGGAGCATTGGAGTTTACGCCTAAAAGTAAGGAATTTTTGGAATTTAAATAAATAGGCTAACCTATAAGCCAATAAAAAGATTTTCACCAAATGTTGGATTTTAGGGTAGACACATACCTTAAAGGTTTATCACGATTTTTTTACATATAATTGTAAAAATTATAAAAGTCAGTGTGTGCACATTTATTTATGAATGTGAGTGTTTCTTTTATTTATACAAATCCACAGTTTTCTTCCTATCCATCTGCACCAAATTTGGTATACATACTTAAAAATTCAAGAAAAGATATGTTTCGGAAATTTTAAATGACCCCTTGACCCTCTTTTGACCCTTTTCATGCTCATTGCTTAAATAGCTTTACTTCTCAAAAATGATCTGCTCAACCTATTTTTTTTTAAAGAAAACAATGCAAAATAACATTTTTAAAAAATAAAAACTAGATATATATATATATATATATATATATATATATATATATATATATATATATATATATATATATATATATATATATATATATATATATATATATATATATATATATATATATATATATATATATATATATATATATATATATATATATATATATATATATATATATATATATATATATATATATATATATATTTAAAAGTCATATTAATTATCTAAAAATCTGTTTCAACGAAATTTAAAATTTAAAAATCGGTGCCTTTGGTGGGTTGAACCACGGATCCGTGATTTATTTGCTGGCTCAAACGTTAAACAACGCACGTTCGCAGATATGGATATCGGAGGATATTTATATTTGCTTTAATCATCAAAGTAATGGTTGATTAAAGTGTAATAATAAAGAATTACTTTTCGTGAAATCACGAAAGCACAAAGTTTAGAGTTCGCTCTCGTTTCGATAGATGAATAATTTCTAAGGTATTAAATATTTAGAACGGCTCTTACTTAAGTTTCAAAATTTTTCCCTTTTAACTATTAATTCCAAGTTCTTTCAAAAATAGTCTATTTTTAGAGAGGTGAATCTATATTTTTACATATGTGTGAGTATTTTAAAAATAATATTGAAATAAACCCATTCAGTGTAACCATTAGATTACCAGAATTGTGAAAACAATTTCGAATATAAAGCAGGAAATATAGTAGAACACCAGTTCAAGTCATTTTCTGTAGTTGGTTGTATAGTTATTATTAGTTGTGATAGAAATGTTTTAAAGCAGGTAGAGAATTTTATAGGAAATAATTTACACTGGACTATGAATTTTAGAGAACAGCGCGGTATCCCGGACTCGATCGCTGGCGTCATCGCGGTCCAATCAGAAGTGGCGTTACATACAAAACTGCGGTTTGAAGAAACCGTGATTGTCGGATGCTGGTCGATAAGGACCAAATTTCGTCATCGGAAAAACCTCGATCATGGTTTGTACCACAGAGTACTAGAACAGAGAGTCCGTTGCCATAGGCGCTAATGGAAATCGAAAAGTTGGATGGGTTGGGTGGCGCTGCGATCGCAAAACGTCACGAAAGGCGGGACGGAAAAGCCTGATTGGTTGAGAAAAACTTTTTCCTTCTCCTTCGAAATAGAAGATTGCGTGACAGCCAATCACAGGTTTGATCTCTCTGTCAATCATTTAGTTGATCGTGGCGCCCTCCAACCCGTCCAGAATTTGAAAATATCGTTTTGGACCCTCTGTTAGGATTTTTCTCTGTGGTTTGTACGATCAGTGAATAATTTGTGGATCGGCTCTGAGGAACTTGCATGTGGCAGATTTTCATAAACTTTCAAGCGTTCCGTATGGTTTTTTGTAAAATAAAATGAAATGTTTTATCAATTTTTCAAAAAAGTGTACAAGTAATTAAATATTTTAATTTAAAAGTGGAGAAAAAAACACGTGACTGAAAACTCGAAGTGTGTTTGCATGCACAGTGACGTAAAATTCCATGGGGCAAAATTACAATCAAAATTGAATTTCTATGTTTTAGTTGATGATTTCTTTTTCTGAAGTGTCCGATATGAGTGTTTTAATAAATATTTACCTTCTAGACACTTCTGGCACGGCTAGACTGGATTAACTGTGTTTATATACGGCTTGCGCAATTACGCGAAAAGGTAGGTTCAAGAAACTGGGATCTACGATGTTAGCGCCATCTATCGGTCATTCATGGCATTCCACTGGAAAATAATTATTGGTTGGTTGATTTCATACGATTCAAAGATATGCTTAAAAGGAGCCACAGACGAGCAACTTGGTCATCAACCGGGTTGATTATTTTTCCATGGATCGTGAACCTGGTTGAATGTGACCTGCTCGTCTGTGGGGTCGTGGCTAGTTCACAGGGTTGGTA
Source organism: Tetragnatha versicolor (assembly GCA_024610705.1). Lineage (NCBI taxonomy): Eukaryota > Metazoa > Arthropoda > Arachnida > Araneae > Tetragnathidae > Tetragnatha > Tetragnatha versicolor. The sequence goes on along the minus strand of JANDEH010000009.1, from coordinate 37,157,068 downwards.
GTATGGTGAAGAATAAAAAAAATCATAAATTTCATGATCACGATAATGAATCACAATCATGAAAAATCATAAATTTGTATTTTTATGACTTAGGTAAATGACTAAAAGTGTTCTTAGAACGTAAAAACAAAAATTATACGACAAAAAATATATATAATATAATTATATATTATAAAAAAAAATAATATGCCCTCCAATCCTTCCAGAATTTGAAAATATCGTTTTGGAACCTGTGTTAGGATTTTTCTGTGTACTGCGTATTTTGAAGAGCCGAAGCAAACCAACCAACCAACCCTAACGAGCCACTACGCGCGGTACCCCCTCAAGCGGTAAAAACTGGAAACTTCCGGTGCCGTCGGCCGGGCGTCGGCTCTTCTGATCTTTTGGACCGCCGTATTTTGATCTTTTGGAGAGCCGTATAACCTACGGTCGCGATCAAGTTTAGCCGTGCTTCTGGTGACGGTCAGAAATCCAAGGCAGACATTTTAGGCAAAGTCAATATATTGTGACGTCACAGTGCATGCAATTAAGCGTTTTCAGGTGATTCGGAAAAGACGATTTTTGATACTTTTTTTTGCAATCAAAAAATTTCTCAATCGGCCTCAAATTTTGTGTAGTGGCTAATTTGTGCGTGAAGAATAGATTAAAAAAATAAAAAAAAATCACGCAAGTTCCTTATTTTCATATTGCTTGAATTAGCTTAAAATCAGAATAAAGTATTGATATGGTAGAAAATATAAAATAGAATGTTGAATAAAAATTATTTATTTTGGTTAAAGGAAGATTTTATGAAAATTTTTCAGATTCCAGGGGGGGTGGGCCCCATTCTGTCCTTATGTATACGCCGCTGAAGTCGTGACGTCACAATATGGCGGCTTGGGCATGGCTTTTCCTCTGTGGTTGCGATAATCAAAATAAAAATCCAATTATATCAAACACATTAATAAGTTATACTGTTGAGAAAATGTAATTGTCTATCATCAGAAATACCTTCAAAAAGGATATACGAAAGTTTTTCTTTGGCACCGAACCAAAAGTCTCTGCTCCGTGTTCCGTGGCGATAATCCCCTGCCGAAGTAAAGCTAATTTCTTCTCTGAAGATTTACGCTGGAAGTTATTTACATCTTTACATGAGAAGGATTCAAACTGTAATTAGATATCAAAGGGAAAAATCATCGGAAAAAATCACCAGAGAAAAGGAACATGCATGAGAGAGCGCACCATAGAGCGCACAAGAATTTTGTCACAAAGTCACCCTCAAAATCAGATACAAAGAAACTTATCGATTAAGTTCGTTTTTTTATGTAGCAAGTTTCAGTATCGATATAAACAGTTCGACTTGCTGCTTGTGCTTCTTTTTTAATAATAAATATGGCGAACGAAGACAGGTAAGTCAATATACCGCTTGTATTTATGGCTTGAATATTGTATTTCATGTAATTTGAAATAGAATAATGGATTCAAACAGACATTAAGGTTGAATCAAAATGTTTTATTGTAGAATTTTGTGTATTAGTGAAAATTCCCATTCAACATTTTGATGATCAAAGTTATTAAACTTCCGATAGCTTGTCTGCTAGTTGATTGTTCTAAGATCTATTGCTGCAATTTTTCTTTCGCAATTGTTTCTTTTAAATGATCTCCATTTGGTGAATGGTCCTTCTTTCATAGTACCGAGGGGTTTATAAGGTGAAAATTCATTTATTGACCTGATTTTCTTTTTTCTTTGAACGGTATATTGTTTTTTTTGTATTTTTTTGTTTGGTAGTTTTGATTTTGATATCTTGTCAACATACCTAGCGTTTGGCTATCTCATAAAGAATCTTTTCGACATAATTTTATAAATGCTCTTTATGCGTGACAATATAAATAGCTCCAATTGATTCTTTTTAAAATATTCCAAATCCAAGTACAGTTAACACCTTGTCTTTTTTTGTTTTAATTGTTGAATTTTTTCCGATAGCGCTTTTTTATATCTTTGTTGTTTTTATTGTATGACTATATACTAATTAATACAATTTTCTTTTTTTACAAGTAAATAAATTTTATAATCCATTAATTTATATATTGTTTTAGGAATGATTCTTGTGATTGACAACAATTTTTCATCAAAATAAATGGCAAGTAAATGTTTAGTTTGTACTGTCATAATTTTTGTCTATATTAGCTAATAAATTTTAATGAAATAAACTTTCTTTGAACGGTTTTTTAAATTTTTAAAGAATTTTGGTAAATTTTGAGAATCCAGGCCACGGCGACATATTTTTTTGCCAATGCCTGGCATTGGCGAGAAAGCACTTCGCGGAATGAACATTTTAATGGAATGCAGGGATGCAGAATATGTCCGATCTGGCGATCTAGGATTAGGGGGAAATTTTAGCCATTTGGGGAAGTTTTGTGGAAAAGTATACTATTGAATTGAAGTACAGTAATAAAAATTTATGTGGCGATCATGTCATTGTACTTTTCAACAGATTTTTGATACCGACGATAATTCGGAATTTTTGAAGGTCTTTATCATTTTTTAAAATTTTGGGGAAATTTTTGTATGGATTGGGGGAAATCATGATGGTAAAAACATTTTCTGCATCCCCAATAGAATCTAGAGTCGCTGTACAAAGCATTTTAAACTAGGGAGAACCATTAATTGTCCAACTTTCGCCAACACTTGGTGATTGGCCCGGATTGTTGAAATTAACCAGAATTATAGTGATTCTAATATTATTGACTTATTGTGCTAGTTTAATTCCTTAAACCTTGTAAAAAATATACCTATTTTTAGCATTAAATTAAAGATTTCTCTCTATTTTTTAAACTATGTTATTTTATTAAATGATATGTTATAAAGTTAAAAACTTCCAAACTAAATTTTAACTCTTGGTGCATAACTTGGATCCTTGTAATTTTTAACATGGTATGGTCCAAATTTGAGGGTAACTTAAAAATACAAGATAAATAAATAAGCAGCACCTAAAATCTTGTTTCAACACTTGAATCACCTTTTACCTAATTTTGCCCATTTAAGACAACTTAAGGCTACAGTGGACACTAAAAACTTTTACTATAAAAATTTTTAATTTTTTGAAATAAATGTATGAAATTTGGTCTGCTTATAAAGGTGGTCAAATTAAGCTTAGAAAAAAAGTTTGGTTAAAAAAATATTTAATAGTTTTTGAAAAAATTAAATTTAAAATTTTTTTTTAAGTACTATTTCAAAATGCTCCAGGTGTTCCAATTTGTTTAATATCTTGGATTTTTTTCTTTATTTGTTATCCTCAAATACTCATTAACAAATATTGGATTCAAATGGCAAGTTATAAATGATGATTTAGAAGCAAAAGGCAAAAGTGTTCCAAAAACAGAAATTTTTGAAAAAATAATTCGGTTTTTGGAACATTTTTGCCTTTTGCTTCTAAATCATCATTTATAACTTGCCATTTTCAATCCAATATTTGTTAATGAGTATTTGAGGATAACAAATAAAGAAAAAAAATCCAAGATAGTAAACAAATTGGAACACCTGGAGCATTTTGAAATAGTAATTAAATTTTTTTTAAATTTAATTTTTTCAAAAACTATTAAATATTTTTTTACCAAACTTTTTTTCTAAGCTTAATTTGACCACCTTTATAAACAGACCCAATTTCATACATTTATTTCAAAATATTTTTATATTAAAAGTTTTTAGTGTCCACTGTAGCCTTAAAAATATAAAATTTTTTCTTCCATATTTTATTAATTTGCATCAATTAGAGTTACAAAATATCCATTTTCAAATTAACTCATAATGAAGGCATTAAAACCTTGATTCAGGATCCCAATTTTTCTTGAAAATCTTGAATGAATCTTGAAAATTGCATAGAATATCAAGGGTGTGGATCTGCGTTACTTCTAAAACTTGTTTAAACATTAAAAAGGGCAATTTTGTATTGTTGCAAGGATACCTCTTACATTTTTTAAAAACTCATTTTTTAAGTAGTTAACAAATTACCAAAATATTTTTGCTCGCTGAAAAAAGCTTGAGAATATATTCTGGATTTGTATATTCCTCACTATCTTTCATTGCCTAAGCACCTAAAGCTTAAGTTTTTGGTTTTGCAGCTGTCCAAAAATCTTAAATGCTTCTCATAGCTCCTAGTGGTACTCTTAATGCTCATTCATTGTAGTTGTAGTCTATGATATTTAGCTAGACACCTTGGGAACCTCACTTCTAAATCACCTTCTAAAAAATGTTGTCTTAATCTTTGAGTACTCTAAATTAGAGAGCCTGTATGCGAAAGAGAGGCGACGACTCAGTATAGCGCGCGCAGATCGGTAAACAGGTTTTCTGTTCGTCACAGGTTTCCCTCCATAGGATTAGCGTGGGGCGGCATGATACAGTTTGGACAGAATTGGATGCGCAGAGACGCTTTTTAGCGATTTGTCGTCTCTCTCTCGTATATATGCTCTCTACTCTAAATATGCTTCACTTACTAACGGTGTATTATTCTTGAAAACCATAGTTATAAGTAATTTATATATTTTTAGGATAGTTTGTCTGTACCTGTGCCAGAATGTAAGAATGTAAAAAAAATTGCACGTGTGAGAAGACCTATGAATGCATTTTTCATTTTCTGTAAACATCACAGAAACATTGTTCGTGAAAAATATCCTCACCTGGAAAATCGTTGTGTCACAAAGATTTTGGCAGAATGGTGGACAAGCCTGGATCCATCAGAAAAAGAATCATATACTACCTTGGCAAAACAGGTTGTTTTACGAGGTTAATGATCTACCTTTGCTAGTGGTAAAGTTATTCCTAAAAGTCTTGAGTGTTAACGCATGCAATGTTAAGACTTTCTTAATAATTTTATGTAACAATCAAGTTCTATATTGCACCTTTTATAAGCATTTTATTTGCATTAGCTATATAGTTTTCCATTAGGATTTAATCTTTTTTGTTAAATTAACTTTAATTGGAATGCTTTTATTCAGCGTTCGGTGATCTGCTGATCGGAGACCACTGAAAAAGGGCTGGTACCACTAGGTCAGAAAATTACTGGTTTGCCGGACCAGTGGCGAAAAAAGTCCCAATCTCTAGTTCTAGCCCCTTTCCACCCTGTAATACATCTGATTTAATATCTGCATTAAAACATCGCCCTTTCCCATTCAAACTTTGTTTACGGTTACCTTAACATACAGATCATCGATGAGAGAGGGTCCAGAACAGCTGTTAACAAAATTTTATGGAACTGCTAGAAGGTTTGTAAAATTTCAGGGGACAAGGGAGGGGAGAAACAGGTGAGAACTTGCAATGGAAACTAACAGTTGTATTCACCACTAACTTGACCTAAGGTTAACATGGAATTAAGCTTTTTTGACAACTCTCTGACTTAAAATGTGTTTCTCTTTTTTAACAACCAATCAAAAGTTTGATTCCAGGTTAACCTTAGGTTAGTGGTGAATATGGCCGGAAGTGACAAATTTATAACTTATAAATCTCCAGACTAGTGCCCCCTGTCTCTTAAATCCTTTGTTTTGATATGGAAGGAAAAATTAGCTTAGAAAATGTATTGAGGCAACTGTAGCAAAGGAATAACTCATAAATTTATAGCAGCAAAATTTTAGCCCAGCACATGAGGTACAACTGTGAAAGAATCGGGCCACTTAGCGAAAACGATGGACATATGATATGCAACAGTGACCAAGAATGGTTTAAAAAACTAGAAACCTGTCCTTACTAATTTGGTGGACCAGTCATTTTGGTTGACTAGTAAGATTGGTTAAGTACTGGTCTGTACGACCAGTGGATTTCCCCCCCAATTTCTAACACTGCTTATATTGAATTAACTCTACCCAGAATGTTTATAACTAAAATAAACAATATTTTTTTATGTTTCATGAGAAGGGAAAAGTTTTTAAATTAAAATTTTTCTAACCCCCTGATCTCAACACTGTTTTATTTAGGGGCCCTTCAAATAATACGCGAGCTTCTAAGAGGAGAGAGGGTGGTTTGCTATTTGCTTTTTTTCCTGACAAGGGGGAGTCTGAATGATGCTTATGTACGATGTTACAAACACTGCATTTTCAAATATAACTTGCACAAATAATTTCAAAATTCAACCAAAAATAAATTTTATAAAAACACTTGATTTAAGAAAAAAAATTAAAAGCATTTTGACTTTTTTGAGGGTGATCGAGTAGTTTTCTAGCGTAATTAGGAGAGGGGCGGGTTGCTTATCTTTGCTGACAAGGGGAATTTTCATTTTATCATTTCTTTGAATTGCATAGGCAGAAGTTATATAAATTTAATAGTTTTAATTTATGCATGTTTCATTCAAGAATATTAATATTGTGCTAATCATGAGTGTTAAACGAACTTGCATGTGGATGCAATTTTTAAAAATGTCTTTATTTTTATTTGAGTTATTTAATAATTTATTTTAAATTTTATAATGTACATCTTGTCTATATTTTACCCAGATTTTTTTATATTTAATTTGTTTTAAATTTTTAGTACAAAGAAGCATTTATGAAAGCTCACCCTGATTTTAAATGGTACAAAATACCTCCACTTCCATCCAGAACTCTGGTTACTAGACCTTCAAACAGAGCAAATCTAATTGGTAATTTCAAGAAAAATCACAATCTAGGAAATTGTGGAATAAATCTTGGTAAATTACTAGGTGAGGAAAATTTATTTGGTTAATGTTGTTCATATAATTTATTTTAATGGTTAATCTCCATTGTAATTTTATAGCTTGTTGAATTTTAGTGATTTTCTTGATTTTTTTTAGATGACGAACAATTAGGAAGCTTGAGTTCATTAATAAATACTACTGCATCTAAGGCAATTACTTCTGAAAACCTCAGCATTCATAACTCTTCCATGGCTCAAAAAAGTACTGAAAGTATTTTGAAGCCACCAAAAAAGAGATACATAATCAATGGGGAGTTCCAATCAAATTCAGATATGCTTTCCATTGACTACCAAGACTCCCAAACACGCAATGCGTGTTCTGCCTTGTTGGAGCTTGCAAAGGTAATTGAAAATAGAGCATTAAAATATTATAATGCCATTGCATTTGTGTCCTATTGGGTGAAATTTTGTTTTATATTTATGAGTTTTATTTTTCCAGGTCTGTCCTAATAGCTCAGTTTTAGAAAACTCTTCTCTTGCGAGTGCACCTGTAAAGATGAGTAACTGTAGCTCAAAACCTGCAACTGTTGCCAATGGTTCTCCTTATACAAATTTGACAAACTCATTAGATGTATCAAAAACTGAATTTACCACTGTGTCTTCTGGAAAACAAGAAGGATTGCAAAATTTGCCATTTATGTCATTAAAAATTAACAATGATGGATCACATCATAGTGAAAGCACTTCTCAGCAGGAGCAACCACTTGATTTATGTAAAAATAAAGAAAAGAGTGAAGTTGCAGATGGCGAAAAGACCAAGACGATAACAACAAGTCATCAGCGACTAATTGATCATTTTGTGGATAAGTTTTTATGTGATTCTTCTGTACCTCACAGCAAGTTTTATAAATCCCAAATCATAGATCCAGCATTTTGTAAATTATTTTCTGAGAGAAGCCTTGGTACTTCTTCAGATGAAGGCAAAATAAGTCATTCTGCATTTACCTTGTCTGTTGCAATTGAATCAGCTGTTGACAAAGCTTATAGTAAGGATTATTCAAAATCATCTCCGATTCCAGAATCTAATTTACTGTTAGACTGTATAGACAGTGAAACCCAAGAATACAATGTAAAATTTAAATCTGAAGTTGAAAATGAAAAGTTAAAATCTTCTTCCATGAATAATACCCGTAAAGAATATCTAAAAGAGTCTTCTTCTGCTGATAAAGTCAGTAGTCACTTAAATTCAGGAAATCAAGCTTCTAAGAAAGATTCAACCGATACTCCTGGTACTAGTAGTAGCAAATATTATTGCAAGTTGATATCCCCACCGAAGAAATCTAGTGTTTGGTGTAACCTTTTTATGAATGAACAACAAACAAAAAACAGTATTGAGAGTAACTCGAACCATGTTAGCAACACAGGATCTGACTTCTCTTCACCTGCTAGAAGAAGTTCTCAACGAACTTGTAAAGGTCGCCGTTATCAGGCACTTATTACTGAAGGTCTTTTACAATCTCCCAAGGAGAGAAAACAGAGCAACAGCAAAAAAGCTGTGTCTCCTCTTAGCAAAGTGAAAAACAAAATAAACTCCTTGTCTGAAAATCATATGTTCAATTCTCCAAAAAGGAAAAAGAAAAAGGACTCTATTGACAAAAAGAAACATTCCCCGGAATCATTAGGATTGTGCACTAGGTACTATTAATTTCTTCTACTAATCATTAGGATCTAGGTGTTATTGTAGTATCATTTTGATACATATTTAATGGTTTTTACTTCTGGGAAACCTTGTGGGTAGGATATGAATCTATCGTCCAAGCTTTTTGACAATTTTATTGCATGGTCATTCGCTTCCATATGGAGTTATAAAAGTTTTCGTATTGGATCTATGTATTTTCATTCAGTATTTTAAGAAAATATGTTCAATTATATTCTGGGGGTTTATATAAAAAATAACTAAATTTTTACTCTTAATGGATACATTTAGGTTGGTGTTTTTAAATGAAAAGGGTTTAAGATAATTCATATTGCATATTATAAGAAATGTGTTAGCTCTCATAATATCTTTATTTCTTTGGGTGGATTTCATTACCAACTTAAACTGAAATAGTTAATTGTGTAAAATTTTAATAAAAAATAGGAAATTTGGTACTTCAATTTTAAACATCCTGTTTGTGTTGGGTGTTTTTATTTATATTTTTAAATTTTTAGGAATTTTGATATGGAAAAACAAATAACATCTCTTCCAAAATGCAACTTAGAAATTCTTAAGAAAAATGAATGACTTATGTAAGATAAAAAGTTTATAGATTCTTTGAAGTTTTTTTATAGCTTTGCTGATGATGTTATCAATAATCATATATATTTTAGAAATTTACAAATGGAAGTTTTTCCTTGTATTCAATTGAGTTATATAAATTGTAGTTGGGTGTAGTAAAGAGTGAAATTTTTGAGAGAAAGCTATCCCATCACCAGATTTGTGTGCAGATATTTGGAGGGATGGAAATTAGGGGAAGGATATATAACTTTTTTCAGGTTGTGTGAGTGTTTTATTCTGTTGCTGTTTATGAAGTAACTTCAGAATACCTATGAGGCCTGTTTGAATTTCTCCTGAGCCAAGAAATAAGTTTACACAAACATTCCCGAATCCATTATCAGATACTTAAGGAATCCCTCCTTATTTTTGTTCTTAAGATGTTTGTCCCTTTTTCTTTTAGGAATGTAGTTGTTTACTAAGAAAGATAGTTGTTTTGCTTGGGAGATAAATTGTTTGATAAGTTTTGTGTTCCTATGTTTTCATCCCATGTCTTAATAGCTAAGTAGTGTATAGATTAATTCAAAACTGACCAAATCTGCACAACCCACTTAATAACAAGCTGTTCTCTGTTGGAAATATATTCTTAATTTTATATGAAACTAAATTAGTTCTAAAATTTATAATCAATTAGTTTGGTATAGACTGTTTAGTGTTTAAACAATGTTAATGTATTCAGAGATTTTGCAATATTTATTGAAATTAAGTTGTATATTTAAATCTCAAAATATTTAAAATAACTAAAAGTTAATGACTAAGCAACTTTTTTGTACATTCAAATATTAAGAAAACTTTTTAGTGGGAAATGTTCTTTTGCTGAAAAGGTTTTTTTGTACTTGAAACTATCATTAGTTGTGATAAATTTTTAGTCATATTAATTAATTCAGTCTAAAATTCTAATAAATTTCCTCTGTAATTTGGCATGACTGCAATTTATTTAAAATTTAAAGAACTTATTTTTTCCCCTTTCAGATGATTTGATAAGCTGTGATCCGGACGTAAAATGCATTTTGGTACTCACTAGACTTCAGTGCATTTTGAAACTCCATTTTATTTATGGAAAAGTGTTCACGGTGATCCACATTGGTATGGAAGGACTTTTACTTTAGCAGTATATTTTGTAGCTTATTTTCCTTGTCAATGTGTTTTACAAAAATCATTTTGATAATATTTATTGGTCCATTTATATGAAAATCAAACAGTTTTTGTCAAAAATATTCTGTTCCTAGTTTTTTTCATTGATATTTCTAGTGTATGTATTACAAATGTTTTGTATTTGAATATTTATTTCTTGGTTAATACTGAAGTATTATATTTTAGGTGTTTTAAACACTTTGTATTGGGTTCTGAAAGTGTTTGAAATATAAAATTGAGATAAATTGTTTCAATTATGTTTTGAATACTCTAGCTAATTTGACTTCACAATCATATTTATACCAGAATGATGTCATTAATGCTAGAAATTGCTAACTGTTTTAAAATCTTTGTATTATCTCTCTTGAGATATGATGTGTTCAGACTTAAACTGCATATTTATCCATTTTTTTCACTCTAACTTAACACATTCAATTATCTACTTCAGTGAATTAATTCTTTCATATTTTCCTTGAACTTTTTATCTATATGTATAGTTTGTCTTTTGTTAAGATGTTTGAGTTTTATATGACTGAGAAAGGTTTTCAAACTTAGTTCTTCAATTCTTCGAATCTCATATTTTTATTAGAAAGATTAAACATGATTTTGCACAATTTTGAGAAAAGTATTCTGTTTAATTTAGGGTGATATGTGTTTTACACTTTAGGTAATTATATAGGTTGAAAGATAAAATCATTTAAAGAATCTACTATTGTTTCAAACTGATTGTTTGAATACAAAACTGTCTAATAGCCAAAATTCTTCTATTGGAGTTACTTAATGAATTAAATGACGATAATATTGCCATATCTAATGCCCAATGAAAGAATTGACACATCTTTAATTTTTATTGTACATTTCTCTTATTATTTTAATATAATACTTGATTTTTTCTAACATACCTAAATTATCTAATGTTTTTTGTGGAATTAAGGATCTGATATAATAGACTTGATAAAAATATTGACGTCTCCATGCTGAAGTTGAAAGAATAAGTATTCTCATATGTTAAAGACTTGTTTTGATTGAGTAAGTAGATAGAAAGTAGTGAATGAGCGATGCCTCTTTTTTATTGGCATTTATAAGTCTTTTTAGGTTAGTATGCAGCTATGATTTTCAAATTTCAAATGAATTTAAACAGTTATTTGTTCTTGCATTTTTTATTTTGTGTAAAAATGGCCAATGATGGTTGCGTGTGAAAAATATGTAACTTAATTGTGCGTTTGTATTTGTTTGTGATGTGTTTTTTGTAATTGGTAACTATATGCATAACTACTGATAGAAATGTCTGGAGCACTAAAAAGTCACCGATTTCTTGAAGCCATTTTATAACGTTGAGCTCATGTAAGGGAAAGTGTCTAACTTCATACTAAAATTGTTATACATAATTAATTTGCTTATGAATTTTCTTTATGCATTGATCACCTGTTCTGTTACTTTTTATATTTTCAAGATAAATATTTCAAGATTGGTGCCAATCTCGCCAACACGGTAATGCATAAGTATGGCAAACCTGCCAGAAAAGCAGGAGGATTGCTCTTTTCCATTCCGACCCTTAAGTCTTTTTCGCCTTGGCGAGATCGACACCAGTCTCAAAACTTCAACCAGTTTCAAATTGAACTATCCTAGCTCACAAATTTAGCCTTTATTTCATGTTTTTGTTTACCTTTTGTTAGTTGGTTTCTGAGAAGTAAAAGAATTGTAACTCTCTTGTGAAATAGTGCTGAAAAATAAGATGAAACATAACAAAAATCAATAAGCTTAAGTCTGATAAATTTCTCAATCATGCCTTTATATGCTATAATTTACTGCCTCTAAAAATTGTCTCACCCTGCATCCAGATATTACTTTAAAACCGTAATAACTTGTTACAAAAGCATTCAGTTTCCTATTCACTTTGCTTTATTTCCACATTCTTTGTTATGCCTTAGCATGACAGTGCTAGTGACATGACACCACTTAGTTATCTGGCTATTCATCTTCAGTAGTTATGTTATTTGTATTTATTAATTTTTTCCTATTAAATGAAGGTTGCATTTTTTATGAGATGCACAGTTAGCATGCTATTTTTAAAATTGGTTGGTAAGTGTTAAATAATTTAATTCATTGTTTTTTAATATCGTGCAAAGAGTTTACAACAAACTGTTGTTGTACTGTTGAACTTCTGTGTTTATTTTTGTGCAAGATAAAGTACAGTATCAGGGATATTACCGTCAAACATGTTAACTACCTTAATTTTTTCTTGATGCTTCAACATTTATTTTAAAGTTAATAAAAGCTATATTTTTATGTATAACAGGTTGTATTGAATTTATATTGAAGAAATATTGATTTAAATCAATAATTTGTTGTTTGAGTACCTATAAATCAAGAATTTAATATATTTTGTTGTTTTCAAATAGAATCGCTAGTCACCTGTTTCAACATTAGTATGTCTTAGTTTATAATTAGAAGTGCCATAATTTCTGTAATAAACCATCAATTCGATAGCGTAAATGTCATTTTATTTTACCATGCATTGCAAGATTTTTAAGCAGTCTACCCTCCCATTTTCGTATCTATTTAATAAATATCTCAGAATATTGTAACAGCTACTATGTCTTGAAGCATCATTTTGTTTTGATTCTTGTGTATAGAAACTTAAATTACTACTAAACTAACTGGTTGTTTTCCAATGTTTTTTTTAAATGTTGATATTTATTTAGGATTTGGGGTATTGATGTGTATTTAGTCAAAAGTATTATATACCTGTGATGTATGAAAATGTAATTCCAGTGGATCAGATGTGCTTGATTAGCTTATGTAGTTGTCTTACAAAAAATTGATGAAAATATTTAAATGAATTGTTAAATTTCTCATTTTTATGTCTAGGTGTATTTAAAACATTCTTTGTTATACTATTATGTATATTTGTTAAATTCATCAAAACATTTTGTTGGTATTCTTTTAGTTTATGTAATAAACCATCAGATTAATTTAGATTTGGTCTATGGTAATTAAGAGTATAGTTTTTTTAATTTTTATAATTTGTTTTAATATTTCATATTACTTTTTCTTTTAAAAATAATCTTAAGAAGTAAAGGAATCGAGCAATTTTCATTAACATGAAAATTTGATTTTTTTATATGGATTGAATTAGACTGTTGACGATGCCTTCAAACAAGAATTTCTAAAGCTATAAAAAGTTATTATAGAAGCTAAAGGTAAGCTGTCAAACTATGAACTAAAATGTATCTTTCTGCTTTATTAAAAAACTTATATTTTTTATTAGCCTTTTTCGATTTTTGGTTCAAGTTCTGTAGGGTGGTTGATAAAATTAAGCAATTTTTTTGTTATTTCTAAAGAAAAAATACGTGAATCAGGATATTTTAATAACTTATTTTTTATTATTTTGACTCAGTTTTTTAAATAAGTAATTAGTAAATTTAAGTAATAAAAAACAAGTATTAAAGAACAAAGAAAATGTTCATATTGTTAAAGAATTATTCAGCAAAACACCCTTTGAAGCTATCTGAAAATCCTTCTTAATATATTTTTATTGCATAAAAAGTTCGAAGGAAAACATGATAAAAATCAACTGTCCAATACAAAATTTCACTATCTTTGTTAATATAGTAATCATTACATTATTTCTCACAGGATTTCAGCTTTTAAAGTTATCATTAAAAAATTTTTTAATCTAAAATAAATATGTAATTTAGACTCCTCAAAAGTACTTGTTTAAGATTAAAAAAGGTTTATGTACTTGTGGGGTTAAAATAAAAATATAATCAAGTTTTATGTGATTAGTCATGCTTATAATATTTATAAGAAATCTTTATTTATTATCTACTTCATACCATAATGTTATTCATTTGATAGTTTTTGTGAACTTTTTTGAGTTATTTATTGACTTTGTTATGCACAGTTAACTCATGATTTTTATCAGTAATCAAATTATTCGTAAATATTTATGTCACTGAGTTATTTTTTTTTACCAGTCTCCTTTATGTAATTGCTGTGCAATTTTAATCGCTCAAACTTCTGTAAAATATTTCTCTCCCTTAAACTTCCTATTAAAGTTATAAAATACTTTCACTTTAACTTCCTTTATTATATGTACTTACTGTATATTTCTGTGTAAAAGCAGAGAATTTTTTGAAAAATTTCAATTTAAAATTAGGGCTAATTTATACGCTGATCTATAGAGTTTGAAAATATCATTAATGGAATTAAGTTTTGCAGAAGCCCCTTAAAAAACATATCGTATGGGGGCTTACGCCAATACATAAAAGAGGATCAAATTAAAAGAAAACATTAAAAGTAAAAGTGGGAAGGAAATTTGAAAGACTCTTGATATTCTGTTTTGAATCCTAGTAAGATTCAATGCAAGTTTTGTTGCTGTTGCAGTTTTTTCTGGATCCAATTTTAGTGATTCATGGGAACAAAGGTGATAAATTTTAACTTGGATTATCTGGTTTTTGGAATTTTTAGTCATGTTTTTGCTTAAAACCTTATCCTCGGCTTATCACCGAAATTTATGGTACTATTTAAAAAAGACAACTGTATCTCGGATAAATTTGTGTTGGCAGGCAATAAGGAACCATAGCTTATATAATACAGAAATTAATATTTTTATTAACACACATATTATTTGCATTTTAAACAAGGATTTCGATTGCCTTACATACAATGATTTTTTGAATAAATATTTTTGACTGAATAATCTTTTTTTAAAACAGTCATGTTTTTGTTTGTCTGAGCTGAGAAAATACGAGCTTTTGCTGAAGTTAATTCACAGGTGAAATCAAAATATTTTTTGTTTATAATTGGTTCGACTCGAAGGTTTTATTGAAAAATGACATTTTGTATAGTTTATATAATGGAATATCAATATGATGGTTTAAATAAAGGTAGTATAATATATTCTTATTTCCACACATTTGTCTTATTCAAATAGGCAGCTATTTCATGGGAAATCTGTTTGTGATGATCAGATAATTTCTTCCTCCAAAATCCCACTGCCACTCTCAGCATGAAATAGACTGCATTTCTCTTAGTATATTGAAATGTTATAGTAGGTTTTAAATTTTTCTAAAATGTTTTTTATCTGAATTTTACTTATAAGTTGATATGGATAAGTTTATTCTTCTTATTATTGTTGTTGAATTTGGTCTTATTGTTTCTACCAAGAACTTTTCTGACTATTCCTCTTTTGGGAATGGAAATAAGTAGATTTAAAAAAACTCACATAAAAAATAAAGTTGCAGTTAAAATTTTGTTCTACTTATCAAAATATTATCTTGTATGGTTTGTACAAGGATTTCTGTAAGTACTTGGAGGAAGTGAATATTTTCAGCATTAATTATGTATTATTGATAGATTTTAATCTATCCTTTAACAAGTTAAAAAATGCTTCATGGAAAGTTAAAAATTTGTGCATTATGGATGGTAAAGCTTAGTTCATCAAATAGTAGTTTTCGGCACATTTTCTTTATCTAGTCACTTGTTACTGATTTCAATTTCAGTACAAGAATAGAGAAAAGTTTCTTCAACTTTTTATTTATTTAAAAAATAAAAATCACACGAGATAGTTTAAATTACAGTAGTTTTAAATTAAATATCAATAAAATATCTAACCAAATTTTTTCATATTTTATTAAATTTTAATATTTATTTACCTGGTTGGTCAAGCATTCCCTAAAAGTAGCAATTTTTTTATAATAATGCATTAGTCTTGTGGTGGCTTAAATTAAATAGCTTTTATAATGCAGCATTAAAATTTTCTGGAGAATTTTTTTGAAAATCTATATAGAGAGAACTTGACAAGTTAAACATCTTGTATTAGTCGGTTATAAATAAAAGGGATAAACTTTCCATTACCAGAAAAACGATATAGCAAAGATTGGTTAGGATTATGAATCTGTGACTTGCAAAAGTATTAAATTATAAGTTAAGATTATTTTAAATTATTTATTTTTGTAATTATTAGTTTTTAATATTGGTTATATAGAACAAGGCAATGGAAATCTTGGTAACTCATTCTAATTTCCGAGGATCTAAAAGTGTTAGATTATGTTATCTAAGCTGACACATCTCATTTTAAGAGGTATGGTATGCTGCTTCAAAATTTCTTTCCTTTTTTGGAGGCATATCAATTTTATTAAATTGTTTTTTAATTATTTTAAAATTGTGATGTTTTAGAACAATTTTCTTGTGTCCATTGCATTCTATAAAAAGTACATTTTGTGATGTCTGGTTTGTGCAAGGTTTTACTGTATTTTTGAACCTTATTGACATTCATCATTGTACTATATTTGTGAACTATTGAGTTGTGTAAATATGAGCAATAAAATGTCTTATGTCTTTACCTACTTTCTTGTATATTTAATTTACTAAATGTATCTATTGAACAATTAGTCCCGATTTACTCAATAACTAGTCAGCGCACCATTTGTTTCCAGTAAACTCTTAAATATTTATTATTCAATTACCCAGGGTGCGTAACAGCGGCTACTTACATCTTGCACAAACTGACATTTTCCTCGCTTAATACATTCAAACCTGTTGTGTGCGATTTTTCATTTGTGCAGTCTTTTTTCTGCGATTTTTATATACAGCATAAAAAACGCAAAAAAGGACTGGACAAAAACAGGTTTGAGTGTAATACATTTTTCAGCTGAAACAAGCTAAATTAGTTTTGAATTTTGAGCAACCCTTCTGATTACCCGCGATATTTCAGATAATAGTTTGCCAGTTGAAGGTAGGTCTGGCAAAACTCAACATCTCCACTCCCGAACAAAATTGGTTTTATTACTGTTTTGGACTGAGGTTCCTCCAGGTTTACACACAAGAGGTAAAAATATCTTCCTCCAAAAGTGGGTATTTCCCCTAAAAAAGCGGGTAATGAGTGATTTCATTGAAGCCAATGGGCTATGTATCACGTTTTTGGGCTCCCCTGAAAAATTTCTGAAAGTGGAGACGTTGAGTTTTGGCCAGACCCACCTTCAGTTAGTGGCGGTGAAGTCGCCTTCTCACGTTTCTGGTTGAAAGCTAACTAGTAGTTTGAAGAACGACTTGTCACGCAGCCAATTGATCTTTTTCGGAATCGCGTTTTTATCTATTTGTGTCGGTGTTTTTTTACTCTCTCTAAGCTTTATTAAGATGATTTTTACTTAATCTGAAAATAAAGCTATTTCGTATAGGAATCGAATAATTCATACATCTAAAGCCTAGTTTTAATTGCAATCGCCAAGGCCATTTTACAGTAATGCTAGATCATATAAATATTCTTGCTTAGTCATAGATTCCGAATTTCATATTTTCCGAACGTAATAAAAAATACGTTAAAACTTCTAACACAATCTTTTCTCATAAAACGGGTTCAGATATCTCAAATGAAGTTTATTTTACATCACAGAGTACTAGAACAGAGAGTCCGTCGCCATAGGCGCTAATGGCAACTTTTTTAACATGGGTTTTCCCATAGACGGTGGCGTTTCTATGTGATAACGGTGAAACTAACCAGAGAATATGACGTAACGTTGTTGACTCTCTACAATCGAGCTACAGCCGCATACACTCTCTCAATTAACCCCGCCCACTTTCAAATCGCTAAGGAGGGAAAAAAATTTATATATTTTCCCGGTTATTAAAACAGTTGCGTGTATCTTTCTTTCGAGCATGCGCTGGGGATAAATTCTTAGACATTACAAGTATCTCTGATGTCACGATCTCCAGGGACTCACCCAATATTCTGGCCAGCTGAGATCTCTCGCTGGCTTATATATACTTGATCTGCTCGTGACGTCACTATCTCGCATCTTCTTTAAAGTGGCGATGGATCGGGAGCTACTCTGGAATCGAACTCACAACTCCAAGTCCACATTTAATACAATTTAAACAAATAACTTCACATTTAATAATTATTTATGCGACCACAATCACTATAACGAGATATTAAACGACAGAACAAACGATATCAATGTTTATAATAGGGAAAGTTTAGTTACTGTCAGGGAAAGTTTGTATAACCATGAGGGAAAAGTTTCATTGATCAGGGGAAAAATAGCAGAGATTGAGAAATTCAAATGCAGCCTCCATACAAAGTTCAAAGGCCAATGAGAATCACTCGTTTCCTTTAGTACCCACCCACACCAATGATTGACAGCTGGAGGGTCGAAACGCCACTATGCGATAACTGTAGAACTATTTTAGTAAAATCGCGTTTTGGACTCTCTGATTAATCTTTACTCTGTGTTTTACATTAACCTCATTATTTTATTTACTTTTTTCTGGTCGTTCCACTTCGCCACTGTTAAACGAAAACCATTGGTAAGTGAAGTTGTTTTTCTTGCATTACGATGAGGCGCGGGAAAAATGAACTTTACGGGTGTGCGCGCATCTTCAGACTCGGACATTGCCGAAAAAGCTTTCCACTAACACGTCCAAAATAAATTAGATAAATTTAGTAAAATATTGTTATTCAATTTCTTATTACAAATTTGACTGAGAGTTTCAGAATACATCTTACATGTATTGTTAACTCTTTCAATTATCTATAAGTTATATTTTACTTTAATTAAATTATTATTTTTTTATGAGTAAATTGAGTCATAATTTCACTATTCTAAAAAAAATTCTCGGTGAACGGTGTTTTCAGGGAAAACATTTCGATTACTGATCCAAATGACTATTTTTTGGTATCAAAATGTTCAGATTCTTCTGAGAATTCCGAGTAAGAGCTCTCTTTCCATTTTTGTTTTCCCGCATCCGGCCCATAGTTGAGTTGTTTGGAAGTAGGATTCGCCCAGTCTCAAAATCGTCTTAAAATGTAGTTGCATCTGGCCCTCTCTCTCGTATACAGGGTGTCTCAAAAGGTCTAGTACAAACTTGGAGGGATGATCTCATCAAGACGAACAAGAATTGGTATAGAAAGGGTGGTCGCAAATGAGTTCTAAGGGGTGAAACCCCTGGGTTAAAATCAGCAAAAAAACTTGCATATTTGTGCAGGAAGAGACACAATGGTTCGATTCCGGTAGCTATTTTGTAAAAGAAGTTGGTAAAAAAAGTTATTTTGTAAAAGAAGAGTGATCGAAATAAATCACGTTTAAGCATCTTAGGTGAAATTAATTTTTTTAACATTTACTCTACATTGTTTTTTTTATTTTATAATTAAGTCTTGAAACTGTGAATGTCTGATTTAAATTTTAGAAAATATAGATTGAAAAGAGAAAAAAAGTTATAAAAAAATGAGCAAAGTAAAATAGACGGAGGGAGAAACGAGAGAATAATGAGAAAAGAAATGGGAGAAAGATAAAAAATGAAAAAAAAAAGGAAGAAAAGGATGGAAGAAGCGAGGAAAGTGAAATCAAGACTACAAAATATAGAGGAAAGAGGGTAAAAAAGAGAGAAAAAACAAAAACAAATTCTAGTTAGAGAGAAAAGTAAAAAGATAATAAGAAAATTAAGCGAAAAGGAGATTAAAAAAGAAAAAAAGAGAAAAAATATGAAAACGATATTAGGAGAAAAAAGACGAATGTAGTGTAGAGAAAGAATGAGATAGGAGAGAGTGTTGTACCTTTGGACAAAAATCACGTTTGGATTTTTCCAAGACAGGTAAGATCACATTTTGTGACCATTTAAAGTGCCCAACCTATAGTCCTAACCTTTGTAAGTAGGGGGATATTTTGTATTAGCTAAAATCTTGAAAATTGGATTTTTAATCGTTTTTAATAACTTTAAAAAATTTGTGTCCAAAGGTACAGCAACCTGTTGTACCTATGGACAGACCCAGTTGTACCTGTGGACACCCTTAAAAAGGGAAGTTTTAGTTGAAAAAAGTTAAAAATGAACATTTTTATTGATGCATTAACTTTTAATAACCTATTACAAGCCTTTTTAAAATTGGAAATAGATTTTTTAAAGTAATGTAGTTTTAGATTGTAAATGATCATTAAAACGAAGTTGAATGATACAGGGTGTTCCAAAAAAAGCCCCTAACTTTAAAAAATCATAAAAAATAAACGATTAGAGATAAAAATATGCCGTCCGCTGCATCTTTCTTCAAATGCCCGTAAATTTTTGTTCCCAAATTTTTGAAAAACCGTAGTTCTCACGTCAATTCATAGATGGAAGCACTGTTCCCTCGAGAAATTTAAATCCCTTTACGTTCCAAATCCCTTTTACGTTCATCGTAGGGAAATCAAATTTGGGGATAGAATCGATTTCAGAATCGAACAATAATGAAGTACTTTGAAATCGAACCTTGGTTTCCAGTAGACAGGAAGGGATCACAGCGAATTTTTCTTTTCGATTACAGGTCACGCGCTTTAGATTATTCTATTGTGGAGGGAAATTAATTAATAATGTTCTAGGGATCTGATAATAATACTTTTTCACTACTTCATCATCTTTCCCGCAATAGAAACTACTTTTTGCGTGATAATTTGATAATTATATAATTGATTAAATGACTGGGACGTGCAAGAAAATTCTCAGGGTTCGTCTTCGTACGAAAGGGTCCGCAACTTTATCGGAGTCGTCGCAGTTTTACTGGGATCATTTCGCAACTTCACTGGAGTGGTCCGTAGCTTTATTGGATCGCTTCGCAACTTAAGCAGAGTGGGCCGTAACTTACCGGAAGAGAGCCGTAAGTCAACGGAAGTAATCCGCAACTTCGCCGGAGTGGTCTGCAACTAATCGGAAGTGGTTCGTAAGTCACCGGACGTGGTCCGCAACTAACCGGAAGTGGTTAGCAAGTCACCGGAAGTGGTCCGCAACTTCACCGGAGTGATCCGCAACATTACTGGATTGCTTCGCAACTTCACCGGAGTGGTCCGCAACTTACCGGAAGTGGATCGCAAGTCAACTGAAATGGTCCGCAAGTCCGGAGGTGACCCCTACTTACCGGTAAGTTGCGGACCACTTCCAGTGACTTCCGGACCACTTCCGGTGACTTACGAACGTAAGTTGTGGACATCTCCGGTAAAGTTGCAAAGCGATCCAGTAATGCCTAATTAATTGTCATGGAGGCATTCAGAATTACGATTGATTCAATTGTTAATGGTAGGTTCTCTCACAATTACAATTGAATTAATTGTCAATCGTCTCCTTCGCAATTGACGATTAAATCCATCGTTGTATACCAGATCCCCCCTCAAGAATAATATTAATTCATTTTCCCTACAATAGAATAATCTGCAATGCGCGTGATCTGAAAACGAAAAAAATTTCTCCGAGATCCTTCCTGTCTACTGGAAACCAAGGTTCGATTTCAAAGTACTTCATTGTCATTCGATTCTAGAATCGATTCAATCCCCAAATTTGATTTCCCTACGACGAACGAAAAAGGGATTTGGAGGATAACTTTCCCTAAATTTCTCCAGGGAACAGTGCTTCCATCTATGAATTGACGTGAGAACTACGGTTTTTCAAAAATTTGGGAACAAAAATTTACGGGCATTTGAAGAAAGATGCAGCGAACGGCATATTTTTATCTCTGATATTTTATTTTCTATGATTTTTTAAAGTTAGGGGCTTTTTTTGGAACACCCTGTAAAAGTCTTGATTTTTTACCAAAACCACATAAATCACATGGGATTTTCAGATCAAAATTTAAGGTAAAAGTTTCATCAATCATGCTGATTGATCTGATCACTTCACTGATAAAAAAACCAATTCTATCGACACTTAGTTTTGCAAGCATTTGGTGGTAATAACTTCCACATATCTTCTTCAGTGGAATTTTTAAGTTTTTTGTTATCATCATACTTAAATGCAATAGGGTGCTTAAGATTTCACACCATATTTTACACTAAATTCCAAGTAGAATTAAAAATAAAAAAAAAGTAGTTTAGATTATGAATATTTGATTTTCATCTAAAAATAACTTGAAAATAATCGCCGACCAATAGATAACCATTTAGAATAGATTTAACATGCATTAAAATGTATTCACTTAAATGAAACCTGATTCTAAAACGCCGATTAGCTACAGACACCCAAGAGAACGTGTCTGTAGGTACAACACTTATGGTGTCCGAAGGTACAACATCAGGTGTTTTTGCATTCAAAATTCTATAAAAATAAAAGAATTGAGATCTGACGATTTCTAATATCAAAACTAAAAAGCCAAAATCTCGGGGATTCTCCCAATATATCCCATTTTATCATATCATAATTATAAGGGAAGAAAAGAATTAATGTAGTGATGCACTAAAAAAAACTTTGACTATCTAAAAACAGTAAATTTATTTTATAAAATTTAAATAATATTTTAAATAGATGATTTCACATTAGCAACTAGATAGCATCTGTTTACATTCAAAATCGAGCCCAAATTCAAATTTACATTTTTTCCCGAATTTTAAAATGAGGTGGCTGAAGGTACAACCGTCCGTAAGTACAACACTCTCCCCTATAGATAAAAATAAAAAAGAGTGGAATAGGCATAAAAAGAACCCTCATCACACCCAGTAAATCAGTGGAATTTTTGTACCTAAATATGAAAAAGCACGATACCGTTACATGGGGTAACTTTGGCCTATACATCGGAAAGAGATTCTACAGGGTGTTTCAAAATTGCGTTGCAAGGCTTTTATTCGGAACCAAAGCCTCCTGGGGTCATGGAAGTAAGGTCTACCCCTAGCTAAGTGACCCTGGAAAATCCATTGAGATGACTTACAGCGCCCCTAATTGCGAAATTAAAAAGTTAACAAAATTAAAGGAGATAAAGCAAAAACTCACGGAGAGTATTGTTGCCAACGTCAAGAAGAACTCACTGAAAAAAATTTGATCAAAATATCCTGATTATTTGCGGAGATATTAGCATGGGAAAATAGCACTTTTTCAGGGGTCAAAAAAGAAAAAGTTCGCATATTTGCAAATTTTTTTGATTTTTTGATTAAATTTTGTGTTCTTTCTACTAAAAAAACACAAAACTACCCAATTACACTGAAAAATTTGGAAATATGCAAACTTTTTATTTTTTGACCCCTGAAAAAGTGCTATTTTCACATGTTAATATCTCCGCGAATATTCAAGATATTTTGATCAAATTTTTTCAGTGATTTCTTCTTGACGTTGGCAACAATACTCTCACTGAGGCTTTTGTTCTATCTCTTTTAGTTTTTATATTATTTTTTTTTAAACTTTTTAATTTCGCCGCTAGGGGCTCTGTAAGTCATCTCAATGGATTCTCCAGGGTCACTTATCTAGGGGTAGACCTTACTTCCATGACCCTAGGAGGCGTTGGTTCCGAATAAAAGCCGTGCAACGCAATTTTGAAACACCCTGTATATCTACACTAGCGGAAATAAAAATCCCAACACCAAGAAGGAAAGGAGATATCAAAGTCAAATTTATTTCTGTGATTGCACATAGTATCAATGTGAATTGCTTAAAAAATCAGCCTTCCTGGATATTAGGGGGCCGAGAAAACCAGGGAGGAGTGTTGTCTCCATAGGTGTCCATTACCGCCGTCACACGTCATGGTATGAGTGACATGGGCTCTAAATGACTTTTGAGGGATTGGAGGATCATGTTGCCTCCTCGGGTAGTCCAAATTCATATGGTGCACCAGCGGACGTTGCATACCGGGCTAGGTGATTTCTCCTCTTTCTCCGGACATGTTTTGTGAGCGTTGCTTCTTACGAACGGATAGGCCAGGGTAAAAATGCAACATAATGGGTTAAGAAGAAAGCTTGGACATTGCATAAAGCATGTGTTTGTGCATTTTTCTCTTGAAATTTGTCCCCAGGACAGGTCTGAAGGTAAGAACGGACAACCGGCTAAAAAACCTCAATGAAGCAGCTCTGGTTGGCCAAAGTACCGGTAGATCATACTGAGGACAAACGGCAGTGGGATGGATGTCGTTTGCAGTACTGCGGATTGTCCGTTTGGTCTGCATAGCTTCTTACATCTTTGTCTACACACAAGGAGCTGAAAATGGACCTTTCTGTTTCCAATAGTGCACGAAGTAAGGGAATGAAAATCCCAATTTCATGACATTGTGTTTATGAGAGAATCCTGCTTCGGTTTGGAGCACCACGACGGTTGGGTATGAGTTTGAAGACACAATGGAGAGAGCGCACTCAGCTGATGATTTTCTAATCGTTCCACGGAGTGGTGATGCAGGGTAACGGAGTGGGGATGCATTGGATTCCCTTTCTGCAACTCCTGAGTATGATTCACCAGTACTTCATCAACCAGAGCTGCGTCATTGAGGTTTTTTAGCCGGTTGTCCGCCCTTACCTTCAGACCTGTCCTGGGGACAAATTTCAAGAGAAACATGCACAACCACATGTTGTATGCAATGTCCAAGCTTTCTTCTTAACCCCCTAGGTTGCATTTTAACCCCGTCTTACCAGTTCTCTAGAACCAACACCCACAAAACAAGCCCGGTTAATGAGGAGAAATCACCTAGCCCGGTATGCAACGTCCGCTGGTGCACCATATGAATTTGGACTACCTGAGGAGGCAACATGGTCCTCCAATCCCTCAAAAGTCATTTAGAGCCCCTGTCACTCAATACCATGACGTGTGAAAGCGGTAATGGACACCTATGGAGACAACACTCCTCCCTGGTTTTCTCGGCCCCCTAACATCCAGGAAGGCTGATTTTTTAATCAATTATCATTGATACTATGTGCAATCATAGAAATAAATTTGACTTTGATATCTCCTTTCCTTCTTGGTGTTGGGATTTTTATTTCCGCTAGTGTATGTGCTGTATCTACATAAAAGAATGTGATTCTCATTTATTCAATGCTAGGGCAAACATGTGGAATTATTATTGTCGTGACATCCTCAAAGTGGTGTTTTGATATTCTTAAACACGATCTCGTGGGGGCTTCCAACTTCGGTAGTATCAAAATAACGATTTTTGTTAAATTTATAACTTTTCTTTGGAAAGGCGATAAAAACATGATTCAAAACAGCTACGTAATATTTTAATGTCATTTATAAAATCCCTAACGGTTTTCAATGCCATTATTTTATTTTGTTTCGTTGTTTGACAATAAGGAATTTTCCCGATTTTTATTTTTTTAATCGATACTCCGTGCAAAAATAGACCTATGTGCGAAATTCCAGCTTAATTTGACAATTTTTTCAGTCAGAAAAATTGATTAAAAATCGTCATTTTTGAATGGCGCGAAAACGAATTGTGATGTCCCATGTCATGATCTTCATTTTCCACATGAAAGTATGGCCATTAATAAAACTATTTTAGTGATGATTGAAATAAGGGGCTAAGATTAGAAAAAAACGAAAAAGTAAAAGCTTTGACACGAATGCGATGAAATCAGCACGAGTGGAAATAATAAAAAGTCAACTTAATGACCTGTGACGTAGTTCGCGTTTTAAGTCACATGTATTTTTTATCAATTTTTAAATCAAAATATTTAATTTTCTGTAATCTGTTTTAAAAATTCTACCAGATTTTCAAATTCAGCCCTCGAAAATCCTTTTTTAGTTCCAAAAGTGGATTTTTCTCCACAATTTAGGCAACCAATTCATCAAAATATATACCAAGGATGTTAAAATATTGTTTACTAGTCCACTGAAAATAGCGAAAAAAAGGGCCGAACCTCGGACAAATTGCAATAAAAGGTTTCTCAACGGTTTTCACTTAGGAATGACCTCAATAATAACATACTAAAAATCGGCCAAAGTCGGCCGGGGGGAAGTTTAATTTTTTTTTAATTTTTAAAAAATGGCCGAAAAAATTTTTAAAATAACCCAAAACAATAATATAGACATCTGGTACATGTTTATAGGTTATTTTTGAGTTTTAAAACCGAATATTGCCTTTAGTTTTGAAAAAAATTGAAATTTCAATTTTTAAAATTAATTTGAAAAATGAACTACACTAGCGGAAATAAAAATCCCAACACCAAGAAGGAAAGGAGATATCAAAGTCAAATTTATTTCTGTGATTGCACATAGTATCAATGTGAATTGCTTAAAAAATCAGCCTTCCTGGATATTAGGGGGCCGAGAAAACCAGGGAGGAGTGTTGTCTCCATAGGTGTCCATTACCGCCGTCACACGTCATGGTATGAGTGACATGGGCTCTAAATGACTTTTGAGGGATTGGAGGATCATGTTGCCTCCTCGGGTAGTCCAAATTCATATGGTGCACCAGCGGACGTTGCATACCGGGCTAGGTGATTTCTCCTCTTTCTCCGGACATGTTTTGTGAGCGTTGCTTCTTACGAACGGATAGGCCAGGGTAAAAGTGCAACATAATGGGTTAAGAAGAAAGCTTGGACATTGCATAAAGCATGTGTTTGTGCATTTTTCTCTTGAAATTTGTCCCCAGGACAGGTCTGAAGGTAAGAACGGACAACCGGCTAAAAAACCTCAATGAAGCAGCTCTGGTTGGCCAAAGTACCGGTAGATCATACTGAGGACAAACGGCAGTGGGATGGATGTCGTTTGCAGTACTGCGGATTGTCCGTTTGGTCTGCATAGCTTCTTACATCTTTGTCTACACACAAGGAGCTGAAAATGGACCTTTCTGTTTCCAATAGTGCACGAAGTAAGGGAATGAAAATCCCAATTTCATGACATTGTGTTTATGAGAGAATCCTGCTTCGGTTTGGAGCACCACGACGGTTGGGTATGAGTTTGAAGACACAATGGAGAGAGCGCACTCAGCTGATGATTTTCTAATCGTTCCACGGAGTGGTGATGCAGGGTAACGGAGTGGGGATGCATTGGATTCCCTTTCTGCAACTCCTGAGTATGATTCACCAGTACTTCATCAACCAGAGCTGCGTCATTGAGGTTTTTTAGCCGGTTGTCCGCCCTTACCTTCAGACCTGTCCTGGGGACAAATTTCAAGAGAAACATGCACAACCACATGTTGTATGCAATGTCCAAGCTTTCTTCTTAACCCCCTAGGTTGCATTTTAACCCCGTCTTACCAGTTCTCTAGAACCAACACCCACAAAACAAGCCCGGTTAATGAGGAGAAATCACCTAGCCCGGTATGCAACGTCCGCTGGTGCACCATATGAATTTGGACTACCTGAGGAGGCAACATGGTCCTCCAATCCCTCAAAAGTCATTTAGAGCCCCTGTCACTCAATACCATGACGTGTGAAAGCGGTAATGGACACCTATGGAGACAACACTCCTCCCTGGTTTTCTCGGCCCCCTAACATCCAGAAAGGCTGATTTTTTAATCAATTATCATTGATACTATGTGCAATCATAGAAATAAATTTGACTTTGATATCTCCTTTCCTTCTTGGTGTTGGGATTTTTATTTCCGCTAGTGTATATGAAAAAATTAAAACCCTCCTAAAAACCTAACCAAATCATCAAAAGAGATAAATCAAACGGTTTTCATTTAGAAATGACCTAAATATTAACATACTAAAAGTAAAAAATTTTACGAGTTAAAGAAGTTCAATTTTTTTTTAAATTTCAACTTTTTTTTGCGAAAAATGCATTTTTTTTTCAAATTTGTGCCCCAAACTTTTGAGGCTATTGAAAAGGTCAATTTTCGGTGGATATTGTCCACAGATAGTTATATAATGGAAAACCGGTGGAATTGACCCTCAATGAATTAGTTAATTATTTTATTTAAAATTTAGAAATTGGTAAAATGTAGTAAAAAGTGAAAAAAGGTAATACTTTGGCATATTTACATCAGAATTTAAAATAATTAACTAATTCATTGAGGGTCAATTCCACCGGTTTTCCATTATATACCTATCTGTGGACAATATCCACCGAAAAATGACCTTTTCAAAAGCCTCTAAAATTTTTGGCACGAATTTGAAAAAAAAAAGCATTTTTCGCAAAAAAAAATGGAAATTTGAAAAAATATTGAACTTCTTTAACTCGTAAAATTTTTAAATTTTAGTATGTTAATATTTAGGTCATTTTTAAATGAAAACCGTTTGACTTATCTCTTTTGATGATTTGGTTAGGTTTTTAGGGGGGTTTTAATTTTTTCATATAGTTCATTTTTCAAATTAATTTTAAAAATTGAAATTTCAATTTTTTTTCAAAACTAAAGGCAATATTCGGTTTTAAAACTCAAAAATAACCTATAAACATGTATCACATGTCTATATTATTGTTTTGGGTTTTTTAAAAATTTTTTTCGGCCATTTTTTAAAAATTTAAAAAAAATTAAACTTCCCCCCGGCCGATTTTGGCCGATTTTTAGTATGTTATTATTGAGGTCATTCCTAAGTGAAAACCGTTGAGAAACCTTTTATTGCAATTTGTCCGAGGTTCAACTCTATTTTCAGTGGACTATACTGTTCCTCTTGAGACTTATCTTTAAAAATTTTTTTCGTTAACTAAATTGATATCAGTTTTGTGTAAGAAAACGCGTTTTATTGCCTGATTTTCTTATAAATTAAACTTGAAATTAACTTGCAATAGATTATTATTATTATTGATAGGTAACTTAGCTACACACATCTAAACAGTATAACAAATAACATAGGGCAATAAACGCCTTAACTCAACGCCTTAACTTTTGGGTTTTTGAAGTCTGGGCCAAAGTTACCCCTATTCAGGGATATTTTGACCCGAAATTTCAAAATAAAAAAAATATTTTAAATTTAAATCCACACTTTGAAAGCGGTTTATATTACAGTTCAACATGTTGAAAATGATATTAACCACTGACTTTAGTTAATCAAAACAAATTTGACACTTTTATTTGCTTTTAACGTGAAAAAACTCTCCATTTGGGCTAAAATCTTGGGCTAAAGTCACCCCATTTTACGGTAATCAAAAACTGTGCATTGAATCAATGAAGCTGTGTAGTAAACAAATATAAAAGGAAGTTTCTAAATAAAGATATTTTTTCCTTCGAAAATAACCTGCATTGTATGTTCCATACAACTAGAAAAAATATTTTGATGCGTAAAAACTTCTGAAGGTATGAATACGAAAAACACTATATGATTTATAAATTTACAAACTAGTTCTAAAACTTTAGATATTACATCTTATTCCAAGCAAATACTCTATGTAGTTTTTATTCACATTTCAGAGGCTTATTAAGGTATCCAACTGGTCTAAAATCCTAGTTTTTGTCAAAAATTGTGAAAAACATTTTATGATCTAATCTTTGAAGCCAGTTTAATAAGGTTTCCAAAAATGTCGTACTTTTTATCCTAGCTAAATTAGAAAAAGAGTTACACCAATTTTTTTAGTATCCAAAAAGCTACATTGCGACACATAATTATAGGTCCACCGTAAATTCTCGGAATTTTTGAAGTTGAAGTAAAAGTTAATGCTTGAAATTTCCATGTATGAAAAAGATTTGTCTTTTCAAATTAAAAATATGCAAATTAACCTGATGCCATTCATGCGTAGTAGTAATTATGAATTTAGAGCTAATTTATGCGTCTCATAATTATAGGTCCATGCTTAATTTTCTTGTTATAGAGGCATGCAAACGAATTTGGTGCATTTATATAGCTAGAAGCAGCTATGGCCCGTGGTTTAAAGCTTTCTGAACGTGAAAATGGATTAATTCAGGGATACGGTGACCGTGGATATGGAGTAAGAGAAATCGCCCGTAAAATAGTCCGGTCTCATATTGCAGTTGGAAATTTTCTACGAAATAAGACCAGTTATCGAACAAAAAACATCCTGGACGCCCCTCCAAGCTATCTCCCCAAGATAAGCGGCGAATTATTAGAGCAGCATCCAATTGTTTTATAACTATAAAGGAGATTAAGAGGAAAAATGGCCTAAAAGTGAGCAGAGAAACCATCAGAAGAGTAATTATATCAAGTCCTCGCATTGTGAGAGCAAAATTGAAACCCTCCCCATATTTAAAGCCTGCCCTGCCCATTTGAGTGCAAGACTACAATTTGCCCGGAAAAACATGCTAACTGACTGGTATAGTAAGAATTTTGTTTTTATTTATGTAATTATGCTTTTTCATGTACTTCTCGGTACTACAGTAATTTTTTTAGTTGCAGATAATAGTGTTCAGTGATGAAAAACAATTCAAATTGGATGGCCTTGACGGGTATAATTCTTATTGGCAGGACTTAAGGAAAGATAAAAAATACTTCTTTAAAAGAAATTTTGGAGGGGTTAGTGCATGGTGTGGGGACATTTTGTGGTGATAAAACTGTCTTCCTGGCATTTTTGTCTTGTAAAATGGATAGTGTAGCACATCAAACTGTATTTAAGAGCAACCTTCTGCCATACATGAGAAGATTTCATCGTTGTAAACGAATTTTCTTATAGGATATTAGTAGCACCAAACAATGGTTTGCTGGTAACAAAATTGATGTTTTGGACTGGCCAGCTTGCTGCCCAGACCTGAATCCAGCGGAGAATGTTTGGGGACTCTTAGTTCAAGAAATTTATGAAAATAACTTAAATTACTCTATTGTGAATGAATTTTAAAAAGCAATTCTAAAAACCTGGAAAATTTTAAATAAATTTACACTGAAAAGCCTTATGGAAAACAGAATTTTTGATGTTATTCGCAGAAATAACCGTGAAATAAATTATTAATGTCAGTGGACCTATAATTATGTGTCAGTGGGATAAGTGATTTTTCTTAATTTAATAAAATTTGTTAAATTAAGTAAATAAAAATATTTTTAAAATGCTTTGGGTTTTCTCCAATGATTGTTAAAAATCCCTTTAGCACACACACTATAAAAAGAAATTGTTGTTGTTCAATTTAAAAGGAATTTTTAGGTGGACCTATAATTATGTGTTGCACTGTATCTCATACCGAGGCCGGAAATATCTTTACACGCGTTTTGTGAGGAATAGGATTTTTGAGCAGTAGGGTTCACGGTAAACGTGATTTCTCTTATACTATTTTAAGTATGATTACAAAACTTTATGAGTTTGTTGTTCATATTATTATGAATGTTTTTCTCTATTATCTAAAGCCAGTTATTTAAATAAAACTGTTTTTCAAGTGGTTTTGCATAAAAAAATCGGATTTTTTTGTAAATTTCCATAGAAGTGGTTTTGAACATCTGTATCTCTGAACCTTGTGTTAATATTGGAATTCTTTTAGTTTAAAACACAGATGTATATATAAACTTCAGTTTCTGCCAAACAACATACCGTAATTTCGCACGTATAGTCCGCACCATCGTATAGTCCGCAGACACGATTTTAAGTAAAAAATTTTCAAAAATCGTCAGATAGTCCGCACCACCGGATAGGATAGTCCACGGACTATACGTCCGAAATTACGTTATTTTAATTATTAATGTATTTTAGAAACAAAGAACTAAGTATAAATAGAAAAAAGTACTTACTTACTAATATACCTTCAGAAATAAAACGCTAAATACAAATAAAAAACAGAACTTACTAATTATATAATCATATTTTAATTAATCACACATTCTACTACATTAACGAAAACCTTCGAAGTCCTATTCCGCTTTTTTATATTTGATCATCGGCAGTTCCCGACAGCGTGTTTTTTAAATTTCAACGATTTTAACCTTGAAAAACCAGCGTATTATCCGCACTGGTGGATAGTCCGCAGCTTCAAAAATTCGCATTTTAAACACAGATAGTCCGCGGACTATACGCGCGAAATTACGGTATTTGTATCTTATTTAAAACTCTTTTAAACGTGTTTGGCGTAACGTGAAAATTTGCCTTTATTTTCGTACAAATGTCTCAATATTTTGAAAAATTATTTTTAAAAAATTTTGCTTTTTAGTTTTTTTGTAGTTTTGAAACACATTCTATTACAAAATAACCTTTAAAAATTTATTTAAGGAATATTTTAAAAAATGTCTTCTAGACCAGTCGGATACCTTAAACAATAGATTTCTAATATTAAAAACCATCATTTCATAATTCAAATCAATCACTTGAATCTATCACCCACAATTTTAATTCCATGAAACGGAATTCAATAAAATATATTGTTCACGATTCATTGTTAAAAAGTTTTACTAAAATCTATTGTTCTAGAACTGCTGAGCTACCTGCGTCTACAATATTTGGTATAACTTTTTGTTGAACTTGCAAAATTTTCAAGCTCATATAAAACCTCTTCATCGACCCGAATCATCCATCTGGTGTATGACCATAAAAGTACCATGGGGTCATACTCTGCTCTCTTCCTGGTCTTGCTTGGAACATGCTATACGACAGTTAACTCTGTTTACGCACCGGGGTTGTTAATCTTTGACAGACTTAGACCATTTCACCCCACTGTACAAGAGTTCGCATCCTGCTTTATTGATGGAATCTCGTCGATTCCGAAATACTTCAATGCTTTTGCTCTGCAACAACTAACCTGCGATGAAGCTACCCAACTTCTGAAAGACGTCGTATACGAAAGGCACTTGACCATTGGGGACAGGGACGCTGAGTTTTCTTCAATTGCTGTCTCTAATGCTCTGAAAGTCAACTTCGACGTTGCGACTAATTTGTACATTATAGAATCAGTAGCGTACGCAGCTGGAGAGCATTTGTTCCAATCTCGTGTTTTGAATGAGATAAACGTTTCGAAGCTTTCGAAACAGTTTTTGAATATCATGAAAAAAGAACTTGATGCTGTGGTTGGTACTGAATATGCTTGCGCTGAAACAAATTTCAGAGCTATCAAAGATGCTTTGATTAAGTTCCTATTGAAATATGGATTGTTCACTAAGAATAATGCTTTTGCTTTTGCTGGGACCTTAGCGTCAGTGATTCATGTTAACCGATTGTAAAATACATGGATATTTAATACTTGTTTATGTCATTTGGTTATTGTCAATTCCGGAAATTCCTTTATTTGAACTATTCTATAAGGAAAAATCTGATGCTTTCAATATACAATTTGTAATACTTTTATACCACTTCAGGAATTTAATAAGAATCTGAACCTTACTGTGAAAGTTATTATTCCTATTCTACTCTATTCTATAAACTTTTCTTTTTATTAAAAATGCCTCGCATATAACTTGAGAAAATTTCTATGTATGATGCGAACTTCAATAAATCCATTTTAAGGTGATTGGTTTATGTGAGTGTTAAGTTTTTCATTTTACGAAGTATATAAATTGTTACTTAATTTTTCCGAAGTAGGAGTTAAAACATTTTACATTTAACTTTTCATATAAGCTGTCAAATATATTATTTTTTATACTTTTGTTCGATGTTATTCAACTAGCATTTAAAGATTACCTAGGTGAATACCTAATTCACGATATCTGAATTTAAGCTTGAAGATATCATATGCTTTTAATGATCATGGTTCAATCCATGCTTCAATCCATTTAATTTTTAATTGATGACATGCGTTCCATTAATTGAGAAGATTGTACAAAATAACAACATAGTTAACTTTTCAAATTGTTAAAAATTGAGGAAATATGAAATGTAAACATTAAAGAAATTCTTGGATATTTTTGTTTAGGACGACTGAAGTGAAAACTCATACACAACTTTTGAAATTCGAAGTCTTCAAAATTATTTTACTGAAGTAAATGTCAAGGTAGGTGTTTTGATTTGTCAACTATCCCAAAATTTCTACACTGAATTACCTCATAACAAAAATGAAAGTAATAAATAGGTGCGGTAATTTTGAGAAAAAATAAAAAGCTCCTGCCTAATTTTGGAAGAAAATGGGCAATACGCTATACTGACCTGCAGCAAACCATCTGAATAAAAATAGAGTCGACAGAAAAATTCGAAATGAATTTACTTGCATTAATCCAAAATAAAGAAATAATTAAATATATAAATTTTGTAAACAATATAAATGGTCAATTAAGTATCAGTATTATTTGCTCAAGCAAAATAAAAATCGAAACAAACATTTTGTTCACATGTATTTGCTTATAAAATAAAAATAAACTGATTTTGACTATGGTAATATATAATTTTTATATAACATTTTAATATTTGTGCAAATTTAACTAAGAAGTGAATTGTACACAATACCCTTTTTTAAATTTCAATATGTTAAAACATTTATTTAGTTCACAATTAGAATTATAGCCATTTACTTTCTCCACAAGAAATTAAATAAATATTATTAAAAGATTACGTCCTGGGAATTAAAATAACTAGTGATCGCAGAGTGAAAATTTTACTGAAAGTTTCGAAGTTTGTGTACGAGTTCGAATAAACAATTTCCTTCTTTTCTTTTCACACACGGGCCATGATCGCATTTTGTTTCCTTCCCTTTTTTTTCTTGAAATTCGCAACACAGCTGAGTGTGCCACTTCCACTTACACACTGACCTTGATAAGATTTGACAGATGGAGCCAGGACCATCCCCTTGTGCAAGAGTTGGCTTCCTTCTTTATCAATGGAACCAGGTATCCCGTCTTCTTCGAAATACTTTTAATGCTTTCTCAATCAAGCACCTCCCTTGTTATGAAGCTACCCAACTAGTTTTTGACGTTATTTACGAGCCTCCCTATCTGAAAAGCGGAGACAAAGACGATCGGCTTGCTGCTGCAGTCGCTGTTGTCCAAGCCTCGCGGGCCAATGTGTTGCAACCAACTTGTGTATCGTGTTTACTGTTGGGGAAGAACTGTTTTAAAGACGAGTTTTGAAGGAGTAAAAAAATGTTCCATCACTTTCGAAACAGTTACTTAAGGAGTTAGTGCAACAACAAGAGAGTCTGATTTTTTAGATAATGGAAGAAAACAATTTACGAGCTTTTAGAGATGGCCTATTAAGTTTTTTAGCGATCTGTTTGGATTGTACGATGGAGATAATGCGGGAATTTCCGTCAAAGTGTTTCATGCGGATAGTTATTGCTATTTGAAATTGTTATCTTAAAACTTGTTTGAGTTGAAATACTTTTATGTTTTTACCGGGGTGTTTTAGTAGTAATATTTTGGCTCAAAGAATTCAGAAGGATCCTTTCCTTAGTGCTCCAATATGGAGCAGTCCCCACTTATTCACTTAAACAAGCCACTCCAGTTAGTATAGAATCAGATTAAAAAGGTCTTGCATAAAATGGCTTTTTTAAAATAACTAAATGTCATTTAAATAATATTGGGTTGTCCCATAAGTTCTGTTACTTTTTACAAAGTTTCGTGTTTGAAAATTTTTTATGAAAAACTGGCAATAGGTGGAGATTTCAAACAAAGGGGATTTTGATGTATGTATATTTATGAACATAATGTGTGATTTTGGTAGTTCTCGTGATATTATTTCTTTTCAAAATGGCGGTTTGAAAAAAAGACCAAAAGCGACGATTTTCGTGTAATTTTTTTCTTTTGTTTAAAAAACTAGGAAGAACGCATAATTCATGGCTAAAAAAAGTTGTATTGTATGTTTGAAATGTTTAGTTTAAGATGTCATAGTTTCAAGATAATTCGATAAGTTTAACTTAGGAAATTTCGGTCTCAAACATAACATCTTTGCTGGAAACTTACCTCAGTAATGTTAGTCATTTCGAAGAAATTGTCACGAAAAAAAGCATCAAAATCAATAAAAAAGCTTACGAAATAACCAAGTATTCAAAATATGCAATATATATTAAATTATATCTGAAATTAAGTTCAGAAAGTAGCGCACAATATTCAAGCGCGCAACGTTTCAGCTTATCAGAATTACACTCGCTGAACTTATGCTAAGCGAACAAAGCAATTATTTGTTCATACGAAAACACTACAATAAAAACAACTCGTTGGAATTTAGAAATAAATCAATTCAATGACATTATGAAAAGAAGCTTTCAATGTTTAAACCTTTGAAACAATCATTATGGTTCAAAAAACATCTGCCTTTAATTTGCTTCATACCAGCTGCTTAGAAAAACAATAGGTGTGCTTTAAAAAACACGTGAAATTACCAATTTATGAAGTTTTAAAGTCAAAATTTCCTACCTTAAACTTATCGAATCATCTTGAAACTATGACATCTGAATCTTAACATTTCAAATATGCAGTAAAACTTTTTTTAGCCATGAATTATGCGTTCTTCCTAGTTTTTTAAACAAAAGAAAAAAATTACGCGAAAATCATCGCTTTTGGTCTTTTTTTCAAACCGCCATTTTGAAAAGAAATAATATCACGAGAACTACCAAAATCACACATTATGTTCATAAATATACATACATCAAAATCCCCTTTGTTTGAAATCTCCACCTATTGCCAGTTTTTCATAAAAAATTTTCAAACACGAAACTTTGTAAAAAGTAACAGAACTTATGGGACAACCCAATAGATAAAGTTTACATTAAAATCGTATGCTTATTTATTAATCACTTTCCATCCAAACCTTTCAAAATTACATTTAATTCATAACATCAACTTCTGCTTGTATATTTAAATCTGAATATTTTTCTTCAGAGTAGCTACATTCAAATTTGTGAACTCCACAACTTTTTCATATAACGTTAATACGCACTAATAATAAAAATACACGTGGTCAAGCTATATTTCTTATTGTTTACCAAAAGACAAGGAATTTATGTGTAACAAAATCTATTCTTGAGAACAGTTATTCCAAATCATTCCATTAGCCACTTTTTAGGACCTGGGAATCTAAAGCGACCCAAACTGTTTCTCCCCCTTTGCATTAAATATTTTTTACTAGCAAACGCCACAGCAAAATCAGAGAGGTTTGTTGGGAAAAATACACTTTTCTGAAGAATGTTATTATTTCCCCCTCTTTAAAAGTAATTTTAAAAATTATTTTTACTGATAAGTTTTGTTGATAGTTATTAGAAGGATGTGCTTATTTTCGATGAATGTTAAAAATGGCAGCATAAGTTATATTTTATTCGTATCAGTTCTGAGTGTTAGTTTTTTCAATAACTACATGCATGGTTGTTGCATTGCTCTAAACTTCCTATCAATAGAATGCATCAAAATATCCGTTACAAATTATAAGCCCATCCTCTTCTAGTAAACTACATAGTAATACAGATCGTTCTTTCATTTTCTTGTTGGATAATTGGGTTTTTATGGAGCATGACTCAAGACAGGGTATAGTGCGCCAGGCATTTTTGTTGCAACTCACTAAAAATTTTCTACAGTTTGAGAAAAATAGATCTAGAAAGTATAAAATAATTATTCCACTATATGCACGTATAGGTTATATGTTGGGGCACACACGCAATATAGGTAGAGCAGTTCTTGATCATACTCTAGATAAAATTTAAAAGTGATACCTCAATTTTTCACATGAGAAAAAAAATTTTGTAAAAGTATTTTTATAAAAAAAGTAAAAGTATTTTCTTATGGAAGATGGGATCTAATATTTTCCCACCTTTGACACTACATTATGTGATAAAGGGTTATAGATATTGATTTTAACCTTTGAAAAAATGATAACGATCTTCTAAACTTTTAATTTCATGCAAAAAAATACAATTTTTCCATTACTTAACTAGTTTCCTGAACCACATTAGAGGAAAATGACAATTTGGGGCCAAAGTTCACATTATTTTTGGCAGGACTAGAGGCAAGTCCCCCGTAAATTTTATTAATAAATCCAGCTAGAGAAAGACACAAAAGAAGGTTCTTTTTAAGACTTTCAATCACATTTTTTTAGCATTCGTGATTTTTATATATTTTTGACTGTATCTTGATTTATCGTTTAAGTCACTCACCTCTCATTCATTCACAGCAGAATATTTTATAAATTCTGTAGATTTTTTTAGAGCCCCTTTTATTATGTTTTGATCTAATGCTCCCACGACGTGGGGCGGAATGTCGCAAAAAATTTATCTCATAAAAATTACGATTTCCCTTTGAATATTATTCCAATCAAAACCTTTATTGGGAAAAATCTAGTCAACTATTCAAGCTATAAACGCAATGTATATATATTAAATTAAAATTTCAGGTCTTTTGGAAATTTGAAAAAACAAATGCGCGACCTTTTATCCTCGCCTACTCTAGTCCTTATATCTAAGCGTGTTAATTATAAAACCTCCAAAATATGCAGAAACTGAGATGCATTGTTTCCTTTCTTGTTAGAGAGAACATATTACCCATAGATTCCTTCAATATAATAAATTATCAGTTTAATACGGACATATTTCTCATTACAAATTGATAAAAACAATTATGCATTGCATAAGGATTTTTTTAGATAAAATACATGAAATTACTTTATAAGTAAAATAAATATAGTCATGAAATTCTTCAAAACTATTTAACACCAGTTACTAAGTAATTGAAAAAATTTGAAGTTTAAAATAAGTTAAACAGAAAAAAAATCAAATTACTCATGATGTATTCATCATAGAGATAAAAATAGTAAAAGAAAAACTATCTTGAATATTGAGATTTAAATATAATTTCTATGAGCAGGATTCGCTTCATTCGCCACTTATTTATTTTATCGGTCTTATAAGCACTCCTCTCACGGATTCGGGTCGTTCGGGTTCATTTCTAACTTCAGCCTTGTGTCATAGATGGCAGCACCTAATTCAATAAAAAGGATCAAATTTCGGTTCAGTGGAATTATCTGTTAATGTTAATCTGTTCCGAAATCAAATTAGAAAGCGTAACAAGTGCGGATCCAGGGGGGGCAACTGGTCAATTGCCCCCCCCGTGGGCTCGGACTAAGTTTCAAAAACGAGTAAAAACTCTGTTTTTTGGGGTCAAATTTCAAAAATTTTCTGGGGGTGAACCCCCAGAACCCCCCTTTTCTACTTCGAACATTGTTATTTAGTCCAGGCAACGAATGCTCAAAAAAGGGTGTAGAGGGAAGTTCTTGGAACACAATTTTTGACTTTAGAACTTTGTTTGGACTAGTTTGGAGGTAAACATATCAAAAGTCCTCGACCCTAGCCCCTGAGCTTAATTTAGGGGGGGGCGTTTAAAAGTCTCATTTTTCAGTTTTTGGCTTATTACTCATAGAAAATGCATACTCACGAAAACGTTTCAATTATCTTTTTTAAAGTAGATAAAATTACCAACAATTTAAGACCATTCCCAGGTTTATAGGTCCAATAGATTCCGAGTTACATCTCTTCAAAAATGGAAAATTTTTGAAAAAAGTTCGAGAAATAGAGTAAAAGTCGTATTTAAAGCAATTTATTGGCTATATTGCACTTCTAAGAGTGAAGTAAGGGCTAAAACCTTATAACACAATTATTTAGCTTTAATTTAAGCCCTGAACCAAGTCTGTGAGATCAATAGTTCTTACGCTATCTGAAAAAAAAACAAAAATTGGGAAAATGGGATTTTCCCAGAAAGGAGACCCAGAGGTTTGAGGGTACAGTAAAAGAGAAGAAAGTGGTATAAATTAATATACTAATATTGAAAACAGTATTTATTTGTCTGAAGTATTCCATTTTTACCTTATAAATTTATTAATTACCTATTTCTTAATTATTAATTATTTTCAATTTAATTAATTATTTGTACAATATTTATTGAATTTAAAAAATGAGGGTCATATTTATGAATTTTGCATACTTGTCATACAAGCAGAGCAGCAAAGGCGCTACCGACTAAATAGGTCCGCCGACATTCATTTTACTAAAGACACTGAAATAAACGTGAAGCAAGAAGATTTCCTGTCCAATAAATTCAACAAAAGCAGGCTTATCAACCTGCTTAAGGAGAAACTTGAAGAAAATGGAATCAAGACCCTTCAAGCCGACAGTGATGCGGATGTTCTGATTGTAGACACTGCTGTGGAAATGTCAGAAACAACAGCTGTCGGTATTGTGGGGGAAGATGTCGACCTCATAGTCCTCTTGATGGCTAAAGCTGATCCACATAATGACATTATTTTCATCAAGCCTGGCCGTGGGAAGACAAGGGATTCTTTATTCTCGTCCCAAGAACTTCAGAAACTAGGATTCAAGGACATGCTGTTTTTGAACGCCTTTACTGGATGCGACACAACATCTTCCGCATTCCGGAAAAGCAAGGTCACCTTTGCAAAGTTATATCTGAAGTCGCCAGAGGTCCAGAATGCAGCGGCGGTCTTTTCAGACCCTTCCTCCACCATCCCCGAAGTACAAAAGGCCGGTGAAACTTGCATCTTGAGGTGGTATGGGGCTACAGCGAAAGAGGTCTCCCTCAATGCCTACAGGTATAAGTCCTTCTTAAAATCGGTGGCCACCATCAAGCCTGATATCTCTTGTCTTCCTCCCACCGAGGGAGCGGTCAAACAGCATTCCCTCCGAACATTCCACCAAGTTCAGCTGTGGCTGGGAAACACGCTGCCTCCTAAGATGTATGGATGGAAGATGGAGAATAACTGCCTGGTCCCAGTTCATAGTGAATTAGCAGCTGCACCGGACGATATCCTAAAAACAATTTTCTGCCGATGTGTGAAAGACTGTGCCAGCGCTAAGTGTGGTTGTAAAAAAGCAAGCCTCAAATGTTCCCTAGCATGCCAAAACTCCAGGGGAACTGCCTGAATGGGGTCTCTCAAATTGACTCCGAAAGTGAAGAAGAACAGGAGGATCCTCTAACCGTTTCCCTACAGGGATCCGATGGAGAGGATGATACAAAAGATGAAAACAAAATCGAGGATCAAGGTCCTCCCCGCCCTAAGAGAGCAAGAAATTAACTGAATAGTACCTACTAAGGCTACCTTGTAAGGTTTTATGTTTACTTTTCAATGCCAATAAACTTCGTTTTCACTAAACGGTTGTTTTGTAAAACTATCACAATGCCTATCCTATATGCACAAACATGGTCATAGCAAAATATTTTCCCATGTCTAGATTTTCTTTAATTAAGTGTGAGGAACCTGGTCATCGGGCCTACACTTGTACTGAGTAAAACTTGGGGCATATTTAATCAGCTTTCATTTTGTATAGAGTGGTCATGTCTTTCATGTTTTACGACTTTTCTTCTATTTTACTGTATTCCTACAAACCTGTAGCCTTCTGTTTTTTCAGTGTTCTTCCTTTTATACACCAACATAGCCCTATCCGTTCTTTTTTGAGAGGACAAAAGCCTCTCGAAATTTCCTCTTAACCGTTATACCAACATGAACCTATGCCTGCCAAATGTTATAAGCTGTAATTTATGTATGACAAGTATGCAATATCCATAAATATGACCCTCATTTTTTAAATTCAATAAATATAGTACAAATAATTAATTAAATTTAAAATAATTAATAATTAAGAAATAGGTAATTAATAAATTTTATAAGGTAAAAATGGAATACTTCAGACAAATAAATACTGTTTTCAATTTTAGTATATTAATTTATACCACTTTCTTCTCTTTTACTGTACCCTCAAACCTCTAGGTCTCTTTTCTGGGAAAATCCCATTTTCCAAATTTTTGTTTTTTTTTCAGATAGCGTAAGAACTATTGATCTCACAGACTTGGTTCAGGGCTTAAATTAAAGCTAAATAATTGTGTTATAAGGTTTTAGCCCTTACTTTACTCTTAGAAGTGTAATATAGCCAATAAATTGCTTTAAATACGACTTTTACTCTATTTTTCGAACTTTTTTCAAAAATTTTCCATTTTTGAAGAGATGTAACTCGGAATCTATTGGACCTATAAACCTGGGAATGGTCTTAAATTGTTGGTAATTTTATCTACTTTAAAAAAGATAATTGAAACCTTTTCGTGGGGATGCATTTTCTATGAGTAATAAGCCAAAAGCTGAAAAATGAGACTTTTAAACGCCCCCCCTAAATTAAGCTCCGGGGCTAGGGTCGAGGACTTTTGATATGTTTACCTCCAAACTAGTCCAAACAAAGTTCTAAAGTCAAAAATTGTGTTCCAAGAACTTCCCTCTATAACCCTTCGTTGCCTGGACTAATTTTCTCTTTCTGTGCGTGTTCTTGTAGAATTTCAAAGCTTTCGGATTTCGCATATTTTCGGTTGTTCTTGTTATATTGTTCTTCGTTCTAAGTGAACTTACAATCAAGAACAAGAATCGTTTTACAGAACCTCTTCGTATGATTTCATCAGCCTGCAGTGGCGTAGCCAGAAAAAAATTTCGGAGGGGGATGTTGATATTTCGGGAGAGGATATGGGGTATTTTTAGTGGCTTTCTATGGTCGAAAAGGAAATTTTCTGAGTTTCGGGGGGGGATATATCCCCAAATCCCCCCTCTGGCTACGCCCCTGTCAGCCTGGGAAGAAAGAGTCGGCTAATTTTTGAGAAAAAGGAGTTTTTCAAAAGTGAGAAGGTGCAAAAATTGCAGTTTAAAAAAGCTATTTAAAAATTGTGTGGGAATAAATATGTAAAGAAATCAAAAGGTATGTAGTATCATAAATAATTTGATTACTCTTTATTTGTGTATCCTATAAAGTAATTTCACGGGCCATAAGATAATCCTGGAACCATAGTGCTAATAATAATGAACAAGTATGTTGCGTTAAATCGGTATCGGGGTTTCATATCTAAAAACGTATTTAAGGGCTACGTTTAACCTATTGTGGGCATCGAATCTACACTGGTGTTAAAAATTAAGAGAATTTGCACATTTTTTCGATTTCTCCAGATCTACTGGATAGATTTTGATGAAATTCGGTATGAACATAGGTTGATATAATACCAAATAAATAAACCTTCAAAAATTGTAATACACACGCATGCGCAGAAGTAATAACCGCCAGAGTTGAAAGGTATGAAAAAGTGGTTCCAGAATAGAGAAAAATAGTGGGTTTATAAGGGGTATGATACCCTCCCACTATCATGCATGCCTCCTTGAGTGATTTTAAAGCACGAATAAGGCAGATTATAAAATTTCCTGTTCATTAGGCCTACTTTCTCAGAAACCCCGTTTTGGGGCTCTGAAGGGTATATGGAGGGGGCAGCGAGATGCAATTGCCTTATATAGAGTCCCTCATACCTCCTCTAAAGGGGCAAAGTCTTTGAATCTGGCTGCCCATTCCATATGACGAATATCTTCCGTTTTAATGAAAATTGCTAACCTGATGAGTTCCATTAAGTGAAGGATTTCTATCGATTGAAAAGAAATTAAGGCAGGCAGAACCCCCCCAAAAGGTGAATAAATGTCTCCAAGATATCAACACACTACCTTCAACCGGAATTTTCTCCTTTTGAAAGGTGTAGGGGGTTTGGCATAGACTTAACAACATTCCATCTCAGACTCCATAATGGTCAATTTCTCTTACGTTAAAGGACTGACAGAGCATTCTGGTTCTTTCCACATAAGATTGCATCGAGAATCGATGGTTCAATCGATTTGAGACCTAACAAAGAGGAAAATATTCACCATTTGAATATTACCTTATTGAAGACATTTTTTGCATATTTTTGACAAGTTGCAGATCCCTCCCTGCCTTTGAAAGAGGAACCCTGACAGTTTCAGGTAATTTGTTGATATCTTGAAGACCTTTGTTCACCTTTTGGGGGTTCTGTCGGTCGTAATTTCTTATCAATCGATAGAAATCCTTCACTTAATGGAGCTCATCAGGTTAGAAATTTTCATTAAAACGGAAGATATTCGCCATATGGAATGGACAGCCAGATTCAAAGACTTCGCCCTTTTAGGGGAGGAATGAGGGACTCTATGTAAGGCAATTGCATCTCGCTACCCCCCTCCACATACCCTTCAGAACCCCAAAACGGGGTTTCTGAGAAAGTAGGTTTAATGACCAGTGAATTTTATTATC
The DNA here is from genome assembly GCA_024610705.1 of Tetragnatha versicolor. NCBI lineage: Eukaryota > Metazoa > Arthropoda > Arachnida > Araneae > Tetragnathidae > Tetragnatha > Tetragnatha versicolor. The sequence continues at coordinate 37,113,502 of JANDEH010000009.1, read as the reverse complement.
TGCCTTATTCACGCTATAAAATCACTCAAGGAGGCATGCATGATAGTGAGAGCGTGTCATACCCCTTAAAAACCCACTATTTTGCTCTATTCTGGAACCACTATTTCATACCTTTTAACTCTGGTGGTTGTTATTACTTCTGCGCATGCGTGTGTATTACAATTTTTGAAGGATAATTTTTTTGCTATTATATCAACCTATGTTGATACCAAATTTCATCAAAATCTATCCAGTAGATCTAGAGAAATTGAAAAAATTAGCAAATTCTCTTAATTTTGAATACCAGTGTATTAGCGTACCTTAATTTAGGTCTCGTCCTCCGATCCAGATCCCGTCTTAAATGTTCAAAAATGAGTCGAGATACACTTTTGTAGTCTACTTTTTTTTGGGGGGAGGACCCCCAGACCCCCCTCCGTTCTTTAGGTTAAGCATCGACGGTAAAACTTTCGCACATTTCTCAGCGAAGGTTCACATTGGATCCATAAAATACTTGAGGGGAAGGAACTTAAGAAAAGAAATGGTGAGTCAAAACCATTTCTGAAAACAAAAGTATGGTTTGGGGGGTTTTGTCCCTGTAGTTAACCTAAAATGGGTTTTTAGAGTATCTTATTTCCTAAATTTTTCTGGTGGAAAATCCCAACCCAAAAATGTGTTGCCCCTCCGTAAGTCCAGGCTGGATCCGCCACTGCGTAACAATGATACGGCCGATTGGCGTCGTCGGATACTGAAAATTTCGGAGGGACGATCCAAAGATTCAAGATTCCTCTCCAGAAGGATTTCACAAAACTATGATTAAATAAATAAAAATAGGTTTTTTGTTTAAGCTCCAATTCAATGATTTTAGAATCACAGCTCAATTAATTACAAATTTTGTCCCAAGTATTAGTGAATTGACAAAGTTTTATCTAAGAATATCTTCACAATTTCAAAATAAAGTTTTATACTTTAACCAGTGCTATAGTTTGAAAAAAATTAGGGGGGGAGCTCGCCGCTTTTTTTTTGTTGCTGGCAATAAAATATTTTGTAGGGATGATGCCTCCCCAATCTCAGCACTGGCTTCAACCTATTCTAAATTAAATCGTGTTCTAAATCATGGGGGTCTGTCCCTCTCTTTATTAAGCCTCTTATGTTAGGTTGGTAAACTGGTACCATTCTTTATATTAAAAGTTGGAGAAACACATTCACAAAATTTTCGATTTCTCTCAAAAGTTTAAAATTTTTTTTTTTCGAACAATGTTCCTAATTATTGGGGGGACGTGTCCCTCCTGTCCCCCCCGGGATTGACGCCCGTGATACGGGCATAGGAATAAGTATATGAATACTAAATATTCTGGAGAGGTAACCTTTTTCCCAGATTGAAGTATGCCACCCTTTATCAGAAATATCACCTACGATTACAAAATTAAACCAACTCTTTAATAAAGAATAATAATTAATAAAGAATTTTAAAACTTGAAGTTGTTTATTTATAGACTACAGAGACATTTATTATTAAAAATTAGTTCAAAATTAATTGTTTGACAAATAATTCAATGATATCCTTATAAACAAAATTAGTATTGTGAATCTTGCTCTAAAAGTATGAATACGTGAAAATCCTTAAAAAGCTGAATGAAATGAAATATTTTATAAGAAAATAAATTCTCTACCCCTAAAATTAAAGAAAAAAATAAATACCCTCCCAGAACACTAATACAAAACCATAATAATACTTAAAATAACAGTATTTAAAATCCTTCTGTACTATCAGAACAGTTATAATTGTCAAATAAAACATCTTACTACATCTAACAGAGATTGTTATTAATCAGCTGACATTAAAAAAATTCTGTAATTTTGGATACAGTTATCGAAGCGAGTAAGCTTTTTTGAGTCACAGGGCCCGTTTAAAAGAATATTTTTCCATGACACCCTACTTATATATTTTATTAGCAAAACTTAAAGGAAAACTACTGGAGTTAATAACCTAATGAATTGAATTAGTTATCTTTCTTCTTCGTCTTTTTTATGTTGATCTTTGTTGTTGATTTGAATTATCTTCTTTTTACCAATGTAACTACTTTAGAAAACTACATGTTTTTCAGTTTGAAAGAGGAATTAAAATCCACTAAAAAAATTTGAAAGGGGAATTTTTGTGTGATAAAATTATGTATATTCTAAAGTATTGGGTTGTCCCATAAGTTCTGTTACTTTTTACGAAGTTTTGTCTTTGAAAATTTTTTATGAAAAACTGGTAATAGGTAGAGATTTCAAACAAAAGGGATTTTGATATATGTATACTTATGAACATAATGTGGGATTTTGGTAGTTCTCGGGATATTATTTCTTTTCAAAATGGTGGTTTGAAAAAAAGACCACAAACGACGATTTTCGCGTAATTTTTTTCTTTTGTTTAAAAAACTAGGAAGAACGCATAATTCAGGGCTAAAAAAAATTTTACTATATCTTTGAAATGTTTAGTTTAAGATGTCATAGTTTCAAGATAATTCGATAAGTTTAACTTAGGAAATTTTGGTCCCAAACATAACATCTATTGCAAAAACTTACCTCAATAATATTAGTCATTTCAAAGAAATTTTTACGAAAAAAGCATAAATATCAATAAAAAAGCTTAAGAAAGACCCAAGTATTCAAAATATGCAGTATATTAAATTATATCTGAACTTAAGCTCAGAAAATAGTGCGCACAATGCAAGCTCGCAACGTTTTAGCTTATCACAATTACACTCGCTGAACTTACGCTCAGCGAAAAAAGCAATTTTCTTCGCTTCATACGAAAACAAAACAACTCCTTGGCAATTAGAAATAAATCAATTGAATGATATTATGAAAAGATACTTTCAATGCATTAATGGCATCAATTCAATGCATTAACAAGCATTATGGTTCAAAAAACACCTGCCTTTAATTACTTCATACCAGCTGCTTAGAAAAACAATAGGCGTGCTTTAAAAAACACGTGAAATTGCCAATATATGAAGTTTAAAGCCAAAATTTCCAACCTTAAACTTATCGAATCATCTTGAAACTATGACATCGTAATCTAAACATTTCAAATATGCAGTAAAACTTTTTTTAGACATGAATTATGCGTTCTTCCTAGTATTTTAAACAAAAGAAAAAAATTACGCGAAAATCGTCGTTTTTGGTCTTTTTTTCAAACCGCCATTTTGAAAAGAAATAATATCCCGAGAACTACCAAAATCACACATTATGTTCATAAATATACATATATCAAAATCCCTTTTATTTGAAATCTCCACCTATTGCCAGTTTTTCATAAAAAATTTTCAAAGACAAAACTTCGTAAAAAGTAACAGAACTTATGGGACAACCCAATACTATAAGTACAATTTTTTGTTATGATGAATGATAATGAATTTCGACCTCATAAAGTTTGCATGACAGCACCAGGTAAGTTTATATATAACTTAATATTAACCTATTTTTGCAAGGGCCGAAACATGAAAATTTCAGTTACGAATATATCTGAATAATACAAATATTTTCTGAAAACTTTTTATCCCCATTTTTATGATATTGCACTTATACTATTTCTCTTCTATCTTCTTTACATTTTGAATTAATTTTTTAATTTCTTATTTTATCTCTAAAAGCGATATAAGTAATTTTAATATAGATTCAGCAGTTTTCTTAGTACAGGTATAGGTAAAATACTTATCTAATACTTCTATGACTTTTCGAGACGTTGATTTAAATCTCAAGAAAATGGATTTCGAAACACCTTATTGAATTATCCGATTTACCTACTCAAAAATCCTTTAATTAAAACAAAATGATTAATTTAAAGAAAAAAAAATGCAAAGAGAAAAGACGAAAAATCAACCAAGAAGATTATTAACAAATGATACATATAAAATTAAACATTATAAAATAGATACTAAGAAACAGAAATTTAAAAAATTCTTCGAAATTATTTCACAGAAAAAAATAAATATTTTTAGAAGTTTTTTAAATTTTAAAGGTGATTTTAGATTTTTCTCATTTAATATTATTAACGTAAACTGTAAAAATAGTTCTTATGAAGTAATATTTTAAGTGTTTTTATTCGTAATTGTACGTATTTTAAGTTTCTTAATGTAGGGATGGTTTTACGTGTATTAAACTAATGAATAAATAGTTTTATGGAAAACGGTGTAACATTTAATAATGTATTCATTCCAATTTAAATCCCATGGAATATGTTTTTAAAATTAGAAATAGTAACTGAAGAAATTTTTAAAATTACTTTTAATACTTTCTAATAAATATTTTTATAGTGTTACAACTGAATCCTCAGTTTGAAAAGGGGACCAAGTCCAAAAAATGACATTTACTTTTTGTGCTCAAAGCTTTGCTCTAGACATGAGTGGAAAGAGGGGGAAAATAACTACCCCCTATAGGGAGATATAGCCCCTTGAAGATGTGATATCGATGTTCATTCATTGTATTTTTTCAGTTAATTTGGAATTAAAGTTAATTTGTCTTTCTTCTTTTATTCCTTGTGCTTCAAACTAAACCAAAATAAAATTAAAAAGTGCTTTTAACTTTTTTATCAAGGAAATGTTTGACTCCATTCATATTCACTTACTTCCATTGATGACCCAGTCTCATAATAATTTTGAGTTTTAATCGTCTTGGTCTGTCTATTTCTCACTTTTGTGCTGTGAGCTATAAACAGAAATATAATTTTAACGATGAATTTAAGAGGTTTTTAAGATTTTCCTTCACAAGGTTGAAAAAGTTCATCAACTTTTTTCAACTGTAAAATACTTTTGAATATATATTTTTCCGAAGCTTTCTCTTTTTTCTAAATAAGTTCCTGAATTTCCAGTAAATTTGGTGGGTATTCAACAAAAATTCCATTATTTATACATTTTTTTCCCCGATTTTCTCAAAACTTGGTTTTTACACTTATTCCCTTCTTCTAAGTGACGATTCCATTGGTGAAGCACTCACTGTATTGTGTACCCTTTATGATAAGGAAAGCGATAGTTCGTTTGAAAAAATATTGAAATTTTCTTCACTGTATTTTGTTGACAAATTTGTGAAATTATTAGTTTTACTTTCAACGAAAGAACGTATTTATTTTATTCGAACTTATGGAAAATGTTCAGATACAATTTCCTTACTCTTTAAAGTTGCGGAGTTGAACGCACTAAATCAACTATGTGTTTTAAAGGAACGCAACTAAGAGTAAAGAATGTTTAAACCCACTTATAATTACAAATGGAATTTTTAAAGATTAAGAAGACCAAATGATTTTAAATTGCTTAAAAATTGTTGGCGAGAAAAGAAAAAACATCAGCTATTTTGGCTATATGAAACTTATACTATTTTTAATTGTAAAACAGAATATTGAAATTTATAAAACAATATTTCATTGTTTTGTTACAGCTTTTAAAGTGCTTCCATTGAAAAAACTGGGGGAATAAAATAATTTGATATAGTTGGTTGTATAAGAAGGGAGAAACTTGAAGAAATAAAGATACAATTTTCTAACGTAGGTGGAAACCTTTTGCTGTTATAAATGAATAATAAAAGGGGGAAAAACTATCTTCTAGTAAAGACATCACTTTATAAAACAAATTTTTGGAAGAATGATATCCAATTTTATCAGAGTTTTTCTAGAAAGGGAAAGATTGACCTGTTTTTCATCTTCTAACATAAAAAGCCACGCCTAAGCCTTATAAAGCCAGGAACCACTCATATTTTAAGGATTTTTTAAAGAGAAAAAAGGACAAACACCGAAAGATTAGAAATATTTTGATGGAAAAATTTCGCCTGCGATTCAAATCAAGTTCATTTTTATGAAAGACAAATGGTATAATGTAGAGTAAAGTGTCTACAATATAAAGCCGAGAAAAAAAGAGAGTCACTTTTACGAGAAAATTAATCTAGTAAATTAAAGTTATGCACAACAGGAAACTACGCAACGAAAACTTTTTTAACTTTCTCAGAACTAAGATTTTAATCTGATGTTTCAAATTGTTGCTAAATTACTATCCTTTGTAAAGTGAAAAATATGAGTTGGGAGAGTAAGGTATTTTATGATTTAATAACTATTTTTTTTATTAAAATAAAGGGTAGATTTGTATTGGAGAAAACATTGATTTGCTTAGGTTTTAAGTAATGCTTTGAATATTCGTAATATTTAAAATTTTATTCGACTGCTTGATATCCTGATGAAAAAATAGCCAAATGATTTAAACATTTAAAGTCAAACTAATTGTCAATGTCTTAATTAACTATTAAGTAGGGATAGTAAATTTTTAATATACATATATGGAATCATTTTGTAGGTAACTTTTATTAAATTGATGTTTTGTAAACTAAATAAATATCAAGGAGTAAAGATTAATTTTCTTTGAGTCTTAATTCATAAGTAGACAGTTAGTTACCTACTGAGATGATTGCAATATATGAGTTAACACCTTACTAGACATCAAAGTGAATAAAAGCTGCAAATCTCTAAAAGCTAATGCTTTATTAATAGTTAAAATATTATTAATGTTTTTATGGTAATTATAAATTCTTATATACAGGGTGTCCCCTAAATAATGGGTCACATTTCTAGGGGGATAGTAGACATCTAGACGCGTCAGAATCACATAAGATTTGGGGGTCCCAGACCAAATCCCAGGGAGTTAAAAATGGAGCGACATCCCAAAAAATAATCGAAAAATTCAATTTGTAGAAGAACTACAATTGGTAAAAACTTAATTATTGTCTCAAAAATTGTGGTTTAATATGATCTTTAAAATTATCTCAAAAGTCTTCACTTTAAAATTTTTTTTATTATGAAAAAAATAAAAAAAACCCAAAAAAATGATAAAATTCTGCCAAAACATTATGTTGTATTTCGAAATCCTTTCTTTTGATTTTATAATCTGAAAGATCATAGTTGAAAACCCTTAAGTCCAAAGTTTCACGAAAATACAATCAATATTAAACGCTTGAGATCCTGTTAAAGTTCGTTTTTTTGCGTGCGCAAACTGGTTTCCTATAGCCGTTTCCAAAACGGCAGTTTGCGGAAGCAAAAAACGGACTTAAACCATGCTTTAACAGGATCTCAAGCATTTAATATTGACGGTTTTTACGTGACTATGATCTTTCAGATTATTAAATCAAAAGAAATGATTTCGAAATACAAAATAAAGTTTTGGCAGAGTTTTCACATTTTTTAGTGGTTTTTAAACTTTTTTTGTAATAAAAAAAATTTTAAACTGAAAACTTTTAAGATAGTTTTAAAGATCATACTAAACCACAATTTTGAGACCATAATTAAGTTTTTACCAATAGTAGTTCTTCTACAAATTGAATTTTTCAATAATTTTTTTGGAGTGTCGCTCCATTTTTAACTCCTTGGGATTTGGTCTGGGACCCCCGAATCCCATGTGATTCTGACTCGTCTAGGTGTCTATATCCCCCCTAGAAGTGTGACCCATTATTTATGGGACACCCTGTATAATAAAACCCTAAATAAAGAAATATCTTATACATGTAAAAAAAGTAATTAAAACTTATTTTTACTTATATACACTCCCATTTAATAAAAGCTACCATTAATATCTATTTACGAGATAGGAATAAGCCATACAAACACAGTAAAAAACTGATAACCCACTTATAAATTTTTTCACATACTAAAAAAATATTTTTTGCTTTTTAAAGTCAGTAAAAATAATGTGGTTTGGTAAGATATTGACAATTTTAATAAATTGGATTATGTGTGAGTGAAATGAGTGATATTGAGAAGTAAAAGGTTCATTGAATACAGTTTTTGTGCAATATGTTTTGTAAGAGGTACAAAGTTTATAACTTATGCTACTCATAACGAAAAAAATATTTTCTCTACTCTGCGAAGATAAACTACTCTGCTTCTTTTCCAGTTCCCCTATGGAATCCCCCACAACAATCTGTTCTGGACGTTTATCCGGCAACTTTATTAATTAGCCCGATCGGGCAAGCCCCGTCAATATTATTCCCAATGAAATTAAACCAACAGAAAAACTCTCAGCCAATTTCACGCTCGGGCAGCCCGCGCGGTGGAAAAAAGCCGTAACTTCCCGCTTATAAATTACGCCTAATCGCTCCGCGGTAGGCGCGTTTTGCATTCCGTGATTAAATTTAAACGGCTAAAAAGGCCTCCGTTCGATCCCTTTTTCTCCGGAGGCCAGCCGGACTGCGTGGTCCGGGAAGATAAGGTCCGGCTGTCGACGCGTCTGATATATGTCCTGATGCGCGTCGGGCCCGGCCTGATAAGGCGCCGCGTCACCCGTTAAGGCTGCTATCTGGGCGGGCTTTAAATTTGCAAATGTCCGCCTAATCCCACGAAACGGGCTCGGATACTTTCGCCGGATTCCGCTTTAATTATTTTCACTTCATGTAAACCCCCGCAGCGCTAATCGTTGGGGACCGATGGGGATGTCACCGCTAAAAAATGGGCTTTCGAAGGGCAAGCGTGGAGTGTAAATGTAAATTGCCGTTTGGTGGGAAGTTTCGGTAATATTTGCTGGATGCGAAAAAGTTTGTTGTGGGCATTGGGGAAATAATACATTTTTAATGTTTGTGAGAAAAACGCGAAATGGTTTATTGTATTATTTTTGAAAAGTTATGTTATTATGATATTAAATTGTAATTTGGTAAGATGATTGGATATTAGGTTGTTGGATTACTAATATTTAGTTGCTATGATAAAACATTCAGAAATAATTCCGAAAAAATATTTTTAACTCTCGTAGTTGATATTTTGTCTAAATGTGTGTACCTTGCATTAGCAGTTAAGAAGAGTGGTGTATTATGAATTGATGTGAAAAGAACAAATATATATTTAGCAATAAAATAAATAGCAAAATAAAAATAAATCTCAATTGTGTGTGTCTATATTACAAATTTTTTCATTTCAAAAGTCTTGTGAATACAGTTAATTTGTGATAAATGGTTTATTACTTTTTATGACTTAGCTAAATGACTAGTTTGAAGCTACTTACAATAATTAGTGATGTATACCTTAAGTTTTAAGGCGTATTAATTGATAAAACATAAAAATAAACTTTTCATAAAAGTTTAATTCTAAAAAGTAAAAAACAGAAGTTTAAGCCACCTATATATACATGCATTCGTGAGATTTTAGCTGGTATGCTTAAAATTATAAAATCCTATGCAATATATTTATGTGAAAAGTAGAGCGATAATTTAAATATGTTTTCATTGGGTAATAAGGTCGATCACTTATATTTCTTTGTGATCCAACTTTTTTCAAACTTTTAATAGTTTTTATTACTGACAATATTAACAAAGATGCTGACAAAACACTAATGAAGGTTATTAGTTCGCTCTCTATTATAACGAAATATTAATACTTTTATCACAAAACCCCATCTTGTGTGTGGAATATAAAATAGAATATATCTCATTTCAAAAATAATACTTTAGCTCCAATGACACAAAAATAAATTAAACAAGTTAATATGAAACGTGAGACATGAAAGGTTTTATAATCATGGAATTTCAAAAGGAGTACACATGTTTTACTCAAAGAATCTCTAATAATGCTGGAAGGAAATATTTAGAAAAAATGATAAAATGAGCTGAGCGATAATTTAAGTGTGTTGGTATGACATATAATAAGTATCTTATTAAATAAAATGGTCTTAATATTAATTTGTATTTTAATACTTTAAAAATACACGAATAAATCTGAAAAGTGCATTTAAAAATTAAAAAATATTTTAAAATGGGTTCTAATTTATTTTATTTTATTTTTTAATTAAGAGCAAAATTTTCAATTTCATTTCGTTATTAATCTTTTTAAAATATGGCGACAAATTTATTTATATCAGTGGAAAAATTAAATTATCATTAACTCAGCGTGCATCCCAAGATATAGACTACCCGGATCAATAATACAATCTAGCACGTACAAAAATGAATTTCATTGCAAAATTAGAAACTTGTTTGTTTCTTCAAGGACTAAGAAACTAACTGCGATAGATAATAATCGGAGTTTATCTGATCTGCCATAGTTAATACATTCTCTAATAATTTATCCGTATTTTGAAATTGCTCACTGAAGAAAGTGAGCTTTTCCCATTAAAAACCGCGTTTCTTCTCACACTCATCATGTAAAGTGCGTCATCTGGTAATATGATTTCTTTACGGAGTTTTTTAATACATTTAATATAGAGCTATTTGCGAACTTCTCCCGTTTTCCCTTTTTTCTAAATTTATCGCTGCATCCATTTAGAGTGTTCCGCTTCTCATTCAGGACCGAAAGAAGCTAAGCGATTATTCAATTTAAGTGTTTTCTACTCGTTTTTTAAAAGGGGCGCACTGCTATTTGGCCCGATACTAATCCATACTCGGAATGTAGTCTAAGGACAAGCAAAGCTATTATGCTTAAGAGAAGAACGTATGTGTTTTAAATCTCGTATATAAATTCACCCTCCTCAGATCACCGCTGCGAGGGTTTTAAGCCCTTTCTTATTTGATATTTTCTGATTTTGATAAGAAGATAAGGTGCCGGTAAGGAAGCTCAAATTGGAAAAGCGTTGGATTTCTATTTTTAATTCTTTTCACTTGTAAAATTACCGATTACATACTACTTCAATGTTAAATTTGTAATTTGCGAAATATGTTAATTGATTTCTAGAATAAGAAGCGATTTACAAGAAACAATTTATGAGTTATTCGTTTACCTATAAATTACTGATAACATGCTTAATCAATGTAAAATATGCTGTAATTTGCTAATACATAAATTGATTTCTGGAATAAGATGGTATTTACAAGAAACATTTTATGAGTGATTTGTTTGTAAATTGTGCTGATCACTTACTACTTTAATGTAAAACATGAAATTCCCCCCCAAAAAGTTCTATCACAAGTTGCTGTTTAGAAGAAAATTTCGACTATCATGTTTTCTAGAGAGCCTGTATACGAGAGAGAGGCGACAACTCAGTATAGCGCGCGCAGATCGGTAAAAAGGTTTTCTGTTCGCCACAGGCGGTTCCCTCCGGTTCCCTCCGGTTCCCTCCATAGGATTAGCATGGGACGCGTGACAAGCGGCATGATACAGTTTGGACAGAATTTGGATAGAACTGGATGCGCAGAGACGCTTTTAAGCGAGTTGTTGCCTCTCTCTCGTATACAGGCTCTGTAATGTTTTCTAGTTTAAATACTTGTAAATTTTTGTTAGTTACCTATTTAATTTAACAGTTACGCGTTTTCAATATGTAATAATTTTGAAATATTATCTGAATATTGTAATATTTGTTTGATAATATTGAACTTTCAAAACTGAGGAAACCAAGAAATGGATCGAAGAAAGTAATTGGATTCAATTTTAAATAGTAAATTATGCAAAAAAGAGGAGAAAATATAACTGGAAAATAAAAAAACGATTCAGAGTATAAAGGTTGAAAAATGAAGAGTAGGTACTTAATATTTTCTAAATCCATATTAGGTAAAGGAGTATTTATGGATTTTGTCTAACGAATGGTTTTTCAAATATTATTGAATCTCTCATTCTGCGAAATCTTGCACCGTTATGACATCTCATGGGATATTCTTAAGGTAGTAGACTTCCTGATACACTGTTTAATTCAAACGATCATAAATAGCTTTTCTTTTAAATAGGTTATGTATCCTATTCATATTCTTAAGCACCCTTACAGCGCAGTCTTTCAAACTCTGCCTAGAACTAACAAGCCAAAACCGACTAGTGGTCACCATTAATGTCTATTTTAATCAGTCTTTTTCGGTGAACCTAATTAGGCAGAAAATGTGCAGTTTCTTACTTTCAATACGAGTGGCTTCAAATTTCCACTCTTTCGGGGACCATGTAGTGGAAATGGGGCAGCACTTACACAAATTAATCTCGATTAATTATTTCCAGCAATTCTTCCTAATTATAAGCGTTACAGGTCGTTCCATAATGAGCTATGCAGAGAGGCTTTGATAGGAACTGGACACATTTATCTAGAGGGATTTACCTTGCTTGATTTTTGCTCGATTTTCACGAGGGAGTATAAATTCGTTGAATCAAGCATTGATTTTACTGTATTGATATAACACAGGAGCATCAAAACGGGAGCATTGTATGGAAATGTAAGAATGCGCTTTTTAAGCGTTTTGAGTGTAATTATAAGTACCGTTATATTTATTATAAAAAGTTTTGTAAAAGTTTTACTTTCAAGAAAAAAGAAATAAGTCCCGACCTGAAAGAAATCAAATTATGGAGCCCAACTGCCAGGAGCAACTGTGGTGGAAGCCTTTCAGCGTTTAGGTGTGTCTATCTGAAGGTATGGTTTCTTTTTCTATTGTTATTAATGTACAACGTAGCAGTACAAGCCCGGCATAGCAAAATGCAATGTAAAATATTGTTTGTATGTATTTGGCGTTTCCATTCTTTATGACTACCGGTTCCAACACCTTTGTTGAGGTCACTATTTAAGCTTACTGTTTTAATATTTTTGAGGAAGGATAATTGTACCCTCTTATACTATATTCACACATGAAAAATTAATCTAGTTTAAGTGCTAATCTAGATTAAATATAGAATTGTATGAATGTCTATATTTAAGCTAGATTAGCACTTAAACTAGATTAACTTTTCATGTGTGAATGTAGTATTAGGATCTTTGAAATACACAAAGCTTTTATAGCTCTTAAGTATATCAACAAAACGTAGTATGGAACTGGACAACTCCAGTTTAAAGATAATTTACTGCTAATAATATTATTAAGTCAGCTGAATAAACATCATTGTAGAAATTTTTAAACACGAGTGAAAAATTTATTCATGAATTCTTTAAAAAAGTCCGGATTAAACTTAAAAACACTTAAATTCTAAAGGTTTAATCAAGCACTGACTTTTTTAAACTTAAAAGTAACTTAATACAAAAATATTCAGTGACATACACGTAGATTATGTTAAGAGTGGTGAATGTTTTGTTTTCTCAAAGAAATCTTGATGATTGGCCGTTTGTAGGAATTTCAAGGTTTTTGAGCTAAACAGGGGTTGGGAGATGTTAACTTACTTTTATTCGTTAACATATATTTTTTGTGCATGGATGAATGGGTTGCGGGATTAATACCCCCGAGGGAAGCTTGTTTTAAGATAATTTGTTTTAAGCGCTTGCATTTTTAGTCTTTTAAATAAATGATTTGATAAAAAATTCATATTTGTTCACCCATCTTTCACCCTTGTGTAGTTTATGCTTTTTATGGAATCCCCATGTGCTGTTTATTGATTATTAAAAGTTTCATCAAAAGACCTCTCCCATGGATCGATCTGAAAGAACTCGCTTTTATCTTTTACATAGACTTGGTTTTACTTTTTATGAAAAATTTATGGCTTTTAGAAGTTTGGAGCTCAACTGAAGCAGTTTAATTTTATCCTCCTCCCTTGGAACAAATTGACTAAATTTGTGTTGGCTTGCGTTGGGAAACCTGTTGGAAAATGTTTGCTTATCATAATGGTGTTTTGAAAGGTTTTTAAAGGCGTTGAAGTTTATTTCGTGATTTATGGTCTTATCTCGGATTGGATTTTAGAGTGAATAAATGACTAGGTGGTTGTATGTAGCAAAATTTGTCGGAGTATTATTTAAAATGCTTGGAGGATTTTGTTCCTCACTTTAGGGAGTGATTCATCCTTTAAAATATTGCATCTTTATTTCATAATAACTTCCAAAACTTATTGGACGTGTGTGTTGTGGATTGTTAGGACAATATTATTCGGAATTTCGTTAATTTTGGAAATAAAGCTCGTATCAAACTCATAGAACACTTACAATAAAATTAACTTTTTTTCACATCATGGTTTTTCTATAATACCCGTCGCATAGTTTCAAAGCCGCCTATTTCTAAAACTCAAAAGACTGATAGGCGATATTCTATGATTATCTTTTGAGGAGTTGGCAATCATATGTTTCATTATCTCCATGCTTTATATAGTCACTTACACTTCGTAAAAGCTAAAATGGCTTGTCTTTTTATTCATCTAGGTTTAAACTTGCCATCTCGAGATTGAAGAAAGTTAAAAAAGCATGATTATTAGGGAAGCTTAAAATAAAAACTGACCTCAAGTTTATAATAAATTTAAACTTGGTTAATAAAATTGATAATTACATAATGTAATCATAGTATTGTATTTAATCGCTACCAATTGTGAGTGGGATTTATGTTACCAACCGTCAAACAGCTAATCGTCCTGGGGAATGAAACAAACCCAATTAATTCCCTGGAAGAAGTGATTTTGTCAGTGCCTTTCCCTTGCTATAATTTTCTTTTGCTCTTCTTTCTCAAAATCATAAATATATAATTTTGATTACTAATGCTAAAATTACCTAATAATTTGGCATCGACTCCTACATTTAGTCATGGCATTGTGTTGCATCGATATAATTTTTGAGTGACACTTGAGTTCCCAACCGTCATAATAACTAATCGCCCTGAGAAATGAGAGACAAACCCAATTAAGTCACTGGAAGAAGTGATTTTGGCAGATTATTTCACATGTGATTGATTCCACCGCTCTTCTTGCTGGAGGAATGTCGTGTTTTTCAGGCTCATCAGCTCTCCCTGGGCTAAAAAACCAGTGAAATAAAATGACTGCTCCCCTGGGAACAAGCCCGACTGCAGGAGTAGGGTGATTAATCATTTGCCTTGTCTAGTCACCCGCAGTGTCGGCAACACAAAATCACGTAATTAATTTTTCGCGATCAGTGTCTGGATCAAGCGCCCAGGCTTAAACCGTGACAAATTTCATCATGCTTGGAGTTCTCGTTTCCCTATTCAAAGTAATCTAGCTTTTCTCGAGAAAACGAGCATTGTTTTTGTAATTATAGAGCATTATTTCTGTTGGTTTTACCAAGTTAAATTATCCAAAATTTGGACGTTTGTATTTTTTAGAGAGGTTTTTTTTCTTAATGATTGTCACCAAGGATGGAATGAAATAAACTTTTTTAGTTAATGAATTTAATTAAATTTGGAGGTTCAGTCTATCGAGACATATAATAGTTCGTAATAATAAACAAATCAAGTAAAGTTAATATTTTTTACTCAAATTTAAATTAAGGAATTTTAATCTTAACAGGTTTTATTGTTAATTTTTTTTTCGAAAATAAAATATCAGTTTGACGCGAACTCATTAAAATTCATCTCTAAAAAAAGTACGTGAGCCTTCTTCATGAGTTGAAAAATGATGCTGTAACTCCAAATATTTTTTTGATTTTATTTTTATGTGTGAGCATTCATTAACTATTTAGGTTACCGCAGTAACGATGATGTGTTGGGTAACTAATTTTATAATAATAGATAATTCAGCGTAATAGCATAAAATAAATAAATATTTAAAAATTTAGGGTAATCAATATTTAGCTTTACTTTCTAACCTACTAGCTTTTTATTAATATGCAGGATCAACAAGGTTGTACAATCGACGCTCGAAAAAAACTTTTTATAAATAGTGTCAAGTAACGTAACTTTGCTTCCCCATAGCTTAATTTGCCCTCTATAAGTTTTAATGATTGAATGAGATTAAAATAAACTCAAAGAAAAAATATTTGTAAGTTTTTAAGGATTTGAAAAATTAAAACGTTATTTTAAAATTTCTCTTGAACTTGTTAAACTTTTAAAATTATGAAATGTTTAGTAAACTAAAAGGTTTATTAGATATTAAATTAACAACCAATCAATTTATTTATTATCGTTATCTATTTATCAATTTACTGTTATAATAAACTGAATAATAAGATGTTAAACTTATGTTGTTAAGTTAAATAATAAGATGTTAAATGTACTCTTATGGTGTTATCACAAACATTAACAGAAAAAGTAGAACTTCTTTCCAACGACTCCTGTTGTAGCAACTTACTTTCGGTACACCGACGGGTGATAATAGTATTGTTTTTCTTCTAGTAGTAATGATAGTATTCCCAATAACGCATACTTTCGTTATAACAACCTCAGAATGACCGACCGTCTTATTAGAAGGTATCGCTTTATCAAAGTTCTATTATAAGGAAACTTTTCTAAAAACATAACACAAAAAAAGTCTATTATATTAAAATATTCCTTCAAGATCAGATTTTGATAAAACTCATTCAGAGGAAACTGTAAAGCAGGTTATATTAAATTATGCGGTTATATCAATATATCTCTCTTGTGATCTAATTAATGCATTTATGCAACTTCTGAAAAATACTATTTTTAAGAGTTTATCACGTAAGAAAAATAAAATGGTTAACTGGATATTATGTTAAACGCTTGAATTATTATACAGGGTTTCCCACGATAAGTGTCCACGAGAAGTGGCCCAACCCCTTTAACTTTTGAACCCCTACAGATATAGTCATGAAAGTGGGGTCTAGGTATAGTAATATGACCATGCTCTATCCCAGGGATGGCAAACCTTTTTCGATCAGTGTGCCATTTATATTACGGTTTATGATTTTCAAGTGTCAAGTGTGCCACTTGTTATTTTTTTAATAAATTATCTTTAACCCTTCACTGCACGATTTTTTTGTTTCTTTTGAAAAAAATAATTTAATATCTTCTAACAGCCACGAATACAGGAAAAATATTTAAAAAATTCCAGACTTAATTTTTCATTAAGATATATGGTTTTTTTATGGTATGGCACAAACCTAAAAACATGATTTACAGCTGGTGTAATAATTGTATTTACGAAAAATCAATTTAAATAAGAAGTATATGTTGTGTATATAAATGTCACTTAATTTACCAAGCGATATTTTCAAGATTTACTGGTAAAAAAAAGATCAATCAAAATCTTTGATTCCATACAAAATGGATGCAACTGTTATGGAGACATAAAAACTTAATAATCAGTGAGAAACTGCCATCTAGATCCACACTGAGTAGTTAATATTATATATATGTATGTTCTAGATGGGGCACAAAACTCAGATAACTTAAATTTAACGCATGTGGGAAAATTTAGGAGTTTTATTGGTATGTGCCGAATTCGGCACACCGTGCAGTGAAGGGTTAAACCCTTGGAATATGAAGTCCTCCTTTGAGGGTCGATAGTTTAGAACACGAGTTTCTAACTTAAAGTGCTCAAGTGGTGAGTGGTGGGCCGTAAAGTCTGTGGTGTATATAGAAATTTATTTCGGGAGGGGCCAAAAATTATTCCTCAGTCCCTCCCATGCTCTTTAATAGGTTTAATGCAGATTTTTAGTACATTTTTGGTAGAATTTGCATTTTCTAGAATTTAATCTAAGAAAAAATGTTAATAATGAAGTTCCAAGTAAAGGGGGTCTGGGGGTCCTCCCCAGATAATTTTTGGAAATTTGACCCTAAAAACAGGGTTTTGAACAAGTTTTTGGTGCATCTAAGTCCGAATGTCGGACATTTTTAGGTAGGATTTTAATTTTCATGAGTATTTTAAAAAAAAGTTTGAAGTAGAAAAGGGTGGTTTGGGGAAAAAATATTTGAAAATTTTACCCGATGAAACTGGGTTTTAACTTGTTTTGGTATACCTTGTCCGAATTTCAGAGGGGGGCAGGGCCCCTTATCCCCCGTATATGCCCCCTTTTGCGTAAAGTAATCAGGCTCCTTTTGCATCCATGATTTTGTTTTCTAACGGCTTAATGTCACTTTCCTTATTAAGTAGGCTGCTGGGATTTGCTTACCTTGCTGACAAAAGGGGAGTAGGGAGTCCAAAATGACCAAGAAAATGTTGTTACGTAATATTTGAACGGCCCAACGGCACCTAAGAGGTGAGTGAGGGGTTCGGGGGTCCTCCCCCGAAAATGTTTTGAATTTCAGCTAGCTAAAAAGTGTTCTGAATCTGGTTTTGGGGAGTTTTCAGGTAGTATGAAATATCTGGTTTGGTACTAAAGTTTTTTTGTGTCATTTTTAGTGAATGTCGCGTGCCACCGAAATACCGGTCGCGTGCCACCCAGTGGCACGCGTGCCATAGGTTCGCCATCCCTGCTCTATCCGATGAGATAACTTTCAACGCCCTCTAGCGGAAAATTTAAGAGTTATAATTTTTATTTTAACTATCTGATGTATGCGAAAAAAGTTAATGACTAAGTTGTAGAGCAGTATCGATTTAGTAGGAAAAGACACCTTAAGCAGAAAAATATCTTGAATAAAACCCCTTAAACGCACGCTCAATAAGGTTGAAATTAGGTAGATTTTACTTCTTAAAACGCTCCTCACAAGGCGAAAATGAGAAATTTTTATTTTTATGACTTAAGTAAATGACTAAAAGTATTATTAGTTCATTAAATTGAAAATTTCTCATTTTTGTCTCGTGAGGAGCGTTTTAAAACGTAAAATCTACTTAAATTCAATCTAATTGAGCGTGCGTTTTAGGGATTTTATTCAAGATATTTTTCTGCTTAAGGTGTCTTTTCCTACTGAATCGATGCTGCTCTACAGCTTAGTAGTTGACTTTTTTCACATACCTCACATAGTTTTCAAAATAAAAATTATAACTCCTAAAGTTTCTGCTAGAGGGTGTTGAAACTTATCTCATGGGATAGAGCATGGTCACTTTACTATCCCTATACCCCACTTTCATGACTATATATCTGTAGGGGTTCAAAAGTTAAGGGGTTGGGCCACTTCTCGTGGGACACCCTGTTTATTATGGTGTGTGTGTTTTCTCATGATTAAATATTAATGTGCTAGTGCAAGTCTTCAAATAGTTACGATCGTTATTGGATAATGATTACAATTTTTAGCAAGATTTTTTTACAAATGCATTTTCCTTTAACACAGAAACTAGTTTGTTTTATCTTAGGAAAAAGGGGGGTTAATTTGTGCTTCATGTATATGTTTTTACTTATGATTACATAGTTTATTTATTTTTTACTATAAGTAACACGACTCTATATTCTTTGTTAACAACTAAAAGTACTCATAAACGAAAGCTTTTGTCCTTTAAGAAATAATGATGCCAGTAGAATAGTATTAAAAAATGTAGCGTGGGCGACGAGGAAGAGATCACTATCGTAAACGAAACAACAATTTATTAAAAACAACTTGCAAAAAGTTAAAAAAATCTTCTTAAAACATTTAAATCTTCTTAAAACATTTAAATCTTCTTAAAACACTTTAAAAAGCGATCGCAATGTGGATCGATCCTCGACGACATTCCTCGATTGCAGACACTCCGGAGTTGATCCTCAGGGCCACCAGTTGACGTTTCTCTGTCGCCGCTCAGCCAACGTTCATCTAACGGAGCTCAAACGACGCTCATCTATCGGTGCTCGACCTGGCTCGACGTCTGTCTGCTTCCTGACGATCTGTCGAAAGGATCTTGCTCGCTGGCTTTTATTATCGCTTTTATCGTGACGTCATCTATCACGGCTGCTCCTCTTCTTTATACAAGGCACTCTGAAGCGGGCTGGCTTTCTGGAAGTGAACCCATAACCCCCATTCTACAAAAATGTATGCAATTCGTATTTTTAGTCCGACTGCCACGAGAAAATCTTTTGACGACGTACAGTATTGTAGCTGCTGCTATGGAAACGGATTTTTCCACTCAATTGTGGGGTGATGGTAATTCATAAAAGCTGAAAAACCGTTTTGTGCGAAATCTGTATAGATTTGAACATATTTTCAAAGTTTTGTTTTTTCTTCAAAGTGCTTTTCGTGGTGGTCCCACTATAAAAATACTACTTTTAAAAATACAAAAATCGAATGCCCCCTTTAAGTTATAACATTAAAATTTTTTGTTTATTTTTTTATCCAAGGATTCAACTTGAAAAAATAGTGTACTATTTGAAGTTGGTCGTGTCAGAAACTTGCTTGGTTGAAAAAACCCTTAATATCCCATTATGGATTGAGTAGATCGAATCAATATGAAATCTTCACCAAACACCCCAGCGCTAAAGCACCTGTTGCCCGGTGAATCTAGCCTTTTAATTAACCCCACAATACCCTACATTACCTACAAGCGTAGAATTGTTCCTAATAGCTTCAGAAGAGGGCCGATCTGTGGGTCCGAAAATCCTGTGGTTGGTCGTGGAGCAGTTTACCATGGCTCCAGGTCATCTGGAGATTATTTCCTTCCCCTTCAGAGGCATGGCAAAATTGTGGTGGGGGTGATAGATTGTGGAGGTATCTATTATCCGAGGCTTAAGTCGGACTCCTGCCATTCCTGGGCCCCACTTTCTCAGGAGCCGCACCTCCTTTGCCTTAAATCCTGTACACTTTGCGAATGGAAGCTTGGATATTCCAAGTGGAATAAGAAACAACAACAACCTTCAGAAGAGCCAGAAGCTGTGCTTAATCAACCTTTACCGCATGATTGTCGGATGGTAAAGGATATTTGCCGGCTTAGCTGATTTCGTTGAAGAACTTCTAAAAATCCTTTGCTAGGGAAGAGACTTTCGGGTTGCTATTAATCTGCTTTGCCCGCCCTGCTATTCATCGTGCTCTGCCCGGATACCCGATTAATCAAGGTCTTCACGGCCTCGTTACCAGAACCGGGCAAAATAAGCGAAGTTTGGGTTGGGTGTTCTCTAGCAGGGATATTTTGTGAAGAGTTTTGTGTGGGGATAGTGGCTGCAAGTGAGGCTTGTTTGATATGATAACGGTGATACCGATGGTGTGACAGTAAAACAAGTAAAACAGTTGATATTCTAAAGGCGAATGTCTTTGATTGCAAATTAACAAAGAGGGACGGTTAAGAAAGGTGAAACACTACCGAAAGTAAATAAACACAAAACTATTATAAGATTATAAAGATTCGTTGGAGTATTTAGTGAAAAATTAAAAAGCAACGCTTTTAATCCGTCAAATATACCTACTTAATTGTTGTTGATGCAAAAAGGGAAACAAAGTTTTTTAGAATGATTTACGAAATGAGATCTTAATATGAAACGTCCTATTTTTTATTTTTAAACTGTCTGATATCTCATGTTAGACTATTTCTCTTTTCAAACAATTAAATTTGTAGGTGTTATATTTGATTTTTCTGTTTAAAGTATATAAAGATGAAAATAGTAGAGAGATTACCATTTTGTGCTCTTAAATTTATCCATTCATTGTTTTAAATGTTATTGGTAAGAATGAAAAAATATAATAACTTCCTCACAGGCAAATAGTCTTTAAATTGAGTGTATGTATTTGACGTAAAGTATTTTATTTAATTTCCCCGTTTTTCATAGCATATTAAAGTATCTTTTTTCTTTATTTGTGTTTTAAATTAAGAAAAACACAAGACTCAAGGGAAATAAATTTTAAACCACTAGTTTCATTCGAATACATCATTTTAGATTAGATAGGTTTTTAAACAGACACGTACGCATACCGGTATTTATTTTTATTACTGCAAAACTTAACAAAAGTCTTACAGGTGTGAAAGCCCAGTCAATATCTGCCTCAAAGGGGAAAAATACCCGATTCATTCCTATCCTCAAAACTTCTTCGAGTAGCTCGAGGAAAAGGAAGCAATCTAAACTCGTAGAAAAACCCATTCCCGTGAACACAAGCGTCTTTAACGTTCTCCTACAGGGTTGTCATAGAATTGGAATCCGTGACAGTTTCTTTGCTGGTAGTTTCCATTTGCGTGGTTTCACAAGTGTAAGGGAGTATGAATTCTTTGTTTAGTGCGCACTTTTCAGTTCTTAGGAAGAGTTGCTTCTTAAAAACCCCTCGCGAAGAGCGCAAGGAATCCTTTCATGGCAATGTTAGAACGAGTGGGCGCTAAGAATGACCCTGGAGGAGGCATTTAGAGGTATTAATGAGACAGTTGGGAGCATAGAGTTTTTATTTCTCATAGTTTTGAGGAGTAAAATCATCTTTTCCTTTGTAGTGTTTGTGAGATGGGGTGTGGAAAAATGTTTTTAGTTTTTGATCCGGTTGTAGAAGGGGGTATGAGAAAATGTTATTGGTTAGGGTTTAATACTAGACAGAGTGCTGGGATG
Organism: Tetragnatha versicolor; assembly: GCA_024610705.1. Taxonomy (NCBI): domain Eukaryota; kingdom Metazoa; phylum Arthropoda; class Arachnida; order Araneae; family Tetragnathidae; genus Tetragnatha; species Tetragnatha versicolor. Next base: position 37,091,585 of record JANDEH010000009.1, on the reverse strand, counting down.
TTGTTTTTTTTGAGTTGTGAAGTTAGTAGATTGTTTAATTACTTGACAATTTCCGCAAAATGGGTTATAAAGTTTAAATAAAACCATGATTACTGGGAATGTTAAATATAAAATACCTAGAGTAGAAATATGACAAGTTCGGAATATTATCTGACAGAGTAATATAATAAGTATTTGATTAGAAATCATTTATCAATTTGATTTATTAAAGAAATATCTTAACCCTTTAATGTCGATGTTTGTTTAAGAAATTTTATGTGATAGTGATATAAAACGTATTATTATACTACAGAACACGAGAGTTTATTTAAAGTTCTATAATTATGAAACTAATAAGAACGTTTACTAATAAAAGTGTAAGTAGTTTAATTTAGGTGACAGAAAGATAGATATTGCACTACAAAAAAAACCACTATTTTCATTGTACATGAGACATAAAAGTGCTAAAACAAGCGAAATACCCTTTTAATAAACTTAAAGTGATGAAAAAAATAACAAACATCGATTTACATAAGAGAGATTCATTTCTTGTTTTAGAGAGTTTCAAATTATGTTTACTCACTAAAAATATTAACAAGATAAAATTGTCATAGATATGTTACGGGCAAAGTGATTAATTGGGCATTATTAATAATACCCGAAGGGGAGGCAGGCAAAGTGATAAACTTCATTGATAAATGTCATTGAATTTATCACATTGCCCTCCTCCACTTCGGGCATTATTAATAATGCCCGATTTAACATATTGCCCGTAACAAATATACTGTATTATGCTGAATCCAATTTACTTGGGGAAGCCACGAACTCACACTTTTCACATGACATCTCAACATAAAGCATATGAAGCCTTAGAGCTAAGCACGCATCAAGTTCGTTCGTTTCAACGAATCATTATTATTAGAATCTACAATGCGAGTGAAAATTAAGTGTGTTTGAAAGAATCGCGTATTACTTCATTATTTTTAGCAATGTTATTTGGAAACAGTAAAGAGAGAGAGAGAGAAGAAACGTGTATGATGAATATCAAGACTTGGTCTGAGAATCTTCAAAAAAAAGTGTGTGATAATAATTATTTTTGTTTATTCTCCTATCCCATGTGCACTCGTAAAAATAATTCGAAAAAGCAATCCTTTCTTTAGCTAAAGTCACATTATTTGATGTACGTAATCTCTTTATGACAAAAAACTTCTCGGGGGAATAATGTAATTCACCGTTACTCTCGCTTGAATGTGACAATTTTTTCCCACTTTAATTATTCTCTTGAATAGCTTTCGTTTTTATCTTTCAATAGGCTTAATACGTCATGAAAGTCAGTCATAAAAAAGAAAAGCGCTATTCTTTTAATTCCGTGAGATTGCTGTTTTAATGCCTCGCTTAAAAGTCGGGATTTTTCGCTTTGTGCAAAAATCTTTCATTTCAATTGCCCGGAATTTCCCTTTGTCGATTGATGACGCTTTTAAAAAATGCTTTTTATGAAGATCTTTATCGGTGATCAACTCTTCATGATTGTTTGTGTTATTTGTCTCATTTTAGGGACATGACTTTGGGTAGCTACTGATTGTTTACGTTTTTAAATTGTAATGTAATAGGAAAAAGACCAATTAGAAAACTGTGCAACTTGAACTCCCCATCGATTTCTGACATTCTGATCAGTTCACAGTAATTGTCTTGAAATCTTGCATTTCCTTCTGATTTAACGAGTTTTCTGTAGTACGAAGTGGATCTGCCATTAGAGTGATATTCAAAACTTGTATTTCAAAGATGTTACCAAAAACTCTTACTACTATTTAGCGTCAGATGCTTTTGGTTGAAATTTAAATACACTTTTGTAATGCAAGTAATCTTAATAATTTAATCCATTTTTAATTTCATATTTATTTACGATAAAGCATTATAAAAGCAGTTTGCATGTGCCTGTGTTAACATGGAAATTGAAAAACGTACGAATACGAAGTAAGATAATTCTAAAGTACCTATCCTAAGTATAGTAAAAGTAAAGAAACACACTGTATATCTTTTTTGTATTCCCTTTATTTTTTTATTTGGTAGGGAAGAGTAGCTTAAAGCGGGTATGCTAACTTTGAATGCTCAAAAATGATATTTGTTGTTTGGTTAAAATTACAAATTTGATTTTAAATGATAGGTGAGTTAGCGAACTATAAAATAAAAGTGCATAATAACGTCGGATTAAACCAAATAAAAATTTATTAATGAAAACGAAATATTCGTCAAAAATAAAGATTGTTGAATAAGGTGCCTAAAGCGGGTAACCCATTAGGGGCAAAGTGGATAAGCACTACAAAAAAGACCAATTTTAACACAACTTAGTATTTTTAAAAATTTATGTTGAGAATATGGACGGATATAGAAGGAAGACCAAGGGGGTCAAGCTAGATACTTTCCATGAACCCCCGTAAATCCGCTAATGTTTGAGACCTTATTTACGTACCTAACTATCATGAAAAATTATTTTCGTGTTATCTCTCATTGAGTATAGCTACCCGCTTTGCCCTATACCCGCTATGCCCTAAAGCTCCTTTCTTACTTTAAGGGGGTAAAACCTCAAAAATATTAAAAAAAACTCTGGTTCTTTTACAGTGTTTTAAAGTTAGATAGTATCAACGTAATATAAAATTATCAACAGCATGGTAAATGTACTAATTTTTGACTATTCAAATCGTAATTTTTTAAAAACAGAATCCACATTTTTTCATATTGCTCCTAGTTACTTCATATTACAAATCTTATGTTCTATCAGAGTTGACGTGGTATAAGCTAATATTTAACTTTTGAAATGTTATTGATAAATAAAGTAGTATCAAATTGAAATTTCTTGCCTTAAAAAATTTAAATCAATTCGAATTGATGATAATGTTTTTCAATTTTCTTTATTGAGGAAATTAAAAATGCAAGACTTTATTAAGTATCAAGGAGATAGCAAAATTATTTGAAGCAAAAACCCCTAAATATTATTGTTTATCATTAAACATGATTTTTATTGCTTTTTAAAGTTTTAGGCCAATCAATGAATTACTATTTATTCCTATGATTTTTTTGAATTACCACTTGAAAAACAACCAGACATTTTTAGATAGTACTGACTTTACAAATTTCTCACAAGTCAGTATTTAATCTGTATAAGTATTAAGTCTGTATCTAATTTGTATGATGTACTTAAAATACATAAAGGATGAGATATAATTGAAAAACTGCCAACGCGTATGGTCCTTGCATTAATACAGTAAAACAACGAATTAAACAATGAAATATTGAAATGTAATTTATTAACTTAAAATGGATTTTTGTCTGTTTCAATTTTCTTAAACATCTTGAAATTAACGATTTAAAAAATCTGTGTACATAAGCCAGTAAGTTAGGAAGTAATTTAATAGAGATTTATAGTGTTACTTAAAATATTATTATTAGGCATGTATAAAAATGTGACTGCCAAAATTGACTAAGAGGAAGACTTAAACTTTAGGTTTGTTTTTCTGAAAGCGATCAGGATCAGGTTAAACTGGAAATTTGAATAGTAGAGTTATACTATAAACTCAAACAATATCAAACCTCAATCTACACACTGCGAGAATATTGACCTACATAGGCACGCTTCACAGTGCAGATATCCACTTAATTAGACTTGTAGCGGTGACAACAAGCTGCATTCCAAAGCGTTAATTCTTCCTTCTCTTGCGGAATGATCCTTTCCAAAGAATCACACTCACGGCGAGGATCCCACAAAACTCGGAAGAAGCTTCATATTTTTCAAATATGCGCCGAATTCTCCTTGACGGGACCGCTCGAGGCAAAAATAGGATTTCAAATGAATCCAGTTATGAGATCGCTCTCACCCACTGTGGAAGGAATTTCCAACTTAATCTTGCTGATACGTTCCTTTTGCAAGGCGCTATTTTAAACACGCGCACTCCATCAAGATGCATTGAAATATGGCCTTGATGTGGAATGCAGGGAGAAGGAATGGTATCAAATATGTTAATGGGGAATGCTTCATTGCACTCACTTAACGTTGGCTCTTTGTTTGGTGATCATGCATTGAGGATTCTAAATTAAAATCTACTCAGTTGTTCAGGGAGATTCGACGACCGCCTGTTTTCGTAAATGTTGGGCATAGACCCAAAGTTCCAGCTGCAAAATGGCACGGTGACCAATTCAACTGTATAAGTTGCAACTTCGATGAACGTAAGTGAGTGAACGTAAGCGAATGAGCGTAACGTAATGAGCGATGAACGTAAGCGAATGAGACATCTCCGCAATGCCTGCATCTATCTCTATACTTTCAAAGTTTACTCATGCAGTATAATCTCGATATCTCGAGGACCGAAAATAAAATAGCGATTTATTTTCGATTTATCAGAGGTCTAGGGTGCCACTTTTATGCCTATAATATCTGTAAGTGTTATAAAGTTAATATAGCATTAGTACGAACTTTGAATTTTCTTATTAGATATTAAAACTTGGGGGTTATATTCGAATTTGCCTGTGTATATTTAGCTTGGTTGAATGAACTGAGTATTGTTTTTATTTTGTAATACAACTTAATCTATATTTTATAACTTAAGCACTACACTGAAAAAAAAGATCTTGTCATCCTTTAAACTTCAACTTTTTTGTAGCTAAACGGTACGCACGAAAACAATTTTTGCTTGTACCACAAAAAATTGTAAAACAATTGCTTTTTAAAAAAAAGAAAGTAAGTACATTCTTTAAGAGAAAGATCAATATTGAAAATATCTTTGTAAGGTAACTAACTATCTCCTGTAAATTTTTCTCAAGTACTTCGTAAACAATAACAGCACAACCAAAAATGAATACCAGAAGAATACTTCAATCAATAGTATACCTTCGCGAACAAGGGGTCTTTATATGAAAGGTAATCATCTTTTGGCTTGCTGTTTCAAGGCAACTTTCAAGTCTCAACTGCATTGAGGGGGAGGTTTAAGCCTTTATTCTCCATTAATGAGAAATCTGAATAAAGCCAGCTTTGGGCAACTGACGGGGAAATAAAAATTCTCCCCCATGGCCTACTTACTGGGGACTTGGAACAAATTAATCCACCAGGGCCGGGATATTTGTTTGTTCATGACCGCTAAATCAAAATGCTAATGTTGAATACATTTTAATTTCCTTTTCGATCTAATTGCTTTTCTATTAGAGGTGTCATTAAGCATTTAATCTCCTCATCTGACGGGGAGTATCTCCGACTGCTCTGCCTAATAAGGTCGGCCAATCTACCTCGTCCTTTAAGGCTCCCTCTTCCTGTGTGAGCGCTATCTTATTTAATGGCGAGCCTTAAATGGGATTTCCCCGAAATAGGTCATTCAAAAAGGGAATATTTTAGAGCCTCAAAAGATAAAGCCTTTGCCCGGCGTACACTACAATGCGGGTCCTCATAGATTCATTATTTGCGTAATTAGAGAAATCGGAAGTCGTAGTTCTTCTGAACTCTGGGTGATAATTACGAGGCAGGTAGAGGAAATTATAAAACAGTTTAGGGGTTACCTATAGCGCATAGAGTAGTAATAAGTTGAGGGAGCGCTTTGGCGTTTTTTGTTACTGTAAGGTATCACAGTCTTGAAAATTAATTATTTTGTGCACTTAAGATGCCTGATAGTATCATTAAAATAAAAACTTAAGATACTTGTATTGAGCCATATTATGAGATAAAACTCCTAAATTTTGTTCAAATTCTTGTTATATATTTAAATTTTGCTAAGGAATTATTTCTCAGGAATAATTAAAATTTTATTTTAGGTTAGTGAAATTGGTACTTATATACTATCAAATAAGTTACTCTTTCAATACTTAAAGTATACGCGCGTTAAACCTTGATAACTAAATTTTAAACTTTTGGATTTATAAAGGTATAGAGTACGTATATAAAACTGAAATATCTTATTGGTATCAATACCATATAGTAGAAACTGTTTTTAAATCACATTTTATAAATGATATCAATTTTCGTACAAAATTTATAAGAAATTTGTTTCTGAAGAAAACTATTAAATACAGGAAAAAAAATTTCTTCCCTAAAAATACATTTGTTTTTACTTCAGAGTAAATTTCTCAGTAGTGTTTGAAAGGGTACGCAAGAATTCTACCCCCTTAGAAAACACATGAGAAAACAAAAATGAAATTTTTCTTCTAATTTATCTTCATATAGAAACTTTCCTTCCTGAGGAATAATTCCAAGAGTTTCAAATGGAGTGAAGCATTCAAAATAAGGGTCTCGTGTTGTATGCATTAATTCCCCAATCTTTTATTATCTAAAGTGCTTCTACTCCCATCCAGATAAAAAGTGAAATATTTATTATAGAAGATCCGTACGCGTTGGATACTTTCCCCAAAGAATCTTGTCTGTTCAAGTACGCTTTGAAAATAAATGCTTCATTTAACTGCTCTTCGCTTTCGGAATGACGGCCATCTTTAAATGATTCGATATGCTTAACGCATCCGCTCTGTAGATTAAGCTAGAAATTGCATTTAGATCAGACGTTTTGTATCTACTGGAATACATATTTGGATGGAGTGTCTTATTGTAGCTGCTGATTGAAAAGTTTGCTGAATAGAATTGGGGTATCCTAGTAGATGTTGTTTCTTAAAATACTTGTTTTTGTTCGCCTCGTAACCTTTTTCGATAGTTTCATTTTGGATGAAATTTCAGTCCTTAAAAGATTCATTTATTGAAAAGAGTAGTTTCATAAAGTACTTATCTACTCTCATGGCTCAGTGTTTAATTGAGGGTTATTTCTTCGTGTTGAAATATTGAAAGCTAATTCCCTAAATAAGATAATTTGTATGAGGAATTGAGAACTTTCTTAACCTATATATGCATTTCTTCATTAAAATCTCTTGTGGCGAATGCAATTGATATTTTTTTCTAATCTCTAGTTAATTGAATTTTTTTGACATTTTAAGGCATTTGATTCCAAAGTTGTTTAGTCTCAACTGTTCGTTAAACACACAGCGTTAAGTACTAAAATTGTTTTGAATTATAATGACTGGATGAAGATGTTTTTTATTTAAACTCTTTTGGCATAGTGTATATGTTCACCAATTATCTTCAATATATTGGTAGTAAAATAACTAAACAACGAGTCATCCTCGAAGAGTATAGTACACTGTTAAAAAACCAGTTCAACCTTTCACCAGTTTGTGGTGAAAGGTTGTAGTTCAAACTGGTTCAAACTTAGCTGCAACCTAGGTTTGGTAACAGGTTTCACCAAGTTTTCGGAACTTTCACGAGTGAAATCCGGTGCCTTAACTAGAGAAAGCACGAAAACTTGGTGAAACCTTTTACCGAACCTAGGTTGCAGCTAAATTTGAACCAGTTTGTGGCGAAAGGTTGAACTATTTTTAACAGTGTAATATTTTGTTTAATTATATTAGAACTGATATAAAGAATCTTTCGATCTCAATTCAGTTCTTTCATTGACCTTCACCTTTAATAAATAATATTGATATAAAAATAAACTGGAAATTTTTAGGGAATTTATAAGTTATTCTTTAGTTAGGTCGTAAAATACAATCAAATTATTCTACTAGTACAATCTGTATTTAAAATCTTAACCCACTGGGCACCAGAACAGCAAAAAAGTGAAAACTTTTTTCTTCTTCTCAATACATCCAAAATGCCCCTATAATTTGTCTGGAATTTTTTTCTTGTGTGCACTCCTTCCTAGTTATTTTTATGATCCTCATATGAGGCCATATTTTTTCATTTTAACAGAAAATACTTATTTTAGTGCTTATTAAAAGACATGGTCATAATACTAGAAGGTTACGAAATAAGAAAATATCTACCAACCTATAAAAAATTTTCTATATAAGCTAGTATCTAGCTAGTATTTTCTCTTCACAAGCATCTCAGCTTAAAATGTAAACATTGAGGTATAAATAATCTTGCTTCCATTTAGGAACGAATTCAGAAACCATGTAGAAGTCTCATATGTGATCTACATGAATCAGTGAAGTCACTGATGAAAAGAAAACATATTTGCTTGTTTACATCATACCAAAATTGAGCTCATAAGTAGGAGCCTCATATGAGGCCCAGTGTGGCGAGAGGGTTAAACTAGACTTAAACTGATAAAATTAAATAAGGAATGGAAAAAGTTTTGAAATGGGTTTGTGAGTTTGTTCTCTCAATGTAATTAATAACATTCATTTAAAAATATTACTAATATTCGTGCGAAGTAACTATGAAGATCGTAATTATCGAAGTCAATTAAACATTTTTAGTAAAAGCTATTGAAATATCCATATAAAATTATTTTTGAAGCAAAACTATTTACTTTCATTATAATTTGTGTACTCTAAAAAATTCATGTAAATGTGAAATTACCTTTTTATAAAAATATATCTTCAATTAAATCAGAATAAATAATTAGAAGACTTTTACTGTTTAAACAAGCTGCAGACTATTTATGAATTAAATATTTAAACAGTATTGTGGTATATATAGGACCTATAACTGTCTAAATTATATTAAAGCAATTCACATTCTCAAGTATTTTCAGAGAAGATACCCATATGCTCATTACAAAATGTTATGCAAATTTGTTGTTCTCTCGCAACCAATCAACATATTTCAGTAGAGTAAAAATTTAGGAAATGATAGCAGAACATAAAATTCTTCATTCATATACTAGTGTATGAGTAGAAAAGAAATTTTGAATAATTTTTGGAAATTCCCTCTTAGCATTCACAAAACCTCTGCATATGTCCATGAATTGAAATACACCCGACTTATTTAAAAAGCGCATTCATCCTCTTCAAAATAATTAGGTCATTAAAATCTTGATAATCGACAGTTTTAGACGAGTAATAACTTCTGCTCTCCTGGCAACATCCTCAAACAGCTTCACGTAAAGCATAACTCATAATGCATTTTAGCGGACCAGACAATCCCATTTGATTAGAGCCTAGCAATTAATATCGGGCTGTCCACAGTATTCGTTGTCTACCTTCAGACCATGACAACTCACCGAGCCCTTTTCGGTTTTCTTATTTTCCGATATAGATCTCTGCCACATTAATGACTCTACTTTAGTCAGTACTGTTGTGTCCTTTTCTTTCTGGATCTCCGGAGAGGAAATGGTGTGTGATCCAAAATGGGATTGACAAGTCCCCTCGGGTAGGACGAGAAATAATGATCTAGACCATTTGGATCCCTCTTCAGGACTGCTAAATATGATGCACACGAAGCAGTGGAAGTCGCTGATTGTTTGGGAAGTATACGTTTTTTTATGTATCACCGCGAGTTTCTTGACGGTTGCAATGAAGGTTTTTGACTAAACAAAGCTTTTTAAAGAGGATAGTCGTTGTTTGGATGATCAGTTATTAAGAAAGATGTTTGGTTTCTTGAAAATTGTTTCAGTCTTTTGAATTGATTTTCGTTCGTTTCGAGAAAATGGTTATGAGCTGCAGATTTTAAATTATAGTTATTTTGAAATAGTAAGTTTTGATAGGAGTTTTTTGTGTTTTAATATTTTAAGTATATGAAACTATATTCGTGACTGCTTCATTATTTAGAGCCAGTAATTCCTTTAATACATTATAATTTATAAGTTTTGATTGATAAGTTAAGTAAAAGCATTTTTAGCAAGTTAGTTTTATAGTTCGTATATGATTGCTGGGATAGTGTTTTGATATATTAGTAGTATTTTCAATGAAAACAATGATTTGAAATTATAAGTTATATTTTGTGATATTTTGAACCCTAATTTTATGATATCTCAGAATTCAACAATTATTCAGATGCAAATATGTGAGAAGAAATACTTTTATTGTTCACACAAAGTAAGCATTGATAAAAAATTGCTTAGAAGATAAGGAGAAAAGAGTAACAAGGAAACATAAAATCTTAATAATTATGCAAAACTCCTTATACGTATATTTTTGAATTTCCTTAAAAAATCCCTAAAAATAGATGAAAATAATGCAAAAATCTAGAAAGGTATTCGCTTCTATTTTATATAAACATTTTAAATGTCTCTCTTATTAGAAAAGATCGATTCCAATTAAAAAGATATTATCACGAGAAAAATATTACTGTTTTACTTTCGTTCGTTACTCCAACATATTCATAGAACCATACATTTTTTATTAGTTCTTAGTATCCAAAACAATTATTTCTTAAAAGAAAACAGCGTCATAACTTATAAATATGAGAGGGATATTCCATACTTTAATTGTTGATCTCAAGGATTCTTTCAACGATGAATAAACGATGATTCCTGCTTTCATGCAGATTGAAAAACTTTCCTTTTTCACATCTTTAAAACCTCGCGCCCACTATTATGTAAAAACCATTGCATGTATTGATTCTCATGAAAAGAATATAGATTCTCATAATGAAAAACGTCATCTCATTCATCAAGGTCAACCATCTTTGCAAAGAGATACGCTTTAGACTTTAGATTATTTCACATTAAAACAGGTCTATTCTCACAGAATAAAGCCATTTCCTTACAAAAAGAATGATTCCAAGTCCTACTTTCAACCCGTTAAGATTTCCTCCAAGTAGACCGCGACTACTCACAATTAAGTGTCGCCGCCTTATCGCCGCTTTACACGAGCGCGACTCCCAACAGTTGCCGCGGCGAAAGGCGATTTATTTCGTTTGAGGGTGACAGGGGCAAACAAACCCACAGCTGCTCCCTCATCAGCTGCGACGTGATCGCTCATATCTGCCTTTGAATTGGATCATGGCTCTTTCCACAGCTGAACCCACGGCTGAACCCTCGATGCGCTTTTATAGGGTGCGGTTGAAGGGGATGCGCGGGCTTTTAGACATGGGTATGAGGATTGTCATTGACTTTACAGGTCAAATATTGTTTTAGACAAGTAATTCACACATAAACCATAACAGTTTAAATTTATTTTTCTAGCACGTATATTTATGCGATTTGAACCTTGACGCATTTATTTTTTTTAGTTTTTCGGATAGCACTGAGTTGGAAGTCATAAAGGAGATGTGGTGGCCATCCCTAAAGACTATTTAACATTTAATTTTTAACAATTGTATTAAATTGAAGTAAACAATTGTAAATAAAAAACAGTAGGGCTTAAATTTAAAAAAAGTAAAGAATTTTTCGACACAAAAATTTGATACTTGAAAGTACTCAATGCTTTAGTATCAGTACAAGTTCATAAAGATATCTTATTTTTTCATCACGTTTAGTAGTAAAGAAAATGCTAGTTTGTTAATAACTTTGAAGTTTTTGATCTCAAAAACATTTAAATATCCTTAAATTTTTTTGCAAATATTAAACTAATAAATATTTTGTTTTGTGTTTTTTAGTTGAGGCTTGTGTTATTAGTTTTCTTATACGCTTACTTAATAACTGAATTTAAAATAATAAGCTTCTTTTGAATCGATTGAGAAGTTGTATCGTGGAAATCCTTATCTACAAACGCATGAGATGTTGTTAACTCACATAAGGTTTCAAAATATTCAAAAATTTAATGTCTAAAGCTCTATTTCCACCTAATACCAAAGATACAAAGTTGAATGTGTCAATCGTACACAATTCGTGAATCTTGGTATTGACACTTAAATAATGTAAGTTATCTCTGGGTTTTCCATTATACACTGAAATGAATGAAAGGCCTTATAAATACTTAAAATATGAATTAAATTAATTTATATAAACAATAAACATATGTTTAAAATTTAACGTCATGCAATTATAACCTAAATGGGTATTTAAATACAAAACTATCATAGAATAATATTATACTCAACCTACAATTACTGATGTACATGTGATATTTGGTAAGGTATTAAACATTACTCCTCCCCCCAGATACATACTAGATGTTCAATGGAGAATAGATATGTATGAGAATGAAATGAAATTCAGTGACTGAAATCTAAGATAGTGTTACGGAATCTGAGGTATCTGTGACAAAGGACTGAATGTACCTATTACATTTGCAAGGAGTAGGAATCATGCATGCATAATATGTACTGTGGTAATAGTGTATACAAGACTGTGCGAATTAGGAAATGATGATAATAATATGAATTATTACATTGTATTCATGCCTTAATTAGAAGAAATGTTTTTATGAACCAGAATTTTTTAAATATCATTTGTTATTACCAGAATTTAGTCTAGAAAGTCAAAGATTTGATTCTTAAATATTTATCCTTAGTACGGAATTACCTTCTACGTCTTCACCACTTCTAAGATGTTTTTATATTGTTTAGTTTTCCTCTCTTTTACAATGTGAATAAAGTTATTAGGATACTCTCTTATCAATAAAATCGTGAAATTAAAAGTGTGGCGATCTACTATTATTATTTTTTAAATTAACACGAAAAAATGTGTTGTAAATTTAATAAATTGTTTTTTTTAATACGTCCCGGAAATAAAACTTATATTGTAATTAAATCAACTGTATATTTTCCTAAATACAACTTTATAGTTGCAATTAATTTTTTTCAATTACAATAATGCTGTCAGGGAAATAAGTTTTTCTATTACAATAAATTCGGGCTCGGGAATTAATTCATTTTTTCCATTTTATTCAATAGTTTTACCTATAACTCCAATTAAATATTTTATTGTTGTAGTTAACACCTGACTTTTAGGAATAAAAACGTAAAAATTAAATTAAAGAATACAATCAGAACTTTTGTTCTACTTTTATTTCTTTATTCAACAAAAGCTATTAAGAAACAAAAAGTTCCCTTAAACAATAGAAAATTAAATCCTAAATAAGATTAAAACATTGTATCAAAAAGAGATATTAAGCTTTCTTGGGGAAAAACCAACATCGCATTATGAAAGATAATTCCTTACGATATAATACCTCTTTAAACCATCGCATGAACATTCCATTAATTCAAGTTCTCTTCATCGCAGAAGAGGAATTTGTCTTACAACCTCCTCTTAAGGAGGATTCATGAAAAATGAGAGACAATAGCCGTAAAGATATACCTAAAACAACCTATTAGCAATTCTAATGTTATGGATTATATTTAGTGGGTAACAGCGAGAGAGACAGAGAAATCCTTCAATAGAATTGCTGTTGAAGAGAATTTCTCATAAAGCATACTGTGTAGGGCGATAAGTATATTTTCCTGTAGATCGTGACTTTCCCTTTATGTTTTAGTGGATAGATGATTTTGGTTTCTAGTCATTCTTCACCTTATGTTGGGTTTTGAAAAGGACTTACCTTGGTTCATAAATGAATAATAGGTTTTATCAAGAGTTAATGGTGAAGTCAGTTGTTTTATACTTACTTTTGGTGTATTGTATTTACACTCAAACCTGTTTTGTGCGATTTTTTATTTGTGGGATCTTTTTTTGTGCAGTGTATGGAAATTTCAATCAATTGGGAACATAGAACAAATATCTTGTATATATGGCTACCGAGACATATACAAGGAGGGTCTAGTGAAACAACAGTCTTCGCCGACAACATGGTAACTGAAAAAAAGTCTACGGTGAGTATAGAAAAGGTTTCTCAATTCAGCTGTAGGGGGGATTGCGTTACGGTCCGAATATAACGAGGTTTCAATTTAGCTATGCTGAGGGATTTTCGCTACGGTCCTACGTGGGACTTTTTTTATGCGGTCCTTATTCACGGCATAAAAAGAATTTTTTAATTGTGCAGCGAAATCTATTTTTTATAGCTACTCGTGAAGTTTTATGCGAATTTTTTATGCGATCCTTATTCCTCGCACAGAAACAGATTTGACTGTATTTTCTTTTCTAAGTTGCAAATCATGCTGCAGTAAGTTTCCATGAAAATATTTGGAAATTATGTTTTAAGATTATTAAAATTAAACTAAAAGTTGCTATCAGTTAATAACTATGTGATGAAAAATTATCCTTTTTTAAAAGTTTGTAAAATTAGGATTAAAAATAATGTAAATAAATGAGACATACCAATTAATTATAATAAATGAAATGTCTTTGAAGAAATCTTGTATTATTTATAGATAACCTAAATGCAAATTCTTTAAAAGTAAAGCCTTATTTTTGGATTTATTACATAAGATATAAAGGGGTAACAAAACAGTATACTACAAAATCCTTATTAACAAATTTTTTTATTGCAATGAATGACTTTTATCCTAAAAACCGTCATTTTCAGCAATCTCCTGAAATCCCAATATTACTATTTTCATACATCTTCAACATGTGATTTTTGAAGTATTGATCCTATGGCATTAAAACTAAGCTGTATTCGAATTTAATGATTGATTTTTTAAATTGGAAGTCGCATTTCAGTTAATGAAAACTTGAAATTTTCAAAAATTTTAATGAATTTAATTTCTTATTAATTAGTTTTTTAACTCTTTATTTACCGCATTATGATTCGCTGCAATTTTTTTCGTGCAAATACTTTTTTTGAGTCACTAAATTGAAAATTAAGGGATATACATAAAAATAATAAAATAATCATCTTTGGAAAATTGAATCCGCTAGAGCCAATTACTTAAATTGATACTTTTGGGTACTGTCAGTACACGGAGTGCTAAAATATTCTCACAATACAAGAAAAAGCTTTTTTATCGCAGTAATAAGTCTTAAAAAATAATACACTTAACTTTTGACTTTAACTACTTTTTTGCGGGAACAAAAATGACAATCATGTGAATCCGATCGAAATGGTAGCTAAACTTACAACTTCAGTTAAATCTATTCGCATTTCCCGCTAAAATACTCATCATAGAACCTTCGCTGCTTTTTATCCTGGAAGAGGATAACTGAAAGAATGTTCCTGCAAATTATCGTCAATATATTCGCAAGGATGGTTATTCTATGTAATTTTAAAGTTGGCGGTACTTGTAAGTACCGTCGGTAAATAAAGGGTTAATAAGATATTCATACTTAATATAAATGCAGTTTATAGTTAAGAGTTTTACTCCAAAATGTAAATAACTAAAGAAACTGAATATCTTAAAGATTGAAGGGGATCATTATACCACTTAAAATATACCATGCTTTAACTTCAACTTACAAAGAAGGAAAAAATCCTGCTAAATATAAAGCTCTAGATACAAAAATAGTAACGGGTTTTACTCTTAACCACATAATACCTCTAGATTCTTAAAGCTCGTGGATTTCAATTTAAAAGGGGTTAAATAGAAAATTAAAAAAGAGGAAGAAAAAAATGACCCCTTTATTTCAACTTGATTGAAGGCTTTCGTAAGCTTAAAGTATATTACCATAAAGTAAGGATGCGCTTAAAGCGAAAAACTTAAAAGAGGGAAGCTAGCAGCGTGAGGGCTACTTTCAGAGACCAGTTCATAATTGCTCTCAATAAATAAATCGATTTTTTGTGAGTGCCTTTTATTTTTTAAAAGATCCAATTGTAAGACGCTTGCTTTATAGATTTATTAATCATGCAGCGTTTATGCAAAAGACTTAATTCTACTTTAAAGGAACCATTTGGCTTACCGCCAAAAACAAGAAACATTATGGTTTTAGAGGAAGGCCCATTTTAATTGCTGTGTTTCTCAGCTTTTGCACCTTCTCCGTAAGAAAATAAGAGAGAGTATGTATTAAAAGAGTTCGTTTCGAGGGAATTGGAAGCTCATATTCGAAGAGACGGATATGAGATCTTAATTTGAATGAGAAGAGACTCCCCAATTTCTCAGAACGCTTCGAAAGTGAAGTATGACAAATAATTTAAGGACGAATTAGTATTCAGAAGGATGTGAGAGTGAAGAAAGTCAAAGGAGTAGGGGGGGAATAATTTTCGCATTATCATTGAGTTTAATTGAAAAAAGATTTATGCTTTTAATCTCTAGTGTTTTAATTCTTTTAAACTTGCGTAGACGAAATTGACTTCTCCTTATTTGCTAATACATCAGCTTCGTTCTTTCACATTCAATATTTAGTTTTCAAATTTTCAATTGGTGTGGTGGAGACTTAATTATAGGGAGAGTAGCTCAAAGGGGATTTGCTAACTTTGAAACTCAAAAATCTTATGTGAGAAAACTCCAGCTCTCAAGCGTCTTCTCCAACCGTGGACCGGTTTCGCCCTTGTTAGGGCTCATCAGCACGGTATAGGAAGGTATAGGTCGCCCTAACAAGGGCGAAACCGGTCCACGGTTGGAGACGAGGCTTGAGAGCTTGAGTTTTCTCACATATTCCTCTACAGAGGTAGTGGTGAAGCACTCCCTTTCATCAAAAATCTTAGTTATTAATTGATTGTAACTATAAATTTGATTTTATGTAATAGGTTAGTTATCAAACTATAAAATAAAAATAGGAGATAGTGTCAAATTGTACCAAATGATGATTTATTATTGGAAATAAAAAAACTCGTCACAGATTTCTGTTTGTAGTTTATAATTCTGAAGGCTAAGAGCTAATTGCATGTTTCACTTTTATATAAACTTAGAAATAAAAACCCAGCTTTATCTTAAATATTTTTTCTCACGCGAGTTTATCTCATGTTTCATTAAAACGCAATAAAAATGTATGTAATTTTTTTGTCAAATGTAAATTACTCTTGTGTTAGTTTAGGCTAAGTCTTAATACATTTACTACAAGTTAATAAACGGAGTGTTTTTCACATTTTTTGAGGTAGAGTAAATAATTTTTGTTGTGTGAATTATAGATACAATACATTAGTTTTTATATTCTTTTTTAAATACTTATGAATAATCATACTTTATATATTTATGATAGTATAATAATTATTATTAAGATACATTATACATTTATCTCATTAATTTATACCAAATAATTAGGAGAAGAATTTATAAACATGCAAAGGAAACGATGTTACTAAGATACTATCATAGAGCCTCATTAAATTTTGAAATTACTTTAAAATAAATCCGCAGCTAATTAACCAAAATACTCCCGAGTAATACAGCACGCATTATGGCTACCTTTCCTACTCAACTACTTCAAATATTTTTAAATAGAAAGTGCATAAGTCTAGATTGCATTTGTTAGTGTGCGTTTTATCCGATAATTACACTATTCACTCTTTGACAATCTATCCAGCATGTGGCCCGAAAGAAGAAAACTGAAAACAGCTCGTGTTTATTGTTCAAAACCAATGAAACTCCTTCCCGAAGCGCTCGCAGACTTGTTAATCCTTCCCGTTTCTGAGAGACATTGTTAATGTTAGCTGGAAAGGAAGTTGTTAGTACAAGGACTGAACGAAGTGCAGCTGGTATCCGTTTATCATTTCCATTGAGCAATTACCACTAACAAGTGGATTTTGTTGCTTTGCAGTGAATGAGTCTTTAGCGGGCTGATTGTGTTTTGCATTGCGTTCGAGACGAAAAATCGAGCCTCTTTCCTCGCTTCACTGACCATTGATGAGGAGATGGAATTTTTTTTCGTTCATTAGATGTCTTTGTTTTATTACTAAAAAGTATTATGTATTATATGGACTGTAAAGTTACTTATAGGTTATTGTGAAATAGGGATTAAGTGCAGCGAAAATTAAAATAATATATATAAATATGATTTAATTTAGTTTCTTTGATTCCAAAATCTACTAAAATTTTTAATTAAGTTCTAACTAAAAGCTAAATTTAAGTATTAGATTCCCATATTGTGAAATAGAGATTAATTGCAGGAAAAGTTAAAATAAAATGTATGTATGACTTAATTTTAGTTAAAACTGAGTTGTAAAAGTTCTTTCCCTTGCTTTTTAACCCTCCGTCGGTCGCAATATTAAACTGACGCGTTCGGTCGCAATGTGCCAAAACGCACAATCGAAAGAATCGGGATTTTCAACCCTTTAATTTCAATAATAGAGTCTTAAAAACGATAAGAGATAATTCCCAGAATTAATCAGACATAAAAAAGTCTGACATTTTTTTAAATAATCAAGAAATAGATTAAAAATAGCATAACTTAACACCATAGACCATAAAAGCATAGACTTTTAAACCCAAAAATAACGGAAAGGCGAACGAAAATGTATGCGATGTGCGAAAAAGTACAGTTGCGACCGACGGAGGGTTAAAATCCACTAAAGTAATTTTTAAAAACAAAAATTTTTTTAAAAGTGCAAATTAAAATTTTAACAATGATTCTTAAAAGCGAACGAAATGATTTTTAAAACTAATGATCTTGTATTCAAAGAATTAGTCCTGTGCGTTATTTAATATTTCTATAGAATTTTTAGAGGTTATAGGGTAGGTGGGGGTAAAATCCCGCACGGGGCAAAACCACGCACCGCGATTTTTAATTGTTAATAATCTATTTAAAAGTTGAAAACCAGGTGGTTGGTTTGTCTTACTGTGACCTATCGTTCTACGAAAGTTCGTACCCCTAAGTCACTCACGAGTTGAAAAAATGCTGTAAGTTTGTTTTTCATCATTTTGATGTAATTTTTCTGATATTTTACTTAAACATAACATAAAATAGGGCTTCAGAAGAATTACAAACAAATAAGCCAATGATAAGATAGCATTTGAACTTCACTTTCGTCTTGAAAGAATTTCCTTAACATGTCTCTAAAAATAATAAGGCTTGTTTTTCAAAATAAAGTGAAACGGGGCAAATACCCGCAGGTGTTTTGGGGCAAATACCCGCATCTTCAAAACTTTGGGAATTCGCCCCAAAAGAAAATTAGAACCTACAGGATCCGTAAAAAGTTGAATAAAGGTTTCCGAGATGTCAATCCTCAAACTGAAACCCTTTTTTCTCCCCTTTGAAAGATATTGGGCACTTTGAAATGAGTTGCTACAACAGATTGACAATTTTCATTAAAACGGATTATATTTATGTTTAATATTGTTGGTTCACTTAAAAATATTAAAACAATACATTAGAAATCCATTATTCGTGAGCGGATGATCCACGATTGCCACGAAAAAAAAATTCAATGATGAGGGTACATTTTAGACGAACATTAGAGAGATTTTAGATTTAGAGCAAATAATTCTACTGTACTGTACACATTTTAAAAGTTTTACATAATATGTTTTTGTACAATGAAACATAGTTTTTATGCTGAGATATTTTGTTTCGGTGTTTTCACCTCATTTTTAGTCTTTTTTCGGGTTATTCGTGATTTTAGCTATCCGCGGTACCCTTGCCACCCAATTCCGCGGATAATAGGGGCTCTACTGTATTAAGATGATTATTTCTAGTGTTTTTATAATGAAACATTTTGTTTATCCATGTTTATTTCACTTTTACACGAAGATTCAAAAGTGCGTGTCTTTGCCCCATTTTTCGAGGCAAAGACCCGCAATTTTTTTTTCAACTAAATTGTCAATTTCTCTTGAAATACTATCAATAAGAGTATAAGTTTGGATTGGTTTTGTAGGTAACATCTCAATCTAACACCTCCAATTGAAATTTCGGGATTATCTACCCCCTTTCGATCACAATATTAAAAATACTAAAAACTGCGGGGCTTTGCCCCCACCTACCCTAGTGTTTAAATACTAATACGTAAATTTATAAGAAATTTCAGGATTATACAAATTTTTTCTTAAAGAAGAGTTAACGAATATTTGAGGGTAGAAAATTTTGAATTTCAAATACTGGTAAGTAATACTAATACTAAAGGCTAAAAATATTTAGATTCTGAAATATTAGGTATCGTAGTATCACGATCGAGTGGTACGTAAGATTGGGGTTCTATTTTTCTCATTAAGTAATTCAATTTTCTCAATGATTACAATAATTTTCTGTTTTGGAGTCTTTTTTGTTGGTAAGCGTTTTTTAATACTTAATTAGTTTTTATTCTTCAGAGAGGTGTAAGGAAATCTCAAAAACAAACTTTAAATAAAATAAATAGATACATAAATGGAACAATAAATCATTTTTTAATTCTCTAATCATGTTAAAGTGTATGCACATGATTGTGATTGCTTTTTTTGTGGAGTAATAAATGAATTTTTCTCAAAAACTTTTATATATCTTCACAAATACATTTTAGTGAAACTATTCAAACCTTAATGAACGACATAAACTTTTACATATGACACTTTGATATAAATCCTATTAACCGAAGTAACACTCAAAATTAAATAATGTAACGATATAATTTATTTTTAAATTTTATACAACAGATTTAATTTCACAAACACCATCCAAAATCAATTACATCAATTTTAAAACATGGAATACTCTGGTATGTTTACCGTATAAGCACTGAGTAGAAACAAATGCATGGGTAAAATTTGAAGTCCAACAAAACAGCAATAGGATAGTCTAATACACAACATTCTGTTTGAGTCGGATACAGTGATCCAAGATATGAACTGTTTGTATTCTCCTGTAGTCAAGGCTTTTTCAGTCTTTGCATCTTTCGGTAGCCATTTTTCTTTAAAAATAAAATTATTTTTAAAGCTATTTTTATAAACGGATCTAAAGATATATTCAATGTAGTAATTGAGTCAAATCTATACCAAATGATTAGTTAGTTATAATAATTATCAATGTATTTAAAAAGAAGTGGGGACTGCATCTATCAAAAAAAGTCTGGATTCTGATAGGATAAGCTCTCTTTACAATGATTTATAATGTAATGCGTTCAGGGTATAGCTATGGATACGGACATTCTTTATTTTATAATAACATTATTATACTATATGCGCATTTATTTAATAATTACCTTATTACCTATATTTTCAAAAACTTAGCTTTAAGACAATAATTTTGTATAAGAATAGTCCAAATAAATTAGCTTAATACTGGATTACAAAAAGTTATGTTCAATTCAAAGGCTGCTTTTAAAAAAATGATATGCTTAATTGAAGTGTTTGTTTTTAAGTAACCATTTTTGTAAAGGATAAGTTTCATGAAAATTATTTTTCAATTAGAAAATAATAATAGAATGTCAGTTACTAAAATTTTAACTTTTTTATCTCTTAATCAAAATCTAATAAATTTAATGCCTTTAACAGTTATTGTAAACAATATTGAATGTATCAAATTTATAAATTAAATATTTTTATTGAAACTTCAATATATATTGTGATATTTTTGACGGATGTTTTCATAATAACTTAAACTTAAAATTATTTTTATTATAAAAAAGAAATATAATCACATAATGGGAGATTATCTGCTCCATCTTACCTTTTTATAATAATACTAATTAAATGATTCATCAGTAAATATTTTTCGATATGTACTAAAATTTTGAACTTTTCTTCATATTTGGTAGTTTTTTACTTGATTGTTAAAATAAAACTTTAACTGTTACTTAAATGGCTGAACTTTGAATCGGTATTTTACATTTTATTAATACTAAAAATGCTTAAAATAGCATAACCATGCACTTTCGATAAAAATGATAATTATATTCAAAATGATTAAATTTTATTAGACTAAATTCTAGCATAAAAAAGAGAGTTACATTTGAGCAATGTTTACGTATATTTTAGTATACTTTAGTTAATAAAATGTCTGAAGTACTTGAATTTTCAAATAATGCACAGTAAAAATTATTTTTGGTCAAATTAATAAAAGTGGGTGCAAAAACCATCAATTGATGTTTTAAAAATTCTCCTAATTATAATAATATAATGAAAACATGTGCTTTTGAATGATTTCATTCTAAAAATTGAGATGAAATGTTTTCAACGAGATTAATTATTCAGTACCAGTAAAAAGTGAATAAAATAAGCAAACGGTAGTTATTTGCATTTTCTTATAATGTAAGTAACCCACAAAAATATCACCGAAACAGAATAATGGGTTTTTTGAAATCACACCTATAAAGTATGTGAACACTTTTATTGGTTCTCCTCCCTATATGCCGCGTTTTTCATTTCACTTCTTATTCTGGCACCTGTGTTATCTCTATTTAATAACAATACTGTCTTAACCATTACTTTCTTTTGCTAAACTAAATGATTTATGAGAACCACAGTTATTTTTCATTACTTCAGCAAATTTGTTCGTAGGAGCTTACGCTTACCTGAGTCCAAAAACACCTAATATGGATTTCTTGTGGGGAAAGAACATCGTATATCCATAGGCATATTTTGGTAACTTCATAGTTATTATTTTAGTCATATCCATAGCAATCTAACTTTGACAACAGATTGATATGTAGGCATTCCAGATGAGGGAACACACTTGTTTATTTCTGAAGAAACATGGCTACTTCCATAGAGCGCGTGAACACGAATCTATCTAAAATGCTGATGATAAAAAGGTCATGATGCCTGCAGAGATGATGTCTTTGAAAATTCGGCAACACTGAACATTAGTTTTGAAGCACACACTCTCGAAGTGGTTAGTACTGGAAACGATAATAATATTTACAAACATCCTCAATGATTTAGAATTGTAAGTTCTAATTACTGGTAACAGGCTTCTTGTACACCTCGGGAGGAGACTGCAAGAGAAGCTTAATACATATTTATCCTCGATAAAGGTGACTTGAAATTTAGTTAGCTTCGTTCTAGGACGTTGTCCAAGAGCTTGGTATCGTCCTGTTAGTTGCTTGGTATCGTCTTCATAGTTGCTTGGTATCGTCCTCTTAGTTGCTTGAGCTTTAGACCTTGTCTCAGACCATTATGTCACGCAAGGAACAAGTCGAGGCTCTTGGTTTATGTCGAGGATGCAAAAGGCACAAAGCAACCGTTTGGAAAAGAGCTTTCAAGACAGGAATTGCACGTCACCATAGATGGTTCCTCCATTGGAGGAGCAGGAGCATAGTTAGAAGCAAAAGATTGACACTGCTACGGTCTGCTTCTTGTTGAGCATGCCCACCTGATGATTCTGGAACAGATACCAGATACTTGAACATAAGGGTATCTACAGGGTGTTTCAGATAAATTTTTCAGAACTTCTAGGAGGAGTAAAGCACATCTAAATGACTCTGTATTACATAGAAAAGGGGTAAGGAAATGTCCCTCTAACGACCTAGAAGATTTTATAAGCGGGCATGGAAAGTTGTATATCCCTAGTGGAAAGTGACACGTAACCATTAAAGATAGGTTAAAAACCAGCAAAATTGATCGATTCCGGCATTTATTTATTAATTAATAAAGCAAATTAAAAGGCCTTCAATTTCAATTCTAATTTCTTACTTTTTAGGCTGAAAATAAATTGTGACCCACTACAAGCTTTTAAGATTGGAAAATTACGATTGGTCTGGTTATACATTTACTGAAATTTCAGCTCTTAAATTGGTTATTATGTAATAATTGCCAGAATCGAATGATTTTGCTGGTTTTCTAATCTTAAAAAGTTACCACGTATAAAAAACCCCTAGGTCGTAAGGGGGCATTTCGGACCCCCCACCCCTTCCAATGTGATTCTGAGTCATCTAGGTGTGCTCTACCCTTTTTAGAAGTTCTGAAACATTTATATGAAACACTCTATATACTAGATTACTACGTTTCGAAAATGACGTCACGGTATGCAAGGAGGTGTTTTAGTTAGATGTCGCACTTACTAGCTACCTAATTGGCAAATTAGACAGAGCGAGCGAATGTCATCTCTAACTAGCCAATTAGGTTTGGCACCTTATCAAAGCTCCTCCCTTTTACCCATGACGTAATCGTCAAGAAAAGGTGAAATCTAGTATAACAGAAAATAAATATGTTGTTGGAATTAAATAGTTTAAGATTTTGAAGTTAATGAAGTGTGTTAGTTGATGTGTTAGTTGAAGAAATTTTTATTCCTTTATGTTGTCATCTGCAGTATACTGATTACCTGATGATCTGATATCGTAGTGAAACGGAATGTGTAAACAACTACAAATACTATAAAACAATGAAAATAATAATAAAAAAGAAATATTTGTAATTGCTGATAAAATTTATTGCACATTAGATAAACTGAAAAAAAATAATTAAAAGGAAATAAATCAAATCCGTTACCAGAAGAAGTTAAATTTTCATTACTAGAAGTTATATACAGTCTCAAATGGAATAATAATCCACCCAGGAAAGATAGTATCTTATCTTAAATTCTTCTGAAATACAAATACAAAATGAAAAATAACACAAAACAAAACTAAGAAAAAATAAAATTGATTTCATAAAAAATAAAGTTTATATACAGGGTGAATAGGAAAGTCCCTTTACCATGAAATAAATTGCTAACGAAGCAAGCTAAAAGCTATGCAATCAAGGTAACGGTATAGTAAAGTGACCATGCCCTATTCGATGCAACTAATTTCAACGCCCTCTAGCAGAAACTTTTGGAGTTATAATGAGAAATTTTTAATTTAATGACTTAAGTAAATGACTAAAAGTATTCTTAGCTCATTAAATTGAAAACTTCTCATTTTCGCCACGTGAGGAGCGTTTTAAGACTTAAAATCTACGTAAATTCAACCTAATTGAGCGTGTGTTTTAGGGGTTCTATTCAAGATATGTTTATGCTTAAGGTGTCTTTTCCTACTAAATCGATGCTGTTCTACAACTTAGTAATTGACTTATTTAGCAAATCTATAATAGTTTTTAAAATAAAATTTATATTTCCTAAAATTTCCGCTAGAGGGCATTGAAAGTTGTTGCATCGGATAGGGCATGGTCACTTTACTATACCGTTACCTTGATTGCATAGCTTTACCATGCTCCGTTAGCAATTTATTTCTGGGTAAAGGGACTTTCCTATTCACCCTGTATAGAAACTAATTATGTGGGTGATTATATTTAAACATTAGCAAAACTGTATAACTCACGATAAATTAACAGTTTTAAATTACATCCTTATATTACTCTTAATACCTCAATAACTTAGGGGCCATTCATTAATTACGTAAGGGTCCCGAGGGGGAGGGGGGTTGGAAAAATCTCTACATACCCTTACTTGGGGGGTGGGGGGGTCAAACCAATTCTTACGTAAGATTTTCCTAGTTAATAAAAACAAATTCCAATTATTCTAATCAAGAGATAATAATATAATAGTAATATGTAGTTGTGACAGCAAGAATATTACTTATCTGTTGAAAAATAAAAATCTTTGATTTACGTCAAACGGAGAATTTTCTAACATTTTATTGTTTTGAGAAACATAATGGAATCTTACGTAAGAATAGGGGGGGAGGGGTTTGAAATATCTTACGTACCCTTACATGGGGGAGGGGGTCGAAAATTGCCAAAATCATCCTTACGTAATTAATGAATGGCCCCTTATACGAAAATCTTAGTTGTCATGAGTATTTTAATCTCACCTTGCACAGCCATAGCTTTCTCTGCGGATACCGTTTGGAAGGAGGGTGCATCTGCAGATACTTCGCACTTATATGTGCCGGCCGTTAGATGACTAATTTCTCGGATATATACCGATCCATTACTTGATTTTCCCAACTGAAAAAAAGATGGTACATGTTTTAATACTGCAGAATCTGTGACTTTTCATTCATTAGGATTGATTTTAATTCATATAGTATATTATTTTTTCAGAACGTGCAAATCTTTAAAAAGTACTGAACTGAAAGACTTTAATTCATTATTCTAAATTAGCTAAATATTATTATGATTCTTTTGTTTTGATAAACATCTTCTGAACCTCTTCTAATTCTTTATTCAACTACCATTTGTACGTAATTTTAATCTATATACAGATACACAATTAAAGTATAATTATTTACATAAATTTTATCCTCATTCTTCGACTATTTAACTATTATCATTAATATCAAGATCAAGCTTCTTGATGTAAATTCAAGTAACTACCATGCACTAAGTAAGACTGTTTGAATATAAGTGATGGAAAATCCAGGCTATTTTGTAATTATATTGCTGTAAAAATTTTATTTCTAATATACATTTTTAAAGAACTAGCCTTATGGGTATTTTGTTTCATTCAATTTTTAAATACATTTATACTTTTTCAAAAGAAAATAATATAGCTATCTAGGCGTTGTCCTAACAATATTCATTTAAGTTTACAAAAATTAAAATCTACCTAATAGGAAGACCGTCTAATTAAAAAACATCTTTACCGTGTAAGTTTTTTATGTGATAATTAGATACATTATCATTTTAATTCATATTTTTGATTTCCATGATTTATATTTTCTATCTACTTTATCTTAAAATTATAGCTTTTCTAACTCTACATCATTCTATTTCGAAACCTTTCATTGATAAAAAAACTTCACCTTTTGCAGATCCTGTTTTTGTAAGTTGTTTTCTCTGTACAATAATTACTATAAAGGAAAATCTAGTTTTACAGAGATGATAAGCTATGCGGAAAAGCTAACTTTTACTTCTCGGTTGGAACTCGGGACCAATTTTTTTATCAGTAGGTACTCAACTTTCCGATACATGCGTATTAGGGTGTATCGAAAAAGCTTTTTTTCGATTTTGATGACGCATTAGTGCGGAAAATTTGTCTAAGGTGCCAGAGAGTACCTGTGAATTTTTTCAGAATTTTTGGATAATTTCTTAAGGTGAAAAGAACCACATTACGTGTGGTTGTCTTTTTTTTTTATATAAATCACATTTTGTGTGGTGCCCCGGAAGTTCCCCATGTTAATCCTATGAGGCGCGCAGCCAGAAACGCCGAAAATTCGTTTTTCGCCCCTCATTTCTGCCCTAATCAACCGAGGAATGTCTTCCCTCGAGTTATGGACTCTATATGATGATTGCTACCCGAAAAAACTTGAATAATAGCCTAAATATCTATATTACGTTTTTTTGTAAGCTCAAATTTCGTCGAAAATCGCGTATTTCCTCGTTCAAATCAGAGCCCACAATCAACATAATGTAAAGATTTAAGTTATTATTCAAGTTTTGTCGGGTAGCATACATCATATATAGTCCATAACTCGAGACAAGACATTCGTCGTGTGATTAGGGTAGAAATGAGGTGCGAAAAACCGATTTTCGGCCTTTTGGGCTACGCGTATCATAGCATTAACATGGGGAACTTCAGGGCCAATGTGGCACCTTAAGAAATTATCCAAAAATTCTGAAAAAATTCACAGGTACTCTCTGGCAACTTAGACAACTTTTCCGCACTAATGCGTCATCAAAATCGAAAAAACGTTTTTTCGATACACCCTAATGCGTATGCATTAATTTTGCCTTAACTTTGGCGGGATAAAGTATGTTTGTTTAAGCAAAGCAAGAGTTAAATTTTTTTAAAACAAAAGTTGATGGTAAAGTTATGTTTAGACAAAGGTAATTTATGATTTCTAAAGTTCACATTGATTTCTTTGCATTACTGCACAATAATGTAATATATGTGTAGTAGGAGTAGGGTGGCCCAAAAAACTTTTTTTCAGGTAGAGATCTGGGCACCCTCCACTTTTTTTCGAACAGCTAATAGAAGCTCACAGCCAAAATTTGAACTCTGCATTTGAATTAGAAGTCGATAACCAAGAGGAGTGAAAAAATCGAAATTCGAAAATTTTTATACAAAACAACTAAAAAACCAAAGATCAAACCATATAATTTTGTTTATGATTTTTTTATAAAAAACTACTAACGTTATAGATATAATGTTCCAGGTTTTGTTTTTTTATCATCTTTATTTTTGTTGTAGTATTTTTAATGTCCAAAGAACTTTTGTATAGTTGCTTTTCCTGCATTTTTAAACAGCTAATAACTCTAGAACTATACAACTTAAAAACATAAAATTAGTCCCATTTTGTTTGTTAATTTTTTTGTCTTTGATTTAACGTGAATCATGACCAAAAAGTTCAATCATGATCAAACAAATTTTTTTCAAAATAAAAAAAACGAAAAAAAATTTAATGAAGAAATTTTTTTGATTTGACATTTTTTGCATGTTTTAAGTCATATGGACACCCTCAAGCGATTTTATGAATTTTCCATGAGTGAATCGCTCTTGCTGTATAATTTTTGGGATAGTTAGGGAATGGTTTTAAAAAAGTTAAAAAACCACAAAAAAATGTGAAAACTATGCCAAAACTTTATTTTGTATTTCGAAATCCTTTCCTTTGATTTAATAATCTGAAAGATCATAGTCGAAAACCCAAGTCCAAAGTGTCAGGTAAAAACCATCAATATTTAATGCTTGAGAGCCTGTTAAAGCATGGTTTAAGTCCGTTTTTTGCGTCCGCTAACTGCCGTTTTGGAAACGGCTATAGGAAACCAGTTTGCGCACGCAAAAAACGAACTTTAACAGGATCTCAAGCGTTTAATATTGATGGTTTTTACGTGAAACTTTGGACTTTAGGGTTTACGACTATGATCTTTCAAATTATAAAATCAAAAGGAAGGATTTCGAAATACAAAACGAGGTTTTGGCAGAGTTTTCACATTTTTTTGTGGTTTTTAACTTTTTTCATAATAAAACAAATTTTAAAGTGAAGACTTTTGAGATAATTTTAAAGATCATATTAAACCACAATTTTTGAGACCATAATTAAATTTTTACCAATAGTAGTTCTTCTACAAATTGAATTTTTCAATAAATTTTTTGGGGTGTCGCTCCATTTTTAACTCCCTGGGATTAGGTCTGGGACCCCCAAATCCTATGTGATTCTGACTCGTCCAGATGTCCCCTATCTCCCCTTAAAATATTGTACCACTTATCTGAAACACCCTGTATAAAGATTTTAAGGCCATAATATTAAATATTAAATATAAGATAATTAATATTAAATATGAATAAAATTATCAATATAAAATATTTATATAAAAAACAATAAAAACAGTGACCATATGACCATACTTTGATACTTAAAAATTAATAAATAGTTGGAATGAACAGATTTCTCTTACTAATTTTCTCAAAAAGAATATATTTTCAGCGTCATCTGACGCTAATTAAGCCGTTTGGAAGTATAAAAATGAATTCTAAAATAAAAAAAGGGTGGGAATGTTTTAGTTTGTAAATGAGAATTGTCTATAGGGATAGGTTCGTAATCAGCTTACAGTTTGCAAAATTCTTATGAACGTGATTGTTCATAAAAATGGTGTTCTTTAAAACAAGCGTCAGTTCTATTATAAGTACTATTAAAAATAATTACTTTTACATGATGATAATAATAATACTAATAATGCATGAAAAAGTAACAATTAATAATAATGAAATAATAACTGTTACTTATATTATGATTATGGATAAAGCTTTATATTAAGCGCCGGGGTATATGAATTCTAATATGGAACATTTAAAAAGATAGGTACGGGAAAGTAAGCCAAATGATCGATTCCCAGCTTTGACATAGGTCCGTCAACACACAGCCGCCTTTAATCAGAATTAACAAGAAAAAGCGCGGTTTTCTGGCGAGAAGAAAAACCCCAAAGTATAATCAGTCATCTCCATCGAAAAATGTTTTCCAACTCTTTCATAAATCACGGGATGTCTAGTTGTCTCAGGGAGAGGATTAGTTCTGCCTCTCGCATCAAATATTCAGTAGCCCAAAATGACGCAATCCTAGGTGTGCGGCTCCGAAAAAATCTATTACAATAAAACATTTTTCTTTTCACTTAGCATTCTGAGCTATGGATTTCTTAAAATTTTGAGTTTTCTTAGTGGAAGAGATAGGGATTTGAATCAGAAAACGAAGGAACGATAAGAAGAAAGAGATAGTTTTTATGAGCATGAATATTTTTTCTGATTTTTACAATGCAATAAAACGGGAATATTTTTTTTTGAAATGAAAGACAGTTGGGCAATATGGTTTTGGGAAGTATGGATCGATAAATTTAAAGTTGGTGCGTTACTTCTCTTAGAATAATTACATTTTGTTAGGGATGTATTCGGTTTCAGTAGATAGGGTTTTATCACCTTAAGACCATTGCATTGCTATATGTCTTGTTTAAAAAAAGAAGAATTTTATGATTTTTACTCAAGTATAACAAGGAAACAATGGAGAGGTAGTTAATAAATTGACCTCTCTTTTGAATGGTAGGGTTTGTAAAACATATTTTTCAAACTAACATGACAAAGCTATTTGTAGAATTTTTTGTCTAATTTACTAAATTTATTTTCAATCGAATTTTCAGTTCTGTTTTGTTTTATTCTAATCTTTTTAAAGAATATTTTTCGCACTTATACAATCTATCATTTAAAGTTTATAGTGGTTAAATACTTATAAAACTACACTGCACACAGCACCTTCTTTTAATATTACGCAATTATTAGATTCGTTCTATTTTAAATATGAAACTGTATACTATGATATTATGTCATATATTATTTTTATGTAGTGAATATTAGATATTATTTATGGTAATATAAATGTAAACCACTTTAATTTTATCCGGAACGTCTAATAATCCTTTAACTTATACAAATGCTGAACTTCACTGTAAACAGAACCTTCTTTTAATGTTACGCCATTATTAGATTCGTTCTATTTTAAATATTAAACTATATACTGTGTACTAAGTCATATATTATTTTTAGGTAGTGAGTATTAGATATTATTTATGGTAATATAAATGAAAACCATTTCAATTTTATCCGTATACACACATATACATATGCTGAACTCAAAGGGATAAAAAACTAAGGTAATAACTCACTTTAAAAACTGAAAGGAAGTTTTCATATTATTGAAACAATATCCCAATGTAGGATATGAAAGCGAAGTAATTCCAAATTGCATTTAAATTCCTGTACACTTCTAGAATTAAAGGATATGATATAAATTTTCATTTAAGACTCCTATAAACTATTTAAATAGAAAAAATTTACAAATTATAATCTATGAGAAACTTACTATATGCCAAATATTTTAAAGACAACTGAACATAATTTAAATTCCTTCACATGAGCCCTAATTCCTTAGAATGCGGATCCTAGAGTTTATTTCTAAAACCTCATGATGTGCAGATCTCGACATTCAATGGTTAAAGGTTAATCCGATTATCTTCCCAAACGCTAATCCTGACTTTGAAATCCCCTTGCCTCGAATATTTACAAATAATACCTCATAGCTCGATCCTTCTCAAATTTTAAATAGATTGTTCTCGTAATAATATTCTAATGCATGTATTGACAAAAAATTTTAAAAATGACACAGTTAATATTTTAATTTGAAATGGTTCTACAGTAGGGAGATATTGGATTGGGAAAAATAAAAAGCTAATTGTGTTTACAGTGAAATGCTATTTACTGCATTTCTGTCTCATTTGTTTCTTAACCTTTTTGAGTTTCTGATGTATTTTGCTATTATTTAGAAAATAGTGATATAAATAGTTGTAAAATAGTTCTCCTGTGAGCACACACACAAAATGAGAAAGTTTTGTCTAATTTTAAAAAAAAGAAAATAGTCAATGTTTATAAGAGTTTTGAAATTTTCTATTGTTGCTTTACTTACAAAAACAATATTAAGGTTCTCATTAACTATTACTTATAAGTTAACTTTAAAAGGGACAAAATACTAGGTTTTATGTATATTGCAAATCATAGAGAGAGTATATTTGCAAGTTCTACCCGTGTTATCAGGATGTTTTTAAGTCAAATAACGTCGAATTCAAATAAAAAAATCAAAGAAACTTGTTGATTTGTTGAAAAATACCCCCATTATTCACCCTTTGAAAAAAGCAAAATTCAGACGCGTATTTTCGGAATAAAAATATTTTTTACTGAAACATTTCCTTCATTTCGTTTTAACATATCGCACTCACTTTTCTTTTTTATGAATGAAGTTTTTAAACTTTCTCTGTCTCTTATCCCCTGTAAACCATCTGTAAATCACTTTATTATAAGCTTATCTAAATTTCGTAAGCCTAAAAATTATTGATTTAAATCTAAAGCCCGTGAAGCGGATTTATCAAAACACACTCACTGAAACTAAATTTATTTGTATGTATTTGAGATAAATACCTAAATGTTGAAGATATTTTATTATAAATTTTAAAACAGTTAAAATGGGTATCCAGCTTTTTTGTCCATTACCAAGTCATGATCCAGAATGTATATTTTCGTCAATTTCGCAAAATAAAGAAAACTAATATTATTTTCTTAAGAGAAAAACTTCTCAATTTGAAGATTACGTGGAAACACAATTTGTGCGACTGTCTTCCAGTTAATTCTCATCTTTATTACACGGAGCGACGTAGGAAATATTTGGAGCATAATTTACGTTCGCGAATCTGGCTAAGATGCAGCTTTCAGCAGATTAGATGGACTTTTCCTCTGTAATTTGACTTTCAATGTGCATTATGAAGAATGACATTTGATTTTGTGCCATTTATAAAAACGCGCTTTTCTAACTCTATATTTAATTTAGGCAGAGATTGTAATCTTAAATTAAACCCAGAATACAAACAAAGTTTCAAGTACTTCATTTTCCCGTCTCCACGGTCTTATGAGGAAGGTTTATGCTTTATTCATTGTGGTCCTAATTGAAAAAAACGTATGATGCTTCTCTTAGCTATAACATTCCAAAATACTTTCAAGTCTAAGATGATACGAGGCTTTATTAAGTCAAAAAATTATTTTATTTTAGCCTTAGATTTGTCTCTGAAATTAAATTAGCTTTGTCATTACAATATTATTTGAAAACTGATAGTTAAAATTAGATTTTACCTTCGTAATTAAAAATGGTGTAATGTTTTACTACTTATTTTTAGGTATATTGGATGGTAGAAATGGGATTTTTACAAGTGTGATACTTTTGTATTCAAAGTATAATCCCAACTGCATTGTTAATGGAGATGTGTAAGCTTCACGTGTCTAATTTTTAGTTTTTCCCTATCAAGCTATTTTGTTTTATTAAAAATCAAACTGGGTAAATAACCGTGAAACAGATAAAATGACGTCTTTTTTGTATCTAAGAGTATCAAAATAGATCGTATAATGTATCTATAATAAATGCATCTTTCAAATGAAAATTTTTAATTGAACATTTTGAAAGTAATTCAATGAATAAGAATCTTTTTGAATCTCTTGCATAATTATAGGCTAAAATTAACTTTCGGAAAATCATTCGTCGTAATAGAATTATTGTTACATGCGCAACAGTTGAAGCACTTAGTATAATTTGCTTACAGGACGTTAAAAGTTTTTAGGATACTTTTCAACTAACAAAATTTCATAAAAATATAAACTACATTATTAACTATCTTGAAAAATATCCAAATTTATCATTTTGTAATGATTATCTCAAAAACTTGATACCTCGAATTTTTTAACGACTTTTAGATATTGACAATATAGTGGAGGGGGTCTCCAAACTTTTGAAGCTGCGGGCCGCATGAACTATTAAAAAGCAGTTCGGGGAGACGGCTACTTACTCGAGGTTAATTTAAAAATAATCAAACCAGTGGGGGTTCAGAATTATGTTTTGAAAGAAAACTCGAGTAACAACTTTATAATTAATTCACAATTATTATTTTCAAAAGGGAAAAAACATGCATTTAAGAAACTTTTAAATTTAAAATATTCACACACATGTATCTAGCTAATCTCTGAAAATGAAACGGTTTTAAATAGTAATAAGTAAAAAGTTTTTTAACATCTTTGATCTCAGTGCCGTTTATAGAAATTTCGGGAAGGGTTCTAATATCCTCTAAGAAAACTCATACTTTCATACTCAAATTAGCCCTTTTATTCATACATTAAGAGGTTTAAGTACCTTTTTAATGCATCTTTAGATAGGATTCTCAAATTTATGAATTTTACATGAAAATTAATGTGATTAATTGTGCTAAAAGTTCCAAAAGGGGGGTCTGGGGGTCCTCCCCATAAAGTTTTTGGAAATTTGACCCTTTAATACAGGGTTTTAACTCATTTTGGTACCCCTAGTCCAAATTACGGGGGGAGCGATCTTAAGATATTTTGAGTACAGAACGTATTCGTAATATTTTTCGAAGGTAGAAAAGTATTTGTTTGGAGACCCCTGATATAGTGCAAAAAATTTATTCTAGTGAATCAAAGGATTTAAACTGTTAGATAAAAAAAATTTGTAACTGAAAATATTTTTCCACCACTTAATCAAACATAATTTTAGCCAACCAGTACTTAATCAAAATTGAACATTTGTATCGGTATCCACTTACGTCCACTTTGATGCCCTGCAGAGGGAAGAATTGTCCGGAAGGCCGATCGGTGGGGACGTATCGGAAAAACTCGACGTCATCTCGGTACCATTTGATGGAGTAGAGAACGTCACCTTCTAGGTCATAACCGCACGTTAATCTGGTGCCTTGACCCCGGGCGACTTTGTCGGGAACTTCCAGGGATAACAACCTCAAACTGACAGCGCCTGAAAAACAACACCACAGGGAATAAACATTCAATGTCTGTTAATCTTTGCCACCTTTTATGGGGGGAAAATAGCGAAATTGTTCAGTATCTAAAAATAATCAAAAGTATTATTATTTATGCCTTGAATTACTTCCTATTAGAAGGAAACTAGTTTTAAAATTTTTTAAAGAAGTTTAATGGGTTTTATACTCCTTGTAAATAGAATAGGCGGTTCGTTACCATGGCAACGCAATAGAAATGCAATGGGAAATGACTAGTAGTGAGCCGCCTATTCAAATTACACAGACTATAGAGGGATTGTATTTCTTTAAATGATTTGTCTATATTTTTTGGGTAGTATATTAAAAAAATTTTTTTTTCGAATACAAATTTATTCAACAACACATACATTACAGTACACAGCAGGAAAAAAATTTTAATGAAAAAAAAAACCAGAAATATTTGTTTATTTAATATACCAAAGGATCCATAAAGGATCTATCTATATCTGTAACTAGTAATAATATTTTGTACATGTTTTAATTGCAAGATCAATTAATGCAGTAGACAGTCCGTTAAGAAGAATAGAATAACCCAGTTGATATATAAGAAATAACCCTGTTGATATAGATGTGGATTCCGAAATTTTTGTAATGAGTACATTTAGTGAAATGAATAACTTTTTTCAATTAGCCCACAAACTTAACTTTATCTATTTCAATAATTTTCAATAGTTTCAAAATTAATACAGAAAATGAAATGAGTTATTTCTCATTTATAAAGGGAGGAGGTTACTAGTGTATTTCAAAAATAATAGTTTCAAATCAGTAATTTTTAAAATTAAAGTTTAGGTTATAATAATCACTGGCAAATTAAATATAAAAATTTTACAGTAAAAATATTTTAACCCTATATTAGTGTCATTTGAATACTTAAAGCATAATGAGTAACTCGAGTTATAAATAAAAAAAATGCTAGAAGAAATGTCACAGTTTGCAACTATCAGTTCGAATGTCATTTAATTTTTTTTCATAAATTACTTAAATGATTAAAGATTATCAATTTATATTAATATCTAAATAAAAAGCAATATGATGAAGTTTCCACTAAACCGCCGAAAACCTTTCATGCCTACCAACAAAACCCGGCCTCCCTCAAAAGCCTCGACCCCATAAAATCGAAGTCACTCAGAACACGACTGGTAAAACAGTAGGTTTTAAGTTTGGCAGTGCCACATAAAGCACCATTCCAAAGAGATGGATATCAAACATGAAATATTGAAGCACGAGCTAGTTACATTTCGAGTCAAACTTTATTGAAAACTTTTTCATCCAGAAACTTTGTTTTGAAGATCTGGATCGATCGCTTGCGTAGA
Organism: Tetragnatha versicolor; assembly: GCA_024610705.1. Classification (NCBI taxonomy): domain Eukaryota; kingdom Metazoa; phylum Arthropoda; class Arachnida; order Araneae; family Tetragnathidae; genus Tetragnatha; species Tetragnatha versicolor. Next base: position 37,056,149 of record JANDEH010000009.1, on the reverse strand, counting down.
GCGATGTTTGTCCCCGTTTCCCTTGTTCCTCACCTTTTCTTGCTGGAGTACTTCGCTCGAGGATCCTCTTTCATCTCGTCTTGCTCTTTTCTTAAGGATTCTGATGATTTGGAGGTGTTGGAAATTTTATTGAGAGGACCTCTTTGCATGGCTGCCATAATGATCTTTTTGAGTCGAGAGCTGTTTCTTTTATTAGAGGATATTGAATAAGCGTGGAAGGGGATCTTTAAGAAGTTTTGATATTTAGGTGGGGTTTTAAGACGCGCTTTTGAATAATATTTCTTGAGGACATTTTTTTCGAATTTGAGAAATGGTAAATTAATATGCCCTGAAGCGAATATCTTTGATAACTATCTATATTTTTAAAACTCTTTGAATAAACTAAACCTTTTGTAAGTTATTTATGCTTGGATGCTTCGTGTGTGTTAAGTATTAAGTTAAAATAATAATACGTTACTTTTCTTTTATAAACATATTTTAGTGTTTTTCAAGCACTTTTCTTTGCGGCCTCTAATATTTTTCAGTATTGAACTGTTCATTAGTGGTTTTAAAGCCAAGCAAGTGGAAATATGCCATAACTTTACTATGGGTGATGGATGAAATTTCAATTTTATTCCCTCAATTTTAGGGATGAGGGTAATTCATAAACGCTGAAAAAACGTTTTGTGCCAAATCCGTGAAACTATCCTTTAGATTTGTACTTCTTTTCAAAGTTTTGTTTTCTATTAAACTTTTTCTCGTTGCAGACAGACTTTTTGTAGTAGTTAACAATATAATAATTGAGTAAGAATATGCATACGCTACAGGCGATGAAATGAATTCGGGCATTATTAATTATGCCCGGGTATTTCGGTCAAAGCAATAAATACTCATTGATAAATGCTATTGAATTCATCACATTGTCCACCTCACTTTCGGGCATTATAAATACAGCCCGGTTCATGACATTGACCGTAACATATACAGGGTGTTTCAAATAGAGAGTAACAATAGGCTATTTTCTATAAAAAATTCCCCTAGACCAGGGGTCGCCAACCTGCGGCTCTTTTGATGTTAAGTTGCGGCTCTCAAGTTCCATATGAAAAAAATTATAATATATTTTCAAAACCCTTTAAAAATCAGAAAATTTATTTATAATTATCTAATCAAATCAATGTGACTCACAAGGAGCGGTGTAACCCAAAGTTTTCAAGATGAGTCAAAACACTACTTTTAAGGGAAAAAACTCCAAACAATTTCTGTTTCTCTTGAAGATTCTGCGACGTATGAAGATTGATCCTCATATGGTCAATTGTAGAAGTTCTAAAAAATGAATAAATTTCCAAAATTTTTATGCAGTAAGACCCCTAACCCCCTCGAAATTTTGCCTTGAAATCAATATTTTTCCTTGAATTTTCTGTCACTTAAGTAATGATTGGTGTTCTTAGGGTGCAATCCAAAAAGGCCTAAAAATGAGCTAAAATGCTATTTTGGAGGGAAAATTTCCAAATTTTTTTCCTGGGGAGGACTCCCAGATCTTCCAATTTTTCTTGGAATTCGCATTGTCTACAAAATTTTGAAATTAAGTTCACTAAAATTAATTTACAATGTGTATATAAGCCATCTAAATCTTGATGTAAAAAAGTACCCGAAAAGAGGGTCAACCTCTCCAACTAAAATCTCCCTCCCAATCTAAAATGAAATACAATATAAGCAGATATGCTATAATATTGAAATAAGAAAAATCAGTGGCTCTTAAAAACTGGGAAATTTTGTAAGTTGTAACTTTTGGATCTTCCGTTTCAAAAGTTTGCCGACCCCTGCCCTAGACCCATACTTCCAATTGCAAATTTTCATTAAATGAGATGAAAAATTAGGTGAGACTAGTTTCAACTACATGGGGGTTTATTTCAGAGGATGCAGAAAAAATTTTTTTTAACGGCCCCCTGGATTAAAAACCCCGAATTAGAAAACTTTTCTTTATTATTTTCTGAATAAGACACAAAAAATCGATCTCCATAATCTTCAAAACTAAGATATGCGGGTCTAAATTTTCATGGGGTCTTCAAAAATTAATTTTTTTGTTATTCTCATCACTGCATAAAACAGGTTCTACTTAAATTTGTGGAGGAACCCTATTATGGTCTCAAAAAGGGTATTATAAAGTGGTGTAAGTCATGAATTTTAGCTATTAATATCTCCCTAAGTTGAATTGTATCTTATTTTAAGGAGGATGAATGAAGAACATTTTTCTAATTGGGTTAAAATTTATATTGTGCGTCTTCTTAAATAGACCCCCCATGAAGTTGAAACTAGTCTGATCTTATTTGTCATCTCATTCAATGAAAATTTGTAATTGTAAACATATGTCTAGAGAAACATTTTAGGAAATAGCCTAATGTTATACCCTATTTTAAACACCCTGTATATAAATGTTTTAAATAATTTTTTGCTTCCTTTTGGTATTTTCACTTACGAGTGATTTTTTTCCTGCTCCTGATCCCACGCACAAGTGAGATTATTGAATTATTATTTTATTGAAACTCATCATTCTGAAGGTTACACTAAAAAACCCTCATTACCTTTAGTATACAAGAGGATTAAAACATACTTTTATTTATTTGTTTTCATAAATACCTAAATAAAATAAGACCTTTCCTTTCACTTCAAAGAAACTTTCGTATAGGTGTTGTGAACACCTCCATTTATAGACGATGTCTTCAAGTTAAGTTCAAATATAGTGCGTTCTCTCCAGTTTATTTAAATAGACATTTCTTCTAAGTTGAACGAAAACAATTTGATCCCTGAAACGGGAAAGCGTCCAGATTAGTGATTAATTAAGCATTCTTTGGATTTTCCGTCCGTATGCAAACCAGGAGGACGGAGCTCTACTGAATGATGCATGCTCTCTCGAAAACTTCGAGGGAAAAGTCTAATGAATATTTCACACGGCAACTCATTGCGAAAACATTAGGCATTGCTCATTTTTTATCTATGGGATCCCCTTCACTGCAATTAGACTCAATTATTATGCCAAACGGAAACGAAAGAGGACTTTTACTGTTAGAATTATTGAGGGGTTCGAATAATTGCACTGGCATTCTGTTGGGAAAACACACAGTTAAGCTCCTATTGACAATGAGTCGGTGGCAGGTTAGACTGATTTTAGACCAAGAGGGAAAAAGTGAAAAACCTCTGAACTGGTAAACGTGTTTAATAAATGATATTAATATATATTGAGGGGACGGAATTGTCTTTTGGGTTATAAATCATATGGAAGGGTTAATAAATCAAATATTTGAATGCATCTATAAATCACACTTGCTTTGCATTTTAAGTTTAGAAAGTGTGTTAAGAGATTGCTTTACACACATATTTGGAGGCATATTATGTGATATGTAACTTTAACTACTAATAAACAAATTTATTAATGGATTATATTTTTTAAATAGAAATTTATTTAAATAAACTCTATTAATAATCGTAAGAGGAAGAGAATAAAAAGATAAATAAATAAAAAAAGATGAATTATGAAGATGCTAGTGAACAAAGTAGAAGTAATAAAAATAGAAACTAAAAAAACTTATAAAAACAAATAATATCACTGTATTACTATTTCTTCTAAGGTTGGAGAAACGAATTTACGCATGGAAATTTTTTCCGAATATTTTTCTATAAGTGTTAATAAATAGCCTTACGAATTTTAGAACCACTCATTTTATTGCCCGAAAGTTAGACGGCTAGATTTTGGCAGAAGGATGTACTGAAGCAAGAAAAGGTATCAATCACTCTGCTGTCCTCTAGACAAGTCTTTTAACTGGGTAAGAACAAGAAAATCAGGAACAGCGCTTGGGGATGAAACTCAATACCGATTCCAAGACCTTTTTGATATATTTTTAAAAGGAAATAAATACTATGACAAAAAGTATTTGGATTGTTACTAGAGAAAATTTGTGTGAATTTTATGCATTATGTAAGGCATTAAAAGGTTATGCAGTATTTATTTGTAATTTTAGCTTTCAACGCATCTATTTTTACCCTAGTAGCATACTGTTTTTATAGATATTGCCTGATATAGTAAAGTTATAGTAACTTTTGTCATCCATACATTATCTATTAATAGGATGGTTTTATTATGAATAAGAACTAATAAGTCAACTTTGGATTTTGTCAAGCTCTTTGAATTTAAAATTGCTGTAATATCAACATGTTTAATTAGTTTTAGGTTTTTAATTTTACCTATTAAAACTACTTTCGAAGATGTGAAATTTTTTTAAAGAAATTATTTGTAACAGTCAAAAATCTGCACTTACATAGGATTTCATCACATCATTATAAGTTAAAAATGCAATCGAATGAAATTTCTTCTCAAAAGAAATTTCAATATAAATTTTTATTTTATATCCGTTTAAAAACACACGTAAGATGAGCAAAAGAAATGATAATGGCAAATAGATTGCATGGGAATAGATTTAGCGAAGTAAGTTCAAATAAATTAAAAGAGAAAAAATAACAACCCTATAATCAGTTAAACATATTGATACTGAAATTTTAGAGTTAACAGAACAGCATATAAATATTTGTTCATTTTTTATTTCATCAAAAGAGTAAAGAATAAAAGCATCAAAATAAAACGGGAAGTTTGTAAATTGCCTTTCAAAAGTGAAAAGAGACGTTGGCATTCAAAATTTTTGTCATTCAAATTAAGCCTGAAATAGCATTTCGTAAAAACCAATCAGCTAATCAAGAGAGCAGGATCGCTTTTAGTGGTTAAAATGGAGTTTCCGGGATCGAAATGATAAAAACGCTATTATCACGGTTATGAAAGGTATAGGATAAAAGCGTAACCGGTAAAGAGCCTCCTGATAAAAAGTCCGATAAAATTTTTGCCGAGCGGAATTGAATCCCGAATAACTTGATTCGAAATAAATTGAGCTGACAAATTCTTCCCAAGAATGCCACGAATGTTTATTTGAGGCATTAAACGAATTAATATGAAGGTAGCATTCTCATCTAGGAGAGTTAATTAATACGAAGCCTGCGCTCGCTTTCATTATCTGCGTAAGAAAGAGAAATCGGGGGAAAATAAAGAAGACTGCAATTTTTTCGCCATTGCTTCACCCAAGTTCTCTGGCTTCATTGATTATGCATTTGCTTTAGTTTCCGAGTTATCTTTCTTGTAAAACAGGTTTGATTAATGATCCAAATGTAGCAGTACATTATTGGCAAACATTTTGATTGCTTCTCAAAGAAAGAGGTTTGTTTTTTTAGGGCCCTTTTTTACTCTTTATTATTTTGGGGAGAAGAAAATGAGATAAAACGTGGTATTAACTCAAGTGTCAGGCGGCTAAAAAAGATTCCTTCTTCAAGAAGATGATGAGGAAAAAATTCCCCCCTCTCGTAGACATTAAAAAAGTGGAAGGGAATCTCACCGTATTGCGGTCATTTTTCCAACAACTGATAACTTCTCAAATTTTTTTATTATTACATTACTTCATGTGAGACGAGAGTCATAATAATTCTTTTTTCATTGATTTGTTTTTCCCCACTGTTTTTCCCTTTCGAACTACTTTTCTCCTCTTTTTTTTGTGTTGTTGAGAGGGACGTAAAGAAGTAATCATGACCGCAAAAAACGGCTCTCTTCCTCCCTAATTCATTTTAAACAGGATCCTTGTTTACATTCATAATTTGCACCTCAATGACACCCCTTAATTAGTCCGTGGCTGGCGAGCAAAAAAACACCATAAATAGTGAAAAGCATTTTAACGAGAATTTTTTCAAACCCACAAAAAGGGCCTATTGAAGACTTAATTATTGGTGCTACACACAAAAATTGAAAAACTAAATCAAGAACAGAGAGAGGTTCGCATTAAGAAACAAACCGCAAATCTAAACCGTCTAACACGCAGAGAAAAACTCACAAAGAAATCCTGTATACACCAGGGAACATTATTTCAAGTTCAAAGATAGGGCTATTCTCTGAACCTTGGAAATTAAAGAGAAAGAAATGATAAAAGGATCACTTATACATAAAAAAGTAATACGCGGCTAAATAATTTGACCTCTTTAAAGAGGTTTAATTCCGCGCTGTTTCTGTACGAATTTATCCTCCTATTTCTTTATTAAATTACACTTGAAGTGGTGTTGGTTTAACGCAAATGTAGTCAAAAAAGGAATAAAGAGTTCTTTCAAGTTAAATGAATGTATTTTAAATTGGGACGAGTGTATTTCATAGAAAAGCGAGATCAGCTCTTTGTGATTTATACAATGCGGAATGCCGCTGCAGACAAAAAGGAGGTGGTGTTTTTAATTGAGAAATACCTCCACGTTTTCTTTGAAATAAACTAATGTTTTTAATGAAATTTGGAAAAACTATCCAAATATTTGGCATTAGTTTTTTTAGATTTTAAAAGGTTTTTCACAGGTTATAAAAACCTACTCGCGTATTTTTTTTAAACAAAATATTTAACTAATTGTAACCGTTATTGCAATTTTAATTAGAAATAATTATTTTTATGGAATAAACCTCAGCAAAAGTAAAAGGCTTGAATGTCTCATTAAAAATACGCAAATGAATTTAGTTAGAATTTAAAAAAAAATAGAATATCTGTTATTATTAAAATATGAAAATCTCATGACGAATACGGCTAGAAGTTTGGTCAAAAACCAATATTTTAGTTAACGCTTAATGATCCAAAAATGAAAAAAATGAAGTTAACCTCTTTTTTTTTAAAAATAAAGGAACTCCTTTTTTATTGAACTGTCTCACATACAACACTGCCTTAGAACACACTCCTTTGTTAAACTCAATAGGAAATATTAATTTAAAAAAAACTAAACCAACTTTTAAACATTACATTACAGAAATTAAAAATTTCAATTCCCACTAAAAAGTTAGCAGAATGTATTTACATTATTCTAATTGAAAGGTTAGCGCCTAATAATGAACATCCAGTACCTTTTCATGCTCCATCAGTTGCTAATGGAGAATAAGAAGATTTTGTGAAAGAAAGAAAGCGAGAAATATACAAAAAAATTCAAATACACCAATACTTTTTCCAGATAAAACGTATCCTTTTTGGTATATTACCTTACATAACAGTCTTTCATATATATAACATAGATTCTGTTTCCGATAGTAGAAGCTATTTTTAGGTCTGATGCCACAGCTCACTTATTTTCGCTTCCTGCTATGCTGCAGCTACTGAAATTCATCAACTTGCTTCAAAGTCTGCTATTAAGGAGCATATTCTGCCCACTCATCCTTCATTTCATTAAAATTTTCTGTTGAAGTTAAGCCCTCTTTAACGAACTTAATCTAGCACGCAGCTCAAATTTATCCACTTTGAAATGGCCACTCGTATCACTTTGCTTAGAGGGCTGCTAATGAAAGACACATAGAGCAATCGACAGGAAAGGAGGCAGTTACTTAATGGAAAGATGATTATGAACCTTGGAAGTTCAACTCTTATCTGCCATCTTTAGTTATGTGGAAAGTCTTAAGCAAGTTTTGAAATACTATGCTACCAAGTATTTTATTTGCACAGAATACGTATAACTGTATGTTTTTAGTTTAGGTAAAGGGATCTTATCAAAACTGAGTAAACTTTAACAGTTAATAAAAACTATAATTAAGTTATTTAACACGTTTTCTGTTTATAGTAATTAGTATACATAGCCCTATATCTAGAAATAATGGGGGCAGGAACTGTATTCTTCTGTGAAATGAATGGATTGGGGTATTTCTTGATAAATAATTTTAAGGGGTATTCTAATATCTGAAGAGAGGTATTGAAACGACGTATCAATAATTTACGTCTTAAATAGGTCCGTAATTAATGTATGATTGTAAATTTAATAATTTTATCAATAAATGTGTAATGTGTGTTGGAAATTTGATTCTAAATAAAAGATGTAAATTTAAAAAAATTATTAATAACAAAAAATTTATTTTTATGGTATAAAAATGTTTTAATATATGAACCTTGGTGTTAACGTTAAACTTAAATGCTTATACTCTGTTTATTTAGAATAGGCGCCTGAGACGTAATGTATTGGAAGCAGTTACTATTGTATTTGTCATCGAAAATTTTTTCATCTGCAATGAAAAGGAAGCCTAAACAAAAGTAGTTAAAATACTGTAAAAAAATCTGTCACTGAAGTTGTGTGATGAGCGTTATCAAGCATCATTGAGCGTTTTTGATCCAGTTACAGGCGCATATTCTAAATGAGCAGACTATAGTTAAACATGATCTGTTCATGTATTGCAGTAAAAAAGGATTGATTTTAATTTTAAATGTGTGTGGATAGTGGTATGTAATTTAATTCAATTATTTAAATTAAACTTAATTATAACTTGAATTGATAAGAAGAGTGAATAAATTTATGGATATATATAGATTTATTTGAGCGCAGTGTGTGTTACTTTATTTTTTATAAAAAACAATAAAACATATGTTTGATCTTCTATTTCAAAACTTATTTTAAAATATTTTGTATCCAGTAAGCCCAATGACATGTTTTTCTCCTAGTTTTTCCTCAAAATTATTTAATTTGACCAATACTACACTAGCACCTGTTAAAGTATATTCCCCTATAACCCCAAAACGTAAAAAACCCAAACTTCAAGTTTTCAAGAAAGAACTCAAAAACTGATCACACATAAATTCAACTGATAAATAAAGCACAAACGCACGTAAAATATCCCCATTTCCCCCAAACGCCAATCGAGTTTGCTTTTGAATAGGAGGAAATTGGCATCGGCTGCGTTTCTTAACTCCTAGCCGCCTCAGTCTATGTGGACTCAGGTGAGGCCAATGATGAGCAAAGACAGAGACATATTGCGGAGCAGTTGTTTTATTGGCAGTGTCCGGCGGCGGCACTTGAAGCTCTCGCCTCGTCATTAATGCTGGCGAGTTGGCGGATTCCTGGCTCCATGCCCGGTTCTTTTTTCAGGGGGTTCTCCACTTATTACGGATTTTTTACGCAAAATAATGGCTTAAAAATAAAAATTAGGATTGAAGCATTACAATTTGTAAAAATTTTGTTTCGTTTTTTTCGGCGATTTAAAAAATGATTTGAATTAGTACTTAGAAATATTGTTTATTTTTTCATAAATTATTCCGATTTTCGACCTGATCGGTCGTATGGACAAAAGCATAAGATATAGTTACATGAGATATAGAGGAAAAGAAGGTAATACTACATTCAACACATGAAGAGTTAATCTATCTAGTTTAAGTGCTAATCTAGCTTAAATATAGCATTGTGGCAATGCTATATTTAAGCTTGGTTAGCACTTAAACTAGATTAACTTTTCATGTGTGAATGTAGTATTAGAGCGTGAAGTGGTCCCCCCCTTCAAAACATCATGCGAGGGAGCAAGTGTGATCATATGGACAAACGTATCATAAATTATTTAAAAAGCTGTCATTATTATTTTCATTCATTCTGTAATTTATTTATCAGGATTTAACTTTACGCGTACTTTACCCGCCAGATCGGGTAAAAGTACGCACTCCATTTTTTATTTTTAACATATTTCCGTTAAAGCCAAGATCTTCCTTTTTTAAAAGTTGATTTTTGAGTCATTATACTTACGTTCAGTAAATTTCCGAGGATCTAGCTTTTAAATTCTCGATTTTATAGCCCAAAGTCATTTTTGTGCGCACTCTTACCCTCCTTTCCCAAAAAGAAATTTAATTTTAAATAAAGTATATATATTTCTTTGATTTATTTTTTGTTCCACATAAAGTCATTGAAAGGGCTGCGCTCTTAAAATATTTTTTTTCTGCTAACATAAATTAATTTTTATTATATTATAAAAATATTTTAAAATTTTTATTGGGACAACTCAAATAACAGCTTTCTTAGAGAATTTTACCTGAATTTGGCTTATAAATTAAAAATTAATTATAAATTAAAAGTAGGGGAGGGTGGGGACGATTGTAACAAAATTGTTTATTTGATCTCAAACTAAGCCATTTTTTATGTTAGAGTTATGAAAATTGGTATGAAAATAGGTTGATACATCCCAATTACAATTTTTTTATGAAAACCGTCCGGTGGACATGCATTGCAATTTAGTAAATAAAACATCGAAAATCGAAAAACGTTACAATCGTCCCCACTTGAAGGGTCAACTGTAACACATATAAGGGTCAATTGTAACACAACACAAATTCATAAAAATAGATAGAAAATCATTCAAATTTATTAACAATTTATATTTTCTTGTTAAATAATAATTAAATACATAGACTAGAATGGAAATAATGAACTTTTCACTCAAATAATGAGTTTTAAATAATAATGAATGTTGATGAGTAAAAAATAGTAAATAATTATTCACAAGGGCAATTAGGGAATTCATAACTTAATTCCCCTGTAGTACAACGAACGTGGGACCATTTTTTGCACGAAAAATGATTCCTCTTAATGCCCTTGATCGAAAACTTTATTGTGTTGATTATAACCCACTTAAGGATTTTCATTTTTTCTTTTCTTCTGACAGAATCTGTATAATGTTACATGAAAAATATCGTGATTTCGAGCAACACATCTAATAGACTTTTTAGACACCGATACCTCAACAGCTTCTCCCTCCATTTTTTCTAGACTAATCAGCCCCCTTTCAGTTTTCCTTTTACGCGATCTCGGCATCCTAAAACCGTAAAAATTCATAATTATATGCCAATATTAAGGGTAAGTATGAATTATAAATCAATACATCGAAAATACTTTTGAAACATGTTATTTTCTACATTGGGGTCAGTTGTAACATGTTACAACCGTCCCCGGCTGAAGTGTTACTATCGACCCCACGTCACGATTTTTAGTTCAACCCTCGTTTTCCACGAAACTAACAACACTATCATCTTGAAACTAAGAAGAATAAAACTAGGATACATGTACAGTACACACTGTAAAAAAAGAACGTCTTTTGACGTATTATTTTCCGTGAATTTTCATGGATTAATTCCGTAAACTACAAAACGGAATTTTCATCGTGAAGTTTCCGTTTTTTAATTTTCCTCTCCTCACGCATGCGTATTGTACAATTTCTCCACTAGTTCTGGTGAGACTCAAATATAGTTGTAAATAAGTAATGGAAGTTTGTGCAAGCGTCTTCAGGCGAAACGAACCTTCAGCAAATTTATTATGGGTAAGTAAGTTAAATATATTGTTTTTATTTTTTGTATTATTGGCCGTAATCGGGAATGACTAGGCTGCCGACGGGTAACCGTTGTGCGCATGATCGGGTTAAAGGCGTGGCTTTAAAGTATTTAGGATGGAACCTAGCGGAGCTCGAATGGGGTTGTGGTAGCGCGTCAGTCTAGAGTGCACATGGTCGTAGGTTCGAACCCCAGTAGTTATTTTTCAGTAAATTTAATTTTAAATTTTTATTATTCCATTAAAAATTGCAAGAATTAATTTCTCTTGTTTAACAGTCATTCCTTATTTAATTAAATTCATTGTGTTTTTCTAAATGTTTTACTTTATCTAATTTTTTTAAAATTTTTTAAATTATTAATTAATTGAAAATAAAATTATTTCGCTAAAATATTTTATAGAAACATCAAGAATCAAGTCCACAAGGATGCGCATTGCTAATAAAGTATAAAAATCTTGCAGGGATTGTGAAATACAGTACAAAACAGTACGTCGGCAGCCTAGCAACGGCCGTAGTAAACGTTACCATGCTTTAAAATAGAAATACTCTGATATACTATTTTTAAACAGATATTTAAACATCGTACGATCGCTTTCTTCACCACGTAGCTGAAGTCTTAAAATATTGCATACCTAACTAGTCTTATTAGATCGCAAAAATGTGATCTAAATAGTTGTGATAACTTGTAACTTTTGATTAGACTTGTATTACTGTGATCGGTAGTGTAAATTATATAAAAGAATCGTCTATTTGGATTTTACGGATTGTTTGTCATTTTGGTACATTCGTATTAGCCCGTCCATTCGCCAACAGGGGCGATAAGTCGCCAAGTCTGGTAAACCCCACAACACTACCGTTGATTCTGGTAACCCTGGAAAACGTAGCGAAATCGCGCTAGCTCCGATTGCTGCGCAAATGCGCGCAATTTGAATCGGTACGCCCATGGGTGAAATAATGTGTGCGCACCGCGCAGGTTGTTTTGAACGTAAATTCAACAGTGTTTACAAGGTAAGAATGAAGACTGCATCTGAAAGGTAGGAGTCTAAATGCTTTCGTGTCGTTCCACGGTGAACTTTGTTGCGCCATTTTGCCGAGCCCCAGAGTCTTTCAATGTTTTGCGTATGCACGCCGGTGGAAGGATCGACAAAAGATCGTCGGTGGTAGGATCGACCATTTTGCAAGTAAGTTAGTATCTTACCGAGTGATATCCGTAGTTTTGGTACATCCAAGAATACCGATTCCCTTCTATCTGAATCCTTACTGTTTCTGATACCCCCACAACGAGTTTGGTTATAGTTAGGGCAGGGGGGGTTTGGGGGGGGCGGCAGCCCCCCCCCCCAACCACATGAAACTTTTATTTTTTATTTTCTGATATTATAAAGATGTTTCTGATGTTGAAAAATGTGTTTTTGGCGATTCTGATGAAATCCCGTACTTTGGCGCGTTTTGGCGAAATTTGGCGAAGTTGGCGAAAACGATGGACGGGCTAATACGAAAGTACCGTCATTTTTTTTTCAAAATTATAATCAGGAATATACTGAATCACAATAATATTAGTAATAATACGAACAATCCCTAAAATAACGGAAAGTTTCACTCCAATGACGAAAAGATATTAAACGAACGTTCTCTAAAATAACGGAAGGTTTCCCTCCTTTCACAGAAAAATACAAAACGGACATTCCCTCAAATGACGGAAAAAGAAAATACGGATACCTTCTCAAATGATGAAAATAATCCGGCAGCTGTGCTGCCGGGAAATTTACGTTTATTGAAGAAAGATTTTTTTACAGTGCATACTATACTTAAAATCAGTGTTGTTGTGCTTCATACCTGCATTGCAGGAGAAGGAAAGTTACCCAAAAGTAGAAAGTTACTTTGATGCTTGACAAACACTCTTTTCTCAATTACACAGACACAACTCAAATGTCAGCCTTGACAATATCTGATATTCTTTCATTCACCTGCCTTTTACGTACTGTCCTCTCCTTTTCACCCAGGCAGCCTCTCATTTTGAGGAAATCAAAGTGTTACAATTGCCCCGCGTTACAATCGTCCCCACCCTCCCCTACTCATAAAGGTGGAATTTTAAGAAGACGGGTAAGAGTAAAATTAGTCTATTTTAAAAAGTTCACAAATTTTTATGACATTAGAAAAAATATGCATATATGGTAAAATCTTATCAAAGATAATTCAAATACTCTTTTCATTTGTTGTAAGGTATTATTAATAAGTGAAAGGAGTATTTCACCAATTATTGCTGGTTAAGCGGACAAGTGTTTTTTCAGTTATAGTCGGTTAGACTAGTACTTGCCCTCCGATCTCTTGCGTTACCTTCTTATACCGTGCTGATGAGTCCTAACAAGGACGAAACCGGTCCACGGTTGTAGGAGACGCTTGAGAGTTGTGAGTTTACACTTATTGTCCACATAACCAGCAATAATTGGTGAAATACTCCTTTCATTTACCTTGCCCTACTGGAATTAAATCTGTTCTAGGAATGCCGTGTCATTTCAGCAGATGAGTGGAGGACTAATCAATGGTCACCACTTTTTCAGTTATAGTCGGTTAGAATAGTACTTGCCCTCCGATCTCTTGCGTTACCTTTCTATACCGTGCTGATGAGTCCTAACAAGGACGAAACCGGTCCACGGTTGGAGATAACTCTTGAGAGTTGTGAGTTTACACTTATTATTAATAAGCTCTGAAATTCAAACAGTTGAAGAATTGTTGAATAATTATATTTTCAATAGACTGTTTCCCATTTTCATAATTCATCACCTGCATTACTAACAGATTCCTCAAAATACAGTTTCCCATACACCGCTTTAGCTTTCATGGGCTCAAATATCGACGATACGGATCCATGGGAAAGCTGTTAAACCCCCTATGCGGCCACCATATCTTTCACTTTAAATGCTCCATTGACTGCTTTCATATGCTCAATCGACACGAAATAATGTCGCATCTCTTATGCAATCTTTTCCGCGTGTTTAACCACCCTGAATCATTCATTTTTTCGCTCGCTTATTTCGCAATTGACCCGAATTAATCGATCTTTCCTCACTCCGGAGTTGAATGGGCGGCAGAAAAAACTGTTGCCTCTTTCCTTTTTCTCCCTATTTCTTGATCGTGGTTACGGAAGAAATCTACGTAGGGAAAAGAGAGGGATTGAGTCGTAAGAAGTATAAGTAATCGAGCCGGTTTCCGCCCATATATCTCTCGGACGCTTTCCCCCTACACCGGTGGTGCTCAATCTTCTGTGGGGTCAAAAGGGAGGGTTTACTTTTTTTCTTACTTACTAACTTCGAGAGCTGGAATTTCAAGATTTTTTGAAACAGTAGAGGAAGTTGTTACTCTCAAACTCTTAAGTGAGAGAGGTTGAAGGTAACAGGGCAATTCATGCTAAAATAGCGCGTTTTCATGGAATTAAATATTTTAAGGTAAAACTAATAAATTGAAGAATTGAGAAATGAATCTAGTACCCCATGTTTGAGCCTTCTCCTCTACCAATTATAAAGTAATCATGCTTAACACATTGGGATAGCTTACAACGAGTTCCTATAGTGTCAAGATCGGAAAATAATAAATAAAATTAAATATTTAAAAGAAATTGTCCGGTGTTTAGTGATAATGATAGCATGCAGGTTTTTTATTAACGGGTGATTATTTTATATTAAAAACAACCCTAATAAATTGGAAGGTTCTCTTTACAGGCTCCAAAAAAGTGCATGCAAATTTAAGTCGCAAACATTTAAATGCGTTTTATGCGACCATTATTTAAAATATTATATTTTAATGCATAAGGTATAAATCAAGGTATGAGAAAGTAATTTCAAGTCAAGAGAGACGTTTCTAAAACCTTTCTAGGAAACAAGGGAAGCAGGAAGATTCTTCACGACAAAGAATTTGAAAACAACTGCATTGGTAAGCAGAGAACAGCAAAAAGGCAAAAAAGAGAAAGAGCACATGAAATAACCTCTTCCAATCTTTGCTGATTTGATATGTAGATTATGCTTAGAATGGAGTATTTTTCGACAAATCCACAGTCGTTTCGTACAAAGCTGTTTTGCGTAATACAATGGTGCACTTCTATGTTTTCTTCATGTTGTAGATAGTGATAGGGCGGTGTAATTTTATACGAATTGAATTTGAAAGTTTTAAAAGTTTATTACATCATTCTTTTAAGCCTCATGGATGTGCTGATTTTAATTTTTTGCTTTTGAGTGAAGTTCATAACCAAATTTCAAAATGTTTTTGATAAATCCGCATATTATACAAATATTTTAAATCTCATATGCTTTAAGAAAATATCAACAAATATTTATGTAATATTTTTTGTTTTTTAAATTCTACAGATATTTTGCAATAATTTTCAGAATGAAAAAACATCATAAAAAATTGTATAAAATCAGTATTTATTTTAAAAAAATTAAAATTTCTTTGTAATTATTAGAATATTCACGTTTTTTTACCCCGACCAATCTAAAAAGATATTGCCATATTAGTCAATGCTTGAATGAAGAAACGCATGCATTCATTTTTTTTCAATATTATCTGTATATTAGAGACCTTATGGAGTAAATAATTTTAAATATACCTATATTTTGATCATAATATCCGATTTGTAAAGATTAGGGAACACACGCGTAAGATTTATAAATTAGATTAATTATCCTCTTAAAAATAGTAGAAAAATAAAAATTTCACTTAATTAAATATTTTTTAAATAACTGCTTTCTTAAGAAAATTATCTCGAAAGTTGTAAAGTTTCTTCAAAGCTCGGAAAAAATTCATTTTGATAACTTGACTGTTATGAAGGTTTTTTTCTAGAAATAAAAAATAAAATTCCCTGACTAATTGTCATTTACCATCATGCATCTTAGGACAAAATTACCTTCTTTCTTTAAATGTACGCCAGTAAAAGTAAAATTCAACCATTATTAACAAAATTTAACAAATGGCCCTTTAAAATACTTAATTCATTTAGAATTGGCGCTTGAGAAATAGTGCTTTCCCCCACGCTAGAAGTGTAACCATAGTTATGCTCTTCGCGCAGCCAATAGTAAGCCTTCTTCGTCACTTTGACGAGGATAGTTGCTATAGTTACCGATAGGTGGTGGGGGAAGGAAATATTTTCAAGCGCCAGTTCAAAATGAACAAAGTATAACCTTCTCCAAATGAAATATAGACTTACACTAACGTATTAAATGCCATACTACCATTCTACTCTCGGCTTAGAGAAAATCTGCATTCGAAAAACAAGAGCAGTAGAAAACGAGTGAGTATTTCAATACGAATCTTTGAGCACAGCTACCCATCCAAATTCGTTAGTACATTGACCATACTCATCAGTTTTACTGCTATTATTTCATCATATTCTCGTCCTCTTCAATCCTCTCGATAAAGGAGATTACTACTCGCCATTAATTACGATACCCGTAGAATGTCCCTGTGCTTCCTCTAATCCCTTGCTGGTACTCAAGCTCCTTCAAAACTCATCTACCTCTGAAATATAACTTGAAAGCCTAATATAATCCATTTACCTTAACTAACAATGTAACTCTGGGTTTTGGTATACTTAACATTGACCGAAACCCGTGAGTTTAAATTTGGATTTAATTTGCTGAAAATGATTAAGGTGAACAATTATTTTTGAATCCGATATATGGGATGGAATATTAATGGATGGATAAATGCCTTGATTATTACTCATTTAGGATTCTACCTATGTAGGATTATACTGCGAACTTTAAATAATACTCTAACAGAAAGACATTATAATGTGAAAAAGGAGATTATAATGTTCAACATAGAAGCAGTACATCAGTAAAAATACCTTTTGAATGAATAATGATACTTCAAGTTCTCACTTTGGAAGATATAGAGGAGAATACATTTAAACATGTATAAATGCCAAAAAAATTAATAAATTTACGGATTTAATAATGTTTCACGGAAATTGAGTAATTTTGCTTTAGAAAATTATTAGATATTCGAAATATAAAAAAGCCCATAAAATAATAAACAAAAAATAACTTAAAAATGAACGGGAAAACCAAAAGCTAAATAAATATCTATAAAATTAAGTTGTGTAAAAAATTACCTGCAGCTATATTTTTTATTGTAGAATTTATTTCAGTATGACAATTGTTTACATTCAAAATAAATCAATAATAATGTCACTGGAAAAAATTTGGAATGGAAAATTAGAAATGGACATAAAAATAAATTTTTAATGATCTAGTAATTTTAAATTAAGATTTGAAATACGTTTGAAAACCAATGAACCAAGATTACAATTATTCAGAGGTTCTCACTTTTTTGATTTACTCCTCCTTGATTACTTAAACAAATTCTTTGTTTTTGTGAGTAAGTAATATTCATACCCTCTTCAAAACACCCTTTATAAAGTAAACTACTGCATTAGACAGACAGCTTAGGTGCAGGGATACGCAATATTTTTTGTTATTAATTAGCTAAAAAATTTTGTATCCAGGATAATACATATTTTTTTTATCAGAACATAAATAAAGAGGAAAATTCCCAGAAAAGTATGGAACTCTATGGTTATATCAATAATCTAAGTCGGTAATGTGACAATTATGGTTTTTGTTTGTATGGTTTTTTAAACATTAATTACACACCCCAAGCAATAGGAATTTTAAAATTCCCATACTCACGGTCACATGATGTACGTTTTCTACTCAATAATCCTAAAATTACCCAACATATAAGATTGAACCAAAAACTAGATTATTCAAACCTCGTCACAAGATATTTAAAATCTCAAATACGCTTCCCTGAAACACAAAGAACTCAACAGTTCCCGTCCAAACCTGTTTCCAGTACCCACAGCGCGGAAAACACACACTAAAAAACATTTACCTCTTCATTTTACGACGTATTTATTTACGAACTGGTACCAAAAAGAGAAATCGCAAATAGTCGCTGAATTTACATTCCGCAAAAGCACCTCAAAAACGGCGGATAGTTTAAGCTACACCGGAGTATCCCGTTCCCTTGGACGTGTTATTTGATACTCAACAAGGCAAAGGCGCCCTCCATTTGCACGGCCCCGGGAAGGGAAAATTCAATTCCAGGCTCCACGGGCCCAGTTTTACGTTCACGCTTGCTTTTTTTTTCGTTTCTTTGTTTCAAAACAGCAAACAGCCACTAAACAGGATCGATCTCTCGATACCCTGCGCACCACAGGAATGCTGGGCTGAGAAATAGGCATTTGCGGAGCCAGTTTTTTGAATGGAATCCAAGATACTCATGAGTACACGGGATCGAAATTGAAACTTGGATCATTTGTTTCAGGCTGGAAACCCCAGTGGTCATCGCTTTGTTTTTGAATGCCTCGCATCAAGGAGTAAATAAATATCTATATTCCTGGATATATATTTTTTTTCCAAATAAGAATACTGATTATGACCCCTAATAAAGACTAAGGACCCTCTTTTTCTTCAAATTTGTGTGTGCTTTGGAAATGCAAATACAGTCTTATGAAATTTTTCTGCGAAATAAAGCTTAGAAATTTTCAAAGGAGAACACTCAAATGTACTCTAAGATTGAGGTTCTCAAACTTTCAGTCCTTGAAATCTCCTTCTAAACCCCGTAAGAAATGGCGAACTCTCAAAAAAATTTAAATTTGGGAGCAGGTCTGAAAGGTTATTTTCTACTATCGATGTTTCAGGCTTACAAGAAAAAATTTTTTTTACCAATATTTTATTGTGGTCGTGTTGTTGTTTCTAACGTTATCTAACAATTTACTTATGTTCAAAGAAGTCTGTATTCAAACATGTACCGAAGTTGTTATCTCTGTTTAAATATTTTTCATAAAGTTTCTAATGTATACATACAACACTACTGAAAATGGACCCCAGAATTAAAACCCTTCCGTTTACTCTTAGGAACCTTAACCCAAATTTCTAAATACTTTTATCAAGGTTTAATATTGTGACTTTTTTGTTTTGAACTATAGGGTAGGGGGGGGTAAAAACCCGCACGAGGCAAAACCACGCACCGCGATTTTTAATGGTTAATGATCGATTCAAAAGTTGAAAACCAGGTGGTTGGTTTGTCTTACTGTAACCTATTGTTCTGCATAAGTTCGTACCCCTAAAGTCACTCATGAGTTTAAAAAATGCTGTAAGTTTGTTTTTCATCATTTTGATGTAATTTTTCTGATCTTTAACTTAAAAATTACATAAAATAGGGCTTGAGGAGAAATCCAAAAAAAGAGCCCAATGATAAGATAGCAATTCAACTTCAGTTTCACTTTGAAAGAATTGCTTCAACATGTCTCTAAAAATACTAAGGCTTGTTTTTCAAAATAAAGTAAAACGGGGCAAATCCACGCAGGTGTTTTGGGGCAAATCTACGCAGCTTAAAAAGCTCAGGAATTCGTCCCAAAAGGAAAATGAGACTACTTGATCTCTAAAGAGGTTAATAAAGGTGTCCGATATGCCATCCCTCTACCTGAAACCATCCTTTCTCCTTTTTGAAAGATATCTGGTCAATCTGAAATTAATTGTTACAACAGATTGCCAATTTTCATTAAAACTGATCATATTTATATTTAATATTGTTGGTTGGCTTAGAAATATTAAAACAACATTAAGAGCATTATTTTTAGTGATTTTATAATGAAAAATTCTGTTTATCACTGTTTATTTCAATTGGGCACCAAGATTTGCAAGTGCGGGTCTTTGCCTCATTTTGCGAGGCAAAGCCCCGCGAATTTTTTTTCTACTAAATTGTAAATTTCTCCTAAAATACCAGCTATAGGAGTTTAAACTTGGATTGGTTTTGTAGGTAGGATCTCAATCTAACATCTCCAATTGAAGTTTCGGGATTATCTACCCCCTTTCGACGACAATGTTAAAAATACTGAAAATTGCGTGGCTTTGCCCCCACCTACCCTATATATAAGGTTAATAACATGGCTATCAAAAATATCTGCTGCACAATACTGCAAATACACCACACGTGCTTTTAAGTATTGTTTCACGTACCCCCTTAGGTTATCATGTATCGTCTATGAAACAATGTTACAAAAAACCAAACTCTAAACCTCAGTAAAAGTCAATGGATTCATTCAGGGACCCTGGTGGTTAGTTTCTTTGACAAAAGCCCTAAGAAAAAACAAATCGTCCGATTTCATTGTTTATAGAAGATTTTTTTCACCTACGTGGGAGAAATTCGTTAATAGCTTCTAACAGTGAAGTCTATATTTATTTGTTTCCTGAATTTAGTTGTGTCTCCCATTGCGGTCTTTTTAGATAAGATCCTATTAGAGCCAAATTTTTAAAATGTTTTGGCCTGTTTATATGTTTACCTTACTCCTTACAATGAGAAAAAATATATTGAATACGAGACAATAATATGTGACTGACTAGTTTGAAATGGGTAGAAGGAATTAATTTCCTGTTTATGAAATGGAGAGTCACCTACCATATTAACGTTCGTTGATTTTTGTTCCGGTTCTTTTCTATTTCTTCTAGAAAATGTCTAGCTGGAAAAACATTTCTCAGGTTTGAAATAAATTGCAAGAAATATAAATGAAATAATTTTAACGAGAAGTATTATGATGGATGTAACACAAATATTTAATAACATTTTATAGACAAAGAAATTCCACCCGGGTTTGTTAACATTTTGAGATTTATCAAGCCTTAGTATCAACAAGAATTATTTTCTATTATTATTACAAGAATCTATTTTCTAAATGCGTTAAATAGTTAAGTTAAATAAAAAAAAGAAAATATAATACTTATTTTAATGCAAAAAACCATAAACCTACAAATTGTCTGATTGAAATGGATAAATCACTCACGAAAGTGATTGATGAAAACGCATTTTTTATGTTAAGTTGAATTTTTAAAAAACAAAATCAGACGTACATTTTAAGCAAAAAAAATCTACGAATTATCTGTTTAATGGATAAACCACTAACGAAGATGACAAATATAATTATTTATACAATAACCGTTACAACACATCCTAAAGATATCTATTTTAATTGTCCCCATATCATATCCTCAAAAAATAAACCATCTTCCTCAATATTCGCTGATTCCAGCCAAAATAACTAGCCCAGATTCAGTCTCTTCCTCATTTCTTTCTCATATTTTCACTATCCTTCATGGCCGCGTTTTTTCACGGAGGTCACACCTCTACAGAACACAGCGATTCGATAAAATCATTCTATAAGGGAATAGCTTTCTCGAGATAGGCGAGTTTGATTATTTTTAGACCGAGATTTCTTTCTCTGAAAACAAACCTCGGACTCTATCATTTTTTCCCAACGCTAAGAAAAAGATCTTTTCTATATCTTGATGCTTTAACACTTGTTCTTGGAGAGTGTGAAAATACTTGATTTTCTGCGGTAGGGAGAGGGTTGCGAGATTTTTCAGATTTTTATTGCGTTCGCTTCTTCGAGTTTTTATTTGTTTTGGGTGGTAATTTTTATACCCGGGAGTAGTAGGTTTTTTTCGCTGTAGACGTGAAAAGTGAAGTTTTGCTGTGTGACGTTCTAGATAGATAAGAGAGAATTGGCTGCACATATTGGCTACACTCAGTTATATTCTCAACATATTTTTGGAAAGGATGAAACACGAATATAAAAGGGTTCCAAGAAGCTAAATAATTGCACGTAAACTTTGTAACAGTATACTATAATAGTTATTTGCTAGAACAATATCAAAGACATTCCTATAGAATTTCAAATAAACATGCTTCTTGTAAAGACGTAAATATTTTCTGAAAAATGTAGCTTGGTATTTTTACTTTAAGTTTGAATTCTATGGAATGATTTTCTTTTATGTTTAATTGGCATGATAGTGTACTTATTTAGACCAGACCCCACTGGTGTTTACATATGTTAAGCTAAGTTAAGGGGTTTTGAGACATAGAAATAATCAAATTAAAAAATTTTCCTTAAAAAGTAGCCCAGTTTCTTCTGATTAAAATGATATTTGGATTTTGTTTCTATAATAAATATAACCAGAGATGCAATCTCATATTGCGCTTTGGGAATCTAGCATTTATTTTATTTATTCAAATGCGTTTTTTCACCGTTTCTCATCTTTAAATTGATTTAAAACAAGAACCATTCAAGATAGATTTAAAATTAGAAAAAGATAATTGTTAAACATTTTACTTTGAAAATTTTGTTTACTTTTTAAAGTATGAATTTTTAAGAAAAATAAGATGAAAAAATTGTTTACTAAAATGTTTATACTTTTTAAAAATATATTTCTTAAAATGCTGAATCACGATTGAAGGTATGATTCTGTTTGATTAGGTGAATAAAAACTTTGAAAATTGATAAATAATATCAGTTTTACACTACCCTTTTTTTCGATATAAATTGAATTTAAAATTTTTAAAAACCTTTCAAAAAAGTTTTGAGTGTTGATTTTTACATTGATTTTGATGGTTACACAAAAAATTTCAAAATTTTTAGACTTCTAAATAAAACTTTTTTCTGAAGTATCCCGGACTACCTTAAAACTAATATAAGTTAAATTAAAGTTATAAGCTAAGCTAAAATTCGTCTTTAAAAATTCTTTGTAAATGTTTGCTATCGATTGTTGAAAACTATAAGGCGTAAAGGTTGAAACTTCATTGAAAACAGAGAATAGAAATGAATGATGCAGTGTAGTAATTTTTTGTACGATGATGCGTTCTCTCATACTACAAGCGTTTAGGAACAAATCTAACAGCAAATTTTATCCTGATGGAAACATAAATATTTATAAGTTATTGATTAATAAAGTTACTTTAAGTTTATAGAAAATTTATGAATCATTACGTTGTAGTTCTTTTATCAAAAAAAAGAATAAAACTTGATATTCCGTGTATAATGACGAAGCAATCAAAATTTATTTTTGATAAATCTGTAAAAAGAATACTACATATCGTTTTTATATCTACGTTTTAAACTTACTTTTCTGATTTTATTGGATTTTAAAAATAAAACAGTGAATTACTGCATTTTCCCAATAAGAAACCGTAATAACTTTATGAGCCTTAATACGACAACGATAATAATGACGTTAATTTCCTGTTGGAATGAGGTAAATAAAAGAAAAAGTTGATGTTTTAACAATATCTCCTCTACGATATTTATAAACAAACGAAACATGATGTACTAGTTAATACACAGTAGCGCACTTGAAAGGCACTCATAGACAAAGAGTAAAGCACAGAACTCGCAAAGAAACACACAGAATTTCATTCCAACGCAGTTTATCATCAAGCGAAGAAAGCGCTGTACAAGCAGTGCGTGCCTGAATTCCATAAATCTGCCAAGCGAAAGGAGTAGGCGTTAATCATTGCGTAAATGCTTGTGATACCGTCCTTCCCTTGAAAAGTGTTTTCAATCATTAAGTGAAGCAGTCTTTTAGTAATTAGAGAACTCATTTCGGAGTTTCGCAAATTACAGTTACAATGTTGAATTTTTTAATGTCTCTTTTTTTTGTCCGAAAATAATCTTTAACGTAAATTGATGGACATTAATTTTGCAGGGTCTGAGTTTATTTTATCACTATTTATCTTAGCTTAAGCGAATTCACTCTAGGATGTTATTCATATCCAATAATAAGGAAATGTATGCAAAATTGGTTTTAATAATCTTATGACTTGATGAAGAGTTTGAACTTTTTTGTTATCTAAATAGTTGAATTAATTTAATATCATAAGTTAAAAACTTTGTAATGCTGTTGTGAATATTATATTTTATGAATAAAATATCAAATTCTAGTTAGGTTGAATCACATCCATTTAACCTTACACCCATCTAGTAGATGCGCACCTTTTGTTTTCTGTGCTAAAATGTAAATTCATAGTAGATTATAGGCGCAATATGATCTTACTTGATTCTTGCGCCACAAAACCATAAAAAACCAAAAAATCAACCAAAGTTGATTAAATATTTTTTTATTCTTAAGGTATTCTATGAGGTAGATTATATAATTTTAGAATTCTTTTTGAATATTATAATAACGTGTTTTACTTTATAATTCTTTAAGGATACCAACTTATTCAAATTATCATTTTTATAAAAATATGGAAAACATTTTTTTGACATGGTCAAGTTGTATAAAAATTAAATCTTCTTTAAAAACGAGGGGTAATAAATTTTTATAGGCCTACTTAAACTGAATTTTTTCAAGATAATCATTTTTTGAAAGTTTCATTGTAATCCAAGGGGGGGGGGTCAAGTTTTTTTATTTAACATGGAGTGACCCTTGTAAGCAATCACCAGTAGTCAGTAGTTTTATTCATTCATTTAAGGAATTTTAGAGTATTATGTAGCATAACTTTTTTCTAAAACATAGTCAGAGAGTGTTTTAAAATCAATCAATTCATATTTATTAATAAATGATAACCTTTTTTTGTGCTTTTATTAGAATTCTAGTTATTTATTTGATCGCCAAAGTGAGATGCCAGAAATTGATCATTCCTTTTACAGTGAAAAACTGAAAGTGTTTGAATGCTTAGTGTATTATCAGTATAGACACGTATATAATACTTTAAAGAAAAAACACAATAACCGGACTCTACCAATTACTAAGCATTACCAATCAATACATAAAAAATTGAATTGTTTAAAATCTGTGGGTGAGTTGGAAAAATTATGATTGCAGATTTGAGATCAAAGTAAAAAGTTAACCTAGAAACACTATAAAAGTATCTTGTGCCAAAAACCTTGTTTACCTGTGTTATTTGCACTATAATTTCTGTTGTTTACATTTTTATGTTCAAATGGTCAATTACTGGCATGTAGTAAATTATTGGATGGCTCACCCTACTTATTTTTATACATCTTGTTTGACTCATAATTTTGAGGTTTTGTTGCGATCCAATAAAAGCGGCTGACATGCAGGAGGATATAGTTAAACACTTTTCCAAATTGAGAGTATTTAGAATGAATATTAATTAAATTTGAACTCTTTAAAACATATAAAGAAAATAAAAAATTGTTTGTATTTGTTTTAAAACTTCTCTAAGATAACACTACTATGTTAGATAAAATATGATTAACTCTCAATTCTAAACTGTATTACTATTTACATCCCTTCCTTACCATGCCATATTATCTTCAGAGCTGAATGACAATTCGGAAAAAAACCCGCTTAACATCATTTCCAATCTAACCTAACAAAATTTGAATGCAATAAATTTTCACAAAGAAAACACATTGAATTTTTACACCTACTCCCTAACACCATCTAGAATCTACACCTAATAGCCCCAACTCCCAGCATTTATACAGTACAGGGACCCCTCATTTACTTTGGTCCCAGAATAAAAAGCAGCTTAGCGGAAGAAATGTACCCTCCCCATAAGAGCCAGAAGTATTTCATTTCTGAAGCGGGCGGGCAAAGAGAATATCTCACGAGCAATAATGCGACTGTTAACAGTCCCGATGGGCTCGAATGTGATGAGCTATGGAAAGACCACAGCGAGGAGATAGCAAATGATTGCCCCCGGAAAGGATCATCATTGTTATTTGAGTTTCACTCCTACCGGCTATCGGTCCAGTGACCAGCTGGACTGGAGAGATTCGGAACCAGTTGTGAAAATTTGTCATGCTAATGGCCAATTGATTTAGACTCTGCTTCGCTGGGAGATCACTGGGGAACGATGAGGGGGTTGCCTGGCACTTCGGACTCATGAAGCGTTGTTGGGATTTTCTATAGACGGAAATTATTGTGCTTTGCTAATGGGTTTGATGTCATGGCAGAGAGAAAATGGTTTCTAAGAAATGAAACGGTAAGATGAGGGATTTTATTTTATTGGCGTACTGTAAGACATGCAAAAATAATAATAAAAGGGAACATTTTTATTACTTGACTCATCTCTGAAGTTTAACATAAATCCCATAAGGGAGTAAAGGGGGAACATGGGCTAGAGACAACAATGATGTAATTTTCTCCTCAATTTGAATATCTTTTTACACACTAGTATATACAAATATGATCACTACTTTTTAAAATGACATAAATTAAAACTAATTCTACCTCAAAAGATTAATGTACTGAAGTTTTCTCTTTATATACAGGGTGTTTCAAAATTGCGTTGCACGGCTTTTATTTGAAACCAACGCTTTCTAGGGTCACGGAGGTAAGGTCTACCCCTAGGTAAGTGACCCTGGAGAATCCATTGAGAGGACTTACAGTGCCCCTAGCGGCGAAATTAAAAAGTTAAAAAATTAATTTAAAAACTTAAGGAGATAGAGCGAAAATCTCATGGAGAGTATTGTTGCCAACGTCTTGAAGAACTGACTGAAAAAAATATGATCAAAATATCTTCAATATTCGCGGAGAAGTTAGCAAGTAAAAATAGCACTTTTTTAGGGGTCAAAAATGAAAAAGCTCGCATATTTGCAAATTTTTCAGTGTTATTTTGTAGTTTTGTGTTTTTTTAGTTTAAAGAACACAAAATTTAATCAAAAAATCAAAAAAATTTTCAAATATGCGAACTTTTTATTTTTGACCCTTGAAAAAGTGCTATTTTCACATGCTAATATCTCGGCGAATATTCAAGATATTTTAATGAATTTTTTTTCAGTGAGTTCTTCATGACGTTGGAAACAATACTCCCCATGATATTTTTGCTCTATCTCTTTTAGTTTTTAAATTAATTTTTTAAATTTTTTAATCTCGCTGCTAGGGGGCGCTGTAAGTCCTCTCAATAGATTCTCCAGGGTCACTACCTAGGGGTAGACCTTACTTCCATGACCCTAGGAGGCGTTGGTTCCGAATAAAAGCCGTGCAACGCAATTTTGAAACACCCTGTATATATCTTCCTTTTTTATAAATAGCCTCCCCAACTTTGATGAGGTTATAATCAGGATTTGGAATTGATATCCACAAAAACTAAAAAAGCCAGAGAACGGGTTAATAACATTTATTTGCCCCTTTAAAAGTCTCGTCAAGTTTTGCCATCAAGAACGGATTATCAGTTACCGATCGCAAGGAAAAATCACCTATTAATTATCACTGTGATTATGAAATTTGATGACCATCTGTGATAATTATTTCCAAAATAATATTTTTTAAATCAAAAATTATAAATCCTTTATGTCTCGTGAAAGTCACCAATTCACCAACAGAAAAATATCTACATTTTTATGAAAAATACTGAGAAAACGCCTATCCTATAAAATGCTTAAAGCTGTCCCATTTAGAGATACGGCAAGTTTCATTCAATTAGCAGTGCAAGGAATTATACAAAAAATTATGTTCAGGATACAGGTTTTATACGATATTAAAAAACATTGACATTTCTGTCAAAATTATATTTAATTACATGATAATTAGTATTACAAAAATAAAAACACTAGTTTAAATCCAAGTAGTTTTGATTCAGAGCTAGCCTGAGTACATGTAGTACTTATAAATGAGTGACTCTATAATCTGTACTAAGACCCCGTATTAGATTCGATGTTGTGAATTTACTAACCCCACATAAAAACTTTCGACGCAATCCCATATAAAGAAAAAAGAATCTAACAAGATAATTACAAGAACGAAACAAGGACGAATTTAATGCATTTGAGCCGAAGAGGTCTCACTTCGAATAAAAGCGTGCTTCCTCAGTTGACAGACCACAAGGCAAGCAATGATTTCATCGACACGTGATTTATCCATCGTGCAGGTGTGTTTTCTACGTTATAGCTCGCCGGGGATGTGAACACCAAAATGGAAGGTAAACTTAATCAAGTCTGAGGGCTGCTTTAGTGTCCGCCTGGGACCAGAGATAATGGCTCACCCCACAGCTACAATTGAGACTGAAGGCGTGATCACGTGATATTTGCCTTCGGCAATCAATCGATACAGGTGCTCCAATTTTTGAGGCTTCAAAAGTTCACTTTTTCTAGAGAAATATCTTGTTTTTAGCTGGCGGAAAGTTTTCGAGCTCATGTATCATCTTGCATAAATCTGGGCTGGCGGAGTTGCGATATATACTGAGCAAAGCTTCGCTCGAGGTACCAAGTTTCATGGATTTTCTATTGTTACCACGGTTAGAGATCTCATAGTTACTACGAATTATACTGTAATTATGACAAAAGAAAACCCACATAATAAGAAAACAATATAAGAACCCACAACAGTAAAATTTTGGGATATTTATTCTTTGGGTTTTAAGAACTTCTTCGTGCGAGAACTACTAAAAGGCTTTGATGGGGACCATATTTTAAAAAATAGCAAAATTTTTACATCTGGGAAATTTTTACAGTTAGTACAACAGCGTATAGCAGTATTTATAGATTAACGTTGTTTGCATAAGTAAAATGTGTACAGGTAGAGTATATGTACGAATAGATAAGTACTAACAAACCTTCTCCTCTTAGCTTTTACAAATGTTATTCGAAAAAGCTTTATCAATATTCCTTTTATCAAATTTAAAATTTCTATAAGAAAGTAGACAATATCCTCTAATTCTACTTAAGGCGAGATAAATTGAAATTACATGTGGTCTTATTAATCTGGAAGTTGGGGTATTTGTTCAACACAGAAGGATCCAGGGTCCTTAAAATTGGGACTAAGTGATTTTTGAGACACATAACTAAGGTTATAGGGCCAAAGTATTTATACGTTAAGCAACACATAAAAGTAAAAAACGTAAACATGAGAAATGTCTCTAAGCATTTAAAATGATAATTAAAATGTATTATTGTATTTTTTAAAACATAAATTTTATAAAACTCTAAGTGGTTCTGTTACTAGTAAAAGAAGAATTGAAAAAAAAAGATGAACATTTAATTGACTTTTAATGATATAATTTACAAGTAGTCACACCCAACACAGTTAATGATATTAAACTGTAAAGTCATTAGATATATTTAACACAGTTTAATATGGAGATTAACAGAAAGAAAATACTAATTAAATCAATTAGCAAGTCAACAAGTGACAGAAATTAACCTCATTAGAATGAGTTGGATTAATTTCGATTCAAAGTATTAAAATTGCAGACAGTTTGGAGTTTGAATGAAAAGTCATTAATCCACATAATAGGTGTATAAAACTCCATGCAATATAATAAGTAGGAATTTAAATTTTAATGTATAAAATTAATTTCATAAAAGCAATACTAAAATTCTAAGAATAATATAATTATAAATATTTTATTATAACAAAAACTTAAATATAAAATTATAAAAATTTTGTTATTCTTATAACAAAAATAATAAAATATATTTCAACCACTAAATTGTTAATAATAGACCATATATACAATGAAGCAAATGTTTAAATGTTAAACACCCAAATTTTTAACTTTTAAAACTTCTCTTTTCATGTAAATAAACAATAACAAATTATCAAGGGTTTAAGCCTTTTTATACATAATCAATGCCTTTATAGTAGAGTTTTTTTTAATGGGGAAACCATCGAAACTTCAGGATCAATAAACATAATGCCCAGGCACTGAAAATTTATTACAACCACTATGATAATATGATATTGTGTACTTCATATAATCAATACACTGCTCAACTGCTATAGAATTACGATAGAGCTCAGGTCGTGTTCCAACTCCATTCAAATAAATTTTTACGACAGCCACTTCAATTCGGGGAATAATGACAAAAATAAGGGGTATCGGGATTTTTTCCCAAAGTGCTCAGTTATGTACTTAACGCAGAAAAAACTCAATATTTGGAGGAATTTTAAGTCTTAAAAAACGAATTCCCTTACCTAAGCAAATAATTTCTTAATAGATCATTTCTTTGAAAACGACTGTTTGCTTCTGGTACTAACTCAGAAAATTGAAGATTCAACGCACCATAACCGTAAAATGAGTGTAAATAGAGATATTAAAGTTTTAGCATAGGTAATCGTTATTCTTAAATGCAAGACATGAAAGGGTATTGAAACTCATGTTCTTTAGAGTAACAATGAAATAAGTATGAAATAGGAAAATAAATTTTTCTCTTATTCCAAAAACACTTCAATTCTTTTAACTCTTAACTAAAGCTAAAACAAGTTACTTATAGATAACTCTGAAACAATACATATCAGTATAATTATAACAATTATTAGACAATTAACAATTATTAGAAGAATATGTATTTTGCTTTATGAAGTTGTCATTCTGTTTTAAGATCACACAGTTGTAAACCTGGTTTTCTTAATAACGTTAGATCAAAACTAAATTTAGATAAACCAACGATATTACTGATTTATTCAGCTGCTTTCACTCCCTGTCGAAAAAAACTGTCCTCTTTCCTGGGTTACACTGAATACATATATGTTACAGGCAAAGTGGTTATTTGGGAATCATTAATAATGCCCAGAGAGGAGGCAGGCAAAGTGATAAATTTCATTGATAAATGCCATTGAATTTATCACATTTCCCTCCTCCACTTCGGACATTACTAATAATGCCCCATTTATCACATTACCCGTTTCATATATGTGCACCTGAGTAAAACAGCCAGTTGTGCATTTTATATAAAACCAGTTAGATTTTATATCATAAGTGCAAAAAATTAAATGGGATAAACACATATAGATAATAAAGTGGTAGGTTTATGTGTTCATGAATATTAATGAATAAACTAATTTTCAATTTTAGTAACCATTCATCAGCCTAATGTTTACTATCAGAGCTACATAGTATAATTTTGGGTTAGAAATAAAAACCAGATTAAAACTCTCACTCCAAAGCGAAACTTCTCAAATTTATGTGACTGGGTAAACACAGAGCGTCGTAATTTTCACACACAGCGCAAGAAATAAAATTTCGTTGTTCATTGCACCTTCTTAATCGCAAAACACGCTTCCCTGTGCTATACCACCACCATTGAATTCCCATCTCAAACGCAATCATTGTTTACAACTCGCACAAATTACTCGAAAAGCAACAGCGGGGAGGCCGGAGTGCCTGAAGAGCGGGAGATAAGGAAGCCGTCCAACTTGAAGTTTAAGATTCCGTGGCACATCAGTTTTCTTATGGTAAAACCCTCCTCCCTTCTTCTTTTAACTTCATCCAACCGTTGTTATCTGGCCGTAAAGAATATCCCCTGTTCCTGCGGAGAGGAAAGTAAAGAAAAAAAGGGAAGGGAAAAACAAGCGACCCACCGTGTCTTTAAAAATAGGGAAGGGGGATTGGTATTCTAACGACGAGGCTGCAAATTATTAAGGTTTTGCATCGGGATTGATTTCAGTCCTTTTGTTGGGGTTCGAGAACTGACTGTTGATTGACCCTAGTTTAAACAGTCGGCTGTTAGCAGCGGTACAGCCTTCTCCCTCTCTGGCATAAGCATTCAGGGGAAGGACTCCAGTGCAAGCATTCTTCCCCACACGATCTGGGTTTGGGGGGCGTATTTTGTTTACAGCGAGAGAAGTACTAAGAATCATCAATGAAAAAATTCTAGAAATGCTTTCTGCAGGAGTAAAACGGAAAGTATTAAACATCAAGTCTTATCTCATTGTTGATTCAATCCTGATTTTTTTAAACTAGGTGTTATGTATGCATGCACAAAAATTTGAAGGGATTTTGTTCAAAACTATTTGGTTAAACAATAAAATCAGAAAATTTTTATTACCGTGTTATGCAGTTCAATAATGTTCGTATATCAACATTCTTAAACATAAAAAGTGCAGAGTCCAATCTACTACAATGCTAAAAAATACTATTTGAATTTTTTGCTAATTTTACTCTACTTCTTGCACGTTTAGATTAGAAAAAATGTTAAGTATGTGGATATTGTTTTAATGTTGGTTATTCGTTCACATACCATCTGAAACTTATAAAAAAGGAAAAAAAGTATATTTAATTCCGAAAAAAATACAATACAGTAACAAAATATTTAACCAAGTTTTTATATTTTTCTCTTTATTTTTTTTCTATTTCTCTCTCTCTCTCTCTCTCTCTCTCTCTCTCTCTCTCTCTCTCTCTCTCTCTCTCTATATATATATATATATATATATATATATATATATATATATATATATATATATATATATATATATATATATATATATATATATATATATATATATATATATATATATATATATATATATATATATATATATATATATATATATATATATATATATCACATTCAGTATATATTGTTTGTTTTTTTGGAGATGTTTTGGTAGTTGCATATTTTGAAATTTGTTACGCTATTGCCTCTCTTTAGAGCTTCTCAATGGTTATAAATAAATATTTCAGTATTAATCTATTTTAAAAGTCACGTGTCTTTGATTAGTTCAAGTTAACTTAAAAACAGTCTTCTACTTTTATAATATTGGAGAAAACATCATCTCCATTTTAAAGAAAAAAAATTTTCATAATCACTAAAATATTTCCCCAAAGACCTACTTATATAATACTTCATAAAATTTTCATTATTCAAAAAATAAAGCATTATAAATAACACCGCATGTTGACTTGTTAGTCTCTTAACACCCCTTTGTTCTTATCGGTCATTTATTCTAATTACCACTTACAGTTATTACAACATAAAAACCCCAGCTAAGATAAGTGCTACGACACAATTTAGTATCATTTTTAACTAAGGTTAGAGGAAAAGAGAAGGAATATCAATTTTAGGCAACTCACCGATCTACCTTTTCAGGGGAGTTTTTCTTCGGCTTAAATACCTCGTGATTTATGCTTCACTCTTTTCTCTCTACACTAGTTTAAACCAAATTAAATAATCACTTTAGCTAAACTTTTCCTTGCAGGGTAATCATGTATTTTTCTCCTGCGAAAGTCTACCTAATTGCACCCATACCTGAACTTTTCTCGTTTTTCTGAGCTGAATATCAATGGAAAGCGTTCGTTGAGGAAACAGATTGCTATGATCCTAAAGTGAACATATCGCTGGTCGGAATATCTGAAGATCATTAAAAGTGAAAAGAGGGCATGAAGGGTTTGAAATTTGCTGCACTCTGATAAGAAACAGAACTCACGCACGCTAATTGGGCCATTTTTAGGGAAACGATCGATTTGACATTGGTATTTTGGGGTAAAAAATGAAATTTAACTACTGTGCTTTAAAGTTGCATTGAGAATGAAAGACACGAGAGTAAATAGAAGGTTCACATATTCAATAAAAGGTTCAATTAGAAGTGAGAAGAAAAGGAATATTTGTGGACACTTATTTAAAAGCATCTCTTAATCAAGATAAATTTTCCCTTATGAATATAATTCTTATTAAATCTCTAGTGAAAAGAAATGAAATATATGCAGAAATTAAATAATTCTAAAATCAATTTCCTATTTTTTTTTTCAAAATTATTGTAAAAACAATCCCTTTTGAAAATTAATTGCCTATTTTTTATTATAAAAAATGAAACTTATTTTTAAAATTAATTACATTTACGAGCCTTTATTCATATTTTCGGGCTGATAACTTTGTGTTTTGTTTTAACTTTTTATGTTATGGTTATTCCTTACTGACATTTTGTATGGCAATCTTGATTTTACAAATTCATTTTACCCCTGAAATAAATTTAGTTGGATTCCGTTTACTCCATTAGCCTTTAGTACAAAAGTGTCAAAAATTCGTTTCCGACACATTTTTTAGCCCATTACAATTTTGTTTGAGACACTATAAATTTTCATCTATAACTTCTAAGAGCTTCTATGTCGAGTATAATATCACGATATACCATTATCTAATTTCTAAATTTTGAAATTCTTAATCTCTCTATTCTAAAAAAAAGTTTTTGGTGAATGGTTTCCAGAGAAAGGCTTTTTAATTACTGATCCGTATAACACATATTTGGTATCAAACTGTCCGGATTCTTTTGAGGATGTGCAAAGTGCCTTTAGAATTTCTAAAAAAAATCTCAATTTTAAAATATTTCCATTTTTTTAGATTTCGGATAAGGTCGCAGTTACAAAGCAAGAAACTATGAATTTTAAAACAATTGAAAACATATTTCACTGGTTTTCTAATATTCAAATAGATTAAATAATCATCTTTCTATTTATAACACGAATTTAAAAAATATATTTTGTGTTATTTTTAACAATATTTATATTTTTGTTGTTCAAAGGGTTTAATTGTTGTTCAAACGGTTTTCATTATATTTTAAACTTATTTATAATTAACTTATTTTTTAAATAACAAATTAATATTTTTATATTTATCTTTGTAGTTGTGGCAACCTAATCATTACTATATTTACAATAAACTATACACTCGCTTTCGGAAATTTTGAATTTTGCATTTATTTTTTATATCCTTTTGCAAGTATGTTTTTTAAGGTAGTAAAATGTAACTCTTTATTTCATAATGACAAAACGCAAACAACTAAATAACACGGGTGAATGTTTTAGAAATAAGGATGAAAATGTTGGAAGTCTTGACATTCGGTGTCGTTGCTATGAAAATGACACAACTTCGAAGTTTATTTCTCATGAAGATAAAATTCTAAATTTTCGCGATGTTTAAGATAATTACTACATTTTTAACAGTCAATTATTACAAATTTTAAGAAAGTTAAGTTTATTCCTGAGATATTTCAATGCTTCCCTTAATATATCTGTGAAAAAACATTACCTTAGGGAAATGGGTAAAAGAATGTTTACATTGTTTTGTTGTTAATTTTCTTGGGGTTCAATTCCGTTATAGTTCCCACTAAATATCGCCAATCTTTTTCGAACGCTCAATATTCAAATGTAAACCAATTTTTCTAATTTTTAATGATAAACTGAATAGTTATAGATTTAATTAAACACTTTAATCTATGAATTTGAAACAATTTAGCAATATTTATACTTTATAGTGTCCAAAAGAGATTAGTGATATTTAGCGGGAACTATAACGGAATTCAACCCCAAGAAAATTAACAACAGAGCAATGTAAACATTTTTTTACCCATTTCCCTAAGGTAATGTGTTTTTCACAGATACATTAAGGGAAGGTTCATATTTAGCGGGAACTATATATGAAGCTTTCTTGGAATTATAAAGCGATCCGCCAATTCATGTTACCGTAAAGGAAATGATAAAATTCCACCACTGAATAAATATTCGCCATTTTTGAAAGAATACCACGGAGAAGTACTACCCCTGTGTTAAGAATGTTTTATAAAGTGAATAAGTGCAGTGAGCTGGGTTTTGTGGGGAATTGTGAAGCGGTCCAAAAGTTACTGCGTCAGCAGTTAACGGGGGTTGGCGAGCGATAGCGAGCAGGGGGCGGTAGCCCCCTAGTAATAGAAACAAAAGTTTTTATCACTCTTCTAAATTAATAGCATAGTATTTTGGTAATTTTAATTGTAAGAGAGCCAATGCTCCTTATGAAGTAAAATTGTATTATCTTTCAATTTTCGTTTATAAATTATCATAATGATATCATTAACCTTAAAGTATGAATGGAATCAAAACAACTGGAATAATGTGTTCGTGAAGAGTATAGTTTTGATATAAGCCAATGAACTATTGCGTCTAAGTCATCTAAAGTATGAAGATATAGTCATTCTTGAGAGAGCGGATACTATAAAGAGGGGTATCCGACTAATGCATTCCTCGGAAGCGTTTACTGCAAAAAATAGCCTCATGGACAAGAAAACAGTTTGCTGGAGCGCAGCTGTTGTCAAATGGATTCCTTATGATGGCTTTGTTTATGAGCCCACCAACCTAGAAGAACATAATAGATGCGCTAATGTAGGGTTTCTGGGAAAGGCTTATGGAAAGCAACAGTTTCTCTTACTGCGGATATGGCCTTTCGAGGGTGAGATGAAAAATTGGTGAACTTTTAGGAGTTTAAATGTGCTGATAGAAAATCTTAACAGCGAGAAGTGAAATGAGTGTTTTGTTTTAAGGTGAAGTTATTTACTTAATAATTTTGTAAATCGGGATGCTGACATTAAAAACTGGAACTGTTACAATTCAACCCTAAGTAAATAGTAGTTTCTAGGCGTAAAAGGCGATTATTTGTTTGGGATGTTGACCTAAACTCTTATTCTATTTACCTCCAACTTAATATCTATCAGAAATCCAAATCGATATTTTTAATTCAAAATTGGTTTTTATAATTTTGTATTTTATTAAAGTTATAAACTATAATATATTTACCCCCATGAAAATATAAATAAATTTCTCTAAACTATTCTCTTGCTTCAAAAGATAAATATTTTTACAAAAAAATAAAAACTTATTTTATTTTTTTAACAATTGATCAAAACAGTAATTCTAAGGAGGAAGTTTGAAGAAGATTTAATCCCTATGTTTTAAACTATATCTGAGAAAAAATAAATATGCTTTACGACAAAGTAAAGGAAATTCTCAACTCGATAAGCTTTTTGCATATTTTATCTGCGGTAGTTTTTATGAAATGAAAATTTAAAAAAGTGTTAAATTACTTAAATGTCCATAGAGACCATATTTAAATTCCTAAAATTGATCTGAATACCTTAAAGAGACAGAA
The DNA here is from genome assembly GCA_024610705.1 of Tetragnatha versicolor. Classification (NCBI taxonomy): domain Eukaryota; kingdom Metazoa; phylum Arthropoda; class Arachnida; order Araneae; family Tetragnathidae; genus Tetragnatha; species Tetragnatha versicolor. Next base: position 37,019,580 of record JANDEH010000009.1, on the reverse strand, counting down.
AAAGGAGACTTGTTTATTTTAAGAAAAGCTATAAAACCCATCCCCTCCCCAAAGAAAAACATGGCACCTATACAAAATGATGCATTTAAGAAATAAGTCATAGTTTAAATCAATAGTTTAAGCCGACTAATTCGAATATAAGTGTGTCTGCTCCAAGAGATTAAAATAAGCGGATTCACACTCAATTCCGAAGACTGGTGAGGTAAAAAAAGATAAAAATATGAGTAAGAGATAAATGTTTAAACCGATTACACAAAATTTTAAATACACTTTAAAAGTAAAGTCTGTATAAACATAGTAAAGGGGAAAGAGTATTTAGGGAAATAACAGACAAGTCTTAGTTTCTTTTGCGTTAGTTTTTGCATAAGCGTATTTTACTTGCTTTTGATTTGAGCAAAAGAAGCAAATGTCAAAAGTACTTAAATGCGTCATAAAATAAAAGCTCTTCTAGAGATAAGTGATGTGTAGGAAAAATGTAAGAGATAATATTATATGAATAATCTATGCTTTTTTCTATTTGTGGGTTTATTACTTTCTATTAAATGCTCTTCTTTAAAGCTCTTCTATTAAATGCTAAAATTCTGGTAAATATGGACGAATAAAGCTTTTTACACTCAGTGTTATGATAGTACTTTCTACAGTAAGTCTAAAAAAGAAAAAAAACTTTGAGACTAGCATTAGCACGTATACTTACAAGTTGAAATAATGTTATTTTTACAAGAATGGATGTTTATAAAAACTGTTCAATATGAGTAAATTAAACCTTAATTTGATTTGAACTATGTGTGGTATCATTGCTATAAATACTTATTCAAAGATTTAATCTTATATAAATTAATACCAATCTCCTAAACTTGTATAAACTCCATATTTATGACATTTATTATGTTTAAATGTCATATGCTATTACTAAAATTTTGAGACACATATTTTATTAGTTGTTTCTTTTTTATTTTTACTTCAACGTTTAAATTTTTCAATTATTTTTTGTAAGATAAAAAGAGATATGAGTAAAATTATAGTGTACGGTAAGAAACTATTTTAAATTTTTACTGTTCTTCATAAAACTATTTCATTGAAGTAATTAAAAATAGTTTTTAATAGGTAAACTAAAACTAATATGATATGAGAATCTACACAAGCTGATATGTATGTTTCGTGGGGATTAAAATGGTAAGGATCTACAAAATGTGAAAAACTAATTAAAAACTTATCAATTTTTATTGTGGAAACAATATAAGGTAAAAAATAAATATTGAATAGTTTCTCAAAAATTTTGATGATAAAAACATTTTTTTATTAGAAAAGGTTAGTTAGGATCATGAGCAACACAGCGCTTTTTCAAACCGGAAAACAACCACCGACGGTACAAGAATCCGGCGATAAAAGCGAACACAATATCCCAAAATATTACCCTCCGATTACATCAAAGTCCCGGGAAAAATTGCCGCGAATATCCAAACCGGTTTTTTCCGCCCTCCGAAATCGGTCTCAACTGGCCATTCTGGCGAAAAGCTATAAAACTCTCTTTTCCAAAGTCTCCCTTTTTAGTTTAAATCAAACAGTCCAAGTTTCCTCTATCAAAAAATAACTTTATGAAATTTGTCTCAAAGGAAATCTTGCACGGTTTATGTCAAACTTCTTACCGTATTGATGAAAAAGGCCGGGGTGCTTCCGAAAAAACCAGCCTGCATGATACAGCCGCGAAATTCAATATAATTTTTTATGCTCGTTTTGCTGCCGAGGCCGCGCATGAAATATATTAAAGTCTAACGCTTGCTTTCCATAAAATTATCATAAAAAGGAGCTTGATGAATAAGCTTCACATCTTTCGATCAGGGGAAAGAAATTTCGCACTGTTTCGTTTACCCTCTGCACAACAGATAAAAAAACAGCAACTACTTTAAAATGGAGGGACTCCATTGCTTCCTCTAACGGCCCTCCTACTGTATATTCGCCCGAATCCCTGTACTTATATATATGAAGTGGAAACGGCACTAACCATAAACTAGTAGTAAATATGAAGAGCAAGAGTGGTTAGATAGTTAACACTGAAAATTTAGAGTTGGTAAAAATTATGAAAGAATGATTTGATGAAAACTAATCTTCAGTAAAAACATTCTTCTTAGTTTAGTTGGCTGTTCTTATTTCTAATTCAGTAATTATTATAAGTAAGGTTTATTGAGTTTTTAAAAATATTTTAGGGTATTTTGTCAAGGTCCGACCACACTCTGTATCAATTTGATAAAATTTGCTTAATAAAGATAAAATTTACCCAAGAAACTATATTTTACGACTACTTTTATTTTCAGAAATATGTGACGTTATATCCCATAAAAACTTCCAAATAAAATTCCCATCAAACGTAATACATTCCACGTTGGGAGCATGCATGTGTAGTGTATAGTTATGTTACCTGTTAGCATTTTCTATAAACCTTTTTAGCATGAACTGGATGCGACTTCATATGTTTTCTATAACGATTTTCCCGAAAACTGTACGTCGTAGAGGTATAGTTCTTTGGGAATTTTTTAAATACTTCACGCAATAAATCTGGCTGTATAGAGTTTGAATGGACTCTTTGAAACAACCAGTAGGAATTCTTTAAAATATGTTTATCACTTTTGGAAATTAGTTTTATTTTCAATACGTTATGTATAAGGTATTTTTATTATTAGTCTGAAATATTTTAATTTGGAATCATCCGAACAATATAACGTAGTATTTTTTAATAGTTAGATTATTCGGTAAAAATAGTTTTTATGTATTCATCACTCTATATAATAACTTTACCTTTTAAAGGTTTCTCTATATTCTATTTAAGACATTATATTAATTATTTTTCTGCACTATTCCTTTTTCTTATCTGTTCCTATGTATTCATATTTAGTTTTATCTTTCCTTATTTATTCATTTAATTTATTAATTTCACTGAAAACATCGTTTAAAGTTAAATGAATAAAAAATATTAAACTTACTTCTTAGTCTTTAAGTTTATTTTTTGATTGATAGTTTTTTTTGTAAATCAAAATAGTAAATTAATTAAGGAATTCGAACATAATTCAAGCGTTTATAAGTTAAAAGTAAGACATTAAATTTCCTGACAATAGTATTGATGTTAATGTAGCATTAATAAAATTTGTAAACTTTATTAATATGCATGTGTGTGAACACTTATTTACAAAACACTTATTCAAACCTTAACAAATTGAATTTATTTCTCCAAACAGTTATTCTTGCATTTCACCCCACTAAGATACCCCCTTATATAAAATAAATAGTATGAAGTTAATTAATTAATGAAAGTATATTTCATTGTATTGAAAGTAAAAAAACGAAAGGTATAAAAGGAAGGTTAAATGAAGGTATAATGGGCATTCCAAGAAACATCTAAATCAATGAAGATCTCAATTTTATCTTATATGTATCAAATTGATAGGGAAATATTTATTTTGTCTTAAAGTATGCAAAATATCTTAATGAGTTTGAACCTTTTAATTTTGTGCATTAAAGTAAAAGAATAAAAATGTCTTTTGAAGCAAAAAATAAGTGAGGGAAGAGAGGTTAAACTATTTTTCTTAAAAAAACGAATATAGTACTTTATACTTCAAATATTTACTTTATTGAAATTATCTTGTACCTCTTTTGATCTATCAGAAGCTAATTAAAAGTTAACAAACAAGCTAAAATAGCAATTTTCAATGTTTTGAATAGATGCTTTAGGCAAACAAGTTTCTAAACCTAAACATATTTTGAGATTACGAAGAATTTTAAAAGATACATTTATTGATAAAATTTCTTCACAAAAATTTAAATTTGTTTCGTTTACTTAATATATGTTTAAAGGACATAATAAACTAATATTTTTACTGCATAAATTCCTGGAATTTTAGCCTCATCGCTTTATTTATTTTCAAAGCGTAAAATCATCATAATTTTTATGAAACCTGCGAATTTCTTATTTTTAATGCTTTTATAAAATCAAAAACTAGGTAAACCATGACAGTTTTTTATATTTGTTATTAAGTCGTAAAAAACGTTTGTCACAACATCGATAAAAATATATAAAGTTAAGCATACTTGCAGTTCAATACTTTTTGATAGGAACCGAGCAGTTAAACTAGCCTCACGATTCTCTTCGTGATAGGGGTTTCCATCCGTGGTTAATGATTCTCAAAGGACATTTTATACTGCTGGGTATCTCTTGTATCAGTATCACAGTGGGATCATTCTGATGGTTTGAGGGAAATCCAACGAGAATAGATGAAATCGGTTGTTTTTAAGTATTTGTCTTGGAAAATATATCTTCCTATAGTGGAACTTATTCCCTTATATTGAAATTTATATTGAATAAGTTATTATTTAATAGTAAAAACTAGTATAGTCATATTCATGTATTAGAAAATATTTAACATTTTTTGTTCATAAATGATCCCTCTTAAAACCAATCTTAAGCTTTTAAAATTTATATTATTTTTGGGTGGATTTCTCCCCCCAGATCAAACCATAATTTAATTTAACTTATTATCATTGACTACTATTTGAAATGAAAACCTTTGTACAAATTTTCGCCAAATACTAAGACATCTTTAATTTTTTAGCTATACGTTAGTTAGTTTGTATTTTTCCTGTATAAACTTAGACTGTGAAACTTTCTAATTAAACTTTTAAGAATATTTTCTTTTATTAAAACAACATAATGTGAGGACATAAGGTAGTTGGAATTTTTACTATTGTATTTATTGACGTGAATTCAGTTAGTTATATATTTTCATAACAATATATTAAAAAATAATGTCATATTATGAAATTCAAAATTTTACTCAATATAATTTCTGATTTGGAGGAAAGATTATAAATATAATGAAAATTTTTGTTAAGACAATTATACAAAATAGATACGGCACTATAGTAGTGTATTACAATCCAGGTTATAAGAACGTTTTATTTCAATTTTTATCGATTGCTAAAATAACGTAATAGAACATAACCTTATTTAAACCTTGATCCTAATAAACCAACACAAACCATTATATGACCACCAGAACCTTTTTTTTCCTAAATCACCATTTTTCATATTATTATATGTAAATCAATATACTAATAACTAATTACAATATTTCTACTATGTAGACAAAACACACATATCTTCTTCACACTCAAATCCCGAATTCTCTGAAAGAAACGACTTTAAAAGCCCCACATTCCCCTCGGCATACCATTTCCCTAAGCTCTTCAATTTAGACGAAAAACCATAGGCGCATTTGGCGAACCGCGTTAAAAACGTTTCCCGGAAACAGATAAGAAAAAGCATTCCGTGGTCAGGCGATGATCGCCCTCCCCACCTTCTGAGGCTAAATAAATTATGGGAAAGCACCCATTCCCAAGAACCCCCTGGATGAGTAATCACGTCCTCGGCAAAATCTTGGGCTCGAAATTCCTCCAGATTATCTGTTAAGTCCTTTTCCTCTCCCAAGGATCGCCCAAGTCATTAAAAAGAAAAAAGATCGGCCAGAGGAAGAAAGAAAGCAGCAAAAAGCGAGGGAAGCAATTGCAGTCCGAAAGAAGCAAACACTTCCAACTATTTCGAAATTGGAAAGAATACTTGGCGAGGACGGGGCAAATTTTAAAGCGATGGAGGCCCGGAGATCTTTGTTTTCATGCGGCAAAATAAAATGAAACAACCGTCTGGAAGAAATAAAAACTACTCGCCGAGTGGACAGCGGTTTAAACGGAAATCGCAACCTACGTCTTTCACTCTAGAAATCAACAGGAAGGGGCCGTATACACGCTGCGGCCTCACGCCTCAGTGATCGGCACTCGTCATAAAAGCGTAGGATATCTTTAGAAACTATTTCGATTCATTCTATTTGACACGAGATAGATGTTTTTATGCTGTTTTGGGAGCAGATATTGCGTAAAAAGGTTTAAATTTTTAACCAGACGATTTTATTTTGGGTTTGATATTGATTTTTTTATTTGAAGGCCTAACCTGTGAAACGTAATCATTAAATAGACTTTAAATTAGTTTTTTAATTCATTTGTTAAAAACAGTTTTATTTTTAAATTTATGGAGTTGGTAAAAAATTTATTATTTAAATTTATAAACATTTTCGAAATTTATTTTTCACTTCGCAGTTATACAAGAAGAAAATATGGACAATATAAGTTATGTTCGGGCTTTTTAATGGCTATAGAACATTGTTTCTTATAGAAGAATTTATTTTTAAATGTTTAATTTTTTTATTTTTTTAGAAAGTAATAAATATTCGTGTTCAAGGGGCTGAAAAAATCTAACTAAGATTGGAATCCATGGTTTTTAAAGTTTAACAATGTAGATGAAGCTTTGTGAAGATTATAGTTAAATTGCCTAACGGTAAATATAATTTGTGCAAAACAGATGTAACTTGTTGAGTAAATTATTATCTATAAATTGATGATGATTATTGTTAAGTTCTTGGACTGCCAAACTTTTGCAAGTAACGAGTGATAAATAGTTATAATGAATAATGTTCTAATACAATTGGTACAAAAACTCACAACCATATATCAATATTAATATTGGATAGTATTTAGATTGGTTCGGCCATTACCACACAGCGATATTAATATTGAAAGGTTTGAATTTTTTTAGAGTATAAGCTATTAAATCATGGAATCTAAATCATTTATTTACTCATTATGCATTTGCAACTTATTCATCAACCTATCACATTCAATATCACATAAAAATCTTGAAAGTTAGTTGAAAAATTACATCTGGTTCATAAAATTTCTGTAAATACGCTTACTAAAATTAAAAGAAAGAACAAAAAGAAATGGAAACAAAACACAAGTCTGAGAACAATCCTTATCTTTAATAAAAGCATTAGATTCTATAAATTGAAAAAAATTAAACAAAACTAAACTACGATTAGTATTAAAATGTTTGAATTTTGTAATAGTTCTTTTCTAAAAAGTTGGCATAAAGAAACAAGAAAGGATTTGATAGCAAAAAGTACTTACTGTCATAATAAGAGGAATAACTAACTCTACAGAAAAATCTGTTAAAAAAATCATCTGAATTACGAGCACCCATATATCACGTATTTCCCATAGGCTCTCGAGCCATCAACCGTATCTCAACTTAGCTTTACTGTGTGTCTGGTAGTTAACTTCGATCTCTAAATCCCTTAAGCTTCATATTAATTCTGTCAAAGATAAAAGTTTTCCCAAGTTCTTAAGGTATTTAGGCGCATACTTTCGGTATTAAATAAAGAAAGTTTTGGCAAATATTTGCACAAAAACGGTGTATAAGTTCTATGGTATTTTAAATGACTGTCTTTATGGCAAGTCGCATTTATAATTTAATTGTTACTTTATTTGCAAGAGCTTTTGTTATTAAATTTTATAAAAAAAATAACATTTGTTCCAAGATATTATATTAATCTTTCTGAATACTTTTTCATTTAAAGTGAATTACTTGTTAAAGATAGTCTATTAGCGTATAAATGATGGCTAGTTTTATATCTTATGTGGGATGAATTTTTAACTTTTACGTAAATTTGCAAAGAGGAAAATAAGAAAGTACTAATAGTACTTCCATTCTTAACTCAAAAATGCAGGCATTTGCATGATAAAAAATTTGTATGATATAAACCTCCTTTAATGCCATGCATGAATTTGCAAAATACAATATGCGTGTATCTAACCTTAGTTTATAAAATAGTTTTATCAATCTTTAAATGTTTAATTTGGTAAAAGAACATTTTATTTAAGATTAATTTGTAGTTATACAATATGAACAGTCATTGAAGATTTTCAGTAAAACAAGTTTTCTCGACTTATGTGCAGTGAAAAGAATTCTAAAATTCAAAGAAATATATAGATAATACATTTTAAGTTTGTACTTTTGTCTTTTCAATCTTAAAATGTATTACATTTTATTACTAATATAATTATTTTTTTATAGTAAGTTAAAGATACTATTTGTTTATTACATTATTATATGGTTGATTAATTTTATTTTATTCATTGATGGAATAGAAACGGGCAATCACTGTGCGATAAAATATCAAAATTTCTTTCATGTTGCTATAAAACTCCGACCCAAAATTCAAATCTAATTTTGTGGTTGGCCCCTTGACATCAAGTTAAACAGTGGGACCTTAGAAAGTGGTTCACTGCTATATTTCGATGAGGACTGACCACGGGAAGATCAGGAGGTGTGGCTTACGGTTAGTAAGCAATGACCCGAACATTCCGAAAATTTATCCGTAATTTGGTTTGACAAGGGCCTGATTGCAGTTTTTGCGAGCGGACGTCGTGAAAACAGATCCTCCTCTTGTATTTGTCGCCCAAAATACATCCTTAACTGGCCAAGTAACTTTCGGACAGCAAGTTTAGGAGAGAAATTCTCCGCCTGACCGAAAGAAAATATTTTTCTTGGAGGGCTTTTTTTTGACCACGACCTGGTTGGAAAAATCAAGTCTCAGCAGAAAGCCAATGCGAAAAGCAACACAGATTTTTCCTTAGTTGGGCTGGATGTTTTTGTTCCTATTGCTTTTGGGCAATTCTCATTTCTGACTATCGTGTTTTTGTTGTAAAAATAAGACTGGTTTATTAGGTCAAGATTTATTGTTGTTTTTGAAAGAGATACAGAGTTTTTGATTTTATTAATAACAAGAATACTGTTTCCAGCACAGAGAATCATAGTACGACTTAAGTCTATACAAGCTTTTAATAGACACCATTATATTTTTTCTTCATATTAATTGCAAAACAAATAATGTTAGTATTAAATAATGAAAATAAGCAATAAAAAACCTTTAAAAATCTGTAATTTGAAAAAAAGTAGAGTAGAATCCAAATATAAAAATTTGTTTTACTCAACACAACTATTTAAAAGCCAATAATAAGCAGGGTAGCTTTTTAAAAATTGTACTGATAAATCTAAAATATATATAATAAATGAAGATTTTTGTAAATTGTGTTTTCTTATGCTTGTGTCTGGTTTTAAATTGTAGGCAAAACTTGTTTTTTAAAAAATTTCTTTCATGTTAAAACTTTGCTGTCAATATAAACATGTTAAGTCATATCATGAAATGATTCACAAAAAATGAAAAAAAGATGATTATATTAAATTATTTATTTGAAATTTTATTCGACAAAACGTGGAAGAATTATTGGTTGCGTAAACGAATTTACATTCTCAAGTGATATGCGAATGAATCATGCAGCGTGAACTTTATTCTAAGCCTGGGATAAAACTTATCATATTTTTAAATTTGAATTATTCATCTAAGAACGTGGTACGAATCCTATGAAATAAATTATTCAAAATAACATTTGTTTTATTGGTAATGTTTTTCTGTATTCTGTGGTTTCAACATTTATTTCCTTACACCTGCAATTTAGTTTCCCTTATAAGGAGTAGTTTTATTTACCTGGTTAAAAGGATTTTAAAATAAAAAATACAATAACAGTGAAATTTTAAACTCAGAAATGTTTTAAAAAGTATTGCTTCAAAATATTAAAAGTAAGAAGGGTACGTAAGAGTAACAGAGTAAGAGAGAACGTTATTAAAGTGTAACATAAGTAAATTAATTACATTTGAATAAATTTAAGTTAATTAAGATTTGTAAATCTAAAATTTAACATTTTACAATTAGTTTTGCATTTATTTTTGTAAATAAAGATAAAATATTTTACATCTAAAAACTTTTTCTGATGGTAGTTTTTTCCTGCACATCTTAGAGAGAATAATAATTCTTTTTATTTACTGTCAAACCCTGTTGAAAAGTATCCTAAATTTAAACATAATCTAAATCTTATGTTATGATAAAATGTCTATGGTAAAGTAGGAGACAATTTAAATATAAAGTTTTCACTACAAACTAAATTCATACTATATTTTCAAATTAAGTTTCACAGTTTACCTAATTTTTGTTATTTCTTTTTGTTAGTGGATAATTTTGAACTGTTAAACAGGTGAAATTTGAATGATAATTTTCCAGCCTTCTTTATAACACGTTATCTGTTTATTAACACCCCTTTGCCCCTTACTATCATTTCCACCTTACCCAAAAATTAAGAAACCATAATTTGCGCGAAAACCCAATTCACCTTCCATCCAATAAGACCGATCTCACTCATAACGCGTGTTAAATTACCCCATTAAAAATACATTCCCCTTCATTATTAACCACACCTCTCACAAAACCGTATGAAATTTGAACTCAACTTTACAATTACCATACCCAATCGACAGTGAAGTATTAAATATCAGTACGGGTCTACCATGTCAAGCCAAAGTGCTTTAACCGTTATCTTTCCAAGCAGAATGAATTGCCATTCGTCGATGATATTATCGTAAATCACGAGATTAGCCTCGTTTCCAAAGCGTATTAGCAGCGATTGTGTCCCCAGAATCTGGTGCACTTTGGGACAATTTTCTTGCAGAGCACCTGTCGACCGGCCTCTGAGGTACACATAAAACACCGTAGTTACCGCGGATTACCCGCGCTTTATTATGGATGACACCGGACCATATTACTTGAGGTGTGGCCGCGCGAGGAATATCTTCTGATATTTTGAGAGTTTTGGCACAGAATTTTCGGATGTGGGTATGTGATTCAGCGCAGAAGACAGTGGAATTCCGTATTGGTTAATAATCTTTTACTAACCTTATAACTATAATTCATATTCGATTCTACAAATTGCATGTTTTAAAATAAAAATGTTTTTAACTAAATTTATAATTTTTCAATTGAAAAATTAACTTAACTCATAGAAAATTTGTTGGCAGAGAATATTTGGTTATGGGTATGCCTCTGATGGGAGGGATTGCATAGGTTCATGTTTCCACAATTGTCTCAAAACAAATATATCTCACTTTTTTATAACTAGAAAAATCCTTCAAATTTAAGAATACACAACACTCTTTGTTCTAATTTAAAATTTTCTTTCTCTCCGTGTACAACTCACGTGAGAAACATACTAAACATACTATCTAACGTTTCATTGAGTTAACTGGTTCGGTGTCTATAATTGTTAATAAATTACAATTATATATCCTATAAAGTTTGTTTAGTTTAATTCGCTGTCTAAAACCCCTTCTTGGTCCTTTAATGAGTTACAGTGTTACAAATAAAAAATGAATATATAACTGTTAAAATATTTGACTAAATTGTAATTAATTGATCTTTAACTCTACAATTTTTTATTAGTGAGCATGTTTTAAAATCAAGACGTTGTTTAAGGAACCTTATTTTATTGTTTCAAAGAAACGAGAGTGCGATAAACCAAAGAAATATAAATTTATCCTGATTTTTGTAAAACTTTCTTATGAAAGTGTATCAAAGAAATAGAGACCAATGTTGTAATTACATTTTGATAAAATAAATGAATCCTTACCATTACGTCTTTCAATTTACTTTGTATGAAGTTTCCCCTTTTAAAAATATTTTCATAAATTTAAAACGCATTTATACACTTTTAATGTATATGTATTTTATGAAACTGGAGGATAGAAAAATTATCGAGAGGGAGAAAATCTATTCCGTGGGTTCCAGGAAATGGTCTTTGTAACCGATCGAAGTCAATGCTGAGGTATCAAAATTCATAATGTACAAACTAAAGGACATGAAATACCTGACATACCCTCCTTGGCAAAATGCCTACTTTTGCTCCTCTTGCCAAGTGAGCTGCTATTACACCACCTAAGTGTTGAATTAATGCCGCAACATTCACTGAACTTCCAGGTGTAACAAAACTAGCAAAAATACGTGCTCCAAATGCATAAAACTTTACAATATATACTGTTATGCCGCAAAATAAGCTGCCGAGCATAGATGAATGGAAGTTAATGCAACTACGTGTGAAATTTAGCTCGCTTTTATTTGTTCTTGGTTACAAAATGGCCACGATTCCATTTCATTCCTTCAAATGTGAAGAATACCATTTGGGGGATAAATTTCGTTTCAGGTTGGAGATATTTACGTTATCTATTGGAAGGAGCAAATGTGTTTGGTGGGTTTAGTGTGATTGCTTAGCCAATAATATTGACTCATATAGTTACGAGCTTCTCTCCATTGGGAAAACACAAGATCAGCTATTTAGTAGTTTAGAACATTTGTGAATGGAATAATATCTTACTAAGCATAAGCAAAGATGCAAAATATAGCATAACAAAAGGAACTGCTATTATATTAATGAATGGTTGGGTTGAAATAACTTGCAAAATTAAATTACGTGTGTATTAAGTAAACATTTATTCTTGCTACAGAAATAAGGTAGAAGTGAAGTAAATTATTATATCTCTTCAGACTTAACGATAAAATAGTTTGTTATATATCATTTTATTCGATTAAATTTTTTAAGAATTTGAACTTTAAGTTATAAGAGCAAAATAAGTATTTGTAAATAATTTACGTATAAAACGACTTTACATTTAATTTTGGATTTTAGTTCCTGCAAAGAATTTTGAGTACTCTTAAAGTAAAATAATGTAAAATGGTTAAGAATATTTTTTATTATTGTGATTGATTTTACTTTTTTGTACTTAAGATTTTAGTGCGATGAGGTAATCTATGAAGATGAACATAATGATAATACTTAGAGCTCCATACAGTTAATCCAATTACCATAATATCACAGTGGAGTGAAAGGCAAAGAAGCAAGTATTTTTCAGGGCAGGAGTATAATTTCTGAGATACACATTAGGGTGGGTCAGAAATATTTTTTTTACATTTTCCCAGGGGCACAGCTACAAAAAGGTGCCAAATGGTCTCAAACTAACATGTGTGAAATATTATTCCATTACGATAACTCTTTTTGCCTCCGGATTGACGTCTAAGTTTCGATTAATATAATAGTAATTTCATGTAAAAACGGACAAACGAAAATCGGGATTTTACCTCGATTGGACGAATCTCTCATGAATGTAAACGAGCAAAATGGTATAAAAATCCTCATTGAAGACTATAAATAATTAAAAAGGAAACCAGAGTTGAAATACTTGAGTAGTAATACAACAGATTTTGAAATATCTCAATGATTAGAACTGGCAATCAAATATTTCTTTCTGGAATCATAAAAATGTGCGAAACCTTTATTCCCGGTTGAGAAGGATGGTAAAACATTAAATTTAATAAAAATGGATATGTCAGAAGCAGTGGCGGATTTAGGGGGTGGCACTCTGGAAAGTGCCCCCCTTGGACCCAAACAATCACTCATATGAACGAAAAAAGTCCCAAAAAGTACTCAAAATGAGTTAAAACAATACTTTTACAGGTGAAATTTCCAAAATATTTCTGGGGGAGAACCCCCCATACCCCCCACCGGTACCAAAAGGGGATCTTGAGTGATACTTTTTAAAAAAAATTTCCAAAATTTTGACGTTTTTCTCAAAAGATAAAGGTGATTTTCTGAAAAAGTGCCCCCCCTTGGAGCCGTGCTGGATCCGCGCCTGGTCAGAAGGTGGATACCTTTTGTGGGCTATAAGATTTCAACCCCCGGAGGATATTTAGATAATATTTAAAGGTTGAGGTTTTCTTTGAAATTTCAGTGGTATATTAGGGATAGTCCATTCCAAGTGTCCCCATAGGAGTCCTTAATGTTAAAGTAATAAATTAAAAACAAATTTTAAGAGTCAAATTTTGAAATATTTTCTTAAGGAGAGCGGTAGATCAGCGTTTTCAGCTCAAAACTCAGTATTATCCTAAAAATGTTTAAATTAGCTACATTAATTTTTAGAACTTACTTGTGTTTATTTTAGACCGTTAACCTTCCTACCCTCTTGAAAAAATAGTCACATATTCCCCTCGTGGGGTCTCTGAGGACCCCATGCGTAAAACATGCCTATGACTCTAATAAAGGTTAAAAATTCCTTAAATGGAGAAGAATTGTCATTTTTTATTTCTAGAAAGATGCTTCAGAATAATTTATCCAATTTTTTTGGTATTTTTCTCATTTTTTTCGTCTTATTACGGCTTAATTGGGTTTCTTTTGATACACGCTTTTTATAACATCTGGACCTTCAAACAAGAATTAAATTACAGAAATGAACTACATTGAAGTTGTTTTACTTAAAATATTTATAATCACACTGTTTAAAGCATACTAGTTGATATACCCGGTCTTGCACGGGTAGAATTTAGTAGTTTATTTTAAACGATTTATGAAGCTGCATAGATTCTCTATTCTGCATTATCAGCTACCTGTCACCCCAGATTAATTTATTTAGTATTATGAAACATGTAAAGTTTGGATTCTTCTTTTTAAAATTGAAATAATACAAAAAAAAATGATCGGTTCAGATTTCTTAGTGAAATCAGTATCTCGCTTGCTTATGTAAGTTTTAACATAAAATTGGTTTTTTTCTTGATAATTCTTCGAAATCACATTCTGGACTTCCGTAAACACTCATAAATATTTGAAAGCATTCTTATTTTTCAAAGAAGACTGAATATAAAAACCTATTTACAATCAACCATGAATTTATATTGTTTTTGTAAAGAATGTGTTCAACAGGAAGTAATGGCGACAGTTGTCTGAGTTTTTTTTGCTGCAACTGTTAGATACTCAAAAGATTTCTATAAATAGCATATTTTTCTTAGAATGTGAATAAAAAATTTAAGAAATAGCGAGTGATTCAATGTATTTAGCCGCAATCTTCTTTTTGTAAAAAAATGACAATTTCTACGAAAATATCTTTCTAATATTTCTCCAAACGTTCTAAACAAACATGCAAACCTTTTTTTATCTATAATACAACAAAAAATAAAATACTAAACTTTATTTGATACTGTTTTACCGCCATTCATGGCTGGGGTCTCAAAAGACCCCAGAGGGGGAATATGTGACTATTTCTCCCAAGACACTTAAAAATGGAATAATAACTCCAAAATTTTTACCCATTGTAAAACTTTGCGTAATTAAGGAATAGTAGCATCGGAAATTGTCAAAACAAAAATGCATGGGAGATATCAAGCGTCAAAGTGCGTCTGGGGTCGAAAAAGACCCCAAAGGGGTAGGAAGGTTAAATTTGCTATATTTAAACTTTGATTAACGCATAAGTGAATGCTAAGAAGCTTTTTTGAGTCAATCCTCCCTCTAAAGAAGTATAATTTATGGGCCTGGGTTTCAGTCTATTGCTATAGAACAAAATTAGGTAAATCGTTACTGAGGCGAATCTCATCATGATATTGTTATTGCCTGTGAACAAACCATTCATTTGACACTTGTTTTAACACATTTATATGATCACATTTGGATCCCAAGACCAGCCAATGAAACAACTGTCGGCTGAATTTTGAAAGCGCAACATTTATGAAAAATACAGCTATTTCTACTTTTAAAATTTAAAAATATCGTTTTACACTGGCCATAATTGAGGGAGAATGTTTCTGATCCATCAATATTTAAAATCTGCCACTGACAATCCACTGTTTGTTGACAAAAAAGATCCTCCTATTCTACGCCTGGTTTGCTAATATGTAATACATTATATTGCCCCTTTGGAAGTTGTTTTTTGTATTAAAAATGCATAAATGTAACTAATATGATTAAAATTGCTTTTAAATACCCTTATTTGCGACCTTTAAATAATTATCGACAAAAAAACTATTTTATAAAATTTTTAAAAAATATGAAAAATAACATATTTTTGCTACATTTGAAGCCAATCCGGAGGCAAAAAGAGTTATTATAATGGAATAATATTTCACACATGTTAGTTTGAGACCATTTGGCACCTTTTTCTCGCTGTGCCCGGTAGCGTATTCTATTTCCCTCGTCGTTACAGAGCATTTCTTAATAATCTCCAAAATCATAATTAATAGCGTGGATTAGTGACCTTGAACACATTAATTATGATTTTGGAGATTATTAAGAAATGATCTGTAACGACGAGGGAAATAGAATATGCTGCCCGGTAGAATTTGTAAAATTTTTTTTTCGCCATAGGAAAATGACCCACCCTAATACACATACTATCATACATAGCTAGCTTCCCATATTATGCGCAGGCACCGCCGTCTTAGCTTGGGAAAAATTACGAGAGGATTCCATTCATAAAAAACAATTTCGATGGGCGAAACGAGAGAAAAACTCGCCGTAAACCGCTCATAACCCGAGTCGAAAGTTTGGCGAGTGTATGAGGTGAAGAGTAGTAAAGCAGAGAAGAGAAATAAAATTCGAAAAACTTGTGTCCCCGGATATAAAAGCTACGCCAACCCGATCAAGCAGACTCCCGAGAGAGTTTGGGAACAGTTGTTTAACATAATGCATCATTTACACGTGTTCCCGGATCTCGCCAAGTGTCGCCATCAACCGTTTCATGGCGCGGGCTTTTTAGCGTGACTTTTTATAACTCGCCTTTACTACGTTTGGGAAAGTTGATGCTGTGAAACTATTTGGAATCTTCATTGGGAGGTGCGTGTTATGGGATATGGTTAATTTGAAGGTGGGTGAAGTTTGTAAGGCTTTCGTTTGCGTTTGTAAATTTTTTCCTGGCTGTGGAAAACGTTTCTATACTTGCTTAGTGTGTTTTTTTTTCAAAATGTATGATATCACATATTTTGTTATTTTAATATTCCAAACATTTTTATAATTGGTTGCAATGTTTCTTGGCTGACGTCAAAACGCGGAAGGAAATACTGAATAAACAGAAAGCATGTTGGGTTGCTAGGAGGAGTTTCGGTAAGCAAATCGTGATAAAAAATACACTATATATACTTGGGTTTAACAAACTAATCATATTTCTGAATTGAAGTTCTTAATTTCACTTAAAAATCAGACATCGCGCTGGGAACTACTTTCTTTGTTTGCTTTCAGCTTGTTTCTCCAGGGTCACATAACGTTGCAGTCTAGTAAAAGTGTGATTTATGTAATTGTTTATAAAAACTACTTTGGATTTTTCTTAATCGGAAGTAAAAAAGAAACAACAAATTCAATGGTATATGGTATTTCTGCCTTATAATACATAATAATGTAAACCACCCTAAAAACACCGTCAAACCGTCAAACAATCGAAGGTCCCAAGGAGACAAAAACATCATTTTAAGCTATATCTTTGTACCTTCGCTGGAATGTTATATTATACTTCTTTAATAACTCCAAGTACGAGCTACTGGCTAACTTTTATTCATCAATGAAGAAAAAATCACACTTTAAAGAAAAATATAAAACAAAGAAGACATTTTTCTGTAGAATGACCTAGTAAATAAAATACGTCATTCCGTTTTAGTACAGTTGAAAAAAACCATCAAATAATTCTAAATTAAACATTGATGTAAAGCTTTCAACAACCACGAATTAAACCAAAACATTCGAAGATTTTTTTTGTTCCCACTTAACGTAGTGTTTGAAATCTCTCACACAATTGAAGGGCTTGGGAGATGAAGGGATTATGTAAAATGTATTTTCTATTTAACATAGCCCCTCCACCCAACAAACCTTTCAATTGTGTGTACAGAGTTTCACTCTTAAAATATTATTTCAAACAAAAAAAATCAAGGTATGGAGCCACCGCCCAGTTACCATTCCCATTCAAGCCCTAATTTCACATCAACTAACGCATCACAATGCCTACCGGAGACATCATTGTGACATCGTGATGGTATTAACATGACTTAAAGATACATAATGACATCCAACATCATCATAACCCTATTAGCTGCCTTTAAGGTCCCTTTACGTCTTCTCCTTGATCAATACTAACCAAACTTCCCCGAAAATGAAAATGCAAGTCCACATTACTGAAACCTGGCGTTACGAAGTAATCAGGTTGACACCCCGAGTTACGCATTAAGCCTGGCTCTATTTATCGATGGCCAAGCCCTATTTCAATTCAACGCTCATCCCTAGTCCCTCTTGGGATTCAGACTTCTGACTTTTACAAAAGGCACGATCTTATTGTAGGATATCCTGGCCCTTTCCTTTTTACTTTGCAATCGTAAAAGGAATAAACTGCTTCATTATTATCTGCCATCATTTCCTGCGGATCTTTATTCTCTAATCGATCTGGCTGGCGAGGTTTCAACTTCAAGAAGGTAATCAAGTCGGTGTAATAGACGCTCAAGTTGCTTCCGTTCTCTGTTGAACCCATCCAGGAAGGATTTGTTAGGCAGTGGAGTATTAATTATGGAGGGATCTTTTGCTTTGGAAGTTCCCTTCCTTGGTTTTGAGTGTAAAATGAAAGGGGTTTAGAAGATTTCCTTATCGTGCAAAATAATTCAGTATCTGTAACAAATTTCTAGTAGTTGTAAGGACTAATGAAGGTAATTTTAAATACAACACGTCAAGAAGTAGGAAACACGTTCCTTTAATAATGTATATTGAGTTTTGAATCAAAAAGGGAATGTTCTCAGAGATATTTTAAGTATATTTGGGTTCAAGCTGTTCAAGTCGAACTATTCATGCCTAGTTTTAAAGAGAAGTTTGCTGTTACTAGGAATTTTTTTATTAAGTTAGATATTAACTTTATATATGGTTGCCATCCGTTTAGATGGCTAAAAATTGTTTTAAATTTTTTAAGGTGAGCTTGGCTGGTGAAATTTTCCTCATGGGTCATTTCTAAGCATGCTGCACAAACCTTAGAAATTTTAAGGAAAAAACCCCCATGAATATTTCAAAAATATTATCGTAATACGAGTCCTGATTAATTAACTATTAATCACGTATTATGATGATTAATTAATTAGTTTCTTATTTCACATTTTCTCCTAGCAATGAAATTTATACAATCTTTTCAATTGAAACAACTGACATAATCAAGGTGTAATGCATCTATCTAACTAATGTGAAAATTCTAATATATTATTTTCTTCTTAAAATGCTTAAAAAGAAAAAAGTATGTAATAAATTATTGATAAAATATGAATGCAAACAAACTATTTTTTTAGGATTTGTTTGTGCTCTCTCGATATCGGATAACAAACTTATCCCTTGAAAACCAAGATGAAAATAATCCATAATTCCTAAGTATGAATTATATTTATTATCAATCAACTGTATACCCAGTGAAGTAAAATTGTTGTTAAACTTTCCTACATTACAAACAGAATCCCTGTTGTTTCATTCACATAACTAACGAAGCCAAGTTTTTATCCCAGACAGATACCTAATTAATTCTTAGCAATTTCAAGCATCGAAAAACATCCAAATTTTAGCAAAACGCTCCCAAACCAGTCCCACCTATCCAAACACGTCTGACTCACCACACAAGCGACACAAATCGTCCCTCCCAAATTAAAAGAGCGCTCCTCGATCATGCACCCTTTGAGTCTCACCCCTCAATCCGTCAAAGCAATGGCCCGAACGTGCGATTCCGAGCGAGCCGCTGACCAATCGCAGCAGACCGAGGGATTTTGCATCCAGCATTTATCGCAGGACGTGAGGCCTTAATTTCATTCGGTGCAAATAAAAAGGCCGGGACCTTTTTCTTCTGGGCTTCGCTATTAGGCTCGTTAACATGCGCAGGGCACAACGCCATCAGATGCGCCACTTGCTGGGGGGGCGCACGTAGAATATAATTAGTCGCCCCGTTCGGATTAGCGCTTAGGCAATCTATGCAAAGCAGCCCGGCGATTAGCTTTCTTCTGCAAATACGGGGGGCGGTTCAATATTGAACGCCGACTTCCCTTGTGTTCAACCCACAGAGTGCCGGAACAGAGCCATGGCCATAAGCGATTATGGAAATCGGAAAAACATGGGGAATGTCTTGGGCTTTTTTTGGCACTGGGCTCGCATCAAACTAATACTTTCCTTGTCATGTCACGAGAGGTGGAGAAATAAAATCCCAATCGTCGAATTTCCTAATACCCTTTCGAGAGTGACGGATTGAATTCGCAGCCGATCACAGCTTTGATCTCCAAATTGTACTGCTGAGCTACTCAATCATAGACATTTGCAGTACAGTCCTCTATCATATGGTAGCTTTTGAAAATAGCGTTTTGGAACCTCTTTTATGGCATTATTCACAGCCACTTAACCAGTGGTTGACGAGCAGCTAAAGAGAGAATAGGTGCTTTTTGCTGACTCTGATTGGTGGAATCCTTCTTTAACCGATGGTTAACCACTGGTTAACCACTGGTTAAGGGGAGGTGAATAAGGCCATTAGGATTTTTCTCTGTTGTTCAACCATGCGGAATCTTTCGAGGGAGTTTCAGTTCAACTTTCTTGTGTGCTTTGTGTAAAAATTTTTATCAGGTTATAACCTGATATACAGGGTGTCCCATAAATGTTGGGTCACACTTCTAGGGGGGATAGTAGACACCTAGACGAGTCAGAATCACATAGGATTTGGGAGTCCCAGACCAAATCCCAGGGAGTAAAAAATGGAGCGACACCCAAAAAAATTATTGAAAAATTCGATTTGTAGAAGAATTACTATTGGTAAAAACTTAATTATGGTCTCAAAAATTGTGATTTAATATGATCTTTAAAATTATTTTAAAAGTTTTTAGTTTAAAAATTTTTTTATTACAAAAAAAGTTTAAAAACCTCAAAAAAATGTGAAAACTCTGCAAAACTTTATTTTGTATTTCGAAATCCTTTCTTTTGATTTAATAATCTAAAAGATCATAGTTGAAAACCCTTAAGTCCAAAGTTTCACGTAAAAACCATCAATATTAAATGCTTGAGAGCCTGTTAAAGAATGGTTTGAGTCCGTTTTTTGCGTCCGCAAACTGCCGTTTTGGAAACGGCTATAGGAAACCAGTTCGCGCACTTAAAAAACAAACTTTCACAGGATCTCAAGCGTTTAATATTGATGGTTTTTACGTGAAACTTTGGACTTAGATCTTTAGATCTTTGGATCTTTAGAAACTATGATCTTTCAGATTATAAAATCAAAAGAAAGGATTTCGAAATACAAAATGAGGTTTTGGCAGAATTTTCACATTTTTTGTGGTTTTTAACTTTTTTCATAATAAAACAAATTTTAAAGTGAAGGCTTTAAAATAATTTTCAATATCATATTAAACCACTATTTTTGAGACCATAATTAAGTTTTTACTAATAGTAAGTAGTTCTTCTACAAATTGAATTTTTCAATAATTTTTTTGGGGTGCCGCTCCATTTTTAACTCCCTGGGATTTGATCTGGGACCCCCCAGATCCTATGTAGTTCTGACTCATCTAAGTGTCTACTATCCCCCCTAGAAGTGTGACCCATTATTTATGGGACACCATGTATAATATCAGGTTATAAATTGTTATAACCTCAGGTTATAACCTCATCGGCGAAACAGTCCTAGTGGGTCTAGGTCTACGATGCCCATCCTCGTTTTCATGAACGGGGGGCCTGAGGTGCTAAGCATATGTCCCGGCTAGGAGGTCAGGCGAGGCCCCCAGTGTTTAGGGGTCTTTTGGACCATTGGTCTTTGGACCACCAGTTTTCTGGTTATTAAAACGAGCAATTTTCTGGCGTGAAGCGAATTCAGAAAGGAATACACGAATATCAAGCGTCTTGCATTTGGAATAATAAATGTATAACATTTAATCAAAAATATCAGATTTTAAACATTTTGATCTTGTTTTGAAAAAGTGTTTTTGTTTAAAATATTTCCATTTTAGATTGAATGATACATGTGTTTTATTTCTTTAAAGAAATTTTTTAGTTCTAGCAGTTTACGATTCCACTCATAAATGCGTTTTCCATGCTTTTTCACCATTTTTAGTAGTAATTAGAAATAAGGGAAGATGGATGGAAATTATTTTATGTTATAGTGAAACAATTTTAAAACTTAAATTTTCTTTCTAAAAACAGGATTATATTAGAGAGCCTGTATGCGAAAGAGTGGCGACAACTCAGTATAGCGCGCGCATATCGGTAAACAGGTTTTCTGTTCACAACAGGTTTCCCTCCATAGGATTAGCGTGGGGCGGCATGATACAGTTTGGACAGAATTGGATGCGCAGAGACGCTTTTAAGCGAGTTGTCGTCTCTCTCTCTCGTATATAGGATCTCTAGATTATATTACTTAAGGACGAGTTCAATCGGAAGAACATTTTACTTTGACCAGAGATTCCTTCAGCACTTCCGGTGTATTCAGCAACATTGAGGATTTTCCTATTTGAAAAATAGGAAGTGGTTTAGAACTTTATGACGTCACATAGTTTAATTCATCTATTCCGAGAAAATTTATTAATTTTAAAGCAGCTCTACTAAACAAAAAGAAGGCCCTAAATTCGTTGTCAAGTAAAATAAATAAGTCGTAAGCCAAAACTTAGTGTATGTAAGTTAACTACCCTAAGCAGTGAAAGTTTATATGCACTTTTCGTCGCCTTTTTATGCATAGATATTCATTTCATGCGAAAGAGCAAGTATATCAAATTCTCCAGTCACTTCAACTTCCTTTGATATTGCTCCATAAGAACTGAATGCAAAACGGCGGTCTTTGTTATTGCTATTTCATATTCATCCTCAGATCTAAAATAAAATCCAGATATATGCATTTTATAGAGGAAGGAAAACCCGAACAGATTTAAAGAAAAAGGGATATTGGTTGACGAAAGTGAAAATCTGGGAAGCAACACATCTCGTTGAGTATTTCTAAGAGGGAAAAGATTAGAAAGGCATGCAAGGGAATTTCTTTCCTTTGATATCTATGAAAATGATCAAACATCGCTATTGGTTATGCCAGAGTGTAAAAGTATAACTGTGTTCATAAAATGAGAAGGCAATTTTGACGTCTATCAAAAGTATCGTTGAAGATTTTACTGTAACCTACTGGAAGGTGGAAGTCAGGTATAGGGATTTCAGAAGTAGACAATATTTTAGGAAGAGTTTAACTTGAAACATAATGTAGACCAGTGTTTCCCAACCTTTTTTGGTCCATGCCCCACCAAAGCCTTTCTAAATTTTCCATGCCCCCCCGGTCTCGGTGGCATATATAGAAATATATTTTGAGAGGGAGCCAAAATTATTTCTTAGCCCCTCCCTCCTATGTATATTTAATAACTCTAATGATGCTTTTCAGAAAACTTTTAGGTAGAATTTGCATGCTAAAGAACTAAATGAAGATCTGAGTAATTAAGTTCTATGTACCAAGGGGGGTCTGGGGGTTCTCCCCCAGCAAATTTTCCGAAATTTGACTCTAGGAAGCAGGTTTTTAACTAGTTTGATACCCCTAGTTGGGAAATTTTGGATATAAATTTGATGAACCTAATGAAAGAAAAGTTTCAAATATAAGCGAAGCGTTTTAAAAACAAAGAGATCTTGGGTCATCCCATAGAAAAGGTTTGAAAATTAGACTCTAAAAACAGGGTTTTAATACATACTGGTCCAGATTTCAGACATACATTCTCAGATGGGATAATAGGATCAGATTTTGATAAACTTCTTTTTAAAAAGTTTTTTTTTAATTTTCCCCCTGGATTGGCCCCACGTGGTGGGCAATTTGGTTGAAAATTTTCAAATTGCCCCCCTAGAAAATGATATTGCCCCCCGGTGGGGCGTGCGCCCCACGTTGGGAAACACTGATGTAGACTCTCCAATAATTTTTTAACTTTCTTGGGAAATAAGACTTAACTCATTTATCTTATTTAAACTAAGAACGAGATGTGTTAAAAGAAAGGAAATGTTTATAATGTCGAATTTTAATTAAATAAGCTTTTTTCAAATAATGGTTTGAAAGCCGTTTGTTCTTATTTACTTCTTTTCAGACTACATTTGTTTGATAGATGACACCAGTTATTAAAAACATGGAATGTTTAAATGTCTAATTTTAATTAAATAAGTCGGAATTAAAAAATAAATATTTGAGAAGCAATTTTTTTGTTTTTTTTACATGTCTAACTTCATTTGTTTTATTAAAAGACATAGAAATTTGCTATCTTAGTTAGTCTATATACGTTTTTAATTATGTCTTCCTTTTCCATCATAATTTTAAGCTAGCTATTTACAAAGGTTTTAATACGGAATCTTTAAAATACAGGGGAAATATATTGAGTTGTGCAAAACACAGTGTAAGGTATTATCACAAAATATTCTTTAAATTTTATAACTAACTCAAGTTTCCGTATAAAATTAGAAAACTGTTTCTGAGAAAACTCATTCAACAGTAAAGCGATTACCAATCCAAAAACTTATATTGTTTATTTAAACTTTCAAAGGTGTAACTACATAAAATAGTTAACAAAAACGATTATACACTAGCGGAAATAAAAATCCCAACACCAAGAAGGAAAGGAGATATCAAAGTAAAATTTATTTCTATGATTGCACATAGTATTAATGTGAATTGATTAAAAAATCAGCCTTCCTGGATGTTAGGGGGCCGAGAAAATCGGTGAGGAGTGTTGTCTCCATAGGTGTCCATTACCGCCGTCACACGTTATGGTATTGAGTGACAGGGGCTTTAAATGACTTTTGAGGGATTGGAGGACCATGTTGCCTCCTCAGGTAGTCCAAATTCATATGGTGCACCAGCGGATGTTGCATACCGGGCTAGGTGATTTCTCCTCATTGACCGGACTTGTTTTGTGGGTGTTGGTTCTAGAGAACGGGAAAGACGGGGTAAAAATGCAAACTAGGGGGTTAAGAAGAAAGCTTGGACATTGCACACAACATGTGGTTGTGCATGTTTCTCTTGAAATTTGTCCCCAGGACAGGTCTGAAGATAAGGACGGTCTACCGGCTGCAAAATCTCAATGACGCAGCTCTAGTTGGAAAAAGTACTGGTGAATCATACTCAGGAGTTGCAGAAATGGAATCCAATGCATCCCCACTCCGTTACCTTGCATCACCACTCCGTGGAACGATTAGAAAATCATCAGCTGAGTGCGCTCTCTCCATTGTGTCTTCAAACTCATACCCAACCGTCGTGGTACTCCAAACCTAATCAGGATTCTCTCATAAACACAATGTCATGAAATTGGGAACTTCATTTCCTTATTTCGTGCACTATTGGAAACAAAAATGCCCATTTTCAGCCCCTTGTTTATAGACAAAGATGTAAGAAGCTATGCGGACCGAACGGACGATCCGCAGTACTGCAAACGACATCCATCCCACTGCCGCTTGTCCTCAGCATGATCTACCGGTATTTTGGCCAACCAAAGCTGCTTCATTGAGGTTTTTTAGCCGGTTGTCCGTCCTTACCTTCAGACCTGTCCTTGGGACAAATTTCAAGAGAAAAAGGCACAAACACATGTTTTATGCAATGTCCAAGCTTTCTTCTTAACCCCCTATGTTGCATTTTTACCCTGGCCTATCCGTTCGTAAGAACCAACACTCACAAAACATGTCCGGAGAAAGAGGAGAAATCACCTAGCCCGGTATGCAACGTCCGCTGGTGCACCATATGAATTTGGACTACATGAGGAGGCAACATGGTCCTCCAATCCCTCAAAAGTCATTTAGAGTCCCTGTCACTCAATACCATGACGTGTGACGGCGGTAATGGACACCTATGGAGACAACACTCTTCACCGATTTTCTCGGCCCCCTAATATCCAGGAAGGCTGATTTTTTAAGCAATTCACATTGATACTATGTGCAATCATAGAAATAAATTTGACTTTGTTATCTCCTTTCCTTCTTGGTGTTGGGATTTTTATTTCCGCTAGTGTATAAAGGTACGTTGTATTTTTATTTGTTGGTTACATTTTGTTTGAAAATATCTTTAATTTTCCTTGGTAGCTGCTGATGGAACTAAAATGAGGCGGCATAGTTAAAAAAATTTTTATATTTATAATCATATTATATCGTATAAATAAAATGTTTAAAATATAATCTAGTTGATAGAGTGATTATTTAATAGAATTACCATGAATATACATAATTAATTAGTCATTAAAACTAACAAGGTTAAAAAACTGTATACTTCATAAAATCATTTTTAATCTATTTTAAATTTAGTATATTTTGTTTTCAGCTAAAACTCTAGGTTTGAGTGCCATTAAAGTAAAAGTAAAAATCAACCTTCATTAAAAACGATCCATTAGTAGATTAATAAGTGAAGAATTTATAAAGTTTAGGAATTTATTTTAAAGGTAATAAATTTATTTGTCAATCTCTTCATCTTACTCTTGAAAAATCGGTTAAAATCCTCAAATACGTAATGAAACAATTTCCTGAGAAAATATAAACTAATTCAAAAGTTCCCTTTAAACAGCAATTTAAAAATATCTTAACACTACTGCTCGATGTTTAGAAAACTTCAGTCAGAGGCGAAAGCTCAGTTAAATCTTCATTAATCGACCAACATCCTTAATAATAAAGAAAAAAAACAATTTTCTCAGGTTTGCTTATGAGTTGGCATCAAACTGTTTTTTTTCCTGTATGAATAAGCATCGATTTCACTAAGGGGATCTAAGGTTAAAAATTAAGGGGATCTTCAGAATTCTCGCATCAACGATTCTGTTAATTGGAATCGGGCTGAGCTAAAAGAAGATATGGATACAAATTTGCGAGATTATGAAGTCCGTTCTTTGGAGATTTTCCCATCCCCTGCTTGGGTTCCGATGTTAGTGAAATAAATTTATTTTCTGGTGGCCTTAAAGTGTATGGGGGTTAATGGTAGCTCGAAGAATATTTTCTGATGATATAGGGTGTGATTTTTTGGGTCTGCTATGCTCCAATTTAGGTGATGTTCTGTTGAATTGAAATTTGAATTATTGAAATTTTTGTACATGGAAGTATTGAATTTCAGGGATATTTTTTTTTTCGGTAAATTTAAGTTTAATGATTTCAAGAAGATACAAATCATATTCATATTCTGTAAAATTTTGTGATAGTTTTATGGTAAATATTTTATAACTTGTTCATTCTGAAACACATATAGAATAGAAAACGCAATGAAAGTGCTTGATTAAATTAATGTTATTAAAAATCACCTTAATCGGGAAAAAATTGAAAAATCCCATTAAATTTAAAATTGTACTAAATATACAACTTAACAAATCAACCTAAGGCAATGGATTCAAAACTTTGTTCTTTTTAATATGGAAAAATAAATGGAGAGACAGCTGTATTTTAAAAATTTATCTCTTGTATGACACATGGTTCTAGTACTTGCTTTTCTATTATGAAAAATAATTTTCAGGATTATATCGAAAGGTGATAAATATTTCCAGACAAATTAAAAAGTACATTTCGATAAGTAAATCTGTTTTCTCAAGGCATTGGCATTTATTTTGATTGTTTTATAAGTATGAAAAGTTTAGTAAAAAATGACAAAACAAAAATCGTAGTCATGTGGTAAAGACAATTTTGGGATTTAAACACAATATAACTCGATTATAAAACAAGATATAAATATAAAGAGTATTCAAAGATAATTATTAAAAACATAATTTTTCGAAATTTTAAATATTATTAAAAGTTTTAGATTCTAAGTGCATTTAAAATATTTTGACATGCATGAACAAATTCAGATGAATATTAATTAATGAATTAGGCATTATACCCCTTTCTTAATCATTCATTTTCCAAATTTTTTACTTACTTAATTATAAAATTAATATATTTACTTAAAAGTGCTAAAAAGTTCAAATATAAATACATTGCAATGGTGCAAACGCACAGCTTTTTATGCAATAATCAGATATCAAAACGAAATTCTGCAAAAAATATTCAAATTTTCCGCGAGTAAAATATAGCTGCTAAGTTCCGTCTTTAACCCGTCAGCAGTCTACTTTCGGTCCCAGTTCGAACTCGCGGGAAAACAGCTGGTAATAAAACGACGGAAAAGTCCGCCATATAAAAAATCTTTGCTCCGAAATTTCGGGAACATGTATCCGGTTCTAGAACTAGATCCCCATAAATGACATAAAAGTTGCAGTTCAAACGTGACGAAATTTCGTCAGGGACAAACTTACGATATTTTGGTAAGGAATACTTTCTCAGGAAAAATCATTCACACATAAGCTACTACATTTGAAGCAAATTCAAAATGGGTCGAGATAGAGATAGGCTAGGCTAATATAATATTATAGGTGCTACTCTCTCTCTCTCTCTTTCTTTTGTATTTGTTTATTCCGGTTGCTTTTAAATGAAAGTAAGTCTGGTATAGTCAAGTCAGTAGGGAGATCTTTGAAGTTTATCTTTAAGAACTTTGTGATGTTTTTTAAATGGTTGCATTAAACAAATTAAGTTAATAAAATTTTACACTTTTACTAAACACATTTTGAAGTATATGCTGTTAAATGAAACTAACTGGAGGGATGAACAATAGTGCAATATTTTTGTTTCATTCAATTAAAAGAGTGTAGATTTCCACAGAGTTTTTCCTTTGAGGTAAGTTAAAGTTTCTGAGGATTTTAACGATTTCTATGTATGCGTTCTATATATGTTTTTTTTCCAGCATATATAGAACACACACATATATAGAACGCATCACATCCAGCTGCAGGATGTGATGTCATAACTTCATAAACATAAAATTTGGACTAAAATATAAGAGTAAAATATGAGAAGCATTTTTTAAAACCAAAAATTTACAAAAAAGGAATAAAACAAAATTTGCAAGTTTACAATCGAAAAGGTTTATCTCCAATTTTGAGAAACTACGAAAACCTATTTCCTTCGTCTATTATTTGAATCAACACTTATCTTAAATTAATTATGTGCAATTCTAAGTTCTATATTAAAACAGAAGTAAAATTCTTTTAAAATTTTATATATGTAATATTTCGAAGAAAATGTTTTTATGTATAGGGGGAGTAGCCCAAAATGGTATGCTAACTTTGAAAACTCAAAACAATCTTACTTACTGATTGATTGTAATTACACATTTTTTATATTGGGTCCGTCGCCCAGCATTACAAATACGATATTCTATCGGAATTGATCTAAACTAGGGAATGCTCGGTTAATCACGACATACACATACTTCGGCACTCGGGTTCCACCCGGCAATATTACCCGCTTTGGGGGTACTCTCCCCTATATTAAAAACGTCTTATTAACTCAATTTCTATATTCTAAGAGAGGCTGGGCTGTCCATAAATGACCTCACGCTCAGAGGGGGGAGGGGTTTAATCAATCTGTGACACTTTGTGACAAGGGGGAGGGAGGGGGGTTTAAAAGTTGTGACATTACATCCTGCAGCTGAAGTTCAACAGAAACCTTAACTTGTTAAAACGACCGTATCTCTCAAAAGGCATCGTCGTAAAGGATGATAGAAATTAAACTATAAGAAGGGGTAAAAATAAGCTCAAATGAAAAAAGTTTGTTCCGGGCACTTTCAAATTCATGTATATATTGTTGGTTTAAGAG
Organism: Tetragnatha versicolor; assembly: GCA_024610705.1. Taxonomy (NCBI): domain Eukaryota; kingdom Metazoa; phylum Arthropoda; class Arachnida; order Araneae; family Tetragnathidae; genus Tetragnatha; species Tetragnatha versicolor. The sequence continues at coordinate 36,990,375 of JANDEH010000009.1, read as the reverse complement.
TGTGACAGTTTGTGACAAAGGGGGGAAGGAGGGGGTCCAAAATGGGCGAAAATGTGTGACATCATTTATGGACGGCCCCAGAGTTGAAAAAAATTCTTATGTGTTTGGGAAATAATAAATTTGGTAGAGATTGATTGGATAAGGAAGTTTTGGAACTTAAGAGAGTTTGGAAATTTCTAATATTAAGTCTAACGAGTTGGGATGTCTTGTTTAAAGGAGGCGATGGATTTATCTTAACCAGTTAAGATCACTACAGAAAAAAATGATAATAGAGTAAAAATTCTCCAGAACATGATTTAATACCAAGGACAGTACAAATTGTTCATGGCGTCTGGAGTGTGGAGCTTTCAGATACCCGAAATAGAGTTCGTGCGTCATCCCCTGTCAAAAGCATTAACCCTCCTAAAAATCCTTCACTACAGCGACTATCTGAGCTCTCTCTTCGTGAAGACATTAATTAATCTTACAACAAAATTCTTTGCTCACCGTGTTTCTGAAGCCTTACACTGACACTGCTTTGTAAATAGATTGCGAGATTACACTGGCTAGGGATTTTCGCACAAAGCTAATGGATGTAGTGATGATTGTTAAACTGGATCAATTGTCACGCTGGATTACTGGGATCGATCCTAGGATTTAGGTTTTTATAGGAGAATTTTAGGAGATTATATGGGTAAATTTTGGTTTTTGGATAGAGAACGAGTTATTGTCAAACACTTTTTCTTAGGGATATAAGAGCTTTGTTTTTATGTCTGGAATATTTAACTGACCCCTTTTCGTAATACTATGAAGCAATGCTAGTATATTTAGAGAAACAGTAGACTGCTTTTAGTACATCGATATTAAAAGAAATACAAATTATTAAAAATATTGAAAGCATTTTTTTTGAAAAAACCAATACCATTTTCCCCTGTAGTTTTTTATAAACCTATCTTTAAATACAACATGCTTAGAAATCTTTCTATAGCAAAATAAATACAGTTTTAAATTATTGTAGGATTTTGTTGTTCTTTTATTAGTGAAAAAACAGTCACATGACAAACTAATATATTATTCAAATATTGAAAAAATATGTACTAAGTAGTATGTGGAGTTTCTCAGTTATAATAAAACTGTAACCTTTAAAGGAACACAATTTTTAATTGGTAGAGAATCCCAGATTAAAAAGCATATTAAGCAACAGCATATTTGAATCAGTCCCGGTTTAATGTAACCAATTACTCCTCTAATGTTTTTAAAATTCATGCTAATTAAGATGTTTGATTATTTGTTTTCGTATGAATAATTCACATAAAAATGTTACTTAAGAGAAATAATCAACTTGTTTTCTTAAAATAATCTATACATTTTGCAAAGAGCTTTTAATAAGGGTGTAGGTTCTCCAATTTAGTTAGAATAGTAAATAGATTTCGTTCGCGTCAGATTTATCTCATTTTTCGCATAAATTTAGTAAATACGCTAGCTAATGCTGAAAGCTGAAACTTTAAAAGCAAGATTCCTTTAAAAAAAGACACAATAACACGAAAAGATGTGTTTTCGAACAAATTGAAGAACATGTGATTATAAAACATCTTCAGAAAAATTTGTAGTCTGAACTCCCCTAAAAAGTAATTTTGAAAATTAAACCCGAAAAAACTGGTTTTTATCGCATTTAGGTAATAAAACACTGAGATTGGATTATATTCTATGTAGTTGAATAAGCTTTTAATTTTGTGGCCAAGTGCCATGAAAATATCTTCGATGGTTGCATGCGGCCCGCGGGTTGGACAACACTGAGATAAAATAAAGACAAATTTTAATTAAAAAAACCAAAGAAACCGGCAAATTTGCTAGCTTTTTCTTTTTTGAGGCCAGAAAAATGATATTGTTACTTGCTAATATCTCCTAGATTATTGAAGATATTTTCATGATTTTTTGAGTTATTTTCATGATCTCTGAGGTTTTTGTTCCATCTCCTTTGGAATTTTAATAATTTTTTTAACTTTCGTGTTTCGACGCTAGGGGTGCTGCAATACTTCTCAACGTATTCTTGTCACTTACCTAGGGGTACAACGCACTTCCATGACTATAGGAGACGTTGAATGCGTATAAAAGCCGTGAATCGGACTTTTGAAACACCCTGAAAACAAGGGTGGGTCAAAATTTTTTTTTTCACATTTTCCCAGGGGCACATAGACAAAAGGGTGCCAAATGGTCTCAAACTGACGTGTGTAAAATATTATTCGATTATAATAACTCTTTTTGCCTCCGGATTGGCCTCAAAGTTTCGATTAATATAGTAATTTCATGTAAAAATGGACAAACGAAAAACAAGCTTTTACCTCGATTTCACGAATCCGTCATGAATGTAAATGTGCACAATGGTATAAAAATCATCATTGAAGACTATAAAATAATTATAAATGAAACCAGAGTTGAAATACTTGAGTTGTTATACAACATATTTTAAAATAGCTCAAAGGTTAAAACTGGCAACCAAAAATTTCTTGCTGGTATAAAAATGTGCGAAACTCTTTTTGCCGGTTGAGTAGGAATTTAAAAACATTAGATTTTTAATAAAAATAGATATGTCAGAGGTGGGTTCCTTTTTTGTGTTATATTTCAACCCCAAGGAATACATTTGGATAATAGTTTAAAAGTTGGGGTTTTCCTTGAAATTTCTTTGGCATATTAGGAATATTCCCTCCCAAGTGACCCCATATGAGTCACTAATGTCCAAAAATAAATTGAAACCCCATTTTAAGAGTCAAATTTTGAAACATTTTCTTAAGAAGAGCGGTAGATATCCGTTTTCAGCATAAAGCTCAGTATTATCCCTTAAGTTTTTTAATAAGCTACATTACTTTTCAAAACTTACTTGTAATTATCTTAAACAGTTAAATTTGCTATATTATAACTTTTATGAACGCATAAGGGAATACTGAGGGGCCATTTTGAGTTAATCCTCCCTCCAAAGAAGTATAATTTCATGGGCCTGGGTTTCTGTCTATTGTTATAGAAAAAAAATAGGTAAATCATGACTGAGGCAAATCATAACTGATATGTACACTGTAAAAAATAATCCTGCAAAAAAACAGAAAATTTCTGGCAGCAAAAGTTGCCAGAAAATTTCTGTAGGCCGAAAAATCCTGTAAACAGAAAAAAGCTGTTACCTACAGGTAAATGCTGTAAAAAGAAACTTTCTGTCAAGTGAGCTACAGATTTTTCTGTTGCCTCTCAATAATTTTCTGCTTGTGCGCATGCACTTATTTTAGTAGAGTTTTTTCTAATTTTATTAATTAATATCCGGGGATAGAACCCACGACCTACCGCATGCTAAGCACGCACGCTACCACTGAACCAACGAAGATTCAGTATAATTTTGCCAATAGTGCTGTATTCGTTTTCGATGCAGTAAGTTTCTGTTTAAGTACAGATAAGCTAAAAAACTAGATAAAAGCTGTTATTTTACATAAAATAAGTAGAAGTGCGGTGGGAATGTTACATGACAGAATATCTCTGTAAACATAAAGTCATTGTTTTTGAAAATTTCTGTTTTTCTACAGTTTTTTTACAGTGTATCATAACCTAATAAAAGAACTATCCATTCGACAATTGTTTCAACAAATTTTTGCGATCATATTTGGATCCCAAGACCAGCCAGTGAAATAACTGTCCGCTGAATTTTTAAAGCGCGGCATATTTATGAAAAATATAACTATTTCTACTTTTAAAAATTAAAAATACCGCTTTGTACTGACCAAACTTGAGGGAAAATGTATCTGAACTACCAATATTTAAAATATATACCACTGACAATCCACTGTTTGTTGGCAAAAAAGAGCCTCCTATTCTACGGCTGTTGTTAATATGATAGCATACGTTGCCACTTTGGCAGTTTTTTTGTATTGATAATACATAAAGGTGACTAATGTGATTAAAATTGCTTTTAAATACCCTTATTTGTGAGCTTTAAGAAGTTATCGACAAAAAAAATTAATTTATATAATTTTTAATAAAATAAGTAAAAAAAGATTTTTTGAAAAACGCTTTTATTGAAGTGTTCTAAAAGGTCAAAAATAATTTATTCGGTTTGACAAATAATTTATTTGGAAGTAGAAAATAACTTTTTGGTAAGTAAAAAATAACTGATTTTCTAATCACTAAAAATAAAATATGATCCTTATAGATCTATAAGGATCATAATTACTGGACAATTCTCGTTTTAACTTTTAAATATGATGAAGTTATGCCTAATACACAATTATGCACGTTTTAGGGGGCATAGACCTTTGGGAAAGGTCTCAAATTCCGTTTTTTTTGTTAATTAAAAATACTCGTTAATTAACTTAATCCTTTGGTTGTTTGACTAGATAAGGGTTGGATATTGGAGTGTCATGAGGGTTACACCGATGTGTAAAGTTTCGGGGCCCTAACATATCGGGAAGTGCCCAAAAATCGAGTTTTGAAATTCCACCCGTAAAACGCCGCCAAAAGCAAGTAGAATAAAAGCGTTTAATAATAATAAAAAATATGAAAAATTACATATTTTTGTTCGATTTGAGGCCAATTCGGAGGCAAAAATAGTTTTTATAATGAAATAATATTTTACACATGTTAGTTTGAGACCATTTGGCACCCTTTTCTTGCTGTGCCCGAAAGAATTTGTAAATGTTTTTTTCGCCATAGGAAAATAACCAACCCTACTGTATACATGGTGTTTCAAAATTGCGTTGCACGGCTTTTATTCGGAACCAACGCCTCCTAGGGTCATGGAAGTAAGGTCTGCCCCTAGGTAAGTGAGCCTGGAGAATCCATTAAGATGACTTACAGCGCCCCTAGTGGCGAAATTAAAAAGTTAAAAAATTAATTTAAAAACTAATGGAGATAGAGCAAAAACCTCAAGGAGAGTATTGTTGCCAACGTCATGAAGAACTCACTGAAAAAAAAGTTCATGAAAATATCTTGAATATTCGCCGAGATATTAGCATGTGAAAATTGCTTTTCAAGGGCCAAAAAAGAAAAAGTTCGCATCTTTGCAAATTTTTTTGATTTTTTGATTAAATTTTGTGTTCATTCAATTAAAAAAAACACAAAACTACTCAATAACACTGAAAATTTTGGAAATATGTGAATTTTTTCTTTTTTGACCCCTGAAAAAGAGCTATTTTCACATGCTAATATCTCCGTAAATATTCAAGATATTTTGATCAAATATTTTTCAGTGTGTTCTTCATGACGTTGGCAACAATACTCTTACTGATGTTTTTGCTGTATATCCATTAGTTTTTAAATTATTTTTTTTACTTTTTAATTTCGCCGCTAGGGGCGCTGTAAGTCATCTCAATGGATTCTCCAGGCTCACTTACCTAGGGGTAGACCTTACTTCCATGACCCTAGGAGGCGTTGGTTCCGAATGAAAGCCGTGCAACGCAATTTTGAAACACCCTGTAGGGGAGAGTGGGGCTATTTCGCACATGGGGCACATTCGAACAGACGGCATTTCCCCTAGTAATTATTAATTTAAAAATCAGAAAAAAATACCAGTAGATGGAAGCATGACTACCACCTCCTGCATGAATTTTCAAAGCCCTGAGCCATTTTTTGTATACGTACTAGAAATTTGCTAGCGTTAGAAGCAGCAAAGTAAATTTTCTTGTCATTTTGTTGGTGTAAAATATCAATCAAAAATAACACTCAAGTGGACATTCAGCATTTTATTCAGTAGAGGCACTACTAAAGTAAGTTTCTAGAAGGTTTTATTTCCCTGCTTTAGTTATAAATATCTTTTTGGGACGTAAGCTTGAACTGGCAGATGGGGCACATTCGTACACCAAAAGATGGGGCAGATTCCGACTGTGCGAATGTACCTCATCTTTCCCAATTTTGATTATGAAAGTGATTTATATGTTTATAAGTGCAGTATATTTAATAACTTGGAAGTTTAATTGTTTTTAATTGTAGGGGAGAGTGTTGTACCTATGGACAAAAATCACGTTTGGATTTTTCTAAGACAGGTAAAATCACATTTTGACCATTTAAAGTGCCCAACCTATAGTCCTAACCTTTGTGAGTAGAGAGATATTTTTTATTAGTCAATATCTTGAAAATTGGATTTTTAATCATTTATAATAACTTGGAAAAATTTGTGTCCAAAGGTACAACAACCTGTTGTACCTATGGACAGACCCAGTTGTACCTGTGGACACCATTAAAAAGGGAAGTTTTACTTGAAAAAAGCTAAGATTGAACATTTTTATTGATGAATTACCTTTTAATAACCTATTTCAAGCCTTTTTAAAATTGAAAATAGAATTTTTAAAGTAATGTAGTTTTAGATCGTAAATGATCATTAAAACGAAGTTGAATGATAAAAGTCTTGATTTTTTACCAAAAACACAAAAATCATATGGTATTTTCAGATCAGAATTTAAGGTAATAGTTTCATCAATCATGCTGATTGATCTGACAACTTCACTGATCCAAAAAACTCAATTCGATCGACACTTAGTTGTGCAAGCATTTGGTGGTAATAACAATAATAATTTGGTGGTAAATCTTCTTCAGTGGAAATTTTAAGTTTTTTTAATCTTACTTACTAAATTAATTTAATCTTACATACTTAAATGCGATAGGGTGCTTAGGGTTTTACACCATATTTTAAATTAAATTCCAAGTAGAACCATAAATTTAAAAAGTAGTTTAGATCACAAAATATTTGATTTTTCATCTAAAATTCACTTGAAAATAATCGCTGACAAATAGATTACCATTTAGAATTAATTTAACATTTATTAAAATGTATTCAGTTAAATGAAACCTGATTCTAAAACGCCGATTAGCTACAGACACCCACAAGAACGTGTCCGTAGGTACAACACTTATGGTGTCCGAAGGTACAGCATCAGGTGTTTTTGCATTCAAAGTTCTATAAAAGATAAAAGAATTGAGATCTGACGATTTCTAAAATCAAAACTAAAACGTCAAAATCTCGGGGATTCCCCTCATGTATCCCATTTTATCATATCATAATCATAGAGGAAGAAAATAATTAATGTAGTGATGCACTAAAAAAAACTTTGAGCACCTAAAAACAGTATTTTTACTATAGAAAATTTAAATAATATTTTAAACAGCTGATTTCACGTTAGCAACTAGATAGCATCTGTTTACATTCAAAATCGACCACAAATTCAAATTTACATTTTTTCCCGAATTTTAAAATGAGGTGGCTGAAGGTACAACCGTCCGTAGGTACAACACTCTCCCCTAATTGTTTCAAAATTTGGTGATAATAGAAATAACATCTTAAAGAAAGCTTCAGTTTTAATTAATTTAGACCCAGATTTAAACATTGAAGATATAAATGTCCCTGATAATTTTTTAATACCAATTGACTTGGACTTAAGTGATTTTATTCTAGTAGTAGAATTTGCTACTAAAAAGAAAATTTTGTTATGTTGGACAAATAGAAAATTTGGAATTGAATGGTGCTTATTTAAAATTAATGATGAAAAACTTTAAAATTAATGACGAAACTTTTATCCCAGTAAGTAATGATTCAACATTAATACAAAAAGATAATATCGTATTTAAAGTTCCCCAACCGTCAGTTTCGGGTGTTAATAAGCGAGATATTGGTTCACTTTTCTTTTCGAATAAAACCTGACAGTAAAAATATTGGTTGACCTTTTTCTAACTAATTATATTATGTGAAATATGTCAATGTGCAATATACTCTTCATTACTACAATTGTTTTCCTCATGAAAAACTTAGATTTTCAATATTTTCTAAAGCTATTTTCTTTTTGTAAAAAAATCTTCAATTTAGAGGAAAAATATGTAAAAGTGCCAAATATTTCGTTTAATTATCCTTACTTTAAAGTTCAATAAACTTTTTAGTTTGTAAAAATAATTATTGTATAATTTTTTGCATGTCTACGAATGTGCCCACACGTGTGCGAAACTTCCCCACCCATGGGGCACATTCGCACGAAATTTCTCGTTTTTAGATTGATTATATAGGTTAGAAATTCAAGATGAATGCGACCAATTATCGTTCTAAAATATCGGGAAAGGTCTTAACTTTCATTTGAATCCGAGTTTGTTTCAATATCTCGTCTAGATCCAGAGAAATATGCCGAAATACATTTTTTGTGCGAATGTGCCCCACTCTCCCCTATATGTTTTCTTAGTAGTCTTGAAGTCCCCTAATTCTTAAATCCAAACTTAATTCCTTAATAAATAGTTGTAAAGAAAAATTTCGTCAAATAAAAGTTAAACATTTGTGTGTACTGAAGTAGCTGACTATCCGTGTTTAGGTAAGAAACCTAATTTCTTTTAAAATCTATGCAACTATAATGCATCAAAGAGATTGAAGGCATTGTAGGCTCATTTACTCATTTACGGAAGCTTGTTCTAATAGAAACCCAATCTCTAGGATGTTCAGCCTTAATTAATGAGTGTTTGGTTTCACATGACTAAGATATAGTTGTGTTCCCAGTGAAATATCTCCCTACACGGATCACTTTAACAAACTTCGTATATTTAACAATATTCGGTGCACTGTAGAGTACTATACACAATGATATGTAATATACTCGGCTTGTATCTAATGTAATATAAAAATGTAGTAGGTAAATATAGTAAAACTATTTTGTTATAGAAAAAATGCACAGGGGTACAGTCGTAGAAAAAAAACTGATACAGTTCGCATTGTAAGCGAACTACTTAGAAAGATACTGTAAACGCCAATTTTATGATTTAACGTCTACTTTAAAAAAAGCTATAGTTTATGTCCTTAGGGGGCAGTCTACATATTAAACCAAGCACCAACTTTCGTTTTTCCCCAATAGGCGACATCAAATATTATTCCCGATTCTGAAAGAGCACCCTCTAAAACCCCCCAAAACCAATTTTCATGTCATTTGGTCTCCAAATAAAGCCAGGAGTGGGGGTTGAAGTTCATCGAAATTACGTTGAAATCTCGTTCTTTACGTTGAATTCTCGATTTTGATCCTTACAACCATCAACCCCGCACGAGAATTCAACGTAAAAAACGAGATTTCAACGTAAATTCGAGGAACTTCAACCCCCATTCCTGGCTTTATTTGGGGACCAAATGACATGAAAATTGGTTTTGTGGGGATTTAAAGAAGGTGCCCTTTCTGAATCGGGAATAATATTTGATGTCACCCATAGGAAAAACGAAAGTTGGTGCTTGGTTTAATATGTAGACTGCCCCTAAGGACATAAACTATAGCTTTTTTAAAGTAGACGTTTAATCATGAAAATTGGCGTTTACAGTATCTTTCTGACCCCAGTAGTTTGCTTACAATGCTTTTTTTAATGGACAAACTGAAATAGAAAAAATGAGGATGCTATTTTGGTTTTTAACAATTACAGCATCTGTTAATAGAAGTAGAAAATATTAAACATTATAAATAAAATAATTTATTACATTAAACATTATAAATGAAATATTTATTTATTACAAATTTGAGAAGAAAATTTTTTTGATTTCAGTGGGGTGCCATGCATTTTTTAAGCAAAACGTTTATTAAAAATTCAAAGCGTGAAAATACGCCTGACTAGTTTTTAAAAGCGTATTTCGTATTTTCAAAGCGTGAAATACGCTCTCAGAGGCGTTAAAATTATCACTGGTCTTAACGATATATTACATGTAATTAGTTTGATGTTGATCGCGTGCTACGATTTTTCTGTCGACTCAATATTATAACGAAACCTAATATAAACCTTTGGTCTTTCTTTTTTTGTTTTATGAATTTTTTAAAAAATTAAAGAGTTTTGAAGTATAATACTTAGATAATTTGTAATTTTCAAGATGTAACGTGATCTTTGCATTTTAATCTGTTTAAGTAATATAAGCATCAATGCTCTAACGAATTGTCATTAAAATAAAAATACCGTATAGGTATAAAATACCTATTTACTTAAACTACTGGCTTACTTAAAAACCTATTTCATCGATTGATACAGTAATATTTGAATATGTGTGTAGTTGGTGGGATCAACTTGTGAGTTCCTAACTTGGTACCCTATCCTAGTATCCTAAGCTATTACATCTGAGTTGGGTGTCCCGATTCATGTTCAGAATAATGAAGAGCCAGATAATATGAAAGCCTCATATCCACTCCATTTACAGACTCAGCGTCTTGGAGCAACGTATTAAGACCTCGTAGCATTCAGTTTGCCCATTAATGTCTTTTTGGGACTAAATCCCGTAGCAGCGGAAACGAACTAAGGACTCGAATAATACGTTTGCTCTCACTAGAAACAGATGTAGTTAGGTTATTCATTGCAAACTCAATTACTTGAGTATTTATTTTAATCATGGAAGTTAATGGATGCTGGAGTATAATTGTTCGCAGCGGTGAGATTTTCAGTAATTATTTCAGCATTTGTTTGAATCGCGTAGAGTTAATGAGAGACTAGAAAGTGTAGAGGAGCGACGTTTCTAAAGGGTGGGGGTAACGCAAACGATTTCTTTTGAAGAGGATGGAGGGGGTTAGTGGGTGAATAAGAACGAGAGGGGTGTTGGTCGAGTTTAGTTCTACTTATGGAACTGGTTCAAAGGTGAGGAGCAGGATTACATTAGTATTGATGTAACTAAATGGAAGGAAAAGGTATAAGCGAATACTAATTATGCTTCAGATATTTGGTATCAAACGTATCACAGAAACTTCAAACACAAATTTTAAATGTTGAACATGGTTAATAAACTGAATAAAATATAAAAAGGAAATTATTATTAAATAAAGGGTAAACAAAAATAATAATAATTAAGTAGTGCTGAATAAGGTGTATTTGGAAAGAAAGTTGTAAAGGGAAATACATTAAAAAAAGAAAAATAAGAATAGTAAAAAATTACAAAATAATTAAGATTTTTTTTGGACTTAAGAATTCTTAATCTATTTGATGTAATTCATATTAGGTATATTTTTAAAACTAAGAATTTGCGTCTTTTTTTAAAAATGAATGTAGAACGTATTATAAAAAACAAATTCATAGAATTAATTTAAAGAAAATCTTAAAAAAGAACATTCGTGATAATGATTCCAAATTATTTTTACATCTCTTGCAAATAAAGATTAGTTTTAAAATGCAAAAAACCTCTTTCATTTAAACTAAAAGATTTTAGAACATTGATTGAAGGATAAGCCTCTTTTTGTAAAAGGGATTTATGTTTAATGGGTTCTTATGTAGAATGAAACTCACTCACTGTTACATGTAAATATTATGAATAAAAACATTTAATAAACATTTAATAACATTTTAATAAGTAAAAATAGGGTTTCTGATAAAAACGCATAAGCATTGCAGTGTACTAATATTTAAAGCAAATCAAACAGTTTTAAATTTAAATTTTGCATTTTCCAGATCTAGTTAAGAAGTACCTATTAAAAATTAAATCGAAAATTAAGATTCATTTTTAAATAAAGGAAAAAGTAAATAGATTTTACAACATTGATACAAATTTTTATAGGTTTTTTTATGTTTCCTGTTTTAACTTTGCTTTTATAAACTACAACGATATACAACAATTTCTTTATTAAATCACTCGGCGAGTGCCTAAGCAGGCAATCAAGGCTGTCAATATACAATAGAATATACAATTTACACTAAGTTTCCTAAGGAAGAGATGCGATGTTATTTTTCTATAAAGTAGATAAAATTTCAGCAGTTATGTCAAAGAGTTTGCACCTAGTTTCTTAAAGACGCGGCCATTTTGACTAAGAGAGATTTAGAATGGGTGAATGTCGATATTCTTTTCATATAAATTTCCCTCTCTAAAATTTATCTAGGATCCCAGGTTTTGATACTTTCACCAATCCTTTCAGAATGCAAACTCAAGCCAGATTACATCTAAACCTATATTTTAAATTACGAAAATAATCATTATTACAAACCGTCTATAAAAAGAAAAAACCCCTCATTTAAAAAAACTTCACCTCGGGGACTGTTCCAAACTAATTAAAAACCTGGAAAGCAAAGCCTGCTTCTGAATCTCTCCGAATTCAATTTAGAAACGACCCCTAGCGCGGATTTTCCCTCAGTGTCATAAATAAAAGTTTTATCTCATTAATCAGTCCAGTCTTCGCCTCTCACAAATCTCGATTTACCCCAATGAATAAATAAAGAAGTCGGTTAATGTGTAGCACTACCTAATGACACAAAAATCACTTCCTTAAATTGAACAAAATCTCGATAGCGTTAATGGCCCACCGTGAATTCGATGACAACATTAATTTGTAACAATCCACTGAAGAGAGATGAACGCGATTAAAATTTGTGGGGGCAGCAAATTATTGAAATTTTCTTTGATGGAGGGATGGATGATTTGGATTCAGCTCTGCTGAGTTAAATGTAATTAACGTTTTTAATATGTGTCTGGTGAAAAGTATTTTAGTTTTGAAGTGATTAATATTGTAAGTTCTGGGTTAAATAGTATATGACAATAAATAAGAAATAATGCTTCTTTATTTTTGAAAATTTATTTTTAATGTTTCATTTATTTCGAAAATGAATGTAGCTATTTTGAAGTTTTAGGATCTAATTAATATTATTAATGAAATAAAAATTTTTTCTCAGATATTTTTAAACTATGATAGTATAATAGTTTAATATATTGTTACCACCACGCCAAAGACACGGATCTTTTATTAATTACGAGCTCAATTCTAGAAGTAGGTTCAGTCTCCAAGCAAAGTAGTAGTGCGAATGTGCGCCTAAGTATCTAAGTGAAGTTGGCGTCGAAAAATTCGTCAAGAGGCGCCAAACCAAACCCACTTCTAGGATTTTGCCTTATTAAGAATGCAGATTTAGGTTTTTGGTGTGGTGGTAACGAAATTATTTATTGTTATATATGCTCATAAAATGTTATTTAAATTAAGTTTAAAATTAGGAGAAATTAAAAGAAATTAATGTTTGGTAGAAGTATGTTCAGAATTTTGATTCTAAAAGTTTGAGAAAAATATGTTAGATTCTAGAAACACTATAAGATAAATTAATGCCATAATATGAAATTAGTAACATTATTTATCTTTCTACATTACAATATAACTCTAGCAGTATTAGAGTACTTCTATCTATAACTTGAAGAATGATTTTTGTTCTTCAAGTTATAATAGGCTTCTATAAAAAGAAGCTTTACTTTAAGGTATAATTTTATAAACTAAGAATGAGTTTAACCCTTAAACACCCAATTTATTTCCTTAAATAATTTTTCCATTGGAAAGTGTAGTCTAGTTTATTTATTCCAAGTTTTAAATACACATATATATTTTTTAATCTGAATAAAACTTCAACAAACAAAACACTTAAGTAAAAATTCCAGAAAGAAAACAAGATTATAAAAAAGTAAAATTAATTATATTTGGTATAAATGAACTGTTTTCTATTACCATGTCAATGAGTTGAGCGTCTTGGTAACATTTCTTGCTTTTACTTTTGGGTTGAAAACTAAACTATTGAAATATAATTTCATGCATGCAATAGATACGATTATATTAGAAAAGCGTTTCATTTCTCAAAAGTACGTAGTTTCGCCATTGCAATTTAAGAGTTTTTTAATTCTTTTGGGCTTATTGATCTCATAAAATTTTTTTGCTTTTAATCATAGTTTTTCAAAACATTACTTTGCATCTACATGGGATGGTCTGTGAGTGCATTAGAATTATGCAGTTTAAATGTATTTTCGTTAAATAATTCACATAATTTAGAGATTAACGCTACTTATTATCAATTTTATTTAAAATAATTTAAAAAACACACACTTTATGTAAGCTTTTTTTGATTCAGGTTTTTATTGATTAGGAAAAAATTTTTTATAATGATAAAATTAATTACCTTTTGTTTTTAGATAAAAACAATGTGTTAAGTTGTTTGTTATAAATGAGATACTTATATATAACTACATGAATTTCTTATAAATTATTGCATCATCAGAACTCTACTTAAAATATAAACAGTATTAAATAAAATTCTACATTTCTCTTTAAAAATATGAAACATTTAAATTTCTCCTTGAGGCCTGTTTAGAAATCTAAATTCTAATTCTAAATACCATTTTTTATCTAACTTATGGAAACTTTTAACTTATTATAATTCAAAACTAATTCTTATACCTAAAACAAGTAGTAAACCATTTTAATAATGCAATATTTTTTAGTATTTTTGTATCTCAGAGGGAATATTTTGAATTATAGGTACTAAAATCAGGAAAGGGCTATTATGAAAGATTATTCTCAATTCTTTAAAATGTATATTAATGTATTAATAATCAAGAACTTTTATCAACTGAAAAATTTTCAGCAGAGTATTACTATCTCTAGTTGATCTCCAAATATATAATTCCCTGAAGACCACATCATTGTGTCACTAGTGGTTAAAAGCTTATTCAACAACAAACAGAAAACAAAAATAATTTCTTTGTCATGGTTATTGATTTGAAGTCAACTTAATACAGTACTGTGTAGTAAACACGGAACAAATACGACTTTCGCAGTTGTCAAAACATCTCATGGGGTTGCCTATATTCGGAAAGAAAGTTGAACCGCGAAAAGTGATTACAATGAAAAATACACTCTCAATTTAATTTTCAAACAGAAAAATAAATATTAATTACCCCAAAACAGGGAAAACCTTGCGCAATATAAGGTTCAAAAGAGCCATATAGATTCCGAGGCACTCCATAACAAAAGGTTCAATCGCAAACTCATTAAAATACAATTCTTTCCGAAAGAGACTTGGAACGACAGTTTTAGTGGTAGCTAATTCAAACCGATTCTCTGGAGGCTTCCACGGAAGTAATTATTGCCAGGAGATCCAGAAAAGTAATCGATTTTGATAGCCTAATTTCCTAGGCGCGCAAAAAATGCGAGGAGAACCTAAAAAACACCCGTTCGGTGTTTGGAAATCCGCCGCGTTTGCTGAGGCCCCTTTTACTCCTGCGTGTTGGCTAGATGACAATTAGAATGCACTTCATAAAAAAGAAATCCGCATTGACATTGATAATTTCTTTTTTGGTCGCGACTGCTTTCTCTTAATTGAAAACGCGGAATTTGCATAGTTTCGTTTAAAGCGAAAGGATAATAGTTAACCGCCCTGTAAAACTGCCCTTAACGCTCGAACAGTGGTTTTGTTTGTGGTTTGCTTCGGTTGGTTTATAAGGAAAGTAACAAAGAAGTCCGTTTTTCTTATAAATTTCTTGAAATGACAATTTGTAAAAGTTTCTTATCAGGTTTCTTATAAGTTCAAATTGGTATTTTAAATACGAGACAGATTTTATTTAATGTACCGTGAGAATAATTCAATTTTTATTTAAAGTAGAAACCGATTGCATTATGCCAGACATCGTAATTCATGTTTTCTAAAAGATATAAAATTACTTCAACTACAACAAATTTCTTGTAGTTTAAACACACAGTTTCCCTCCATAAAAAAAACGAAAAATTCTTAGAAATCTATAGACCAGAAACGGACTTTTCCACTTATCAAGCAGCACTTGTTTATGTTATTAGTATTTGAGGTGCTTGTGGCAGCAATGAGCTAACTCTAACAGCTTTTCATTAAAAATAGCTCCTCGTTGCTGCACACAAGCACCTCATTTTTACATAAATTTTACTTTATTATTCTTTCATCTCTAATGAATGAGATTGAATGTGAATTAGAATGATTTGAATGTAATCAACCCAAATTTTATTTACACAAATTTACTTTAAAATCCCACTTCCTTAATTTCACCGCTAAGTAAGCTCTGTCTCAGTAAATTCTGTACTTTATACTATACATTACTTCCTTGACTTCATGAATATGAAGCATTGTTTTAAGTATGGAAGCTGAAAATGGACTTTTACAATCATCCTGTATTTGTTTGTTTTTCTTTTTATCAGTTATGTTTAAAGATTATCTATTATTCGCCCTATTTTGAAAAAGTCAAATTTGGGTGTAGTAAATCCAAATTTTACGCATGCATACAAGTTTGAATCAAAACCCCACTCCATTTTCTTCCACCTAACCCCGTATCCCCCCTTCCACCTAATCGTTTTGTGTTTGACGCCGTTTTCCCTTCTCGAAGCAGACTGCCTCTAAGCACCCAGCACATAAGAAACGGAATAATGGATCATAAAGTTCTCACCAGGCATTGTGCCCTTCCAATTTCCGTTCCACCAGCAAGCGCAATTACCTTCCAAAGTGGCATGAAACGGAAGGAGGGCGAGAAAACATTTAATTGCCGCTATGTTAACGCGAGGTAGAAAAGCGAGTATAAAGTGCGGTAGTATAAAAGCGTTTTTCTCCCTTTACAGCCCTTCTTAATTACGAATTTTCCATGTAGCGCATTTATTTCCTTTGACAGCCGAATCCTCTTTTGAGCAGCACGCAAATTGGGAGGATCGTTCATCAATTTAGCCACAGGGATTATTTGTTTGGATCGTGTGTTAGGCCGGCAATTAATCGATGCTCTCTCGGACAATAATTAACACGATCGTGATTTTTCTTCCGTGCGATTCCGGTCACTGAGTGAGTGAACGGGAAAGCTCGCTAATCCTCAGGTTGGAGGCCGAAAAAATCGCGCGATTTTTTGATTGCTATAAAACGAGGGATCTTTTCCTTTTTAAAGGATTATAGTTTAATCGGTATTCTACTTAAGCGCACTTTCTCATTAGGTAGTTTACTTTTTGTTTGGTATCACTCGGGGGCCATCACTGTTGAGGGATATATTAGTTGTATACCCTTTCGATATTTTATCATTATCAGCACTTGTAAATCAAACAGCAGATAATACTTTATATATTATATGATACAATAATAACTTTAGGAAAAAAACTACTGATGTCTTTATTCACTACTACGAAATCAGCGGTTTACCGTAGGTTAAAGGATTCTTCCAATCAGAGTAAGCAAAAGGCTTATTTTTATTTTCAGCTGAATAAGGCCGTAAGAGGTCAATGATGATTGACCCTTGATTGATTATATCCAATCATTTAATTAATGGGAGAGTATGCCAATAATGTTCTCTAAATTGCTGTAACTCAAGGCGATGGATAAATGGAAACGCTCCTTTAACTTTCTAAGGAGCAATTAAAGTTTTGACCGTCACAAACTTTCATGACAGCAAATTTCGAAAAAAGAAAGCAGTATTATCATAAAGGAATTCATGAGACTCATTCTCTAGAATAACCGACAAAATAGTAAGGTGTATTATAGGGAAATATCTGATTGCGTAGTAGTCCAGATATAAGTTAGTGGTTCGAGTTCAACTCAGGTTGTTTTGTACATCTCAGTTATTTTTTATTAGAAGGATACTTTGTGCAACATTTACTCAGTCAAATGCTAGGAATACGAATTTTTAATGATACTGACAGAAACTAAATGAGTCAAAAGCGGCAAAAATTAAAAGAATAATTATTCAATTTAAAATTTTGCAAATTCAATAAATAACATACAAGATATTTCCGATGAATAAAGTTTTATGAAGTATGACTTTTTTTAATACTCTAAATTGGCAACAATATTGTGTCCTCGTTTACTGAAAAGGTAAACATGACTGTTTATTATTTTTAATAATTTCCTCGTGGCTAGAGAATTGGCTGGAATGTATCAGATAATCAACAATGTTTACTGTTCACCTGTTGCGAGATAGATGATATTTTGGACGAAAAATTGTAAGTACTCGTGTGTGTTTCTAGAATAGAAGTTTTCAAAATATCAGAAAAAAGTTTTCTTATGGCATTCATTATTCACAGCCACTTAATCATCGGATAATCATCGGTTAATTCCACCAATAAGATTCAGCAAAAAGAACATTTTCTCTCTTTTTCTGCTGGTTAACCACTGGCTAAGTGGCTGTGAATAAGACCATTAGAAAATTGAGCTCAATTTATACCCAATATATGTATTGAACTATAGGGGAGACCGGGAATGGATGGGACACTGGGTAGGATGGGACACCTTCAATAAATCTTAAAATTATAAATAAAATTAGTTTTTGAGTGTTCCACCACATAAAGCCACCATGGCTTCATACTTGTTGCTGTTTACTATTTTAGTTGTAAGCTCCTACAAGTTTCTGAATGAAAAAGATGGTTTCACTATAGCAAAAGTAACTAAATATTACACTTTTCAAAGTGAATTTTCAATCGTATTCTTGGTTGCTTTCTTAATGGTTTATATTGTTTTCTAAACAGAATAATGTATTCTTTATGAATATATAGTTGAGTTAAGCCTAAAAGCTACAGTTCTTTTGAAAGAACCTATTTTTTAAAACTGTCGCTACCGGGGTGGGATGGGACATCATGACTTGGGGTGGGATGGGTCATGCCCAAGTCCTCTCAAAACCTAAATACAAGCTATTGCATACAATTCTTTAGCTACCATTGTTTTGAAACTGATTAGTATTGCAGTTGAAAACATATTTTTTTAGATTAAAGAAGAATTTTAACTATTTTTTTGTATTTTTCACTTAAGTTAGATTTTTCGAAGTAAATATAGGGTAAAATAACTGATGTTTTTGTAATAAATCTTTAAAATGTGTAAAATACTTCCATCTTTGTGGTTTTTAATCATATATTTAAAAAGTAATCATAAATTTTAATGTAAAAAGATATGTCCCATGGCCCGGGGTGGGATGGGACACTTTTAGAGGTTACTTTACTTCGTTCATAAATCCTAAGTTTTGTTTGCTATCACTTTGGTTATATTTTTAAACATGTTAAAATGTTCCAAAATGTTAGTTTGAAAGTTTCAAATTCATACAATGAAAACTAAACTTTTAAAAATATTCTTGGAAAAAGTATCCCATCCCTCCCCGGTCTCTCCTACTAAGTACGTTTTAAAATCATGTCATATGACCTGTATAAATGAAATCTTTGCAATAATTTTTAAAAATCAAAAACAAGCACTATTACGAACTGATGTTACAAATATTTGTAATCAAGAATGTTTTAAAACAAAAATTTAAGACAACTCGGTCGAAATAGGTTTTTTGCCATACTTTACCTCTTAAAGTAAAATTTTTTGTTGAAATGCTGTCTATATACCGTGGGTTATACATTCTTATGATGAAAAAATATCTTATTGTTTTTCGATAACTAGGTTACTTTTCCCCCTTACTACAAGAACTGTTGTACACACGATCTGTAAATATAAGTTTGAAGATCGTTAATATTAAAGCCCCACTTCCTCTTACGACTGCCGCTTACTTAACCAGATATTACGTTGTTTACTCCAAACTGTAATACCTTATAAAGTAGTCAATACACTACAGATTCAATTCCTCCAGGTTCCGATCTGTTTATCTTTCTCAATTTCTCGAATTGAAATTTAAACGATCACGCAGCATTCTCTTTCAACTCTAGCTACTTCGGGCGGGGTATCTCTCAAACGGAAATCAAAAGTAGCTTTTATGGAGAGATCATTTCATTTGATTAAGGGAAGTAAAACGTTTTTATCACTGTCTTCCACAGCGAGCCAGCCCTTCCTATTTAAAACTATTCCCCGAAAACGACAGCAGCACGAGTAGCTGCCTCGGGCGTTCTTTTATATCTTGCGACGCGCTCCAGGCCCCTGTTCAAACGGGACTTCCCGGAACATTGGTATCGATTATTTATTTTAGAGATGGAAAAACGGGAAAAAATAGCGGGATGTCTATTGTTTGTATCCGCTGTCGTAAAAAGAGCATAATCATGAAATTTTCATTTCCCCGCTAAAATCTGGGACCAATAAGAAGCGATTGGAAAGAGGTGGACAAGGTTGGCTCCACTCCAAATGTTCCGACCAAGAATTTGACGAAAATAAAAGCCAGCTATTGAGCCCGTGGTCTGGAAAACATGGTTTCTGGACCACATTCCATTACCTATTGATTAAATTTAATTTCCACTAAAAGGTGTTAAAATGTTTTTGAGCGGAGGGAATTTTCATCAACAAAGGTGGAGGGAATTATTATGAGGCAACCAATTTCTTCCGGGATCGCCAACTATTTCCGCTGGTTTTATTTTTCGGAAGGTGGATTCAAATGCTTTCTATGTGGGGCTTATGTGACCTCAGGATTGGTTTTTATCGAAGGGCTATTTTGAGGTTGTTACTCTTTTAGTAAGTTAACTCAGTAGCACTAGAGCATGGTTAAGGTGTTGAAGTTGGTGGTAAGAGTTGTTTTAGGTCGATTTCAAAGAATTTAATAAGTAACATTGAAGTACAGACAATATTTTTGGGAACTTATTCGTTTTTAGAAATTAAGTTCCGGGAGAGTTCCACGCTTCAGAATATCATTTAGTTTCATTTTAGTTGATGATAAATGTAAATAACGCGGCTTGTGACAACATATACATAATGTTTTATCTATAAACTAGTTCAAAAATATTGGTTTTACAACGGAAATAACTATCGGTTTTATGAACATGAATAATGGTGTACCAATGGTGATCAACTAAGAGATTAAGTAAAACTTTCAGTTTTTTTGAGCAGTATTGTACTCTATTGTCAAACAATGGCTAAAAATAACCCTTTCAACTTTAAAAACACCATCTGAAATTTAAAACCAATTCTACCAATTTTATAAGCTTGAAGACCAACGTACTACTGAAGTCTCAACTTTATTACAGTACTAACAGGATATTATTACAATGTGTTGAAAGAAAGGTTGTGTGAAAATATTCCTTTTAGATTTAAAAACACCATCTCGAATTCAAAACCAATACTACCAATGATATGACCAGTGCGCTGATGAAAATTTAACTTCATATTAAAGTACTTAGAAGGTCGTCTTTCTGCAAATACAGTGCATTTGAAAGAAAAGGTTGAAAATATCCTTTTCACCCCCAACAATACCCACTCAAATTCATTCATTCAAAACCCGCGATTAAAACCCTCGATCGGGGAAAAACCGCGTCTCGGCAATTGAAACGGTGGTCCTCGGCTCGACGGCGGTCGTGCAAAACATCGAATGCAGATGGAATCAAGAATAATGGCTGAACTTTTGGAAAGCCATTACCTTCGCGAAAACTAATTAGTGCGAGCTATTCTTCGGGAACTGGCGGGGACAGATCCGAAGACGTTGCGCCCCGTCATAAGGACCGCCTTCGCATGTCAGCGGGAAAAACACGCGCACTTATGAAATGAAGTGCGACTTTGGGATGACGCTAGATGTTCTTTCGGAGGATTGGCTTGAGAGATGAAAAATTGAAGGGATGGTGAGAGATGAGATGGGATGGTGGGTTTAATTGAGCAGGGTCGAAAATTTCTCCGAGTGGGTTCTTTTGGATGATTGAGAATTTCGCTCGATGGGAATGGGAGGGAAGGTCGGTGCGGTGCAGTAGCGAATCCAGGGTTTTTGTTTAGGGGGCTGAGGTACTTAGAACGTGTATATCGCCATGACATTCTTGTTTTAAAAGCATTCAATTTTAAAAATTTAAAGGATTTCTCATATCCCTTTCAATACGGCGGGACATATGGTCTCCCATCAATGAAGCTTGTAACATCATCGTTGTTGTTGTAACTTAGTTATGGGATCGTTTATGAGTATCTTACACCTTCAGACATTCGCATAAACGATCCTATAACGAAGTTTCAACAACTATGTTAAAAGCTTAATTGATTGGACGTCATATGCTCCACCGTTTTGAAATGGTTAAATTAGGATCATAAACTCATGTTGGGATAGTTGGATTTGAACAAGCTGTTTTCAAAAAAGGGTGAGAAAATTCTAATTATTGAGGAAAATTGTGAAAAAATTTGAAGAACTTTTTAAAAGTTCTACGGGGCTGCAGCCACATAACCTCTTCCCTGGAAAATATGAAATGAGAAATCTGCAATTAAAAAAATTATGAATTATACTGTGTTTATGATTGTCCTACGTTTCTATATTTTCGCTCTTATCATGTATTTCCTTCATTTTATACTTCTTAATTTGCATTGTTAAGTCGCTTGTATCTATAAGTGAGGAAAATCTATAAGCGAGGACTATACTAAAATTTTTCTGTCATGTCCTGTATTTTTGGCGCAAATATATATGTATATTTTAGAAATGAACACTGATTATAAAAATATTCTTTTTAAAGCCATGCTTTTGTAGAGGTAAATTTCTTGTAGTAGAATTTACTTTACGATTAGCAGGGAGCAAGTACCAAGTGTTTTTATAAATTGTCAAAAATTATCAAACATCGAAATAAAAAAAAACATTAAAATATCACAACTATACTTCACAGCCACGTTCCCTGAGCCCAGTACGTCACTACGCGGAAGGAAAAAGTGAGTAAACACAATGCCTGTTGGATTGATAGGAGGAATTTCGATACGCGAATTGTGATAAAAATACACTATTTATACATGGGTTTAACGAAATAATCGTATTTTGAAATTCACATTCTTTGTTTCACTCGAAGTTCAGACACCGCGATGGGAACTACTTTGTTTGTTAGTGACGTAGTAGGTTCAACTTAAGTTGCTGTCTAATAGCGACATAGTGGTTTTGATATTTGTTACATTTTCATGTGTTATTCGTAAAATCTCGCTAGATAAGTCCGATAAGCTAGATTTTCACTCGGAAAATCCTAAAGTACCCAGTAGAATTATAAGATAAATAGGTTTAAGGTGCATTGTAACTGCAAATGTGGTAATTTTCTCTATGCGCTAGCTTGTTAGCAATGCTCCTTTAACGGTCACCAAAATAAAGAGTAAAGATTTATTTATCTTTACTAATTTTATAAAATTACTATCACTTTGGTTCTAGATAGATTGTCTCTTCACATCTTTCGGAGGTTTTATTTTCCTTGGAAATCTTTCCAATAAATCCAATGTCATGTAAGAACAACATCCATGAAGTTTTCATATTTAGAGTACCTGCTTTAGGTTTACTGTAGTAGGTTTTGCTGAGGCAATCCAAATGCTCTGTAACATTTTTCTTTATCAAGAGAGGCGATAAGTAGGATCGTATCCAAGCGAGATTGTACAAAATATTAAAATTAAATATCCCAATGCTAAAACCTTACGGATTGTATGTCCTAAAACTCCTATCCTCCCTTCCCCCTCAGAAAAAAAGATGCCCAAGTCTCTATTTGTTGGAGGTTCGTACAATCCATTGATTTTGATATATTTGATTTGAAATACTATTACTATTTTTTTCGAGCAGATGTATTTATTGAGAAAAAACTTTAACTTCATACTTTTAAACTGGAAATAATAATCGTTTGAATGCGTTGCGAGAACTTATTTAAACATTTAAGTGGGGAATATTAGTGGAAACTGTGTGTGAATGGTGAATGCAAACATACTTAAAAAACTTGCTCATCCTTGTCATTTTTAGAAACTTCACCTTTAAAAAAAGTCCCCTTTTCAAATATTCTTTTTCAAAAATATATTATTTAAACACTCATTGAACAACCTTATCCCCTATAATCTACAATTATACTTGCAGTACATTTAAAATTGCCCATGTCTATTCTTGCTGGAAACACGTTTTTCTACTAAATTAAAAATGAAAATAGTATTTAAAATTTTTTATTTTACATGAAGAATAGTCCTTTTTTAATAAATATAAATACTTTTTTGACCTAAAGATAATTTTTGTAGTTTTATCCAAGTGTCTGTTCTGTTTTTCATAAATATTCAACAGCATACATAGGAGGTTGTTTCTTTCCCAACTCAACTTCTATCTTTCCCCATTTGCTTTACGTATAATAATCATTACAGAGAAAGTAGCTTTACTCATTATGTTGGTTTTGAGTACAGTAATCCTGTTATTTTTTTGGCGTGTAATTTAGAGTATCTTTTATGTGCGAGAAAATTTCCTTTCCCAAAAAGAAAGATAATTAAGTTAGGGAGATGAATTAGAATATGATACTAATTTTCTATGCATTAATGTGATCCATGAACTTTTTTTAACTATTTATCATTTAATATTAGTTTTTACATCGTAATATACTTACTGACTCAGCACAAGACATTAGGCATAAAATGACTAAATAAAATGTGATTCAAGATAATGGAAATAAAGTTTATTTTTGAGTTATGGGGTTTAGTGTTTTATAAAAACGTAAGAAATGTCAGACAGTGTCAAAGCTACTTTTTTGTTTAATCTAAAAACTTGGATATCTACTTTTAAAACATGACCTTAATTCATTATATTAATACAAACGTTATATTATTGAAAAAGAATTGAGACATATTTAACGTTTTATCTTTGAGCTATTTTACTGTAATAAAAAATATTTTGATAGCTTAGTTTGAATTAAAAAGGTAATTAGGTAATTATACTGGTTAAACGGTCATGATGCTTTTACTAAATTTTTACCATTTATATCAAGATTATCCCCAGTAAACCTATAGACAACTATTTATAACTTTTAATGTTTCAGAGACCTATGCTTTAAACATTATTCTCCTGAACTCTAAACCACCTCATTAGGATGCGTTAGACTTTTATACGAGCTTCATACATCGTTATTTGAACTTTTAAGTTTTAATATTCTTCTGAAAAATTAAAAGGACCATCTTATTTCCAATAGCACTATTATCAGTCCACATTCTACTATTTCGTTCCAATCATCACCATATGTGTCCAATCGAATCTGAATTCTACTCCTAAGTAAACTACAAGTTGAGATCGAACCATTTCCGCTATGAAAGCATTAACAGATAGCTTGCAAATTAAAGGAGTGTTATTTTAAGAGGAACACAATTCTAGATATAGATGCAAGTGCTTTATCTATTTAAAGTACCCAATCTTCTACTTTAGAGCCAAGGGTTGCAACAAGAATGAGAATTCCCTACAGCTATACATGGATCCATCCGTTTTCGCATACATAGAGACATCTAATCCATCAGTCTGGCTGACTGAATAAAATATCCAAAACCTTTGTTTCAGGCAAGACTACTTTAAAATAACTTGCTATATTGTAAACTAACGGGGTATAGACCAAAGTAGAACCCGATAATAGAAAACCGTTTTCAATATTTTTGAGGTTACGACACATGCTTTTTACACTAAAAATTAATAAAACAAACTATGTACATCACTGTAAAAGTATTTGACTACATTTGTAGTAGAAATTCCATTTGAACGTTACGAGAAGCACAATGGAAAAAAAGGAAGTAATTTAAAATGATAGTTTTTGTAACTCCTAAATCTGTTGTGATTGCAATCTTATTTATAATTTCAACTGTTACTTAATAACGAACTTAGGGGTCATCCATAAATTACGTGAGGTGTTTTTTCCAAAATCTGGACCCCCCTCCCCCCTTGGTGAGATATAGTGAGATTTTTCTTGACCCGCCCTCCCCCCCGCGTGAGATTTACCTACAACTTTTAAAAATTATTTTCTAAAAATTATTTGCATTTTGTGCTTCATAGCACCTAATTAAGTTAAAAAAAGTTGACGTGAGATTTTAATCGACCCCCCCTCCCCCCTTGGTGAGATTTGGTGAGATTTTTCCAAACCCCTCCCCCCCCCTTTTTGACCTCACGTAATTTATGGATGACCCCTTATATATAAGTGGTTGATTAGTCAAGATGAAGTGACAATACGGAAATATTTACGAATATGATGCAAATTTGGCCGAAATTCTAAAATTCCGTAAATTACGATACAGGCTATTCTCATATTTTTTGAAGTTTGATTTAGCGACTTTTAGTAACAACATCGTCTAAGAAATATTGTCATTCGTATTTAAGAATTTTCGCTCACTTTTTTTATAATTACTGTTTAAAAATCAAATAAGTACAAAATTATTTTAATTATGCAATTTTAAGTTTATAAACTGGGTATGTATAGCATTAAAATGATCACAGTAATAAGTCACTAAATAATGATTACTCAGATTCATGAAGGATACAATTTTAATATAAAAAACTTTTGAGCATTTGAAATTTTCAAATGTACATAATTAAATTCCATCTTTTATCCGTATCTATTAACCCATTAACGCCCAAATTATTTTCGATCAAAGAAAACTCGAACTTTAGCCCATCCCTATTACAAAATAAATGAAGCAAACGCAAAAAACACAGGGTATTAGGATTGAGGGATGTTTTCTCTTGCCATATGTGCAGTTTCGTTAGTGTTGGGTGAATTTAAGGTAATTTAAGAGAGCATTTATGACTCTATATTTAGCGATCTAGAAATAGATCACTGGGGGGGGCGCTAATGGGTTAAGTAGATATTTACCTGTTGTAAGAAATCTGGGTAGTTTACATTTTTGTGTTTAGAATCTGACTATTAACTTCACTTCCATTAATAAGTGTTAAAAACACTTGTGTCCACAAAATATAAAAACGAATCCATACTTTTTGAACAAAAACAAGTTTTTACAAACAACATTTTTATATTCTTACAATGACTAAAGCTAAAGTCCATGCAAACATTTTTGTGACATGGTTATATTTGTATAAAAGTTTCTTCATTGTAAAATATTCGTGTTCAAGTATATTGTCTTGGTTATGCAATGTCTTGTATAACCATTTTTCACTACTTTACTCTTTTACAGGACTAACCCACGAAACAGTTTGATGGTCTAAAAAAAAATAACGAATACCGAATCTACCGAATTCCCAAATGTCTGTAATGTAGTTAAGATTTACATTCATACATACAGCATCAGAAAAGTTAGAGGGCTTTTCACAAAACGAACAAGAACACGTGAATCGGGTCTGGAACAACACCTCCAGTTGATGCTCTTTAAATAAACACAGATGGAGTTTGATCCCACCCAAACGCGAATCATAGGGGGTGAAAGACAGGGAGGAGGGGACGAATTATAAAACGACACACTCTTATTCGCCCGAACCCGCCAGACAGTCTTTTTTATTCGTCTTTTATTCATTCGCGAGTGTCTTCGGCGAACAAGAAAGGCGAATCAAAAATTGTAGCATTGAGTGTTAAAAGAACCGTGGCAGAGAGAGCCCGAATTTCGGTCAAAAAACAAATTGCATTTGCGCAGCCCGGGGCGCTACCCCTGTCCCTTTCACTTTTTCCGAGCTGAGCGGAACTCATGAGGGTTTTTCGACGCCGAACAAAACTCATGATGTGGCGTTTATTCGAGGGCATCTACTAAACATGGAGCCGTTTTTTATGGTTCGGTAATCGCTCACTGCCGGGAGAACAAACATTTTTAAAAGGGAAAACAGAAGTGGGCTGTTGAGACGGTAGGGGAAATGTTTAAGATGGGAAATATGTATTTGCGCTTGCCAGCTGGGGATTTATTGCTGCCGCGTGTGAGGAGTGAATTTTCGAATTTATTTTACGATTGGAAAATGGCGGAAAAAATTACTGACGCTGGATAGGTCTCTGGTGTACGACTTGGCTTGTCGAAAAGTTTTGCGCGTAATGTTGAGATAGCGAATGCGAGAAATTTAAGGGTTGCAATGTGACATGAAATCTATTTGGAGAGATATAGAAAGCGAATATAGTAAACCCTTTAAGTATTTCCTTTGAATTTTTTTCGGGAGCAGATTTTTCGTACAATGTTTCTTTACAAAGTAGTTAAAGGTAACCGATATA
The DNA here is from genome assembly GCA_024610705.1 of Tetragnatha versicolor. Lineage (NCBI taxonomy): Eukaryota > Metazoa > Arthropoda > Arachnida > Araneae > Tetragnathidae > Tetragnatha > Tetragnatha versicolor. The sequence goes on along the minus strand of JANDEH010000009.1, from coordinate 36,962,884 downwards.
CGTTATTTTTAATGTTCTATTTCTGTAAGAACTGATAAACGGAAATAAAACTATTAATACTAAATTTAATTTCAAATCAAGGACTTGATATAATAGCTTTCAATGTGTTTTTTTACTATAATTAAAGTTAAATTTAATTTGCACGTTATTTAAACACCCTTAATATACTAGCCTGGCCGGCACGAGAAAAATATTTACACAAAAACAAAACTTTGAAAAGAAGTTCAAATTTATATTATAGTCAAACAGAATTGCCATACAACATTTTTGCAGCGTTTAGGAAATACCATCACCCCTAAAAATGAATGAAATAACCCGTCTCCCTAACAATTGCCAAAATATTGTACGAAGTCTAAAGTTTTAAAAAGAAGACGAAGCGAGACTGTAAATAGACAGCAAATGTCTCTATCCAATCAACAAGAACAAATCTAAAGTTTTTCTCTCACCGTTCGGACTATACAAATATTTTCATTTGTGAACATTGGATAAACTCAATCATGTTGTAAATTCTTTTTTTCTCGAATAAAATAATCTTAATGAAATCTACCTCAGTCTTAAACGAGGTTTATTTTACTAAAGTCTAAGCTACGTTTTGAACTATTTTGTATTCATCCCTCAGTAAAATGACTAAATCTTCAAGAAACGTTCTTTCAATCCCCGAATAGAAAGTTTCATGTTGTGATTTTTAGGTTAACAAGTGTCTAGAACTCCTTTTGAAGACAGCCGAAAGGCAATAGTAGTAACTTACTGGAAAGAGTTTGGAAGCTTCGGGCTCATTTTCTGGTAATTGAATCCGAAATTTAATTATAACTTAACAATCGATTTGCAAGAAACAAAATAGTTTTTTCTAAAATAGTCATCCTTTGTTTGGTAAAACTGATCGCTTTTCTGTGTTTTCTGAGATACTTAACGAAGTTTTTTATTTCGTTACATGCAAATAAATACCATATTAATTAAATATACTCATAATTGTATTTATTTTAACTTTTTTGAAGTAATGTTGGGTTAAATATTTAAGACTTTTGAGTTAATTTACTTGTTGATTCACGGAAAAAAATCTAGATGCGAATCTCATTATACTAAGGTAGGATACGTAATTTTAAAACAGGGCGTTTTTAGTTATGCATGCACATCATAATAGTCATAGGGTGCTAGTAGTAACGGTGATATAAAGACACACTAATAATAAACATACAAATAATCTAAAAAAATAACATTGTATACAGGGTGTATCTGAAATGGTGCAACTAACTTCCAGGGATGATAGTAGACACCTAGACGAGTCAGAATCACATAGGATTTGGGGCCCCAAAACAAATCCCAGGGAGTAAAAAATGGAGCGACACCCCAAAAAAAATCATTGAAAAATTCAATTTGTAGATGAACTACTATTGGTAAAAATTTAATTGTGGTGTCAAAAATTGTGGTTTAATATGATTTTTAAAATTATCTCTAAAGTCTTCACTTTAAAATTTGTTTTATTATGAAAAAAGTTAAAAAAAAACACAAAAAAATGTGAAAACTCTGCCAAACCCTTATTTTGTATTTCGAAATCTTTTCTTTTGATTTGATAATTTGAAAGATCATAGTTGAAAACCCTTAAGTCCAAAGTTTCACGTTCTGGAAACAGCTCTAGAAACCTGTTTGCGCAAGCAAAAAACAAACTTTAACAGGATCTCAAGCGTTTAATATTGATTGTATTTACGTGAAACTTTGGACTTAAGGGTTTTTAACTATGATCTTTCAGATTATCAAATCAAAAGAAAGGATTTCGAAATACAAAATAAGGTTTTGGCAGAGTTTTCACATTTTTTGAGGTTTTTTAAGCTTTCTTCATAATGAAAAAAATTTAAAGTGAAGATTTTTGAGATAATTTTAAAGATCATACTGAACCACAATTTTTGAGACTGTAATTAAATTTTTACCAATAGTAGTTCTTCTGAAAATTGAAATTTTCAATGATTTTTTTTGGGTGTCGCTCCATTTTTAACTCCCTGGGATTTGGTCTGGGACCCCCAAATCCTATGAGAATCTGACTCGTCTAGGTGTCTACTATCATTCCTGAAAGTTTGTTGCACCATTTCAGACACACCCTGTATAGGGGAGTTTTTCTTTTTCTTTCGAGTTTTCACTTTTAAAGACACGATATATATTTTTTGAAGAGGCAATATCTTAACGAAATGAAAAAAAAAACGTTTGATAGCGCTTAACAAACGTTTAGTAGACTATTAGGATAAAAACATAAATAAAAACCTTATTAGTTAACAATAACTATTTTAAGAATGCAAGAAAAGTACTTTCAGCATTTAACAATTTTGAGTCCTCATAATAGAACTTGCATGTTATAATTGTTGTTATGACATGAAATTTTATCTTTTGAAATTTTATAATGTTACTATGATATAATATTTGAATATTGATAATAATTGAATTAGAATATTGAATAATATCGAAGATATTCAATAAAACATAGTATTCGTAATGAAAATAAATTTAGCTGTACTCAAAAGAGAATTTATTTGTATAATATATATTAAAAAATCGATTTTCAAAAATTCATTTGTTTTTTAAATCATTATCATAATGCCCATAATCATAAAGCCCCTAAAAATACATATGAGACTATGACTAACATTTTATATACCATATTTTGGTTTTAAAACTATCTCGTTTCCTTTGGTAATTAAAAACTATTTTGGCCCTATAACAACAAAACTGTGTGTGTGGGATGTATTTTTTCTCACTTAATATAAACATCTCACCTTTTAAGGATTATTTCAGTTACCACTAAAGTTTAGAAAAATGTACAGCACCCAGCCATACGTTTTTTTAATCAACGAGTCAAAGATCCAAAAACTCCCTGCAATCCTGTCCCAATCGGTTGAGCTATTCTCCCTAACAGCAGTACCGAAAAGAAGTCGCAAGTGTGAATAAATAGGGGAAGTGAGTAATCTTAATGTCCTAAATGAGAATGAGCCTTAGACCAGAATTTCTAATGCTCGATAAAACCGGGCTCTCGCCTTGCAACTGCTATTTCATGGGAGGCTTTGTACGAGGTTCCGACGATAATTATATCGGAGCAAGTCTTATCCCTTATAAACTGAGGCATTTAATTACACCAGGGGCAATTTGCCTAAAAGGATTTAGTGCCGCTTATCAAATGTGTTGTTTCTTCGCGGGAATATGTAAAAATTGCCGTTCCACTTCGCTAGCGAAAAAGGGTTAGGTGTTCATAATTTCATTGCGCGCTTAAAAATGATACGGTTCACTCATTCTAAAGGATAATCCTCGGGAGTTTGTGCTTAATAAAATTTCTGGATGGAAAGGGAGAGAGGCTGGAGAAGGAGATTTAGCGTTGATTGAGGTATTGATCTTTGTTATGCACTGTTTTTGATTTGTGGGAATAACTCAGATGATGCATTTCCATTCTCGTTTTTTTCTCTTAAACATTAATAAAGCATACTTTTTCAATCGATTTTGCTGTTATGAAGAAAAATTACTAGTTTGGTAGAATGGATAAAATGTTTAAATAAGTTTTAGTTCGTTAATGTATTTTAAACTTTGAGAGAAAGAAACCCTGCTATTTGATAACTACTATTTTTTAATTACGGTTTATCCGGTGTGTGAATTTTCTTTGTTTTAAAAATTATTGATTTACAAGAACTACTTAAGCCATTTTACGGTTAATTTCTACATTAGTATGCTAAAAAACTTCGCCAACTTGTAAAACCTAAATTTTATTAAAAATTACTTTCAAAACTGTTAGAATTAATGAAAAATTTCAATTTCCTTTGACAATGATTTTTGAAACCATGATCATCTAACCAATTGCATTTTTTAAATATAGTGTCATTTTTAAAGGTTATGTGCATTTGGATTATTACTAATTTCTTATTAATAATAAATTGGAAATAAATAAAAAAATAAATAAAATGGAATAAAATTTGACATTTAATGTAGTCTAATAAATGAAGAATTAAATTTCTTTAAATTTGTATAATTTTATTCTAAAAAATTATGTGTTAATGGGCCGTAGTTCGTTATTTGGACACTTTAATGAGATGGGTTGTTCCTTCGCTAAAAAGTTAATATACTTCATTTTATTTTCAAACTGGTATATAATAAACTCAAGTATTTAACAATGGTGAAATTGTTGTTATTAAAATTATACTAATATCTAGAGAATTTAAAAAAAAATTGGGGAAGTTAATTGACGATTAACTTTAACTCTTGTGCAATAAATCGCTTTATTGTAACATACTGTAATCATATATTATCTAATAATTTATGTAAAATATTGGAATATCTCTTCTATGAGAAATTATGTAAAGCTTACGTCACGTTAATGAAGTAAGATTAAAACTACCATATGTTTTCAAAGAAACCGTTGTTAAAAATTTAGGTAACTGACATCCGGAGAAAAATGAACACTTCTCCTATCATTCAAGTTGAAAGCTTTGAAATAAATGATTTCTTACGACTTCTATATTCCCTGTGATAGAAAATGATTTATGACTTATTTTGTGATAGAGCAGTACACTTTAACTCAAAGTAACCAACGGAAGAGTAAAGTGCTCCTTTTTGATTACTCTAAAGATAAATTATTAATTTATAAAAGTTTCTCAATCCACTCAACTTTTCCAAATTAGTATAGATATTCTGTAATTAAGGAATTCGAAATAATTTAAACATTTTAATTCATTGGACATTTAAAGAGGTTTAGTTCCAAAATTTGGTCAAAATTCCGAATTTGAGATTTTGCAATAAAAATAAAGATAATTTCCTTAGAATTATTCATATCAAATTTCATAATGATACGAAGATTCTAAGTGTGAAAATTTTGAGATTTCTGAAGCCTAGATAGTGTTAAGAAGCCTAGTTTTCTATCTTTAAACGGCTTTTTCTCAAAAAAAGGTTTTTAATGTATAAAATCACAAGTCTTTTTTTATAATCATCCAAACCACTTCAAACTTTGTAGTAATTATCAGTAACACCTGTTTAACATTTTCAGGCATGGATTTTATAATATATTTATTAGATTTTTTTACGGAGCAGTAAAGTGGAAACTTAGGATATTTTTCGAAAAAAAATGCCAAATTTCAGAGTTTTTTTATTTTTCAGAAACTTTTAGAGATAATCAAATTTCCATGCCTACAAGTGTTTATATATGTTTGATTTATGTTACGACAAAAAATCAAATCAAAAGAACATATATTAAGGGAGGAGTACCAATTTAAATTTAGGGTAATTTTGAGCATTATTTTGTAATTTAAAAAATTAATAAATTTTTGAACTCGATTTTTGGGCTAAATATGATATAGTATGAAGTATACACATAATTTAACACCTTAAAAGATAACAAAATCCTGTTATCAGAGAAAAAAATTGGTACTGAACCCCCTTAACGATTTCTTTTTAATAACTGTATTTTTTATATCATCGTTTAATCGATAAAAGCATCTCCAAGTGTTAAAAGGCAAGCTGCATTTCTCACCTAGTTAGGTTGCATTCGGTGTTGGAAATGATAATTTTTAAGAATTTTTTATAGCCTTTCAACTGTAACTCCGCTGCTTATATTTTTTACAAAGTAATTGTTTTGAATCTTCTACTTTAATCTGTTCATTTAAAAAAGACTGGTGATGAGACGTAATGTATTAGAGGCAGTTCTCTTCGAAACATTTGTCTTGTGCAATTACTAGGCAACCTAAACTGACGTAGGTAAACTATTGTAAAAGAATCGGCACTGAAGTTGAATGAAGAGTGTTATTAGGCGTTACTGAGCGTTACCACTCCTGTTTCACCGGCCTATTCCACATGTAAAATTTTCGTCCATTTCTATGAATTTATCCTGGGTGCGTTTCCTTGTGAGATTCTAAACGACCCTCAAACAGCAGTCGAGCTTTGAGGGAAGCGTAATAGACAGGATCCGAAATTCCCCATGTGTTTCCTCACGTTAACGGAGCCCAACTTTCCACATTCAAGTCTCATTTAGCCGAATGCATCCCTCCGTTCTAAAACAGGTATCTTCTTAATGGGCCCCGAGGAGCGGGGGTCGTCTCCGGAACCCCCGAACCCCCCAGGGGCCGAAAAAATCGATGGGGCACATGAGCCGCTAATAAAACGGAAGCTGGCACATTATCGCCCCTTGCGTGGACTAACGAACCCGTACCCATGGGCCAGTTTTTTGTTCCATAAAGAAAGCGTTGTTCTGTACGGGAGAGATAAGATTAGTCAGTTTGAGTCCCGTGTCAGCTGTCCGACTGGTCATTCTGGACGAGGGGCCGTTTGCTGGACACATATCTGACCATCGCAGGGTATAATGAATGGATGTGTGGGTCTGTATTGTTTGTATTAAACGTTTTCTCCCTGATATTTTAATATGATGCCTAATCAAACACACAATTAGAATACTGTTTAATTTTTCTGTTTAGTTTCTACTTCTATATCAGAAAAATTTTACTAAAATTTGCTTAATTTTTAAGTTGGGATCCTTCATATGGAATTAAAGTACAATTATTTGTAAGCGATTTCAATGGAAATTCTATTTTTATAAGTTCGTTGTGTATTCAACATATTTTCCTTATTTTATGCTGTCCAAATGTAATACTGAATTGATTTGAAAAGAAGTGGTTGAGGCCATATTAATATAGGCATTTAAAGTAAAAACCTAATATTTTTGTAACTTATCAAGTTAATTAACACTTTTAGAAGTGAAAAGTTCATGGAATCATAAAAATTGTTAGTTATTTCTAATGCATTTTTTTAAATTAATTAATTATTATAGAATAGATAACCCTAACGTAAATAATGAATTAAATGTTAATTATTTTTAAGCAAAAATCATGCTCAGTAAAATAAAAAGAGAAATTAAAAGTCAACCCATTCAAATAACAAAACGTTCAACACTACAAGATATGTTATTATACGCGAAAACTAAAAATGGTTTTTACGTATTATCCCGTCCACCGTACCGCTGAATTCGAAAACGTTATCGAAGTCTATTGACTGTTGTATAGCTGTGACGCTGAATTTAACGGCTCTTGAACTGTCGACGGTACAATACGTAAGTACCAAAATAAATGAATTTCAATTCATTAAAACGCTTTCAAAGCAGGTAAGACATATTCGATTTAACACTGGTTGTGATTTTGTTTAATTCTATGCATGATTGGAATCATTATGACTCATAGGTTTCGTATAAAAGATCATTTGTAGAAAATTTTATAGATGACTCTGTAAGAAAAATAAAGGTGTAACGTGACAAGCATATTTGTTAAGCGCCTTAAAATATGTATGATCACCATCCGAACGCAGTTTAAAACTTATGAAAAATGCGGATCTGCGTGGGAGAGTTAGGAGTAAAGTCTGGGATATGAAATGCTATTAGAGAAGGAAAGAGTAAATAGAGTTATTTCTGATGGGGACAAAATTTGGAAACTTGAATAAATAGAATTGAGATTTTTAGTGTGAGAATGACGTGACTTAGTAAATTAAATACTTGACATAAGCCTGAATTAGGATTTTCTCAGTCTTTCTGCTAAATATGGTAGTTTTCAAAGTAAACAGAATAATAGTTATTGACAAGAACCAGAACAATTCTTATTAATTGTAAAAATAGTCCTACAAATGCAAATTTTTCATGCAAACAGTACAAATTATAAAACTCTCAATTATTCGAAGTTGGGGTAGCTTTCTTTCAGTCAAGATTAAATCCCTTTTATTGTAACCAGCTGAAGGGATGCTGTTTAATACCGCATTGTTAAATCACTAATTAAATCACCATTTCAAATTTGGGGAATAGAATTATTCTTGCTATTTATGCTATGAGATAATTTTTTTGAAACGACTGATCTTAAATTTGACTTTTTAAACAGGTATGTAGTGTAAGTATCGTGTTTACTGTAACTATTGTTATTATACTTAAATACGTTACAGAATCCCCATTCGTTTAAAGTATTTCAAATAATAACAAAAATGCATTATTTCTCTTCTTCCATGCGTAAAAAAATACTCGTAAGGAGAAATGGGGAGAATGTGTAGTTATTAATTAAGAAACTTAAGGTCACATACTTAAATACCAAAACACTTAAAAGAGAAGTGTTGGTTATTTGAGTAAAAAAAAACTTTTATCCCCCTGAAATCTATTGTTAAACATGATTCAATAAATGTAAGCATACGATGTACATCTTATTCTCAACAGGTTTAATAAATTAAATTATTATTTCAATCATAGCAAAATAAACACGAAATAGATACGTCAACTGCCATTTTCGGAATAATTTCAGCCATAATATACCTCAAAAACATGCAATTCGCTTCATACCCGGTCTGGATACGAAATAAATAAACTTCTTCCATTTAACTCCATTAGAAGAGAAAGGCATTGATTCTAAGCTCACTCTTATCCTCTGTTACTTGAGACAAAGAACTGTTTTATGGGCAAAGCACTTGACCGCTGACATTCGCCACGAGGAGTGGCCTGGATATGCCGGTCACTTTGCTAATTCATCACTGGCACGATTTCGCCTACAAGGGGGAATTATTACCGGATCTTATTTATGTATTAGACAGTAGAATGAAGAGAATGGATACTGATCAAACCGTGTCTGTGATTAAATTACGTTGGTATTTAGGGTTTACTTATTGAGGTAACTTTGGTTTATGATCTGTTAGACTACAAAATGTCTAGATAGTAATTTTTTATGCCTTTTTTGTAGTAAACGCAGCTTCTCAGTTTTTCCAGTAATTTTCTTTTTATTCACATCATATAACATAATTTTAGGACCTGAGTAATCTTTTTTTGATACATTCTTTATACCCTTAAATATTTCCTCATTAATTTTACAAATAAAAAATAAAGTACGAAATGTTTGAGAATGGAATAATTAAGGGTATCTTTATTTGTCAGGAAGCAATCTTTGATTGTAAATATATGTTACAGTTAAAGTCCGGAAATCAGTTAATTTACAGATAACCTAGGTAATTTGCAGATTAACGAGGGTGATCCGTTAAAGAGCGAATTTTTTTTCAATTTCTAAAATTACCTAGGTAATCTTGAAATTACCTAGGTATTCTGCACCCTACCGACTAGACACTCGTTAATCTGCATACTACCTGTAATCAGTTATTTTACATATTAACGAGGGTGATCCGTTAAAGTACAAAATTTTATTTTATTTTATAAAAAGTTTAAGGAGGTTGGGGGGGCTGCCGCCCCCCCAAACCTCCCTGCCCTAACTATAACCAAACTCGTTTTGGGGGTAAACAGTAACAATGACGAATCAAAAAAGGGGGATCGGTACTTTTTTCATAATACACAAAACACGCAAATCCCATAAAAATAGTAATGAAATAGCAATTTTAAAACTAGAATATAAAAACAATAATAATAGAATATTAAAGTACCAACTGAGATTTGTATCAATTGTGGTTTTCGATCTCGATTTGACAGCGTATTTCAATGAGCACTTAAACTAGCAAATCTTAATGAAAGCGCGGTGTAATCGGCTGGCAGCCTGCCCTGAACTATTGCTAGGATTCGCGATCGATTACATATGTTAAACCCTTTCCCAGGTTCCAGCGATTGTTGAATTAACGTTTGTTGAAAAGATATTTCAACAGCTGGGACATTTGCTTTCGTTAAAAGTAATCTCTGTCACTCTGAAGTCGGAGCTTCAACACAATTGTTTCAAAATACCCGTTTTAGTAGTAATATACTGTACTTAATCATGTAAATTTACAGTACTTACTTGCTTGTATAATTTTGTTTTAACATTCAACATGACAACTACCAGTGCTACGCACTAAATTTGAAATCAAAACACCAAATATGACAACAAACTACGTATTGAAACCCAACTGCGCAGGGGTAAGCGCATGTCGCAGTGAGCACCTCAACATTTTAACAGAAAGTATTGAACGAAACAAACTATTTTGAACTTTAACTATCAAGAGGCCGTTATAGTGTAGATTCCCTAGGTAAAATGCGAAAAACTCAAAAATCCGCACATTAACGACAGAAATCAGTTAATCTTAAGTTTACCTAGGTATTCTTCAGAATAACTAATTATCAACTTTAGCGGTAACATATACACTGCTCAAAACAATTAAAGGATATTCGTGGTTTTGATACATATTGGCAAACAAATGAGAAATTTACAGTGGTAGACGCATTTTCAGAAACTCCGGGTCATTTAAAAGCTAAATGCATGCAGTTAGAAAAATAAATTTTTTTTATCGAAAATGGGAAATGCCCTTTTTGAAAAAAAGGGAAAAATCCATCAATACTTAATTCAAAGTCCATTTCAATTGGGATATGATATCTCCAGTAATGAGGGGTTGGGGTATTTTCCCCTTTTAGATCATTTTTCAGCACCTGAACTGTTTGGGAGGTATTGGAAGGGCAGAAATTCCTTTCTCAAGCATGTCCTAGACTTGTTCTATTGGATTCATGTCGAGAAAACGTGCGGGTCGATCCCTTTAATTATCCCCGATTTCTCCTGCGCAAGGGACTACCAAAGGTGTAAGGATATTGTAACTTATAACCCAGAACCGCCAGAAACGGTTACTAGGGCTGTGCGGGTCTTTATTCCAAGAGATGCTGCTCTATATCATCACTCCACATCTTCAGTCTCGTTTCTCAGTTCATCCTAATAACATCTGTTTATTGTCTGGAGGGAGCAAGGAACACAAAATAACCCAATGTTTGTGCATGAGGAAGTCACATTTGAAGATGAGGAGTGACGGTATAGAGCAGCATCTCTATCTATGGAATAATGACCCACACAGCCCAAGTAACCGTTTCTGGCGGTTCAGGGTTATTAGTTCCAATATCCTTACACCTATGGTAGTCCCTTCCGCAGGAGAAATCGGGGATAACTTTACTTGATAATTGCAGAATATATAGTGCTACCTTACTGAAGGATTTCCTTCAGGACGAAGAAATCGCAAGAATGGAATCGCCAGAAAAATGGGTTTCTGCCCTTACAATACCTCCCCAAACAGTTCAAGTGCTGAAAAATATTTTTAAAAAGAAGTTGGAGAAAATACCCCAGCCCTCATTAATAACCAAACAAACCTGGTGACTAACAGGTACACAACATTGTTATCAGTCAATAAAGCCAGGAGTTGGGGTAGAAGTTCGTCAAATTTACGTTGAAATCTCGTTTTTCACGTTGAATTCTCGTGCGAGGTTGAGGTTTGTAAGGATAAAAATCGAGATTTCAACGTAAATTCGACGAACTTCAACCCCAACTCCTGGCTTTATTTGGGGACCAAATGACATGAAAATTGGTTTTGGGGGGTTTTAGGGGGTGCTCTTTCAGAATCTGGAATAATCTTTGATGTCGCTCATAGGAAAAACGAAAGTTGGTGCTTCGTTTAATATGTAGACGGCCCCCTAAGGACATAAACTATATTTTATTTTCAAGAAGAAGTTAAATCATGAAAAATGACACAAAAATTATCATCCTAACCCCAGTAGTTCGCTCACAATGTGAACTGTCTCACTTTTTTTTCTACGACTGTACCAGCACTTTTCTAATTATTCAGTAATTTGACTTTTGCATATTGTTATGGTTAACATTATTAGTAGATTTTTTATGCATAAAGAATGTAATACATTCTTTATACATTTTTATGCATTCTTTATACTCCTGATTTTATTTTGCATTATAAAAAAATTATGATAGTAATAAGGTTTTGATTACTAATTAATTTTGGGTATGTTTATTTGTAACTAAGCAATCTTTAATAATTGATGGTAAATAAGAGAACAGTTTTTTTGAGTGAAGTACGTTTTAAAATTCCCCCATTTAACGCAAAGTTTTTAAGCTAAAAAATAAAACTCTTGCTTTAACGCGATGTAACAAACCATATTAAAATGATCAATGAAAATAGTTTTAATGTTTTACATAACTTTTATTAAAGATCGACGTATTCAGAAAACTTAAAAAAGGTTGTATATATGGTAGATAAACAAGGCATGTTAAAGATTCGAAGGTTGTGCATTTTTTGGCAACACAAAAATTAGTCTGGAATAGGTGATCATTTTTCACAATACATTTTTTCGTCAACTGTTTCTTTGACTTCTATAGAAACTCAAAGCTATGTCATTTACAAATTCGTCGTATTTTCCTACACAAAAACATCCGAGAGTAGAATTCTCTTTATATCGACTACACTTTTTCTATTTAGGGCTTTTTTCCTTTCAGGATTAACAATTTCCGAAACGAAAACGCTTTTAAAGATGAATACGCATTTAGAATGTTTTTACGTTTGCACAGTAGAAAGAAAATTGATGTTTTAACGTAGATAAGCATCTTTTACTCTTGTGATTTTATGTGTTTATGCGATACGGAGAAATAAATAATTGATCAATGCAGAGTGTAGTACAATAAAAAAACATGTCCGTCTTTTTTTGAGTGGAATGGGGAAAAAGATAATAACTAAATTTCAAAACAACTTCAAACAGATCTAATGAGGGAGGTTTGAGAGTAAATATATAGATTAGACAGTTCTTTTAGCTTTATACGTGGTTTATCATTTGCTATTGTAAGCGGATGTATTGACATGGAAACTGGCTTTCGAAAGTATATTTTTGTCATAAAACGCCAAAATTATCTCGGATTATGCGGTTTGAAATGATAGAACATGGACATAAATATGCGGGGAAGGTAACAAATAACTCTTTTTGCGTTCTTTTTTACATACCTCAAACATATCAAAGTAGCCTATCTCGGAAAGATGTAATTCCTTTCCAGGAAAACATTTCAAAGTAATAATACTATGATTTATTCGGTGTGATGCTATAGTAAGCTTGTAAAATGTTGAGTGGAATTACTGAAAGTTATTTGGTGATGTTATCATTTTCTGGACAAAAATCCTATTACACGACCTAATCTTCAATTCGATTTAGAACTGGGAACGCAAAAGTAATTTATTTCATTTACTTTTTAATTCATAATGCATTTTTACCATGGATTAAGTAGGATTTTCTTCATTTTCATTTGTATATAATATATTTATAGCACGACGTTTTTTTTAGTTTAATGTTAAAAAATATATGGTTTTTGTGTATACTAAGCATCTAAATTTTATGAATAATATTATCACGTGTGCATTCAAAATAAAAACTTAACTCCTTAAAATATTCTGAAACTAAAAATTCCCCCAAAATTTAATAATAGTATTCAATCTCAACAATAAAAAATACTGTAGTCAATAAAAAGACAAATGCAGAATATATCTAAAATACATTGTCTAAATTTGCGTCAACTCTGGCTTCAAAGTTTAATCGATGGCAGAGAAAGGATTGATAGAGAGAGCAAGGATCGGGAATCTAGAACCAGAAGCTAGTCAACAGTGGAACATAATGGCGGGCACCAGTCTGTAATATCTTTGTTTCAAGTTTTTATGTCCAAAAAACAAGAGATCCATTACAACTGTAAGAGTCCCGAGGCCTAGGTTATTAGATTAAATAGGTGAAGCCTTGAATCATCCTCATCTCCAGCGAAGCCGAAAAGCCAAGCGTTGAAATCTCCAGCGGAACTGAGAAATGTAATTTAATGAAATTTAACTAGATGAAAGACTAATTAAATCCAACATCCTGAGTGCAAAAAGCGTACAAGCAAAAGACTCGGCTTTATCAGACTCTATTTGTTCTGCCACATCGGAAAGGGTTTGAAAATGTGAAGTGCATTCTTTCTGCTTACCTGAAGTTTTGCTTTGAAACAATGTGCGATGTTTTTCCCCTTACAATGGACCGTGTTCACTGGAGCCCGAAGTAAGGGCAACTTTAATTTACTGAGGCTGGATATTAAAGCGATGCTTTCGTATTAATGGATTTTAATTACACTGGCCGGGGGCTATAAAAATGACTCACTTTGAAAGAATTTGCTGTTTTATTTGTGTTGAGTGGGCGCTTTTATTAAAAGCATAACATTTTTCTTTTGAAAATTTCATTAAAAACCTTCAAAAGCTTAACTAAATGAACTTTTTATGAGGAGCCATTAGTTTGTGGTTGAAAGGAAGGCTGCCCGTGTGGGGAGTCTTACAGGCATTGAGCCAGGCTAAGACCGATACACCTTCATGAAATGAGTTTTTAACTTCGAACTGGAATGAGTATTGGGTTGGAACTCAAACGTCTCCATTTTTGAGCGCCCAATGAATGGAATAAAGCCGTGAGTAAAATATCAAAAACATGAATTTCAATTATATTTACATTTCTTTTATCTCCATTCAGTTTTTCAGATAGGTCTTTACATGCTTTTGAAGCAACAGTTATCTTCGTTAGTATTGAAGTTTGAAATTTATAATTACAAATTGGAGGGTTAATTCCTGCTTTACTACAAATACTACTTTATTTTGATTAATTAAAAAAATTTTAATGAATGAAAACAAACACGGTTTCTATGGGATTCCGAATCATGTATTTTAAAATACCTTTTTGTCAAAAGTTAGTAATTAAACTTTTATGTTAATGAAAATTATTTAAATGATGGAATTAATTTTTTGTTTCCTGAGTGGAGAAAATTGAATTTTAAATGATGACGAATATTTTTCATACAACTTATTAATTAAACAAAAACGTATTCACCGAAATAAAAGCTTAAACTAGTTCTTCAGCTTTGTTTATTACTAGTGAGAGTAAAAGAGAAAGGTTTAACTAAACTATCCAAACATATCAACAATTTCTGTAGAGAGAAAACAAGTAAAACGGATCTTGCAACTATTAATTTTCGGACAGAAACACACATAAATATAACAGTTGCTTTTACGGATAAAGTATAGATAATTCTGTAATCCCATAATATTTTTTAAATCAGTAAAAATTATTTACTGCTTACTTTGAAAAGTGATGCATCTAGTTTGCTTAGTAGTCAAACAATTATCAAAAACTCTTATATCTAATATAAAATTTTTAAAGAAAGATAATCAATAGAGTGAATCAACTGTCAAGATGCACTTTTGTCTACTTCCCCTTTTTTCTGAAGAAAATGTCAAAAGTGAAATCAAATGACTGTTTTGGTTTATGTAGTATTAAAAAATCTATTACAGTAGAGTAAAAAATCCAGTTGAGCAAGTTAAAATTGTCAAATTAGTAAGATTTTTAAGCAAATAACGATATAATGAAGCAAATACAAACTATTGATCCAAATATTAAATTTCGTTGAAAAAAACATCTAAAGAGGGACCCAGTGACTTTTATAGTGAGGCATTACTCAATGTATAAAAATAAGACGGATAATACTTCAAACTATAATAAGAATATCCAACACAATAAATTAAACCGCTTAATTCGAAAATGACATACTTCCAAGCATAGAACGATAACCATAATCAAATATAGTAAGCCTTGAGTCAACTGTCAAATCTCGGAGAAGAACCATCAAACGGTAGACCCAATGACTTTGGTTCTGAGGTATTACACAATGTATAAAAATATTATTAATACCGTACTAAGCAATGCTTTAAAATACTGCGCAACAATTTATACCGCCAGACTTGGGAAAACAACAATAGAACCAAGCTTTAAGTCAGCTATCGAGTGTCCGATGAGGAAACAAGAAAAAGGGGAGCCAAAGGCTTTTGTTCGCCTGATTGGAAAGTCGGTATCTTGGTGACAATCGATGCTCCTTTCATTTCGCCTAATTTTACTTAACAATCCAATTAAACATTTATTACTTTTATAAAAAGCGCATTATTAGCCGGCTGTTTTACGGTAATTGAGTGAAAAAAGAGCGGCGAGCAAATCTAAACAGATAAGAGATTTGTGCCAAGCCTTCATTACTAGCGAGGGAAAAGCTCATTACTAAGCGTGCAAATTTTCTATGAGATGTCATTAGAAAACTTGATTTAAAATGATGTTAACGATAAGGTGCTTTCATTCGAGGACAAATTGCATTTGAGAAAAGGAGAGCTCTTAATGACAGCTCCGCCAAGAGATCATTTTTTACTCCTTTATACGGCTTAATCGAATCAAATGGGGGATTTTTGGAGTCTGGGGTGGAATGGATTATGTTTTTCGATGATAATAGCATTGTTCCAGGGCTGCTTTTTTGGCTATGGAAGAAAACTACCTAATGAGGGAGCGGGGATGAAGTCATAAATGGCTGTTCGTGAGGTCTCACCACCATTATGGGCCCGGATTGAGATTCTATTACGGACGCCTGCTTAATTATTTAACTTAATTTGACTCAAATCGCTGGGTGGGCTTTTCGGGGTCTTTGATATGGGTACTTGAGTTGACCTTCGCAACCCCCCCGAAGTTGGCGCTATTAAAGAACGGAAGTGTATTTTAATGTTTTTTTTCTATATTTACTGTCAAAGGGAGAATGAACTTGCTGTGTAGTATATCAAACAGTTATTAGCGAACTGCATTGTAAAAGAGTTCGTTATTGCTGTAGCTTTTTAGTCAATATAATTAAAAAATATCCTTTTTTGCCAATTTATTTTTTAATGATACAAAAGTATGTATTTGAGACAAAATCTGCTTCAACTCATGTTATTTTTTAAACTTTTTAAAATAATTTAAAACATTAAAATCTTAACACTTAAAGTTGTTTTCTCTCAAATAGTCTATTCGCTTTAACTTACTGAAGATCAGAATCTATAAGAGGTTTTATTTTAAACATTTGTTTCTTCGTAGTTCAGTAAAGCGGTATTGGTTAAAAATATTCTAAAAAAGTTTAAATTTTAGCCGATTGTTTTAGTTAGTCAAAAACATGTACTATTTTTATAGAAATTAAACATAATAACAAAAATATTAAGATTTTTGAATCTTGAGGTAAATTCACTACTCATTTATTTCCAATTCATACATAATTATTAATATATTCAAGGATTAATCATACACGTTATTGATATTTTATGAGAAATGAAATTTGTTACAGGATTCACGCCCCATACAATCATAGCTGACAGTTTCGAAAATTTTGCCCAAAAAACCAAATCTGAAAAATAAACGGAAAACACTCACTAAATTCATTCTTAGAAAAAATCATTTGGCTTATAGATTTCCAAAAACAAATTTTTCTCCTATCAAAAATTTAAAATGAATTTTTCTAAAAATCGATGCTAGAGAGAAAGGCCCCTCTCGAGATTCGGTATGTCATGGTGAAATTTGTTTTCTACCCGATTTTAAAAAAGGAATTTCTCCGCCGTGCAAAGTATCGAAGAAGGTCCTTTCTTCCCCAGGCGTTTCTTAAGAACCCAACTCAACAGTTACAGAAAATAAACTTAAATTATTGAGCGAGGATTCCTCATTTAAAACATACGATAGGACGCCAAGATTGGAAATTTTTGAGAGATTTGTACAAGAAACGGATGAAGCTTTCCTACACAACTGGGAATGCAAATTTAATTCAAGAGAAACGAAATTTAATTATCGGATTGTGTCTCAAACGATGAACTTCTTGAGTAGTCTTCTGCAGCTGTTTTCAATTTGCATTTTGCTTTAGCTTCCGCTTTTTTCCCCTTTAGGTATCAATATGGCTCTAGCGTCCTTTCTCCTTATGTGACAAACAAAAATTGAGGCTAAAAGCATTTTTATACAACGTCGATAAAACGCTCTTCTTTCCTTTTTTTGTTAATTATAACCCCATCAAAAGAGCATTTTAAAGTTCCTTGAAAAGATTTTAACTTAATACTTGTCAGTGTGTGCATCATTAATTAAATGGCTTGGACTATATATCTTAGTGACATTTATACGGATAATAAGTTACTACGCGTATTGATATTAAAAGTGAGATTAAAATTACATAAGGAGTTCGTTAAAAGGCATTAAATTATGAGCTATGTAAATTATAGTACTCGATCATTTCATTGTCCATAACTTATACATTATAATCTGTTAAAGTAAAGCGTCTATCAAACAACAAATTTTTAAAAATTAGGCTTATAAATAAGTATAATGTTTTTTCTGGAATTAGATCTTAATAGCTCATTATTGGTTTTAATTTTATAATGAAGAAATTAACATACTAGTTGGGAAAAGTCTGATTCAAGTAGTTCATTAAGATTTATTTAAAATATATCTGAATAAAATATGTCAAGACTATATACAAAATTCCAATCTCCTAATTATTCAATGAAATTACTTTTGACCCCTTAGTTATCCTGTATTGTGACTAACTGAATCTACAATGTAGCTTCTACATCCATATTTACCCCTGATAAGAGGTTGTTCTCGTAAGCATACAAATAACAATAATATGAATACACTAAGCTTAAAAACTAATTCTACCGTACAAAATAATAATAAAGTTAAATATTTCAAAAATTTGAAATTCACGTATTTACGAGCACTTAACTTTTATTTTTTAGTTACTTTTATTTATTTATTAGAAGAAGCAAACAAACTCTAAATTTGAATATGTTTAGGCACTTTCCGAAAACTAAGCTTGGTTTAAAAATTAACGGTAAAGAAAAGTTCAATTCTAACGTTTAAAATTGCTCCTTACATTTTGCTTATTTTTCCTGGCATAGATCATTAATTACTTCGGGTTCAGCCTAATTACTTAATACTGTTAAGCTCCGCATTCAGGAGTTTAACTCTATCGAACATTTATCTAATTTCACTTCTTTTCGCTCTGCATTTGGTTTTTCACGATTAACGTTTAGATCTTCGCTTTTATGCTACTGGGATTTTTAGTGCAATTCATTTCCTTCACATAGAAAACAAATCCTTGGTCCACAGTCGGCCCCCAAAGCGTTTTTTTTATTAAAGGTGATTATACAATCCTTTTAAAGTAACAATTTGGCCCTTAAGGAGTCTAATCACTAAATAATGTCTCAGGAAATCTTTTTTTTATCGTTAACTTGAGTGTGTTGATACATCAGAATTTGTATGAAACAACAGTTATAAGCATGCTTCGCATATCATCCCACCTAGAACAAATGACTTTTTTTGCATAGTTTAAGTTAAGACTATTGAAATAATGTTTTCAATTCGAAATTACTCTTTCCATGAAAAATCACAAGATAATACCAAGCTATATTGAGAATGTCTATGTGTTATTTTTTCAAGACGTTTTGTTCACCTTTCATATCCGAATAACTAAAATCTACTTATGAACCTTGAGTATTCGTACATGGGAAAACATACATTTGTTTTAAGGTGTTTCATGTGGAAAAATATCCGTTTTTAAACCTATTTGTGGAAACAAATGAAGATTATAAGGAAAAAATGGTTTGTGTCCATTTCGGAACAAAATCCATTGAAATATGTACTAAAATTATCTGAAAAAGTAAAAAAGACCTGCTTAAAAGTTATTTTTTTACTCACGCCGGCTATGATTCGAACCCCCTAATAGTAGTCGCATACTCTAACCACTAGGCCAGTATGCCGGATCAAATGTTTGAGCCGGGGTCAAACATGGCGGCTGGAGAACTAATACAAAAGATTGCCGAAATGGACAAAAACCGTTCTTCCCCTTTGATCTTTAAGTACCCCTGACTAACATAGCATTCAGTGACAATTTAAGTGTTAATCAATTAGTTAATATTCATAAAAATATTTCGTATTAACTACATTGCACCTTGGATAACTCAAACGTCTTAACTTCGAAGTCCTAGATAATACAAAGTTTTTTCTTTGTTCCTTGAATTTTCTATTAAAACAATGTTAAAAATAATGGATAAATCGAAGATTAACTTGATTCAAAGTTTTTCTTACAAAATTTTAAAATTATAACGGTTCTTTGCCCTTCATATTTATAAAATCCATTACAATATAGAAAAACGAACATCGGGACTTTTCCAAGAAATTTTCAAATTGATTTTCTCCTAGTCTTTGAATAAACCCCGCGTTAACAACAAGAATTTATATTACTCCTGAATAAAAAAGTACGCTCATGGGTTTAAACACAGAAGGTGATTCTTTCTAGCATTAAGTAAACCTAGAATTACAACAATTAGAAGATGGAACCTCTTTAATTCAAACTCTAGCAGATTTCGAAGTTTTTTCAAAGTCCCTTCATATTAAATTTATCCACTTTGCACTGTAGAACTAAGCTTATGCAATGAATCTTTTCACTCAACTATTTTGAAACATTTGTACGGTTCTTGGGAAATTCACTTTATGGTAACCACCATATACATTGTGTCCTAGATCTTCCAGCTCAATTAATATTCGAAACATTTTGGTCTAGGTCCCCTCTACCTTATCTACCCTATATATATTTTTTTGTTTGGTGTTCTGAATACCCTGAATAAGTGCCCAGCCTTGGGCCTCTCAGGCTCGACGTGAAACAGAAATGAAAAATCAACATTCAAAAGAAGAGTCTTAATTCTTATTTGGTTTTATTTTTAATATATCTAAATAACAGAGATCATCTTAAAGAAAAAATATTTAAACAACCATATGAGAGGTAAATAATCATATTATATGAAGTATTTCAAAAAAAATAGACTGAAAACTAATTAATTTCATTTCTTACCTCACGATGCACAGTTAAAACGAACAACTCTTTTTAATCCCGAAAAAATCGTGATAATCTCTGGATCAAATTTTTGCATAACCCATACAGAGGCATCCCACTGAAAATGCAGAATTTCATCCTACACTCTGGAGTGGTCTATAACGTAAAATTGATGAAGACACCAGTCCTTGTATTCTACTGTTTTCTTTTGAAAGGAAAGCAAAAAAGAAATAGCTCATTTCAATAGGCCTAATTGAGTTAGAGCTGCGGTAGCTTCTTTTCTTCACAGTACCTTCAGCGGCCCTTTCTTCATTGAAAAGATTGTCTCTTTGGATGAAACCTGAAATGAACCAAAATTTTAGGTTTCAGTCCAGGAATAACAACTACTACTAAAATTTAAGAGATATTTTTTGTTTACATTAATTTAATAAGGTTTTCATGCATTTCTTTATCGAGACAATCTTTTCAATGCAAACCTTCTTTAAACTTTTTAGGTTGTTTCCCTGTGTGTGGCCGGAAAATCTCATTCCACCGATTCCTTATAGCAGACTAATTGTGTCTTGGAGCGAAATTAACACAGAGTAAGAAACTAATATTTAATTAATGAACAAGCAGGTGGCTCTGATCGAAAAATTACAAGGGAGGCAATGTAATTGCAAATGACGCCAGACTCGGTAACGGCGCAGAAAGGAGCTAGGTCTGTGTTCAAATTAATAGCTTCCATATTTATCTTAAAATTAATAAATAGTATATTTCATTGCTCCGTGTATACGCGTATAAGGGAAGTGTTACGTCATTTAAGGTTGAATTTAGTGTAATCCCCCTCATTCATTAATTTAACTGTCTTCATTAATTAATTTCCGTGTGTTGAACAATGATATTCGATTAATTTTTCCAAGTGAAAACTAGTCGATGTATAATACGTCGTGGTGGTTTCATGGTTAAATACCTCTCAAAAGTCATACTATTCAAATGGTTAATATTTTATGATAATTGTTTTGAGATCATATTGTGCTCATTGTAGGTTAAAGAATCGTTCATTTATCAGGAAAAATACTTTAGGAACTTTGTTCTTTTATTAGCATTACCCCGCTTTAATCTATAACTTATAATTGTAAGGAAAATAATAATACATTATGGCATTGGTAAAATTCGTATATTTTGTACAAAATCCTTATTTTGAGTAGAAACGATGTAAAATAATATCTATTGAATTTATAGCTTCTCTAACTACTTTTTAAGCTTTAATTAGACAATTAAATGTAAATAAAATTTTTATATTATTTTTAAACAGTAAATTTAGTCAAATAAATATTGAAAAACATTTTTTAAGGATTAAATCTATTTTTATATTTTGTTCTTAGAAAAATTCATACAAAATAATTAAATTAGTTTTGTTACAAACGAGAGAAATGTTATGAAAAGAAAATCAAATGAGCCTACTTTAAAGTATGAAATATATTTCAGAAAATATTACATTTTCCATTTAGCTTCCAAATATACACTCAAATGACTTGATGTTTTTTTATCCAAGTAATTATATTTTCAATTTTTAAAATATAAAAGTTAACTATATCATCAATCTAAAAAAAGGCACACTATTTCATTATTCCCCCCCCCCCAAAAAAAAATAAAGCAACAAAAATGTAAATGTTTCCAAAAATCCTAGTTTGTTTTTTAATCCTTACTTGCCTGCTTAGTAGAGATACCATCTTTATAATTCATTATCTGATATTGAACTATTTGAATTTATTCTATAAAGGATGAAAAAGGAAGATTGAATATGCTTCTAATTAGTAAATCATAACTTATAAATTCTTTGAGTTTTGAAATTAAGATATTCTAAACTAAAGCTATAAATATGAAATGGATGTCAACTTATAAAGAAAATATCACTATAACTAGGAGTAGATGGATGGGAAGATGAAAATGTCTTAACGTTTAGGTGCGTAATAAGGTATCTCGAACTTAGGATAGCCCGATAAGAAGTATGCAATATTTCCTTGGCCTTCTGTGTGCAATCGTCAACCATTAGTTTAGAGTTTGAGGAGGGTATAATGTCGATTAGGAACATCCATGTTAGAGATGTTTACAATTGGGAATGTAATATGAGTTTGAAAATTTTTGGTGTGCTATGAGAGGATATCTGATTGATTATTAAAAATGAATAGCCACTTAATTTTTGCAACAATTCAGTGATTGTTGTGAGGATTATAAAGAGTGTTTCCACCCATAGGATTTGTCTAGTATCGGGGATCTGCTAAAATCCCCATTAGACGGATCAGATGCAATTCGTTTCTTGGTCTTACCAGATTGTTTAACTGTACAATTAGATTTTTACATAAATTTTGCAGCGGTTGCTCTCATTGTTACTATTAATTTGCCTAGTGGGGAAGAAAAATACACCTAGTGACTGTAAGAAGTATGTTTTAAATAACATCATGTACAAATATTTAATTGCTTATCTTAATATAATATATCCGAGTCTTTTAATTGCGACATTTAAAGTAACACCTTAACTTCTTGACGACTTAAGAACATCGTTTTTAAGAATGTTTAACTGCTATATGCCACTATAGCGCAGCCAAGGAAAAATTACTGTATTAATTCACTTATTTATGTAAAAATTTCATCCATTCACAACTTGTATTAAATATAAACCTTTCTTTTTCCTTCTTAAAGATCTATAAACATAAAGTACTTACCTTTAAAGATGAGAAAATGTATTCCTTCAACTTCAATTTACTTATGTTGAGTACAATCTGTTGAAATTCGCTTCATTCGTGAAGAAAAAGCTAATTCTATATGCTTAGAAAATGAAAAGGTTATTTCGAAGCATTTTCCTTTAAGGTGTAAGCACGAGGGTTTTTATGTAAATATTCTAATGATTTTTACAGTAAAAGTAATACAATATTAGCACACACATAGATAGATCGTTTATCAATATTAGATACATAGCGTTTTTACATGAGTCCCGAAGAAAAGCGCTATGTAAAAATATGTATTATGTTAGTTTTTTACTGTAAGATTTAAACAGAATTGGATGGAGCAACTTACCGTGCTTTCTATTTTATTTTTTTCTCACCTTAACAGTTCTTACAAAATATTACGTACCTTTTTCACAGGAGATCTGAGTTTATAACTATAAAAATATATATACTTACTTTTGAATGAAATAGTTAAAGTGCAAATAAGTATGCTTTTATAATGGTATCAATTTCCTAAGCAAGCAATTAAAAAGAGTTAGTTAATTTACTCTCCCGTAGAAAAAATCAATTTGTTTAGGTTAAAGCTCTAAAGGTCAGTAAGAATTAAGAAATAGGTGAAATATTTTTACCACAAGTGACTATTCTGTTACCTTAAGATTTTACTTTGAAGATAAAAGAAATGCATTCTGATTGTTAAGAAGCTGCTTCTTGTCTTGTAAAGCTGCTTCTACAGGAATAGAAGCCGGGGCTCTATTTGAACAAGTCCCACTCAAGATCCTTGTCGATAAAAGGTTTTCGAACGCAAGCTAGGATAATTTAATTTTCATTGTTTTCCGACTATTGGATTTTTTCTAACGAAAAAAAGTGATGATTTCGGTGGTATGGTATAAGCTCTTTGTCTAAATTTAATTTCCTTCTAACCTATCTTATCACGGTTATTTCAATGTCGGTTACTTTATAAGCAAGAAAAAAGTTATGAAATGGAATATATTTCCTTTAGTGAGTGAAAAAAATAAAATTTTCTAATAAATAAAAAGTAGATATCACTGATTGAAAATTTTGATCTTTTCTGATAAATGTCAATTAAATGTAGCAAGAATATAAAAACTATTTGATTTAGTTAAAAAGCGCATTTTATGTTGGAAAACAGGTAAATCTTCTTTTTTCTTTGTAAAAGACCAACAGTTTCGTGCATGATACAACGCAATATCAGACTCCCTAAACTTTGGCCAGATTTTGAACAATAAAAATGAATGAATAAATATAGAAACAAGTCCGGAACTAGAAGTGTAGTTGAGCTTTTAACAACAAAAATAAGTAGATAAATATGGAAAATATAAGTAGAGAATAATCCAAGTAGTTAGAAAAAAATCTGTCAAAACCATGGAAGTATTCTAAATCTTACTAAAATAGTTTTAGAACATACCATTTGCAATGGAGGGTCAGTTTTGTATAAAATGTTTTTCATTTTTATACTACATTCACACATGAAAAGTTAATCTAGTTTAAGTGCTAATCTAGCATAAATGTAGCATTGCTTTTTTCTCTGGAAGGATTTAAAATATATCCAATATTTATTCATGAAATTTGATTCAATAATAATTCGTAGATAATGTGTGCATTTATTCATATTGATCTATTTTATATAGGCATGTGTATTAAAGTTTGCTCATATAATTATTTCAAGATATCAGTGAAGAATATAATATTCGAGAAAGTAATAATTTTAGCATGCTAAGTAAAATCCAATCAAGTTTAGTAAATATGAAATCTGATACATTTTTTAGATAACCTTAAAGACACATAACAAAATTATCAGTGATATTAAAAGTCTGAAATTAATTTATATGCCATAGGAGGAATCGTAATGAAATTTTTTCATTAGAAAATATTCGTTGGGGTTTACAATATGGATCCTGTAAATGTTTTTTTTGATTAGGGAATAATTTGTTAACTTTTTAAAAAATACGATAAAGTTTAGATTGATTCATTTTCGTAAAATAATAATTAATATTAAAAAAAGTTAAAACACTTGCTTACCAAATATCGTTTGTTTAATGTTAGAAAATTTATTCGTGCATTTTAAAGATCTAGCATTTTTATTGAAAAATGTATCGCACTTTTTATCTTTTTACATATTATCTAGCTTTTTACCTGAATAAATAAATTTTACGTAATTTATTTGAAACGTTTGGAAAAATAGTTAATGTTAAAATGAAATATTTTAACATGAAATCTCCATGTAGAAAAGTATTTTATAAAAATATTTTTATCAATGAAAAATAAAGGTTTTAACTATATCATAAACTAAGTTCATATTTGGTAAGGGATTGTGATGTTAACCAAAAGTATTATACGTATTTAATTTTTTGTTTAAATCTAAAGCTATTTGTCCATGATATGAGTAAAATTTCAACCAATTTTAAGTTTCTGGTATTGTACTGTAATTTTTTGGAATTATAACTTTAACTACATCATTGTAACTAGTAATATTGTAAATTGAATTTATCAATTCATCTGTTCAATTTATTATTACATTACATTTCTGCTTAAATTCTTCTGTTAGATAAATGATCAATTAAACACGCAACGTATTAGATGTTTTGAGGCTACAATCAAATAACTGAACAAAAAAACTACAAACGAATTATTTCCTTAGTAACAATATCTCAAGAGGATTCCTATTTACATCTTAATCACTAGATAAAAAAATAAAACCTAATTCATTATTTTAAAAGTATTTACACAGTTAAAATAAAACGAGTATGGAAAGCTAAATGCTTTACTTCTTCTAAAGGTAAAGAGACACCACTTTAATTTGCCGAAACGTGTGAAAACGTTTACTAGCTACTCACTCCGGTCAAAACCGCCAGTTTATCTAGCACCCAAACGGAATTTACTGATCACACAACAAACTGCTTTCTAAACATCAATCTGACGGGAAAAACTGCAAGGGTGAGATGGATTTCCACCTGGCAATCTAATTAATTAAGGTGAAAAGAAAGTTAAATAGAGAGTGATCCCTGCTCCGCTACTGTGTTCGAGTCAACTGATTTATTAGATAATATAGTGTTGCGTGGCGTGGGTACACAAAGCAAATGCGCCTTAGGGCCTTAAGAGACGGCCTGTTGACTTAATTAAGTTTCCCTTTTGAATCAATGTTTTCGTAGCCAGTTTTAACCGTATTAAGGGGTCTTAACTGCCTCGGAGAAGAGCCACCTCATCTGCCTCTGAAAAAATAATATCAAAGAAAACAATCTGTGAAGAATAAAGTTTGTTTTTCCACCTCGGCTTTGGGGCCGAAAAAATCCCCTTTATGCATGGCTACGGAGAGACGACGCTGTTATAAAAGTGATTATTGGGGGAGACAAACGGCTCTGGGTATTCCGGGAAGGCTCTGCAAGGAAATGAGGAGCGGGTTCTAGGAATTCGTACCTCCCGATTCTAGTTATGATGTAGATTTTTGCAAAAGGGATTTTGTTTTTGTTTTTGTATGAATGAATGAAAAGGAAGAAAAAAAAAAGACGACTCATAATCTAAGCGCAAAGACGCGTATTTACGGAAAGTGGCATTATAAATTAAATAAGCTCGTTTTTATATGGGGGATATGAAGAGTATATTCTTGGAGTGTGTATGAGGAAGGAAATGTGTGTGAGAGAGACAAATGTGCGCGGGGAATATGTTGTCCCAGTTTTGATAAATTTTCAAGGAACTCGCGAAATTTGTCTGTTGAATTACAATCTAAAAACAAATTAAATAGAAATACTAACGAAATATATTATTTCTATAATGACTTAATAAAGGGTTCTCCCTTTTAAAAAAACTAATATTTATAGAAAAGAAGTCAAATTGTACTTATTTTACTGAAATGTTAGAAAGGTGTATGAAAGGATGACTGAAGTGTATGAAAGGATCAAAGTAATATTACTGAGAAAATTACAAGTTTAAAATTTTTTTTTAGAAAGGATACTTTTTAAATACCTACTTATTTATTCTTATTACTGAATATATAGCGCTACCTATATCCTTCCTTAAGTATATAGTGTTTATGTTAGGGAAAAGTGATAAAAGACAATGGATATTTATCACTTTGCTCGAAATACGCGGGCATTCTTAATAATACCTGAAATTATCACATTGCCCGTAACAAATATATATCATGTTTATAACTAATATACATCATCATGTGCGCAAAGGAGACTAGTAAATAATAAATGTGTAGTTAGAAAATGAAAATTTGAAAAGAATTGTAAAACAGTGTGTTTTTATTGCATTCATTTCAAGCTATTTTATGTCTATAACTAGTATTTATAAATTATTTCACAACAGTACACATAAATACTAGTAAAAACTTTAATTGAAAAAGAAATAATAATTAGCTTTATTTCAAGGCAAACAATCCCGGGTTGTAGTATTTCGTATTAATAATTACGTAAGTTACTCCAATAACTTCACTGCCTCTACGCAAAAGCAGTAACGCTCCAACACTTCATTACTCAAGCAATTATACTCATTTCCGGCGGTTCAAAAATACCCAGCGCACCGGTGACATTTTATTTGGAAAACGCCTCCTAGGAGGTATTCGCAGACCGTTTGGGGCTCCAATCTCCTTAAAATCATCCAAAGTTTTGAATAATTGATCTCTCCCGGTTCAGCAAAAATGTCAATCTCTTGACAAGAAAAGCCCAGCAACAAAGGAAAATAATGAAGTCAGCCCTATGTTCTGGGGAGGAGCCCCATGTTATTTGACTCTGACAGCCAGCTAGCTCCTTTTCAAATATTTCCGGTTTTCTTGGTGCTTTATCGGCTCCTCTGACAGCAAGACAGATGACACGGTAAAAGAGTTCCTAATTTTCCTTAACCACAACAACGATAGGGTGTGTTTACCTTAAGAGTTAGCACCTCTCTTAAGTTAGGACTTTAATGAGATAGAGCTGTTTGTTTTTAACATATTTGTGAAGAGATGGCAGAGATTTACTACCCTATATTTGCCCTTTAATTACGGGTGCGTAAAAAGCGCTTTATTCTAGGTAAATTCTATTGATTATTTTGCTTAAGAGATTTATTTCGTTTTGTTTTCATCTGTAAAAACAATTGCTTTTTAGTCGTGATTCTTTGAGGTTTCTTTATGTTTTAGTATTTTATTGTCTAATAACTCTTTCTTAACAAATTGTAATATATTGCTGCCAGTCTTTTTAAATATGGCATAATGTATTTTATTTTTAACTGTCAGTAAAACTGTTATATTTTATTTAATAACATCCATATTTATATGACTTTGAATAAGTAAAAAAGCTACGCGCGCGATGAGGGGTTGATTTTAAGTTTTTAAAGTATTAACTTTTAATTAAAAGTGCAGATGACAGAATAGGTCTACAAGAAATATGAAATTGGATAATATATACTAAAAAGATAATCTATTAGGTTGTATCAAAAAATTAATGAATTTATTTTAATATTTTTGCTCTCTAAATATCCAATTAAGAATGAGAAATAATAATATAAATTGAAAGTTTTATAGAGAACAAATTGAATTTTAACTAACAGGATTATGTTCCATTCAAAAATGAAAAAAAGAGATAAAATAATCAAAATATAATAAAATGAGAATACATCTCCTAAATATCTTAGCATCATTTTTAAGCTAAGTGCTTTAAATGCAATACAATGATTTAAAATCTCAAAATTTAGGAATGTAGTTTCTAAAAATATGGAAAATATCATTACAACTAAAAATACAGAACTGAAACGATACCAAAATTAAAAATATTACTTGTTTTAATTACATTTCTCGTAAAATTTTTTCCTCAAAAAGCTGAAACTCCAGCATATTTTCCACAAGAGCCCTTAAAAAATTTTACTATCGAAACAATAAATTTAAGAGTTCATAAGGTTTATGAAAGCACTGAGGAATAAAAACTTTAGAATAAATAATAGGAAGGTAAACAATCCCTTCCTTTTTATAAGCCCTTAAAAACAGCCTAATAAGAAAATTTATCATTTTACACGACAAATTTAAGAAACACCAGCCCTAGTCTAATAAAAATGTTAATCATTCTCGCTGCATTAAAAAACCGAGGCGAATTTCCTTCCAATAGAAATCCCTATAATTGAAAATAAATGAGGTTGTCATATGATAAAAAAATTTCAAAGTTGCCGTATACTTGAGTTACGTTGCAGCCCTCAGAGGTTGAATGTACGGTCAAAGGATGCATAGGTGAATATGTCAGAAAGGGAACAATCTACTAAGGTGAACCTAAATTATCAATTAAAAAGCGCGTTTGTGTTTATTACCTTTAGCTAAAAGAATTAGTCTTCTTCAGGAATTAGTTTTAAGTTTTTTCATTGATATTTTTGTTTTTACGTCTTGTTTTGTTGTAAAGTAAGTTGGCAATAAGCACCTAATTTTAATAAACTTTATAGAGATGGTTTAAATTTTAACTAATGATTTTAATTACATCCCCATAAAGATATATTTTTAAGATAAGAATATAAAATATAAAGAAAGTTTTTTGCTTTATTAATTCATAAAACTTTCAGATTTCTTGTCAAATAACGTTTTTTCTCGATTTATAATTTTTTTAAAAAAAGCCACAAATAAAAATTCCCAGTTAGGTTTTTTTACAATTTTTTATAACTCAAGAAGAACGATTTTACAAAGTGCAAAGCCGAAAAAAACCGTTGATAGAGATGTGTCAAAAACTTACTAAAACGTTTTTTCCCTACAAGATAATTTTCTTTACAATTTCATATTGAAAGAACTTTAAAATAAACTTCCAGAATCATTATCTCACCCCATTAATTTACACCTCCTCAAAAATTTAAATCCGCTGCGAAAAATTCTGCTCATTTCTCGAGATTTGATCAAGAAGTAATTAAGGAAATCAGCAACGATCTAAAGCAAATTATTAATTATTATTAATTCAAGATAAGTGTCCATCGCTTTAACTGACCCTCCTCCTAATTGAGATACCAACCACTCCCAAAAGCGACCCGTTATTAGAAAATCCGTCTCAAAGTTGGCCCGTCTTGGGTGACAACACATAATCGCCTATGATGAACGTAGACGTTCCAGCCTCGTCAATACCATTGAATTGCTCTTGTTGCTCCATCAATGTAACTCATTAAGGATTCGTAGGTCTAATTAGCGGGCTTTAATAGCAAATCCTCAGAGGTGGGTCTAATAAACTTGGAGACCGATTGGTTTTAAGGGACACAGGGTTAAATGTATCACGTTGGGTTACTTTGTGCTAGATTACTTCTGTTTAGAAGATTGGATCTCTCTATGATTGGGTAAGGGTAGATTAGAATAATTTTAAAGGAATCCTCGACTTGATAATGAATGTCTACATGAGCATGTTCAACTAGGGGGGATGGAAATTGAATGAATCATTAGTGGGGAAGCTCATTTTCATAACATTAATGTAGCGAAATACTATAAAGACACGTTTAAATATGGTTGAAAATATATATAATACGCTTGTTTATAAGAAATCACGGAGAACCTTCAGCTAGTTCATAACAAAAAGTAATGAAATGTGATAAGCATGTTTAAAAATATTCGCCTATTTATATCAAACACCCTTCTTTTTACTCATGGGGAGAACTATTTAACCCTTTATCTACTGCATTATGATTTCTGAAATTTTTTCGTGCATTTTAGTCTCTAAATGGAGGATACACGTAAATAAAATAATCTTATTTGAGAAATGTAATCCACTAGAGCTAATTAACAGACATATTTGAATAATTATTAAATACATGAATAAATCAAATATTTTTCATCAAATTGATGTAAAGGGAAAGGGTTGTCAATAAGCTCTTTGTAAAGTTGAGGTTTCTAAAAACGAATGTCGAATGTAAAAGCGGAAGTTTTTGTTATCTAGAAGTAAAAAAAATGTTTATTATGAATTTTCTAAGAAAAGGGATAGTCATCCATTTTTTGGGGCATGAAAAAATATATGATGACATGATTTTATCATTCTTTTCTAATAAACCACACCCAAAAAGAGATATTTGAGCCAAGCATCTTTTATTCAGGTGGTTTTTTAGTCTTTTAATACAAACACAACGAAGTATATCGTAAGGCAAAATGGCTGAGAAATCATAAACATAATTTGGGCATTCCTTTAAATTCCTTACATTCGATATCATTGACACTATTACAATTCCATAGTTGCTATTTTTCTGTATTTGTTCCGATTTCAAATCTTGTTACAAAAGAACAATCTTTTACTTAATTGTTCCGAATTTAAAAAGGAAAATTAATAAATGAGCTAAAATTCTGAAGAACTGAACTGAATAAAATTTTTTCTTTTGTAACAATACTTAGAAATCGGAACACATACGGAAAAAGTGGAACGGCTGGCAGCTATGCAATTATATTTAATTTTTAAGTTTTTGTTTAAAATTTTTATGATTCGAATGAGTAAAATAAATAAAATTTTGGAATTGAGAAATATTTAAATAATTATTTCTGATAACGAAATTTGCATTATAGATATCAAGGTCTAGTTTCATTCAATTTAATTTGAATTAAATTTTTTAAATAAATACATTTTGAAATTTCAAGAATTGAGTTCTGATTGATCAAATAAAAGGAACGTTGGAAAACTTACTTTTGAGCATCCAAGTACATTAATTATAGGACGATTCACTAAATAAGACTTACATAAAAATGTTCTTTGAAATTTAAACATACCATGAAAAGTAAAGATTTTATTAAAAATAATATTCAAAATTTTATAAAATATTAATTCCACTTTGTGAATATTAATAGAAATCTTTGCCATTTTCATTGATCTAAAACGTTTCTTTAATTAAGGGTATTTGCGTATAAGTTTAGTTAATCTAGAATATATGCGATTTAAAAATAAAGTTAATTTTTTTATGAAAATGCATTTAGAGTCATTCAAGCGAGATTTGATCATATTTAGAATTCAAATCCTGCAGGTAATAAAAAGTATTGATATATTAAGTCAATTGAAAGCTTACATTATAAATAAAAAAGTTTTTATACAGTTTCTATTATTTACTTTAAGGAATTGGTTGGTAAGTATTTGTTATATATAATTAAAGTAAAAAAAATCTTAAAATCTTATATTGCCTTTTTACTCTGAAAATTTAATCTAAATACTCTAATATAATCTAAATATAAATAAATAAATAATAAAATCTAATATAATCTATCTTGATAAGGTTTTTCAAAAATCTATGCTGTTAATCAAATTCTATGTTTCAAACAAATATTTCATGCATTTAAATTTTAATCCAGTTTTCCAACCGTTTAAAAAAATCGATATTATTGGATCTGTTTTAAAATGTATTTATTTTTTCTTTAAATAAGTTTCCAGAAAGACAAATAGTGTTGATAAAGACCAGTCAACTTTTCGCTACAGCTTTGAAAAGTTTTTCTAAATATTACAATTGTGTTTACTTTAAAACCATTGTTTATTGCAATACAATATAAAAAACAAGCATTCATTTCTTTTTTACTTTTAAAGTAAGTTGTAAAATAACTGCGAAAGCTTTTTTACAACTTACACATTGTTTTAGTTAATATTGTAAAAAAACATTAAACACTTTTGAATAAAACATGACAGAATGTGTTTAACTCTTTAAATGTTAAACGCCAGTTACATGTTTAGGTGTCTTTTATAATAATATACTCTATTTAATAATATTAAAATGTTATTTATTTTTAATGCACCTTGAAAAGCTTACTCTTTGAAAAATAATACCAAGAAAGAAAATATAGGGGGGGGGGTGAAATTGATAAATCATGAAATAAAAAGCATTCAAAAATATCCTTAATCAGTACTGCTTTGTATATTTCTGCTGCCATGAAATAACTATTTTTGAATTTTATGGTTGCTGTACGAAGATTTACAAAAACTTTTTACTAACATGGCCCTTGAGCTTAATTTCCAAGTAATTAACTTGGTTAAGATACCTTTACCCCCTATTCAAACTGCAAATATCTACGATGTTTGAGTAAAAGATAAAAGAATGATTCTAAGAAAATTAAAAACAGAAGTTCAAAGAAATCTTGTAGATTATAGTTTGCTTAGACACTAATTAAATTTCTGAGTACTTCCATATTTCAAAAAGATGTATCGGTTGATGCCCTTTTTATATTCATCAAGTATTAAAATAAATTCAGAATAGAGAGACAATCTATTCATTTATGTAAATTTTTTTCTAAAATGCTACTCTAAGGATAATAAATATATTTAATATTTTTTGGAAAACTCTAAAGAGTATTTTCCTTTAAAATAAGTAAAACGTCAAAAATCTTTTGTTTCTATGTTCGTCACAAACAGCCCTTTTTCTATTATTGGTGTGAGGCTCACGTAAGATGTAGATGGAATGTTTCAAAGTTTCGACCTTAAAATGGAGATACAATATCCTCAAAAAGTATGCTTTTTGATAGTTGAGTGTTGAGGCATAGTATTCTGAAATGCTTTTCCTTTCCTCAATAAATTCCTTCTACATTTTGAGATGTATGGCAAAAGTAATATAATCAGGGTAAAGTGGGAGATAATTAAATTTTTACTTAAATATTAAAAATATCCAAATTAAAAATGATCTTTCATGCAAAAAAGTTGAATCAAAATATTCGAAATAAAATGTTTAGGATAAATTAAAATTCACTCAAAACCAAGTTATTTTTTACGATAGGTTAAAATATTTTTTGGCTTCAAATGTTATTGTTGTGTTTCATAAAATCCAAAGATATATGTAAATGGTTTAATGAATCCGAAAATATTTAATTTGTGAATTTTCCATATTAAAAATTTATTATAAAACAAAGAGACTAAAAATTATTTCCTCATGTTCAAAAATCGGATCTTGAGTTGCGACACTGTAATAGGAAACCCTTTATTATTTTGAATATCAGTAATAAAAGCTATTCTTAGTATCAATTATAATAGTTCATGTTTTTAAACTAAGGTAACATGCATGGCATGGGAACAAAAGGTATGTTAATAAAATATGAGTATGAAGTATACTTATAGAAACAAAGAAAATTCGACATATCTCGGTTTTTATATCAGTAGACAGTCTAGTCTTTAAATTGGATTGCACAATGTAACTTACATGTCTCATGAGTTATATCACACTGATTAAATTTATTTAGTTTATTATGTAAAAGAGTGAAGATTATACATTAATGCATTGGATAGATGGTTGTTGATTTAGTTACCCACATTGGTTTTAATAATTTGGGATTTAGTAATAAACCGGATAAGCAAAACACTGTGCCCAAAGAATAATTTAATTAAAATCAAAAATGTATCTTTCCGCACTAAAAAAATTTGTTTTGCAACAAAGTAGCTATTTATTAGTATCTCAATTTTTTGAAATAGGAATGCTAACACGGAAAATTTTAACAAGGGGCAAATTTATGAGGTCTCATTAAATAGAACAGGCACTTTACATTACATAGACACTAATTTTCTGACTATAACCGTAGGTGGCCCCGATTTAAAAGCATGAGAATGGACCTCTAAAATACCCTGTATTTGAACGAAGTGTATAAAAATTTAAACTTTTCAGTTATTGGATTAATGTAAGCATACTTTTGGAAAACTTGAATTTCAAAAAGTAGTTTTTAAGTATTAACAAGAATAAACAAAAATTAAATGTATTTTGTAAATAATAAACCACAAATAGAATCACAAACTTAAAACGGAATTTTAAGAAAATAAACAAATTTAACGACTTTAAAATATATATCGACAGCCACGTTGCAAAAGCCTGTAAGAACATTTTTTGGCGAAAATAAGGTTTTGAGTTGTACTTGTTAAAGATGGCCTTGCGCACATCTCAGTGCCACCAAAATCGGCCAAAGACGCTTCATAACTTCTCCATGACGATTTGTAATGACCTGTAAGTTGGGAACCTCCCAATCACCAAGCAAAACTCTGTAAGTTGCAGTGACGCTGAGGGGAAGCCGTGTCGTCCTCAGAAAAACGTGAGTATATAGCGTTATTTTAAAATGCTTATCATCAAACCCATTGTTAATGTGTTGGGAAATAGACTGATCAACTTATGCAGTTTTTTTCGTCTCCTGAAAACTTTGAGGTTTTGCACTTACAGGTTTTGCAACGTGGCTGTCGATATAAAACTCCACAACCCCTCAAACAGCAAAAGTCACATCACTCCTAGTTGCACGGTAACCATCAAGAAAGCAAAATGGAATGTTCCACCATATCCTCTATGTGGAACATTTCGCCATCCGTCGATTATCTCTTTAGGCGGCTAAAGAGAATATCTGCAAGGAAGTGTTTAGTAGTAATGGCGAGGGGGATACAGTCTGTTCGCGAGTGGCCAAAATACTTCCTGCGGTCATTCATTAGATTCCGGACCAGTGGTACGGCTGAATCGCAAACTAGGGGAAAGGGCTTCGGCCTTTGATCCCTGGCTTCATGCTTTTATCTGTTTCAAATTATGGTTTTGTGCTGTGTGGATAGAACGGGGTGGCCCTCGGAGAAGTAAAAAGTGAGATGGCCGGTTTTGGTTGGATGGAGGGAATATACTGGGTTTGTTAATTAGTGGGTTAGGGTATATTGTTTCTTCTGGAGCAGTTTTGATTGAGTCGTATTTATCTTATCTGCAAATTTGTTAATTGGATATGCATTAAAAGTGGATGCCATTTATTTATTGTTTGTACACTGTAAAATCAAGGTACATAAAAATGAAACAAATTTACTCAATTTTGAGTACATGAGATACTTGATATAGCTCCGAGTCAAAACTACTCAAATATAAGAAACGGATGTTCTCATTTTCGAGATATAGCTGGTACTTATTAATAAGGCATTTTTACTTAACATTGAGGACTTTTTACTCAAAATTGAGAACTTGTTTACTCAAAATGAAACTCGCCACCTATTCAAAAAAACGAGTAGGTGGACATGGTCTTGTTTTGAGTATATATTGTGCTTAAAGCTATCTTCCAAGTACTCATTTTATGTCTTTCCCTACTCAAAATTGAGAACTTATAAAGAGGGTGCATTGTGTTACAGTTATGATAACCATATAGCCACGTTACTATGACGTGGGAAGTAGACCCGTGAGTTGAGTGCGACGTCACATCGTTGTGTTACACGTTATCACACCAACTTAATGTTACTTTCAATATGTTACAAAAATAACAATTTTCAAATATAAACTAAAAATTAACATTATTTGAGTGGTGACTATTAAATTGTTCTGGTGTTTCAAAATTGAAAGCAGTGGGTCTTCGTATTTGATCCAAAATTTCTCATTCCAAAATGAGAACATCGATTTACTTAAATTTGAAACTATCATTTCTCTCAGTGTTTTATTGCGCGTATGGTAAATAGTTCCTTGGTTTTGTTTAAAATATACTATTATTTTTTCACAATCGCATTTAAAAACCAAATTATTCGGATACTGTTTTTATTTTCAATTATAAGACTCAAATGATGCAATAATTTATTTTTCTGTAACTTTCTGCAACTTTTCTCATTTTTAAGTACGTTAGAGTACTGAATATTGAAAAAAACGTATACTTGTTTTTGAGTCATAACATCTAAAAAAAGTGAGTAGGTAATGTTCTCACTTTTAAGTCAATACTTTTTATCAGTGTAGTATGTTCTTTTATATACTAACGGGTCTTTTAGGTTTGATTGAAGCATAATTAAATTTATAAATTTTTGTCAGTTATTTACAAAACATGTAAGAATAATATGTTAAAACTTGTTTTGGTTGATATGGATTCTTCATAATATTTTTCACTTTTAAACGACAGGATGATAAGTAAGGATAAAGATATATATATATATATCTTTATCTCTCCCAGGAAATGAAGTAGATACATATAATATATATATATAAATTTTTAAATTCAATTTCGAATTTTGTTTAAGTTTTATGATCATAAGTAAAAAATATAATAATGTATGTATGTATAAAAGTATTTAAAACGTACGCTAATCAAAGGATTTATATGAAGTTTACCTAATATTTTTTTGCATACCAAAATTAATATATTTTTGCAGATTTCTTTTCAGCTAGGGTTACTACTAAAAAGGAAATGACTCCAAGAAAATTTAGGAGTGTAACTGATTCCGAGAAATGTATCTACTTCATTTCCCTGTGAGAGAAATATTTATGCTTGCACAGCTCTGAATGTACGCCAATTTTGTTACTGAATCTTTTAAGTCAATAGCAAAGTATCAATAGGGGGAGCAGCCACTGAGAACAAAGTTTCCTTCTCCACCGCAGCTAAAAAACCAGCGATATGCCTTGTTCAGGTGAATGCCCCGAGCAGCTTTGAAGCAGGAATTCCTTTCAAGTGGGCGTGTTTTTTTTTGAAATCGCATAACGGTTAAATTAACGCTACAAATAATCGAAGCCTAAGCAAAACATGAGCGAAGCCGAAGCTCACTGCCGAATCCAGGTTAAGTTTTAGTTTCTTTTTTATCGGTTAACCGCGATCGTTTACCCCAAAACGGAGAAAGAAGGTAGTGCAGAAAATATTGTGAACGAGGGGCCCAGTCTCAACTGTATATCCATATATTGATTCGAGTTTTCCGTTGGTTTTGTACTGGCCGTTTTCTTCTGAAGGCAAGAAACATATTTCAGAAACGATAGATAGAGGTTCCTTTCTCTCGCTATGGCCGCGGTGGTAAATTGCTCGGCGGGCTAACTTCCGCATTTGCCATCCCCATTGCAACATTCTGATTGAAGATGCACATAGCTCCACTGGCCTTTACGTGAGAATAGAGCCTCGGATATATATAGATCTCCATAACGGAGAGCCTTATTCTTTGTTTCGAGCTCTGAGGAAATACTTTTCTGGGGAGATATCTTTGGGGAAGCATTCACTTAACCGCAAATTTGAGGAGCTATCTCGCAAAATTTTTGATGCGAACGGTTTATTTGATGGAGTCCAGAGAAGGCCTGGCAGGTGATCTGAAGCAAAAAGAATGTCGCCAGTACTCGAAGAAAAACTAAATTTTTACTCTATACCCATAATTGTATAACTATTCCCTTTCTTTTTATAAAGGTAGATATATTCAAAAATAGGTCTTTAAAAGTGAAAAAGCATTATTTTGTTACACAATTACAATTATTTATAAGACTTTTAACATCAAATGTTTGTTTTTGTCCCTTATTTGTGTAAAAAAGTTTAAAACAAAAATTTAGTTTATATAATTTTACTTTATTTTTGTGAAATTAACTATATTTTCTCCTCCAAAATTATATATTGCCAGGTCCCATTTTTGATTAGGGGATTATTCTTTTTCATTCAGAATTCTATTACGTAATTCATCATTTATCACTAAAAGTTTTCGAAATTGAGTATGCATCATTAAGTTTAATTATTGCTTATCGACTGGTTGAGTAGATTTAAAATTATAATTACATATTGTATTACAAAAACAGGAAAAATGTAAATTTGTACGTATTTGTAGCTGTAAATGGAGAACAGCGCATTTCTTTCGAATTTCTTCAATAAATGCAATCAATACACATGTTCTCAAATAAACATCCGTACCATTTCATACGCACTTTAATAACTCTTTAGATACCTTCTGATTTCCAACACCCAATAGGCTGAATACAAGTCAATGTAAGTAACAAAGGATATTTTTTAAACATAAACCTCATATTATTTACCAAACAAGACCATTGTTTAGTTTGAAAGTATGTTAGCCATCATAGTAGTTTGTAAAGAAAATTGAAGAATAAATATAAAACAAAATGTAACTCCATTTGACTCATCGAGTTATGAATAGGAAGAAGCGGCTGGCTTATCAATTACCAGCAAATGTCCCTAATCGGTAATTAATCTTCTATAAAAAAAGGTAGGCATAATAAAGAGAGGTTTTCCATTGAGAAGGATTCATTAAAATATACAAAAGAAAGTATTTCACAACAAATTACACTAGTAAACCAAACTACATAACCTGGATACATGATAATTGAGAAATACCCCCTTACATTCAAATACATCTTAAATTTTATCCAAATTGCAAATCTACGACCAAAATTCCTCAATTAAAACCCCCTTTCGAAATGCGGCTACAACAAAAGTCCACTCCCAGCACGCTCTGTCCAAGCGAAAGCAAATGAGGAATTAATGTAGCGCGGGGAGTCCGTTTCTTTAAAGGCGATTTTTCCGGTGCGATTTCAGCCGCTGCAAATTTGCAGCAGTAAATTTGCAGCAGGCGTGATGGATTGCGGAGGCGCTTGTCGCTTAAGCCGCCTATAATCCCCTTCACCCGTCTGAGCCCACACTGATAGGGCGGTCTGCATAAAGCCTTGATTGATCAAGCGCGACCACTGCTAGTTTTGATAGCGGCTGGAAGCGGAAAGAAGATGCGGGATGAAGTGGGGGGTTTGATGGGGGGTTAATGGGGGGGTAGTATAATTGGGAATGGATGGGAAGGTGTGGAAGGAAGAGATGTAGGGTCAAATTATGACAGTTTGGGGGTTGTAAAAATGTTGTGGTGTGAAACAATCGTGAAATTAGCCAATTATGTGAGGGGAATTGAATATGGAAAGGGAAAATGGAAGGCGTTTTATGTGAAAGCCAAAATATTTTTGAGGATTGTGCAGGATATTATCCATACAGAATTTGCATTTTTTATTTGTAAATGAATGGGATTTGGTAATTTTTTTCTTCCCTTTTCAAGAGAAAAATTTTTGTGTAATATTAAATTTTAGTATGGAGTACAGTTCCGTGAATTAAAAAAATAGCTGGGGATATGGAGTAGCATTTGATTATTAAGATTCCGAATTTAAAGTTGAGTTTAAGTCTAAAAGAAATGTTTTGAAGCAATTGCTATGCTAATTATTGTTTCAAGATGTGCTGATCACTTTAAGATGAAAAAAAGGGCGTTTCTATTACTATTATAAAAAAATACAATAACCTTTTTACTTTAACCATACCCGCGAGAACTTTATTGTCTTAAATTACCTTCAAAGAGGTAGTACTTGAAATTTCATTTCGATGTCTTGAGTAAGTATACATGCCTTGAGTAAGTATACTTTGATACTTAAGTAAGTATACCTGGTACTTTAAAATTTATGTCTTATCATTAGACCATTTTCTTAAGGTTGGTATAAAGTTAGTTACCAAAAATCCCCTTCCTTTATAGCTCAAACTAATTTCTCAAATATTCTCTACAGCTAGCATTAATCGAGAAAGCTGGTATTACAACTCCTCTCACTCAAATCAATGCCGAGAAATACAAATAAACAAAACTTCCTCAAAAGAAATCTCAACACCCAAAAGAAATCTCCATCTCGTAGCCCATTCTCGCTAACCAACCGAAATTTCATTTGTGGCCATTCACTGAAAAATGCCCCTCTGCCCCACAGTGAAGCGCCAGTGAATAGTAGGTTGCAGAGGCTGTGTCATTGGAGAGTGAATCCCTAACGAAGTTACAGCTGCCTCCCACTCCTAAAGGCTGTCCCTGCGGGGAATCTGAGCCTAATTTCTGCCACCTTTCTGCACGACCAGCTCGGTGGACGGCTGGAATAGCCGGTTTGGAGGTTGAGACGGGTTTGCGAGAAAACCCCCTTGATTTCCATTGGATGTGTTTTAAGCGGTTTTTGTCGGATTACTGAGAGTGTTGAATATAGTTTATTAGGAATTTTGGATTGATATGAGTGGGTGGAAGTCTGAGTTATATTATAGATTGTGAGACATTATGAATGGATTAATGGGGCGAGTAGGTCTACAATCAACAAATGTGTTGCAAAAGCTGTTGAGAAGTTCTGTACAAAATATCTTTGAGGGTACCGGGTTGCTCGGAATATCCCAAATAATCAAATTGATGTGAATTTAGAAAAGAAAATAATTAATTACAAAACAATAGTACGTTAATTTTTGTTTATTTTTATAAAAACTTGCATTTAATGTTTTATTTAGATTTATACAGTTATAAAATTACAAAAAATTAATTTATGAAGCAGTGTTCCCATTTTCTCAAATAATAAATTAGATATATATTTTACTTGGGGGGGTGAAGCGGTACGAATAATCCGCAACTGAAATAATCTTACCTTCGTTAATTCAAAATCCACTGCAATATTTTACAGGAACACAGAAAACAAACAACAAACAAACAAATGAAAACGCCTGATTACTACTGTTTTCTTCCAGAACTGTTTACAAGATTGAGGGTGTGTTAGAAATATTATTTAGTTAAATTTGGGTTTATAAAATGCTTGAGGTTTCATGACTTGATTTTAGTTACAACTCATACTCTTGTATGAGTTATGTTAAGAATATC
Organism: Tetragnatha versicolor; assembly: GCA_024610705.1. Taxonomy (NCBI): domain Eukaryota; kingdom Metazoa; phylum Arthropoda; class Arachnida; order Araneae; family Tetragnathidae; genus Tetragnatha; species Tetragnatha versicolor. The sequence goes on along the minus strand of JANDEH010000009.1, from coordinate 36,921,478 downwards.
CGTATCGACCCAAAGCTGGTCCTACAACCGAGCTTCTCAAAAGTCTTTAAACTAGATGCAACAGGTACTTAAAATGCTTTAGGTTTTATTCGTCGGACGTTCATACAAATCAGACTTACCATAACATTTATGATGCCGAAATAACTTTTTTGTATATATTCTATAGGATCCTCCTTATGAAACATTTTCCTTTTAAGTCATATCACTAATCATCATTGACAACTAACAACTATAAAAACCTTTGGAGTAAAACTCCCAAACCCTTTGTATTCAAAAAATGAAAACAAATTTATCTGATTCAACTCCCTCTACACACAATTAATAACCACTAGAACCCGAAGCCAAAAATTCCTCCATTAACACCTTTAAACAAGTCGATACAACGAAACTTTCAATAATCAATTTAACATCCCCGCAACACCAACATCACATTACCGAGAAACACATGATCAAAATTAATCGACACCATACATCCTCATAAACAAATAACTTCCCTCCAACCACCAAACCACTCATCGATTCCAATATCACCCCATTAAAAACCAAGACACCAAGTTTGAACACCCGAAAGATTTTCATCGATCTCGCCAACTTCTCCGTAAAAAAAATCCTCCAACTCCCGAAGCCCGGAGTTCTTTCAAATTACCTCAACTTTGGCCGGCCATCTTTCATCTCTCCTTAAATTAAATCTCGGATAATCGCAGAGCGCTAATATTCGTCATCGCTAGTAATGAGAGCCTTGGACGTCACGCGATCCGACAGCAGAAAGAAAAGCGCGATCCTTTCCCTTCCCTCCCCCATGGCACGGTTCGCGGGGGATATTGCCTCTATGGGAAAGTTCTAAGGTGGGATTCCTCCTATCCCGTGTGAACTCGTGCGTTAGGGGGAGTATTTCGAAGGAGTCCTTTCAGAGTAAAAGGGGGTATTTTATTGAAGCCTTAGTACCTTACCTTTTCTTTAGGTGGAATCGTTGGATTATGAAAATTAAGAGATTTTAATGGGAGGCGGATCATATGTGGGATTCTTTCTATGACATGTAAACTCGTGGCATTTTTTAGATTCCCTTAAATCTTTTCTTTTCCTTTATGAACTTGTGTGATTGATGAGAGATTATTTAGTTGTACAATTTTTAATGTAAGAAGTGAGTTAAAATTTATTTGTGTAAAAGATTATCCTTCTTAAGCTTTTGCAGACTTTTAGGTTTATTAGGATGTTTTAATTGAAAAAAGGGATTTTCGTGTATTTTTGAAGTGTTTCTCTTGAACATAGTTCCCAAATAAGAGTTAAACGCATAAGGAAGGAATATTTTTAAACTATTAATAAAATAAGCTATAGAAAAATAAAAGAAAAATTAAAGATACACATTAAAGAGAAAACACAAATTGATGCATCTTCCTTATATCGTGTCAAATTATTATTCTTTAGATTACTACCTCTGGTTATAGGAATATGTGAGAAAATTCCAGCTTTCAAGCGTTGCCTCCAACCGTGGACCGGTTTCGCCCTTGTTAGGGCTCATCAACACGGTATAGGAGGGTAATGCAAGAGAGCGGAGGGAGAGCTTTTAGTCTAGCCGACAATAACGGAAAAAGTGGTGGCCATTGAGTAGTCCTCCACTATCTGCCGGAATGAACTGCGCATTCCCTAGAACAGATTGAATTCCCGAAAGGACAGGTATGAAAAGGGGAGTACTTCACCACTACCTCTGGTTAGAGGAATATGTGAGAAAACTCCAGCTCTCAAGCGTCGCCTCCAACCGTGGACCGGTTTCGCCCTTGTTAGGGCTCATCAGCACGGTATAGGAAGGTAACACAAGAGAGCGGAGGGAGAGCTTTTAGTCTACCTGTCCATACCTGTCCTTTCGGGAATTAAATCTGTTCTAGGGAATGCGCAGTTCATTCCGGCAGAAAGTGGAGGTCTAATCAATGGTCACCACTTTTTCCGCTATAGTCGGCTAAACTAAAAGCTCTCTCTCCGCTCTCTTGCGTTACCCTCCTATACCGTGCTGATGAGCCCTAACAAGGGCGAAACCGGTTCACGTTTGGAGGAAACGCTTGAGAGCTGGAGTTTTCTCACAATCGCTTATCTGATCATATATTGCAAATTTTTAAGCTGTTTATTTTCATGTTAAACTTGATTTATTTTATTTAATTTACTTTATTCAAATTATTAATATTTTTATCCACTGATTAATGTAAAAATTAATCGCTAAGGGGGTATTACGTTTTGACTCATATAATAAATAGAAAATGTTTCCTCTCTTCAATCCCGGTGGTGAGGATATTTCTATATTGCTTTCTAGCGTAATTAACATCGATCTTAGATCAATAGATTTTATCAGAAGACTGAATAGATCTTTACAATAGGTTAACCTTTTGCTATCGATGTAGATATCTTTGTTTCCTTTTAATCTTCCCAGGCATTATTGAGCAGCTATGTATTGAATTGAGCCATGGAGCGTACTTGGTAATTTCACCGTTTAACGCTCTTTCTAGAAGTTTTCTTATTGCTACACTGAAATAAAATTTTAAAATTAAGAGCAACATTTAATTCTCTCTGTAAGTCTCTGAGTATTTATTGTTTTAGCGAGATTTACTGAATTTAATTGATGGTAGAAATGTAAGTTAGTGGTATTTTAATGTTTTGAAATGAAGGTATCTTAACACTGAAAAAACTCACCTATAAATAAATTTAATATTTTTATAAAATAATAAAACAAAGTGTCAGTGAGAGAAAAGTATTTATTCAGTACAGGTGTGAAATTAAATAGTTTCGGTTTGGGGGATCAGTTTTTCCGGATATTTATAGCCTGCACTTAATGTAGTTAACTTGGAAGAATACTGCAAAAAAAGTAATGAAATTGACATTTTAATAGATACATTTTATCTGAGTGCTTCTACATTAAATACAAATTTTGTGAATGCATTCCACAACTTAATTTAAACCTTCCCTAAATTTACCTGTTTACAGCATCGGTTGAAAAAGTCATTTTCCTCGACTTTCAAATTTCTCGAATCGAAGCCAATTTCATAAAACCCTCGATCAATCTCTAAACCTCGGGTCAAATCCCCAATACCAAAAACAATGACGTCAAATCTATTTCACCACCACCGCCTAATTACCCCCTTAGCCCGAGGCTATCTCGCGCCCAGCAAAAACCTCCAATGCCGCTATTGAATTTTAAGCAACTTCCACGGCTTGAAGTCTGAGCGCTCCTAAAATCTAATTAAAGTCTTCATTCACGGCATAGCTTTTCGGCGGGAACAATGGTTGCACATAATTACAGTGTCCCACCCCCTCTAATGGGAAGTGGGATATAAACATCATTTTCATTTGCAAATGAAATCCCTGTGCTGGGAAGTTGCTTAAATGGATCGCCACTTGTTACGGTGGGTCATTCATCGCTCGCGGTATGTCGCTGTTCTGGTAAGGCGAATAATGGACTGGAGCGGGTTCGGTCCATGGGATAGGGTGGAATGTTGGGCAATGAAGAGGCCGATTGTTATGCAGAATCGAGGGGAGAAGTCTTGAGCACATTCTGAAGGAAATAAAATGTACACTGAAGTCCGGTTGAGGGTAGGTATGTGTGGGAAACGGGCCATTGCCTCGAAAAAGACACACAGTTCAGGAGATCTGATTCAAAGTAAAGTGAATTAATATGTTCAGATGAGCACAGATTTTTTTCAGAAGCGCGCATTGATGAGAACTTATGCAAAGTTTGTACATTAATTTATGTATGGACGAGAGAGAACTCTGATGCTTAGTTTGTATTAACTCAGAGATATGCTGAAAATTCATGTAGAAATACAGAACTTAGAGGAAAACAGTTGGTAAGGATTGTTGTACAGTTGATATATGGACTGAGAAAATAAATAATAAGGAGGCTTATTTGGTTGCCAAAGTTGGAAAAATAATTGGGAATTAGTTGGGAAAAAATAATTCCTTCAAATTTTCTCTAAATATTTTTATTGATCTAAAGTTTTACCAACAATAGTAGAATGTTTATCTAATACTTTACTATAGTCTGTTCATTAAGAATTGGTCGGTGATTTTTCTAATCTAAAAAAATGTATTAAGCAAGTATTAGGTAGCCTAAACTGAAATAGGAAAAATGTCATTAAACAATCCGTCACACACTTGCGTGAAGAGCGTTATTGAGCATTACCGCTCCTGTTTCGCCTGTCTATTCTAAATGAACAAACTATTCATAATTATATTGATTAATAGTTTTTATAATCTTTTAAACAGAAAAACGTACTCTTCAAAAGGGTACAAACTACATTAACTTAAGGTTAGAATTGCGAAACTATCAAGATAGTAGGTTACTCTCTAACCCGAAGAGATACATTAATCTTCCTAAAAATGTGACAGTAATTAATTGTTAATTAGGATAATCCATCAGTGTCTCTCTTTAACTAGATCATTTTAAAAGGAAATCATCCCACTGTACTTATCATTAAATGATTTATCTTTGAAACAGAATAAGTATCTACACCACTAATTATTATCATAAAATTTGTATGTAATTAAATACACTTGTAGTAATGTAATTTACAAATATCATTGATTTTCTCAACTCAAAATTTTGCTTAACGTACAAGTGTTATCACAGTTTGAATAAATCTCTTTAAAATATTACATTTTAAATGAGTGATCATTGCTCACTCATTTAAAATTAAGTAGCTTCAATTTTAATGGAAACAATGGTTATTGAATTATTTACTAAACAATGAAATATATTTTAATCGTAAATAAAAAGTCTTTGCAAAATTAAGTCTACGGATTTTATTTTGAATTTTTTTTCATTCATTTTGTAATTTAAACTTTAATTATACCTTTCAACATAAAAATTTTGAACGAAATTATGAATACAGGGTGGTCCTAAATTCGTGGTACAAACTGGGTAGGGTAGGTAGAGGAGACCTAGACAAGCATATTTCGAATAGGAAGAGGGGGAGGAGATATACCGTTAAAGAGCTAGGACCAAATGTACAAATACAAATACAAATACAAATCAAGTCGACCAACTACAAGCGTAAGCCCAGCAAGGTTGGTCCAGTCTTCCTAACCCAAACTACCGGAATCCCAGTATCTGTCAATTTTCTTCTTGAACTTACTACCCCACTTGAATTTACAATTGTTTCAGGTAACGCATTCCATCTATCCACTACTCTATTAAAAAATAATGCTTTCTACAATCCGTCTTAAATTTGACTTTATTCAATTTTAAATTGTGACCCCTTGTTCTATTACCCGTATTGAAATCTAGTCCCTCTGTGTCCCCTTGCTTTACCATTTTAAAAAGTTGAATCAAATCCCCTCTAATCCTTCTTTTCTCTAAAGTGAACATATTTAGCTTCTTTAATCTTCCCTCATAACTTAAACTGGATATACCTTTGACAATTTTAGTAGACCTATGCTGAACCCTTTCAATTGAATCAATATCTTTTTTTAAGTATGGAGACCAAAACTGAACAGTATACTCTAGATGAGGTCTCAACAAGCCTCTGTATAGTGGCAAAATAATATCCTCGGACCTTGAAGAAACAGTTTTTTAATGTAACCCAATATCCTATTAGCCTTTTTACTAGCAGCTGAACACTGATGAACCCATTTAAAGTCCTCATCAACTATCATCCCTAACTCTCTGATCATATTACCCTCTTTAACTTTGTCCCCTTGCAGATAAAATTCTACCCTACCATTCCCCCGACAAATGGACGATTTGCCAAGGCCCATTTAACGAAAAAAAAAACATAATGAAATGAAAAAATTTATTGCATGAAGTACAGCAGTATCCGTACTACTTACACCATAAATTTGATAGAAATTGGTCCACTTGCTAAACAGTGGGGTGAGTTTTAAAACGCGCAGTATTAACCTTTTAGCCAAAGAATGGAATCCCCTTAATGGTATTTAGAAAAATGATGATCGGGGAAGGAATTTTCAATGATCATACATTGATCATTGAAAATTCCTTCCCCGATTATCATTTTTCTAAATACCATTACACTAATTTAAAGGAACTCCATTCTTTGGCTAAAATATTAATATTGCATGTTTTAAAACTCACCCCACGGTTTAGCAAGTGGTCTAATTTCTATCAAATTTATGACGTAAGTAGTACGGATACTGCTGTACCTCATGCAATAAATTTTTTCATTTCATTATGTTTTTTTTTTCGTTAAACGGACCTTGGCAAAACGTCCTTTTGTAACGTTCTCGCACTACATTAGGTCCTAGCTCTTTAACGGTGTAACTGCGCAGCCACATTCCTATTCGAAATATGCTTGTCTAGGTCTCCTCTACCCAGTTTATACCACGAATTTAGGACCACCCTGTAAATATAAAAATATTCGCAACTAATTTCAGGGTGTTCTTAATTAGTAGTATATGAATATTTTCTTTAAAATTTAATCATAAAATTTTTTTCGTTTTTTAGTCTTTATCTAAAAACGTTTTTAGAAACTTTTAGTGTATAGTTAGTGCAACTAATATGATTATCTTAGTTTAGTATCTTAGTTTGTTTTTTAAAACTCATTTGAATCAGTGCTGAGAAATTAGAAAACACTTGGCAATTAGAACCTATAAAAATTTGGAAGGAAATCCAGGTTTATGTAAAATATTTTCAAATTTTAACGAAAAACTAGTTTTGTTAGAAAATTTGTAGTTACACACTATGTCATTTTATACAGACAGTTATTATACTATAGGATCATGCGAACGTCGAGTATATTATTTTTTACTTAGGTTTTTTATTTTCTTAAAAATGTTTTAAACGCTGTTAAATAAACGTAATTTACCGGATATATAATATAGTTTTCTTAAAACCAAATTAGTTATTAATATATCTCCAGGAAAATCCCTAGAAGGATTATATTAAGCATGATATTTAATCTTTAAATCTCCAAAATGTCAACAAGATGATATGCATCACGCAGTGTCGATGGGGATAACAGTGTCAATAGGGATAATTTTAAGTCTGTTGAGAATAATCAGTCTGCCAATTAGAATTCTCCTAACAATTTAAATATTAGATTACCATTCCGAAAACAATTCTTAGAACCTTAACTTAAATTTTAAAATTATTGACTGTAGAAAACTAACCAAACGGAGCTAACTTTGTACAGAAACAGTTTTAAAAATTTTCGAATTTGAATAATGCACTGTAAAAAGTATTTGTAACGTTCTGCATAAATTCCCGAAACGTTCCTGCTTTTTATTAGTTTTAACATTAGTTTAACACTTTCCTTGAAAACTCTGGTTTTCTTTCGGAAACGTTTCTGAATCCCTCTGAATTCTGACAGAATTAGATAGTTAGGGCAGTGCAACTGACAAGCCTACATTAGTATCAACCAATCAGAATTCCAGACTTGAATCGTAATTTTAAGTTATGTTTTATATGGAATGTATCTCATCGTGTAGCGGCTGGCTCAGTGGTAAAGCGGTTTCTTCTCATGCGATAATTCCTCAGATCGAATCCCGGTCGTGATTGTTTTATTTAATGCTGAGTTTTATTTTCTGCGGAACGTTTCAGTATTTTTCAATAACGTTCCAGATATTTCACAGATAGCTTACTGATATTTCTGCGAAACGTTTCAGTATTCTCCAGTAACGTTCCTGGTATTTTCCAGGAACATTTCTTAAAAAAAAGGGTAGCTGAACTGCGCAGTTTTTTTAAAGTAACATTTCAGAATATTTTTTACAGTGTACTGTTATAAGCATTTTAAAATCTTATAATCGAGGAAAAGATATATGTAGTAAATAAGAGGAATTATAATCATTCAATAATTGTTTAACAAATTGATTAAATAAATGTTATAACATTTAACAATGATATACATTTTTTATACCAGGTAGTACCTTTGTATCAGTATTTTATTTTCCTTTAGATAAAAATCTTATTACTAATGTACATATGTTACTCAAATTTAATATTAGGAGACCAAATATTTTACAGTAAAAACTCTGAATAAAAATAGATGTATTACTGTTTGCCCCTAAATTGAACTGAAATAATTTTTTCATGTATACTTTTATAGCATGTTTGGATTAACTTAGTTACATTGCTTGAAACCTATCTTTTAAATGGAGTAGTACCTAAATTAAAATGTTCTTAGAAAAGCAGTATCTTTCCTAAAACTAATTCTTTTCTATCTTCTATAATAAGAAACTAAAAGAATTGACTTTATATTTTAGATTCATAAACCTTAAGTATATACAGTAGAACTAAGGAAACTCTTCCTTTATCAAGTCCGAAGAAGAAAAACGGCTTTGTTACGATGTATTTATACGAATGATTTCTTTTGAAAGCGAAATCAGTATTTTCGAGTCAATACTCAACTTTGAACTGCAAAAGGCTGTAGGGTAAAGTGTAACTGTACTTAGAGGCAAGCTTTCTTTTTCATTCATTTGGGATCAAGAATTCTAAATTATTTGAACATAAATTTAAATAATATGGTGAAATGTTAAGAAACTATTATTTGTAATTTAAATAGTAAAGTTTGGGTTCAGCGCAAATGTTTCGCGCATGATTCTACGTTTAATTCGACTTATTTAAAAATGATGGTAAGATGGTTTTCGTTTTGTAAATTAGTCAACTGACTTAAAAATTTCAAAGTCTGCTGTTTTTTTGTGCTCTTAGATTTGAACCATTAGTTTAAATTTATACATCATTGTATTTTAATTGAGCTTGAGAAAATATACAGTTTACTAATTTAAATTTATAAATGTTTCATATTACTCTAATAAAATATTTCTCTTAGCACAGGAGTCATATTAAAAATATAAGGTTTTGGGAGATGTAGCTACTAATACGCCAAAAACACCAATTTGACTAAAAGTTCACCAAAGTTCATTTTTGGAGTGACTAAATGATACTGTACACCAGACCTAAATCAAAAATTGAAAATTCTGATAGATTTGCTGAAAACTAAGTAACTAGTTTCACAAATAAGACAAAATACCTATTCTCTCAACAAACTTTGAATGACTTTTTCTTGAAACTAGAAAAAAGATTGGCGTGTTTGGCGTGAAGGTAACGACATATCATTTACCAAATTAAATTTCGAAAGTTCTAGTTGCAATGAAACATTTTTTATTTACGGCCCTGTTAGATAGATCAATGCCTTTATTTAAAAACTTCAATCAATTAAATTACCTTCCCGAGAGTTCTCTTTACAATAAAAAACCGTTTTAAATTGTTTTTCCAAAAATCTCCCCCGTCCTTAACAAGAACTCATAATATCAGCGGATATTAAGAAGAACTCCAACGGAAAGCTCGTCTTTCTCTATGCATAGCCGTTTTAGCGGATCCATAAAACGGCCTTTGGTAGAGAGATATTCCTGCCCAACTTATTATTCATTTACTGCAGTCATTTTCGGATTTACTTCCTGATCCGACATCTGGCCAAACGGAGGTGTCTCGCAGGATCATTAGGAATCGGAACTAGCACGCGCGGCGAATCAAAGCTTAGGAAAGGATTCATCCCCTCTCTCTATCAATTACTACTCCCTTCACTTTTTGCAGTGAGCCGGATTCTGGGCACGCTTCCCTTGACAAGTGTGAGGAGAATCTTCAGTGGGGTAATTGAAAGAAAGGCTGGTTATATACTTCAAAAGGAAAACGAAGTTACGATTCTTACAAATAAAACAATGGGGCTGAGATAGGCAATTAGAGATATGTATTTGTTTTTGAAACTTGGGGGTGAAAAATTGGTGTTCTCGCCATTAATGTGAATGAAATTTATTTATTGAGGGGTTGCGTACAGCTGGGGATATTTATTTTGAGGTGAGATATTTTGAAGTAGGGGGCTTCAAAGTGTAGATTGCCCGCATGTTAGATTTTCTTTATTTTTACCTTTTGCCAAAAAACATATGATACGGCGCAGTAGAGCCAATATTGGACCTTAGCACCAGTAAATGAAAAATCCAATCCAATCCAAGTGTAGATTTAATTTGTGAACAATGTCGATTTAAATGCATGAATTAAATTAAGAAAATTGACGACGCGAGAGAGTATAGTAACATTATCTCGTCTAATAACAATATCTCGTCGGTTTTAAATATAAAAAATACATGGGGATTTGAGAAATCCGAGCCTTGGTAATATATTGCCTGGTTTATCACTTATCCCGGAACATAAATAGGGTTGATGTAAAAATTTATGGATTCAATTCCTGTTCTTTAAAATGAAGGTTAATTAAAAAATAGATCTGGTATTTTTGAATCAAAGAGGTATCACACTTTTCCCTCAAAGTTTCTGATTTTTTTTATTTCATTCATATTTTAGTGTTTCTATAACATTTAAAAATTGTGTTCCTTATTTTCTGTATAGTTTTACAACGCTTTACTTATAATTTTATTTTTAAGTTAAAAATATATGCCCTTTTTGAAATGAGTTTAATTTAGATCATTTTATTTATTTTGAATTCCAGTACCCTTAATTGTATTTATTACAGATAGATGAAGAGCATTATCAAAACAACAATATGTAATATTTTCCAATTCTATAGTAATGTCCTAAATTCACTAGAAGAAACTAGCATTGCAAAATCCTATTTATTACTCCCAACTGAATCCAAATTCGAAAAGCGTGTTCTCTGGGAAAAAAATTAGTAAAATCCTCCGATGATTTTAAAATTCAGAAGTATAAGCTATCTTCCGGCTTCCTTCATTTGCAGAAACTTTAGCTTCTATTTGTATTGAAATTTCAATTATTAGAGAAAAATATCCACATTTAATCCAAATTGATCCCACTTGGATTGACTATATCAGTATTTTTGAATCCGTCACCTAAAAAAATTCAACTCAACTAGGTTATTTTAATCCATTCACAAAATGAACAAACTCGGATAATAAAACGAAAACAATCCTAATAAAATTCCCATTTGAACCCACACCCCAATCAATATCAACCACCTGATTGGCTTAAAAAGCACACTCTAAGTGGCGTAAATAGTTTTGTGCAAGACCCCCGACTCTCCGTTCCTCGAGAGCAATAAGAAAACTTCTCTCCCGTTGTGTAAGCTCATTTGTTAAGGAAGCGCTGACAAACAGTGAAGCTCTCAAAGCTCTTCAAGTAAAATATTCATGCTTCGTTAAGAAGGAGGTGATCAGAAGGGAGAAAAAGTGAGAATGTCGCTGAAGATGACCGTCGCAACTCTGAGAAAACATGAGCACAACACTCCTTTAAACTCGTTTCGTGACAAGTAGCATGCCTTGTATATACATTAAAGTCCCTTAAAAACTGTCCTTTTCATACCTGTAGATAGATTTCCAAATGATAATAAAACGTTTTAAGGTGGCGTGACTTAAGTCACATGTGAAATACCATCAAGCATGATTTGTCAGTTGTTACCAACTTGCATTAAAGTTGCTATAAAAACTTGTTTTCATGTTATAGAAAGGTTGATTTCCGAATAGATGAGCTCTGAGTGTGCTTTGAGGTCAAGTGATATAAGTCATTTCGTTATGTGCTAGTCGTAATGTAAGCTGTTGATCTAATTAAGGGAAACTGCATAGGCGAAGCTCGAGTACCTTAAGGCCCCGCACAAGTTTAATTTGATGCTCGGGCCGGGATAATTGACAAAGGAAATGAAGGGTGCGTACTTTTTTGTGGAAGGGAGGAGAATAAAAGTGCAACCAAGTCACCAATTTGGTTAACTTATTTGTCTTAATACCGTTTTTGGGCCCTTTTTACGTCTTTTTTCTTGATACTGTGCTTGAATGCGAATCATCGGAAAGTCATAAATAGCTTTCTATTTTTATGTAGTTCAGTTTAGTTTTTTGTTAATTCTATTTGATGGTACGCAATTATTCGACTTTTGCTTTTTCAGGGCTTTGTGAGTCAAAGATTGTTTTTTTATTAGTTAGCTATTAATTTGTACTCGAGAAAAACTCCATCGAACAGTTTTTCCTTTTGTTAGTGTTCTTCTTCTGATATCCCCCTTAAAATCAAGTAAATAAATAATTGGTCTCTTGAAAGAAAAAAAAGAATTTTAACTTTCAAAGTTTTTTTTGAGTAGTATTTATGTTTTTGAATGAAATGGAAAATTATACTTATGTGTTATCCTGTGACTAAAGAAACTAAATGACTAATCAGTCCCTCGTGATAAAACTTTGTTTCCAGCGCATTTTCTGAAAAATTTGATTATAACATTGATGGTTTTGATCAAAGGAAAATTTTCATTGCATTAAAGAATCCATTTATTATTAGGATGAATACTTTGAATAGTAAAAAGTAATAAAAATTAATCCCGATGATACTCTGTATGGAGTTAAAGCAATCAAAATAACTCAAAAGTTATTTGGGTAATAGGGCTAACGAGCTCTTACTTTACTAAAAACATAAGGATTAGAAGTCCATGAGAAATATATATTTGGTGTTTAGTAGCCTACTTATAATAAAAACTACTAAAGTGAAATTGTAATTACTTTCCTCTGAAACGTTTTCTAACTGGAGAAACAGAAAATTACCAATACATATTTTTTTTGCATTGAAATAATTAAAAATGATTTATTTTAATAAATATAGGGTGTCTCAAAAGGTCTAGTACAAACTTGGAGGGATGATAGTACTCATCAAGACGAACAAGAATTGGTATAGAAAGGGGGGTCGCAAATGAGTTTTAAGGGGCGAAACCCTGTAGTGAAAATCAACAAAAAAACTTGAATATTTGTGCAGAAACAGATACAATTGTTCGATTCCGGCATTTATTACATTCAACCAATTCCAATACTTAGTATAAAAGTATTAGGAAAATGTTAATTTCATTAAAAACAGACCAATTAATGCAACAGGCATGCGTTATAGATAAAGTGAAAATTATTCCTTGGTCATACTTTTGTTCCTTGTGCCATAAAACTAAACACAATCAACCAACCAACTAGACTCTAGTGTTACAATGTTTTCGTCGTGAGATTTTCTTTTGTACACTGTAAAAAAAGAACGTCTTTTAACGTATTATTTTCCGTGAATTTTTCATGGATTAATTCCGTAAACTACAAAACGGAATTTTCATCGTGAAGTTTCCATTTTTTAATTTTCCTCTCCTCACGCATGCGTATTGTGCTATTTCTCCACTCGTTTTGGTGAGACTCAAATATAGTTGTAAATAAGTAATGGAAATTTGTGCAAGCGTCTTCAGGCGAAACGAACCTTCAGCAAATTTATTATGTGGGTAAGGTAGTTATTAATCCTCTAGAATCCTAAGTTCGTTTATGACGTACCTTCACAGTCACAAACAAAGAAAATGTTATAATAAGTTTTCCCATTAATGAATCCCCGCTGTAGCAGTGGTATCGTGTCTGATTAGCATTCAGCTGTTCGCGGGTTCGAACCCCAGTAAATATTATTTTATTAAAATTTCCAAAAATAGCAAAAATATATTGTTTTTATTTTTTGTATTATTGGTAGCAAACGTTACCATGCTTTAAAATAGAAATACTCTGATATACTATTTTTAAACAGATATTAAAACATCGTACGATCACTTTCTTCACTACGTAGCTGAAGTCTTAAAATATTGCATACCTAACTAGTCTTATTAGATCGCAAAAATGTGATCTAAATAGTTGTGATAACTTGTTACTTTTGATTAGACTTGTATTACTGTGATCGGTAGTGTAAATTATTTAAAAGAATCGTCTATTTGGATTTTACGGATTGTTTGTCATTTTTTTTCAAAATTATAATCAGGAAAATTATATATCAGAAATATAAAACGAACAATCCCTAAAATAACGGAAAGTTCCACTCCAATGACGAAAAGATATTAAACGAACGTTCTCTAAAATAACGGAAGGTTTCCCTCCTTTGACAGAAAAATACAAAACGGACATTCCCTCAAATGACGGAAAAAGAAAATACGGATACCTTCTCAAATGATGAAAATAATCCGGAAATTTCCGTTTATTGAAGAAAAATTTTTTTACAGTGTAGTTCTACCTACAACGCATGCATGTTGCATTTATTGGTCTGTTTTTTATTGAAATTATCATTTTCATAATACTTTTATACAAAGTATTGGAATTGGTTGAATGTAATAAATGCCGTAATCGAACAATTGTATCTGTTTCTGCACAAATATGCAAGTTTTATTGCTGATATTCACCCCGGGGTTTCTCCCCTTAAAACTCATTTGCGACCCCCCTTTATATACCAATTCTTGTTCGTCTTGATGAGTACTATCATCCCTCCAAGTTTGTACTAGACCTTTTGAGACACCCTGTATAATTGTTGATATTAGAAAAACCTCCACAAAAAACGATTTATATTGTTCTCCATTGATGAACTAGCTGTTCTTTTACACAATAATAAAACTTTTTCAAAGACAAACAAGACACACATGATTTGAAAATCAAATGCTGTTCAAAAGGTGCATATTACTGAAATAACTATTTAAGTTAAAGAGATAATTTTCCTAGAAATATTTTTGACCACTAGATTAAAGTATGTTCTAAAAATATCTTAATCCATTAGTGACTCAAGCGTTCAAAATTTTCCTGGAACGATATAAATTATGAATTTTATTTTTTCTCTGTAATCTTCTCCATAATAAATTTTCAAAATTACATACTGCGCAATATTTTAACACTTTATTCTCAGAAATTCAAAATTAAAATAAGATCGAAAATATTCAAAATTAAAATAAAAATAAAAAAAAAATAAAAAAAATCGAATTTCTACCAAGTTATCGGGAAGATTCATAACATTTTATCATTTATACTATTCATTTGATAACTCTCTAAAATTGGCGGAACTTACCAAAAACAAAACAGTAATTGAAAGTTAAAACAGCAAAGATATGCTGAACTTTCTACGCACATCCAAACCATTTTAAGCACATCAATTTATAACACATTTAATATCTAAATCTTGCGTCCCAATAAGAAACGCAGTTCACTCTCATCATTGTTTGACTAAGCTGGGTAATTCAAAAGCATCAAAACCGACGTCAAAGTTACACAAATAGATTCCATTGCGTTTAAATAACGATAAAACTCCAAAGCGTGTGATGCAGAAGCGGCGAACGAGATGCTAATTCATCCTTGATATGGAGTGGAGCAACCGAAATGACAAGTGCGTTAAAAATTTTATACGACACAGAAAGACTTCATCGACGATATATGCTGAACGATTCAATCGAGAAACGGTGAAGCTCAAGTAGCTATTATCCACGCATGGTTCATTTTCGTTTATGCATGAATAATGAAATCATTTCGGATAGGAGAGAAGCAGATTCGGATGTTTTATTATTTATAGCTAAACAATACCTTCTTTAGTGGATTACCCCTTTTTCTGTCTTTAACGCAAAAATTATTGAAGTGCTGTAAAAATGTCAAATCATGACGCATCAGATATTGTTATGTCTGGCTTGCTAGTGTAGAGAGATTGTTATGGATAACATTTGATATTTGTTACAGTTGGAAAAGTTGTATTTTTTCCTGTATAGGTTGGATTTTAAATCGGCTATACAGTTTTTGAGGACATTGATTTCTTTATCTTTTAAGTGAAGCATTTGAATAACGAATTTAAATAAATCGTTTTTTTTTGCTTAAGTATATTATGTAATCTAGGTAAATTTAACTTTCTTGAAAGAAATTAAATTAGTTTTGTGATTTATCTGAGAAAGTAAAATTGTTTTCCTTTACTAATAAAGATCCATGCTAGTTTGATACTAATTGAAAGGAGAATTTCACCATTTATTGCTGGTTAAGCGGACAATAGGTGTAAACTCACAACTCTCAAGCGTCACCTCCAACCGTGGATCGGTTTCCTCCTTGTTAGGACTCATCGGCACGGTATAGGATAGTAACGCAAGACAGCGGAGGGCAAGTACTAGTCTAGTCGACTATAACTGAAAAAGTGGTGACCATTGATTAGTCCTCCACTCATCTGCTGGAATGACAATGGCATTCCTAGGACATTTTTAATTTCAGAAAGGCAAGGTAAATGAAAGGAGAAAGGAGATCTCCTTTCATTTACCTTGCCTTTCTGAAACTGTATCTGTCCTAGGAATGCCATTGTCATTCCAGCAGATGAGTAGAGGACTAATCAATGGTCACCACTTTTTCAGTTATAGTCGGCTAGACTACTACTTGCCCTCCGCTCTCTTGCGTTACCATCCTATACCGTGCTGATGAGTCCTAACAAGGACGAAACCGGTCCACGGTTGGAGGTGACGCTTGAGAGATGTGAGTTGATACTAGTTCCTTCTAATAAGGCGTTATACAAAAAGTACGATTAAGTATAATTGTGAAATTATTTGAATTATTGGTAATACATGAACAATTAAACTCAATGATTTTAAGTGCAAATTATGGTAAATAAGTTGATTTAAAGAAATTAAATAATACCACTATTTAAAAATAAAATACAAAATACATTTTGTTTGCATGTTAGTAGTTACTTTACCTTTGTAAAATTAGTTGTGCAATTCGTATAATCACTTAAAAATACTTATTCAATTTAGAAGGGGTTTTGAAAGTAACATATTATATGGATTTAAATAATTAGGTACACAAATATTTAACTTTAAAACTAAAGGAAACGGTTTTAACAAACTACATAATGGAACTCAAATAGATATTTTAAAATAATTTTCTTAATATGAACCGAATGAGATATAATTTTTACAACTTCAAAGGTTCTGAAACTGAAAACTAAATTTAAAACTTTTCTCTATTATGATGTCTGAAGATATTTAAATTCCTATTAACCTAATCAAATAAAAACTTTGTTTGAAAACTCATTTCAAGAGCCATTCATAAATTCAGTCTACTTAAAAGTGATATATTATTTTGGAATTGAATATTGAAATCCCTGATGGGGGATGTGTGTGTGTGAAGTGTAAATAAATATCTTAAAAAGTGTAACATAATATAAATATAAAATTCCAAACAAAATTATTCATAGGCTTCTAAACCATTCCAGTTATTTGCTTCAAATATACTGGTTTTTAGATTCTAAAGTAACTATTTCATGTTTCCATGCATTACTAAAAACAAAACGTTAGCATCTGACAATACAGAATAGCACAGTGCTCAGCCTTTTAATGGTATTTACTCTTTAGAGATACCTGTTGAAGAAAAAACGAAATAGATGCATATTTCTCAAATGCTTAGATATGAAATTGCCCTTTTGATGAAAATTTTTTTGCATTCTTCTATTTGTAATGCACTCTGAGCAAGAAAAAAATCGACATAAGCCATCATAAATATAAATATAGGTTTATTTATTTTTTATTTGGCATTGAATAGAAGCAAAGCCTAAGCTGAAGTTCAGGTCTCGGATCTATCTGCTGCGTCAGAGATTTTCCAATAGCGGTACCAGGCTTATAACCATGTGGAGCAAAAATCTATAACTTCGAAGATTTAGCACGAATTTACACGTTTTGAAAATGGAGGAGAGATATCTCCATGTGCGCTGGGGATGGGCCAGCATCTTTTAAGAAAATTTTAAATTTCCGTGAGGAAAACGTTTTCTTAATCTCTGGATTTGGTGGGAGCGGTGAAATATATGGATAAGCATTTATACGTAAATGGAATAAGATGAAGGAAAACAGCAATGGTGGCTTCTCATCACAATGGGAACTCAGAATGGTGAAATATTTATAAAGTGACTTGTGCTTTCTATAACTAGGAATAAAATAAGTCCATGCATATCGTAGGAGTAATCTTTGTAACGTGTATTTGAATTCGCTTTATCAAACTTTAAGCTGGTTAAAATAACTCGATGTTATAGGTTAGAACTTCTTACTCTATACTTTTTAAAACTAATGCGCAACACGTTCAAATAGGCATACAAAATTTTAGTATGGCATTAATTTGGATTATTTTATAGATTATTCGAATTAAAATTAATTAATTTTCATTAATTAATTTTAAACCAAATAATGTCTCTCTTTTATGTATTATCTACTAATATTGATAAAACATATTATAAACAGGTTCTATACTGGTCATCATTCCGAAAGTTTCACTTTTTCTACTTAATGGGATGATAATTTTTAATTGTAGAAAATTGTGAATGAAATGTTTACTGTGTGAAATCTCTACTGTTATTTTTATTCCTTTGGTGATGCATTTCATCACGTGATAACTAAGAGTATAACATTAAAAAACTACGAGTGTCCAAAGTGTTTTTGAAACACAGGGTGTTTGAACAAACCCGTCAAAATCTGCACAGCAAGATTCCTTGCGTCGAGTAGATAAAAAATATCCACAGAACTATACCTCTACAACGCGTAGTTTTTTTTAGAAAATTGTGAAAGGGTATGTAGGACGTATCGTCACAAAAGAACTTTATTAAACACTTTAAAACTGAAGTCTCCATTCTTCTATAATATTATAATTGATTAATAACAACTATCTTAATAATAAGTCATTAGTAACTAATTGATTGCATAAAATCACGGTGCATCTAACATAAAGTATATTTAATTTTACACAAAAATTCAATTTTCAAGATAACTCAAGGTATTAGTTATTTAAAACTTTCAAACAATATAAGAAATATTCTTCAATCTTTCATAGAAAGAGATGGATCATTATGATAAAATTAAAATATGCACATAAAATTAAGGCAATTATCTAGGAAGCTAATGCATATTAAGCGAGAAAATGTAAAATTGATTAGAGGGGTTTCGGTGAGATGTGAAATCAAAGAATTTTCGCTTGTGAAATATCGCTCAACAGCTTGAAGAGGATTTTATTTTATCATTTTGTCTTGCTTGTGCTACAAAGGAAAGTTCATGACGTGAGTAGACTTTGTTGTCATATCTCAAATTTTTTTAAATACATACTATAAGAGAAAACAATATGGTATGCGTACATTGTAAAAAATTTTACTTTTTTAAGATATGTCGTGGGTCGTATAGTACATCAGTGCATATAAAATTGTTCTGTTAATTTTAAACTGTTTTATTACTTCTTTCCAACTTATTGGAATTATTAAAAAATTAATGCATTATTTAATTCATTTAAAATTAATTTTTTAGGATAGAAACTATTCTTATTGTTCTACTGGAATGTACTAAATATTCATTACCTGGAATTTATAATACGATAATATTTGATAATACCTATTTTTATTTAATGATATATTTTCATATTTTATTTCTTAACCTTTATATTTATAAAGGTGACTAAGGTTATTAATGATCCGGATACATTTTATAAACCTACTTATTTAAACCAGTTTTTGTAAAAAAGTATGATATTTTCTTGCATAACGAAATAATTAAGAATTCACACAAGACATATTATAATTTCTTGTGTCTTAGCATTTTTTGATAATCACTTCAAGTAATAAAATACATAAAATCTATTATAAAGCTTGTGAATCTTAAAAAGTTGTTTTTACTATATTAAACTTTTTGCATGGAATTTTCTCTCAAGTTTTATTCAAACTTTGAATGTGTTACTATCTTTAATGCTTTACAAAGGTATGTTTCATGATAGTCAAATCCATGTACGAGGGTTGTTCTTTAATTAACTTCCGTTTTGCTCCTGAAAAAAGTAGTAAGAATTTCGAAATAACCTTGCTACTTGTAGATAGGTACATTTTTGAGGACCAATTTTCCGCTTTACTGGAAAAAATCGGGCATTTTTTCTATCATTTATGGAATTTACAAGCGCGCTCCTCGAACTTATTTCCCACCGGCTCATACAGAAATCACCATTTTCGAAATTTTCCCCTTTTTGGTAGTTTAAAAATAAAAAAACAAATATTTAAAAATAAGGTTATTACGAAAGGTTACAAACATCTTTAATTACTGTTCAACGTAATCACCTTTAAATAGACCATTTACCGTACCTTTTCACAAGTTTTTCGATCCCGCTTCATGAAAATGTTTGATTTTTCGTTGAGCTTCGCATCGGCATCGGTTCGGACAGCCGTTTTCCACTCAGCGCACACTTTGCCTGCGAATCTATCGATATTGCCTTGTTTATTATGGCTGTAACTTCAGAATCCCCAATGCCTGGAACTTGGCAGATGCAAAACATATGGTTTTAAGCATGCACAATAGCATTCTGCAAAAATCACCTGCTTGCCGATTGTTTATTGTTAATGCGAACATAGATTAAAAGAAGATAAATTCTCTATGGGCCGGCGGGAAATACGTTCGAGGAGAGCGCTTGTAAATTCGATAAATAATAGAAAAAATATCCGATTTTTTTCAGTAAAGAAGGAAATTGATGCTCAAGGATGTACCTATCTACCAGTAGAAAAATTATTTTGAATTTCTCACTACTTTTTTTACAGGAGCAAAACGGAAGTTAATTGAAAAACAACCCTCGTATAACATTTCTGTCTGATGATATTTCCCCAATGTTCCGGAGGTCAAAGCCAAGGACACTGTAAAAAAATTCTGAAACGTTACTGAAAAAAACTGGGCAGCTGAGTTGCCCATTTTTTAAAGTAATGTTTCTGGAAAATACCAGGAACGTTATTGTAAAATAATGAAACATTCCTCCAAAAATAAAATTCTTATTAAATAAAGTTAAATAAAATAATCACGACCGGGATGCCATCCGAGGAACTATCACATGAGAAGCAAACGCTTTACCACTGAGCCAGCCATGACACGAAGGGATACATTCCATATAAAATATAACTTCAAATTAAGATCCAAGTCTGGAATTTTGATTGGTTGATACTAATGTAGGCGTGTCAGGGTGCACCGCACTAACTATCCACTTCCGACAGAATTCAGTGGGATTCAAAAACGTTTCCGAAAGAAAACCAGAATTTTCAAGGAAAGTGTTAAACTGCTGTAAAAACTCATAAAAAGCAGGGACGTTTCTGAAATTTATGCGGAACGTTTCTAATATTTTTTACAAACTGTCTATAACGATATCCAGTCCATAAAAATACTTTTTTCGGGTCACTTCATATCTTTACAGACGGCATACAATGTACATAGTGACAAATATATAAATAATTAATAAACTGTGAAAGCAGAAAAAGTAACAATAGAAGAGTATTTTTAATATGTATTTATAATAAAAAACCATTATTATTTTCAATTTTCAAAGCAAAACCTATTAACATCGCAGAATGTATGTAGCCGAAGAGACCATTATAACACTCTTAGTTCTACAGAACTAATTGTGCTTCAAAGTTTAATTCTACTGAAAATTGGAGGAAAATTAATTTGATTCATAGATTCACGTAAGCGCAAAAGTTGTGTACCTACGTTATACATAAATTTATGATTCGGAGTTATTTTACTTAGCGTAAAATATTCATCAGTAAAGTTATTTTCTGTTTTGAAATAGGTTGACAGAAAAGTAATTTGTGTGTGATATTTTATCTCCCAAGGAAAAAAATGCATAAATGTCAAACTAATATTTTAATGATTTTAACAAAATCCATATAATATTCATTTTACTTCTACGTATAGAAGCAAGTTAATTTTCTAATTAAGAGTTGTTTTAAAATATTGAAAAATTATTTATAAAGCATATAAACGGAATTTTAAAAAATCAATAATCATCTTGAATGTGTTCCAGACATAGTTGCTTTTAAGAATTTTTTTATTTATAACCTAAAAACATTAATAAGATAATACCTGATACTTATTTCCTTTTTGAAGTATGTGTTTAAAATAGCCTTTCTTTTTCTCTTGTAAGATATTAATTATAAGGTTTCATTAATTAAATTGTTTGTTTTATAAAGTTAAATACAAGTTTATTTGAAAGATAATCAAAGTTTAAACAAAATTGAAGTTCACTATGTGAAAATAATGAGATACGAATTTCGCTACAAACAGAACATGTAAGGTAAGTGTTTGAAAGTTTAAGAAAATTCTGAAAAAAACCCAAATAAAGCATGTTAAAGTTATTATTTTTTTGTTGAGAGTAAAGAATTAACTTCTCAAATTTCCGTCAATGACAATTTTAATTTTTAACAGTACATGTGTCTACCTTTGGGGGTCTTTTTTTTAATATTCAAATTTTTAATAAAATACAAGTATTATATGTTGTAATAAGATATAACCCAATGAATTTTAGTGCCTTTTAAGAAATTTTTTTTATTTATGAAAATAAAGCCAATTTTTAGTAAAATTTTGGTAAAAAATTGAAGTTACGGAAATCTTAATAAAAAAATTCCAATGTACATATTTGAAAAATACTTGGGAATTTTTTAGATTATACTATTACCTGTGTTGTAAACTAGAAGATATTTTGTGTGCCCAAAAGAAAGAGAGATATACCACCGTATTACAACAAAGGTATTTACGATAAGAAAATTACTCTATTTTTCTTAAACAACATCCTTAAAATACATAATTATATAAAAAGGGCTTAGATCCTAGTTCCTAACATAGATAATTATATATTTATGGTGGTGAAAAAGTCTCATTGCAATACCTTGAAATCATTTTTTGAAAATAAGGAAAACAGAAGAAAAATAACTGAAAAATACAGTTTTCCAGAAAATGCATTGAAAGATTTGAATTGATAGGAAAATATATTATAGTCAACTTAAATTCTTAAAGTTGTAAGGAGAATTCGAGTTTACGCCTAAAAGTAAGGAATTTTTGGAATTCAAATAAATAGGCTGCACTCTAAGCCAATAAATTTTTTTTCACCAAATGTAGGATTTTAGGGTAGACACATACCTTAAGGGGACTCAGTACCAAAAATTTGGTCAAAATTTCGAATTTGAGATTTTGCCATAAAAATGAAGATACTACCCTCAGAATTATAATGATATGAAGTTTTTGAATATAAGAATTGTGAGGTTTTTTTACCCAAAGATAGGCTTACTGAAGCATAGCTTTCAACCTTTAAACGGGTTTTTCGTAAAACAAGGTTTTTATCGTTTAAAATCCTAAGGATTTTTTTTCTAACTGTCCAAATAACTTAAAACTTGGTAGTCATTATCAATAATGTATGTTAAACACCTCTACGTATGGATTTTAAAATATATTTACTACAAAATTTTTTCAAGGAAAGAAAGTAGAAACTTATTAATTTAAAAAAAATGTCATATTTCAGATTTTCTTTTATTTTTCCGAAACCCTTGTATATATTTAAATTTCCATAAGTAGAGCTAACAATATATGGTGGATTTATGTTGAGAAAAATATCAAGTGAAAAGAGTGTATATTAAAGGAGGAGTAGCATTTTGTGAAAGGGTAATTTTGGCCACTTTTTTAATTTTTGAAATAAATTAATTTTTGAATTAGCTTTTTGTGCTAAATATGAATTATTATAAAGTAAATATATAATTTAACACCTAAAAAGATAATAAAATCCTGTTAATAGAGTAAAAAATGTTTTTGGTACTGAGTCCCCTTAAGAATCGGAAAATAATAAATTACCATTTCAGAAAAAATCGAATGCATAAAATCTTTTGCATTTTACAAATTAATTTCAAAATTAAAATTCCTTGATGTTGTATTTTTTTGTATATCTTAAAATATATAAGCTTTTTTTTCACACAGTTGTTTCTATATTATTTCTTGTTTTCTTTCACTATTTACATATTTCATAAAATTAATTTTTAGTGAAAAAACATCGAAATGCTTAGGCCAAAAGTTTATAAATCGAGTAATTTAATAAATTTAAATATCTTACCAATCCGTCATTTTGCATTCTATCGAATGATACTTTTTCTATATTACAACAAAAATATTTGCGACTTAAAAGATAATATATCTAATAGAATAGACCTGCAATAATATACAATATATTCCTCGTTTTCACAAAAAAATCTTCAGAAAACAGTTTTTCTATCTTGCTCCAAAATTTTATAATTATTTATAAATTGAGTTTCAGAGTTTTTAACTTTTAATATTTTCAAACCATCTTTATTTAAATTTATTAGTGGAATAGACAATTTGGATGTTTTTTTTACATTTAAATCTAGAAACATAACTTGTAATGCCTTGTCGTGACACTATTTTTTTTATCCTAATCACACAAATAAAGTTTATATATTTTTATTATTACAGTTTTTATTTTCTTCTAATTGTTTTTTCTATTTCATTGTAATTATTTTCTGTATCTATTACGTTTATTGTAAGAAAAGTTGAAATTTTTCTTTCACCTATACCGTTTTTTCCTCCTGGCGAATCACAAATTTGTTTTGTTCGTTTTATGCATCAACTGCATAATAACAAAAAAATTGATTGCTTGAAACTGAAATTGAAAATTTTAAATTGTTCCACGAAATTAATCAAACATTAAGATATCAATTCAAATGGAGTTTTTATTTCATATTTTAAGTTTAAATAATTCCGTATTCAAATTGGATTTTGAAATGTAAAAGCACTCCCATTTTTTCAAGATCAAAGATTTTTCAATAGCTCATTCAAAAAAAGATTTATATGAAAATATCATGTTTTTTTATTAAATGATTAAAAAAAAATAGGTAAAATACTAATGAATCAAAATTTTTATATGAAATCTATGATTGTAAAAACATCTTTTAAACTCTTCCCCCTCTTACTAAATAACTAACATTTTTTTGACGACGGTGAAGCATTTAATTTTTGAAAAACAAATACACAAATAATAAAAATAAAAACCTGGTTTCTATTTTAGCAAAATACAAGTTAGTTATAGAAATTAGCTAAGAAAACATTGAGAGATTAAACAAAACATCTTTACACAATCTCATCTTAATTCTCTAATAACTTTATGACCCGCCTAAATTAAATGTTTACGCCTATGCTGTTAGGAAAATTTTCGGCGCACTTTTAGTGAAATGTACGAGTTTTAAAAATTACCAAGTTTTAAATACTTACTAAGCACATCAAATAATAAAACTTTGAAAACAATTACATGACCCCTCGATTTTCACATTGAAAAATGTCTAATGAATATTCAAATTATTGTGTTATAAATTTAATGGCATTTATCAATTATTATCATCAAATTGCCGGATATACTTGGGAAGTATTAAAAATTACCGCATTTATCGCATTGGCCGTAACATAAATAAAACTAATATAGAGTTAAAAATTTATCCATTTCGTTTTATTCTGTACTTGTGAAAAATTAATTTTCAATTAACCTTTAAGGAAGCGTGCACGCTCAAGCAAAGTTTACATTAAAAGCCACATTGTTTAAAAAAAAAAGAATTCAAACTTTCAGCAGTTTAGTGGTGAAAGGTTGGGAAGTTTCACCACAAACATGGTTCAAATAAGTTGCAACCCAAATATAGCGAAAATTTGAACTATGTTTTCGGTGCATTAAAGCACCGAAAACTTGATAAAAAGCACCAAAAACAAGTTTTTGGTGTTTGAAAACACTGAAAATGTGGCTCAACTTTTCGCGACAATTCGGTTGCAACTAATTTGAACCACGTTTGTTGTGAAAGGTTGAAAATTTTTTTAACAGTGCATAAGGTACAAAATATATCTCTATAATTTATGTTGTGAAATAAAAAGACACCGATTTTTCCGTACACATAGCGGAACATGACCTTAACTTGATGAAACAACAGTTTTGATTGATTTATATCAATAATAGTTGTTTTTCAAATTCTTAAAATTTCCCTTGAAAATCATTGGCACTCTCTAGAAGGGAGCGTCTTTTAATTTGAGACAGACCCACTGGACTGGCGTTTTTCTGTGTCGAGTTTTTTCCAATTTCACTCAACACACAAGAGGTATTTTTATGGTTTGTATATCGGAAGTCGGGAACTAGCACTGAATATATACAGGGTATGAAAAAGAAGTTTCTATTCTTTTAGGGCAATTATTTTAGTATTTGAATAACTATTAATTTAATACTATTCGATTTTACAAGCTATAGAATAATAACTATAGTAGACCGAATAATAGTTATATTTTTAATATAAAAAAATCCGACAAAATTTTAGAATGGAAATCCAGTCAGTTAATTTATAAAAATAATATTACTTAAATAATATGTCAAAAATTAATTTTCTCTTTTCAACTCTTAACTATTTTTTCACATAACTAATTACCTATGACCTTAAAAAATTAGACAATAATCGAACTGAATGCTTAGTTTCTCATTGAATAAAGTTGATTTAATAAAAAAGTTTACTTTTTCAGCTTGAAAATAGCCATTATAACCATTATTAAGTATTCCAAAGAAAAATAACAAAAATAACATTTTATTTGTAAAGAGAATATGTATGTATCCTTAAAGTGTGTATGTATCCTTAAAGACCTAACTCTACAGTCATTCAATCCCCTCAAAAAATCTCCGTTAAAAATCAGCTCAGAAACTAAAAAAACCCCATTATGTTAATTTCAATAAAACGAAATATTAATTCCCTGAAGAATAATATGGATACGCTGAGATTATGTTAAGGAGGTATTAGTCAAAACGCAAATTTTCTTCAGCCTCATCAAAAATTTAACAAACTTAAGTTATAAGTATAACCCTACTCCCAAAAACATGGAATTGAAATATATTTCCAATGAAAACCCACGCGGTCTTGTATGGTCACTTTAGATAATGTCTAACGTGCATCTCAATTTAAATATAACTTTTCTACTGCCCCTTACCAACCCCATAACCATTAATAAAATCAGCATAACGATAACAAAAATCATCGTCATTTCATTATAACGAGATATAATTCCCCCCAAAAAAATGAACGATCTCGCATGATACGTGTATCGTGAATTCTATAAAATATAATTCTCCTTCAACCCCACACGTACCCAATGAAAAATTTATTTTTAAAATAAATATAACTATAGCAATAAATAATATTAAGTTAGTACGAGCTATATCTTCCATAAATTAACGCATGATTCTACATGGTTACTCTAAGACAAATCTAATGTAAGTGTGTATATTCTTTAAAATATAACTCTTCAATAATGCCCGGGCAATGGGATAAATTTAATGGAATTAATGAATGAAATTTATCACTTTGCCCGCCTCCACTCTGGGCATTATTAATAATGCCCAATTAATCCCTTTGCCCGTAATATAAACATGGCCCGAAAAATCATCGTCATTCTATTATAATGTGCTTCAACGGATAACCCCATGCCTCCACGTGATAAAGCTGAGACAAATTTAAAGTATTCTACAAGATATAACTTTTCACTAGCCCCACTCAAACCACATAATTTTTTTTAAATTTTCTAATAGCATTACGAAAAATCCGTATAACTTTATTCAATCAAACTCTCGCAAAAAATCGCCCGGTTCCTCATGATCACGCTAAGATATGTTTCGAATGTATACCCTTCAAAATGTATAATTTCTTCAGCCTTACTAAACGCCTTAAAAATCAGCATAAACCCAACAATTAAAATTAATTATAAAATAGACATAATTTCATTTAAAAAAAACTTTTAATCCCATGAAAAATTCTATGGCAACACACAGTCACGTTCAGATACGTTTAGCAAATAAATGACGAAATATATTTTCTTCAACCTAGTCTTAACATATTGTAACGTTTTAAAAACAAGCAAAACCGGAACAAAAAAATCCATGACATGATACGAAAACGAGCTATAACTCCCATCAAAAGTCACACGATTTCACATGGTCACGCTGAGACAATCCAGCGTGAATCCATCAAAGTATAACCCATAAAAATCCCCATGACCCAAACGAAAAAATCAAATAACTCCATCAATCCGAGCTTAAACTCCCACATAAAAAGTCGCACTGTCCCACATGGTAAAAGCGAGATATCCACAGCTGAACGGCGGGCGCGCTATCAACACGTTGCGGCTTACCTCTGAGCAGGGCCAGGAGGAGGATCCAGAGGAGCATGGTTGATCCCGCAGCTCCGACTGAGGCGAACAGTCCGCCGACCGGCATGCTTAAAGCTGCCCGCAGCGCCGCTTGCTCCAGCCGCCGGTGAAAGAGCGTTTCATGGGGAGCAAGTTTCGTGGCAAGTTTTGCGCTGGGAATGGGTTTTTGGAGGGAATGGAAGGTTTGGGGTGATGCTGTGTGTTTCTTTTTGCTGTGAGGGGAACTTAGTGGGGAAAGGTGTTGGAATTTGCGCTGTTTGTTAGAATTATGAGGACTTTTTGGTTTTTTTATAGGGTAGGAGCTGGTCTTACTCTTCAAAGTGTTTAAGGAATGCTACTTTATGATAGTTGCGAAGAAAAAATGCAATAGATTAAAAATAAGTCTAAAAGTCGTTTTCACCGTCAACCTAACAGAAGGTTAACCCTGAGTCAAACCTTTTCACGAACTCTGATTGGCGTAAAACTTGTTTTCCTTCTTAACCTATCAAAGATTTGAGTGCCGATCAATACTTGGTCAAGTTAGAGGTGAATACAGTCGTAACTCTTCAAATTGGTGAAAAACACTAATTATATACTCCTGTTCATAAAAAATGCAACACCATGAAGGACTTGTTAGATTTTGATGAAATTTACACAGCAAGTGATCTTTGTAGATATAAATGAATGATATAATTTTCAGAACAAAGGAATAAAATTTAATATCGAAAATCGGTGTTTAATGTCTTCCATACGCGCTGCAATGAGAGCCTCTATACGACAGGTCATCGAATCAAACAGATTGAAATTTTTACTGAGGAGGTGATTTTCATCTAAGATTCATCCCAATCCCAAAGTTTGCCAATATTGGCAACATAACAAGCATTTTAAGCATGAGGACAAACCAACGAAATTTTAGTCGAGCTCCATAGGTGAAATTTTGGATGAAGAAATTTGTCGAGAAAAAAACTGTGTTTATTGGATGTAAAGTAAGTTAAGAACATTCCAAAAAAACATGTGTACGGGATTTGTTCTGATGAATTACAGCTTCAGGATCGCTTCAAAGGTAGGGTATAACTTTTGGCTCCAAAAATTTTTAGAAATTTTTTTAAGAAATGAGATAGCCCTCATTTTTTATCTAATGAGGTTGCCCATGGTACCCAATAGTGCTCCAGGTCAAAACACTTCTCTTCTTCACCACAGACTCAAGATATAACACTCCAAAAGTTTCGATTTTCGGCATAGCCTGCAAACCCAATTTAGGTGTCATGTTAATCAAAATTGAAGGAGAATTTCTTTAAAAGGACCATTTGTTATTAGTAATCATGCGAAAATATTTTTTTGTATATCCCATGGTAGCTTTATGCACCGATGGAATTCCATCGATGGAGCGCTGTAAAAAACGATATTTGTTGAATTTTGGTGCAATGACGACCGATTAACTGATGGAGCAGACAATGATAGACCTGTAACAGTATTATAACAATTTGAAACATGTCGAAAAGTCACTCAATGATCCGGCACTGACATGCGAATGAAGCCTCTTTCATCCCGTGCTGACGTGACTATAAGGGGTCCAGCCCCCAACTTTCAACTCGCCTTACCCTTTTTGGACCTCTGCTTTCAAACCCATATCAATATTGTCCAGTTTCCCTTCATCTGACCAGCGGTAAAACAGTGTGAAAAACATCTCTCCTGGGGGCCTAACATTAATCCCCTTTAAAACTCTGTTAAATGTTCATATAACATCCGTTAAGGTCTAAGGGGTATAATAACATCTAATGACAAGATAATCAACGGTAGACAACCTTCTTACAAGCCCTTAACGTCCCGTTACAGCCCCCCAAATATACGAATAAATCAGTGGTTGAGAAGACACTGCTCAGCTCGCGCATGCGCTACACCTCTGAATTTGATATCACTTGATAATCTAACAATAATGAACATACCCTGAAAATTTTAAGTTGATCGGACAATTCCTTCTTGGTGTTGCATTTTTTATGAACAGGAGTATACTTAAGGTGCCTGCCTACCTATAGAGGCTTTTTTTAATAATTAAAATTTTGACCTAATTTGTGGTTAATACAATTAAATGCATATAAAAACTATGAATAACATTAAAAAAATAAATATTGATTCAAATTTTCATATTATTGAAGAATTTATGCATAAAAATCGAGAAAAAACGCCTTTCCGCAAATCATCATAACTCAAATTCATATGAAGATATTTTTGTTTTGTAAACTTTTTATCCTTGTGAATTTATATTTTAGGTGGCCTACTACTTTTATGTCTAAATTTATTTAATATCAAAAGTTACAGAACCAAACGTGAAAAATGAAAAAAAAAACACCAAAATTTAGTAAAGTTTTAAGTTATACTATTCATAAAATAAAAAATATTACACCCACAACCAAAAAAATAGTAGGGCTCCTAAATCATATTATGTCAAGTACTGTGCCCAAGTTTTATAGAAATTCATTCATAATATTTTGAGTTATGCAGTTTTGCGGAGAAGGAAAATAGCAAAAATGTGATTCTGAGAAAAACGCGAATTTCTTTATTTTTTCCTTAATAAAATGCCCATTTAGCTGTGAGTAAAATTTCTGTAACTTTGGTTCTAGGAAAGATAAAGACAAAATTTAAACTGAATTGGAAAGCTAAAGATGTGCTTTTTGAAAAAAAGATACTAAATTTTTTTTGAATTTTGGGTCCAAAACGGCGTTTTTTAGGTAGGCAGGCACCTTAAAAGTTTTAAGTAGTTATTCTTAAAATATACTATCTTTTAAGAAAAGAAAAACTTGTAAAATACATAATTTAAAGGAGTACAAAAATAAATTTTCTGCTTTTGGTGTTAAAGTGACTTTTTTGGAAATTTTTTTTGCCTCGTATAGTCGACTTGCAGGCGAAAGTCACTAAGTCCCTCTTGAAGAAACTTTTTTAAGCATTAGAACGTCGCCAACGAACAAGTTAATTCCCAAAATCTCGCCAAGCTGAAAAGCAATTAGTGTGTTAACGAAATTACAAGGCGCTAAAATGTACATTGCCAAATTTGGCACGACCTCGTACAGAGTAGTTGAGTTCGAAGTGACCTCATCACTTAGTTACTTTCTCCTGTAAGCAAATGATAATAAAACTAAATTGTTTATTTGATTATAATCAACTATGAGTAAATTATACGAATAGTTAACACCGACATTTTATGTTGTACGTTTTTCCATAAAAATTCTAAATTTTCTGGTGGAAATCTGGTGTTTTTAAGGGAGTTAAAATATGTTGGTACAATTTGTTAAATGTCGCCTACAACGGGGAACAGTAGTTAGAATTCCGCTTAATCGTGTTTATGGGGCCTTAAGTTCTTTTGAAAGGAAATATTATGTTACAAATTTAGAAATTTTTGTTTATTTGCCTACCTTGATTCATAAATTTAACATGTTTATTTAGTTTATCATGTTCATAAAATAGTTTGGTAATATTATTTCAAAATAAGAATTTTAAAAGAATTATAATATTGTGCATATTATATTGTAATGAAACATAATTAATATCATCTTTGGCTTCAAGGTAGGTATGTATCAAGACATTTGTAATGCAAGATAAGTCCCAACTCTTAATCTTTTTTTAGGGTCTACAGGTAATTTCAAATATCTGAGGATTCAAAAACGTAATTTGTATCTCATAAGTCAATGTTGAAACATGAAATATAAAATTACATAAGTCTATCACAACCTCAGAATATCATTGTTTCCCTCTAAAAATAGCTATTTTTTATATGGATAGAAAACACATTTCTATTTTTTATTGCACGTTAGATATGAAAACATTCACAAAGAATACTTAAATTTACTCAATACTATAGCATGCTTTAGTAGTTTCAAGACAGATAAAACTATAGGGTTGGGTGGGGTAATTGAGAATCAATGGTAAATGGGAACAAGCCCTAGTATCACTTGTGTAGGGGTTTGGTGGGCCGAAGTGGCATGAAACTATCCTTACGAAGGGGTTGAAAGTATTACCAAATTTTCTGATCTCCATCAGAAAGTTCTATGATAACGATAGCAAATTATATCAAAATTAATGCTGCACAACTATAGATTTCGCAGCTTAGAGACTTTCTTTGCAAATAATTGTTGTTCTTAAGTTTAATTAATAGAATTTTTCATGTTTTTGCCAACAATTTTGTAACTAACCTCTGTACGTCTGTTCTCAATTACCCCTGAAATTTATACCTTATGGGTAATTGGGAACTGAATTCCAAACATTTTTTTCAACTTTTTAAGAACATTGGATCCTCTTTGCTTGAAAGAATTTAACTAACATCTTTGAAAAATAGTTTATCAAACTTTTTTGAGAATTTAAATTTAAAAATATTAAATTTATAACGTACTTTATTTCATTCATATTACATCCCTTTTCCAAGAGGTGTTTATATATAGAATAATTTCTTTGTGGATTGTGGAAGATTTCTTGAATGAGTTAGTCCTTTCTTTTAATCAATCTTAACGAGTCATATAGATTTTTTTAAAATGGCCAAATTTAATAGAATTGTTTTTACTCAAGCAAGGAAGTCGTGAGGAAAATATTGATTGCTAAGTGATCCAGGATGCCCCAAATGTGAACATTGAACTCAAAAGGAGAACATTGATTGTGTCAGAGGCCTAAAAGGCATTGAAAATCACTATTACTGAATTTTTGGATTCGTTTAATAGACCCAGGTAAAAATATTTAGCCATTCCCAATCAAAACCTACCCTATGGGATAATTGGGAATCTATGGGGGTCATTGTGAACGTGAAAAACTAGGCCTTTAAAAAACTGGAATTTTTTATTTTATATGTTGAGAAGTTGAATGAGATCTGAAATAACAAGTGTAGGCAAAGAAAAAAATTTAAGTTCTTTTACTTGGTTGCAGTGATAATGAGAAGCTAAAGAAATTAATTTTGTTCCCAATTACCCCCCATTTGTCCCCTTAACCATAACATTTCAAATTATTAAAATGCATGCTATAAGGTAAATGTGGGTATAGTGGACACTGTACCAATAAGGGCCACATAGCTGATTAATTTTAAATAAAACGAGTTAGAGGAATCAAACAGCGTCAAATTTCATAGGCATAGTAGATTGTACAATCAGGTAAGCCGGTAAATTATCACCGATACCACAGATCAGCATGGGAAGGATATTTAAATATTTGAAAATAACAACATCGGCCGAGTGACTGAAATTTGATTTTGCTTATTAAAACGCGTAAGGAAACGTGTATATCGGAACTGATTTTTTTGTATTTATTACCTTTTGATTGACTTTTAAATTTATATTAAGATAAAGAAGAGTGTATAAAATGATAATAAATAAAATTTATTTTAAAATTTTGACTTTACAAGGATTTATGGGGGTGGCTACTATATCAACACAAAATCTTAGCTTTTCCAATAGTGGCCACTGCAATGGATTCTAATTGAAACTTAAATAACATTGAATTTGGATCAGTTTTTCTTCATAAACTGTTGATTGTGCTTTAAAATGAGTGTTGTATGAATTTGGTTTCATTCTGGCTTCGGGAACCAAGGTTTCCAAAGCATTAAATTACATGCTTAACTCCTCTCAAATCAGATACAGCGTAGGCTTTGGGCCGGAAACTATCAAGTATTTTTTTTTAAATAAAGCTAATTTGATTTGATAAAAAATACATTTCGTTGGGAAGGAAGATTTAATTAGAAACAAACGACTATACCAAAAAACCCATCAATTTCATGCGTAAACCCCTCATATATGCAGAAAAGGAGAGGTCCACTACAGATGCAAGAGATGTCCACCATAGATACAACAGCTACATCTTTGTGGCCACTATAGATGCAATTTGGAGTACGTTTTAAAAATTAATTAAAAATACTTTACCCTATTTAATTAAAATTTTTAATGGTAAAATCTAAAGCAGAAGATCTAATTAATCTAAAAATATGATGATAACGGTTTCCAAGCAAATTGGTTGGTATTTATTGAGAATTTAAGCAAAAATTTTCCTTAAAGTGTCCACTATACCTACATTTACCTTAGATAGATTTAAAAAAAATCTTGTATTCTCAACTCAAATAAGCTCAAAGTTATTTAATAATTGAAGCAAACAAGTACTTTATAACGTAAAGAGAAAATTTCAGGTTAACCCATTAGCGCCCCCCCCCAGTGATCTATTTCTAGATCGCTAAATATAGGGTCATAAATGCTCTCTTAAATTACCTTAAATTCACCCAACAGTAACGAAACTGCACATATAGCAAGAGAAAACATCCCTCAATCCTAATACCCAGTGTTTTTTTACATTTGCTTCATTTATTTTGTAATAGGGATATGCTAAAGTTTGAATTTGCTTTTTCGATCAAAAATAATTTGGGCGTTAATGGGTTGGGAATATACGGTGACTATTTTTCTACACGTTCATAAGTTTTCTGAATTTTCATATCATTAAATTGTATAGTTATTATAATTCATGTTAGTAATTGGTTTAAAGTAGGATTTAACTTATGATTATTAAATAATTATAGATATGAAATCATATTAATAAATATATCGTGGATGTGAAAAGAAGTTATAGGTACACGACTATCCCCAATTATATAGGAAAACAATTTTAAAGTGCGTTTTTCCTTTTGTGTAAATTTCTGTATTTAGATATTGAAATAGATAATTAATAACCAATACTTATTTTTAATGAAGGATTTTAATTTACTCAACCTATTTCAACATCAGTTCTAAGTAATTTAATTTTCAAATAACATTAATGTATTATTTAGGTTAAAAAATGTCAATGATATATGTTGTAAAAATTACTCTAGGTTTACTTAATTTTTAGAATATTAGAGTAAATAAACTAAATACTTCCTTTTTGAAGAAACTACTAAATAAAAAACAAAGCATATTTGTTAAAACTATTTATCTAACAAAACAACTGCTGAAAATATATGACCAAAACTTGATGGAAAAAGAAAGTTTCAATAAACCGTATAAAATGTTTTATTACGTTTCTTAATAGCATTTCCAGACACTCTAATGCTTAAAACAATTGTAACTTATTTTAAACTATATAATTAGAAATAGTATTTTCCAAGAACAAGAGAAGTATTCTGAATTCTTCGACTCATTTTCGTCTTTGCTTAAGTATTAAATAATGTCTGTTCAGTTTCTCCTATACTTTTCTTTCAAAAAACACCAAAATCTAAGAGTTCTTAGATTTTAAGTACTTCCTTTAATACCAACCTTAAACAAACTTGGAAAAATTTTAATTCCCATGAGGCTAATTAATTAATGCTAGATTATATCATACTACAAAAAGTTTGAAACTATTTGGTTTTCATTTTGTTAAAAATCTAGGATTTCTAATTATCCTTCTATTTTATTCCATAAATTTCATAATTCCCTAATTAATGTAATTTTGAATGTATTTCAAAACTTAAGAGTTTGAAAAGTTTATTTGTTATACATAATTATGAGAAAATAAAATGGTAGAGAAGTTGTGAAATGGTAGAGAATATGCATAATATAAGAGATAATGTAAAAAAAACCATCGCCCTCAAGGAAAATCTACTAAGCTCCAACTTAAAATTTTGTTAAAAATTGATTTTACTTTGATTGATTAACCTTGGAACAGAGAATATAGTGAAAAGCGTGTTTTACATAAACACTAAAGGGGTTATGGGTTTATGGAAAATAGCTTACTTTTGAGATTGCATAGAAGGTGTTTTTTTAAACTTTAAACTCATTCTGTGAAAAATTTAATTCAGCAAATGCATTGTTTACACTCACAATGTTGTTTTTGAAATAACACGCAAATTGAATATTATCCGATATTGTTAAATTTTTAACGCAAACCAAAGGCGTAGCTACTTTGTGAGGACGTTTTACATAAAGTATCTTTAATGTTGTCCATCAACTGTATGCATTTTTTGTAAAGAGAAAACCATTCTACTTATAAAGTTTCGGGAAAATTTTCTGCTCTTATTTATTCAGATCCTATCTCTTAAAAAATCTTAAATAAATTTAAAACAGACCATATTATTATTTAGTTTTTTAAACTCGAAACAAGACAATTGAAACACAAAATAATTCTATTTCTAAAATTTCTATTTCTATAATTTATCTAATTTCTATTTCTATAATTTATCTAATTTCTATTTCTATAATTTATCTAATTTCTATTTCTATAATTTATCTAATTTCTATTTCTATAATTTATCTAATTTCTATTTCTATAATTTATCTAATTTCTATTTCTATAATTTATCTAATTTCTATTTCTATAATTTATCTAATTTCTATTTCTATAATTTATCTAATTTCTATTTCTATAATTTATCTAATTTCTATTTCTATAATTTATCTAATTTCTATTTCTATAATTTATCTAATTTCTATTTCTATAATTTATCTAATTTCTATTTCTATAATAATAATTTACCTAATTTCTATAATTTCTATTTCTATAATAATTTACCTAATTTCTATAATTTCTATTTCTATAATTTATCTAATTTCTATAATTTCTATTTCTATAATTTATCTAATTTCTATAATTTCTATTTCTATAATTTATCTAATTTCTATTTCTTTCCAAATATTGAAACTTGTCACACGCTTGCCTACCCTTTTCAAAGGGGCATGAATTTACGTAGCCCAAAATAAATAAATACACAAATTGAAATTCTTGGAAAAAAAAATAAAAATATGGATGTGTTTAGAGGAACAATATTTATCATTTTATATTTCTTACATTTCGCACCTAGCTTAAGTTAATGCTGATGTATTCCATTTGGAATCACCATAACTTTTAACCCATCTGAGCATTCACGAGGTTTTCCAAGACTTTTCATTTCACATGAAAATGTAATAGGCTTCCTTATACTCTTACAATATAAAGCAAGTGCACCATTATTTTCTTTTTAGATACTCCATATAGAACCTTACACAATGCAAGAGATTTCTCCAGATGACAAGGTACTCCCAACAAGTGAATATTTTCTTAATAAGTCTCGCCAAATTTCTCGTTTTCTCAGTTAGATATGTTCTTAATAAAAAGCAGCTTCATATTTATAAAAGTAGCTACTCTAAGATATTCAAATAATTTTACATTAGAGGGTTTGTAATAAATTACCAACATTAATGTTCTAACCTATTTTAAAGAATCAACATTCTACTTTTAACTATTAAGTACATTTTTAGGTGGAGATGAATGGGGCATTATTTATAAGGATGAAGCCATTTTAAG
This sequence comes from Tetragnatha versicolor, assembly GCA_024610705.1. Lineage (NCBI taxonomy): Eukaryota > Metazoa > Arthropoda > Arachnida > Araneae > Tetragnathidae > Tetragnatha > Tetragnatha versicolor. The sequence continues at coordinate 36,884,528 of JANDEH010000009.1, read as the reverse complement.
TTTAACCTTTTAAGTTTGAAATTTTTAAATTAACTTTTTAATGAAGGTAAATGCCGATAAAAAATCTTAATTTCAATATTGAAGTAAATGTATTTTTTGTAGTGTAAATAAAGAAAAATTATTGAAGTAAAGCACTGGTTCATACGTTTTTCGTTTGTACGACTTTTCTATTTATACGTCGTTTTTGCGAAGTCCCAATTCATTCCTATTCGTTTTAATGCAAAAAATCTTCATTTATATGACGCGCAATATCGGTTATACGTCATTTACCACTGTCTTAATGAAGGATTTTTTTTAAAAAGAGTAAAAAATTAAATATTTGATATTCATATACAATGCAATGTATTTGGATGCGGGGTTAAGTTAAATATAGTAATCAAGGTACGAAAAATAAAACAAATATATTTAGGATGAACTAAAGAGGTATGATTTGTTTCATTTTTTTGTTAAATATTTTAATATTTAAAAATTTAATATTTTTAGATTAAAATCTATTGAAGTAATTTTTTCTTTAGAAAAACCTCAAGTCTATTGTATTTACGTAAATCTACATTAGAAATATTATCTCTCTATTCTCAAAAAAAGTTTTTGGTGAACGGTTTCCAGAGAAATGATTTTTAATTACTGATCTGTATAACATATTTCTGGTATCAAACTGTTTGGATTCTTTTGAGGATGTGCAATAAGCCCTTAGAATTTCTAAAAAAATTCTCAATTTTAAAATATTTCCATTTTTTTTAGATTTCGGATAAGGTCGCAGTTACAAAGCAAGTACTATCAAACAACTTATGCATCCAATCACAACAAACAATGGACTCCATATTTTATAATGAAACCTGAAACAAATTGTTTACCTTTTTAAAAATGTACTTTAGAGTACTTTTCAAATTAAGTAGCATTAATTACCGATAAAAGTATTCTAAAAACTTACAATTACGATATATCAAGCTAAAATTACACACATTTTCACTGAAATTTATAATTTTTAGTCTGATAATCGAAATTAATTGTAAACATTGAGTGTCGTGTAGGTTTTGTCTCTTATTATTTTCAATGAATTAAAAAGAATTGTTTATAACAAGTCTACAAAGTCTGGGTAGAAACATAAATATCAATGATAAAACACTGGTGTTCTGATGTACTAGGTACAATTAAACATTCTGTAACGTACTGAAAGTTATTTCAATGACGACCAGACAAAACTAAACACAACTAAACTTTATTTCTAACAAGTAAAATTGAGTTAGTTAAAAACAATTAAAATTTAGGTTAAAATTTAAATAAACAGTTCGAGATGGTCGCCTGGCTCTCCTTCCTCTCTCACCGATCTCCCGCCGATCTCCTCTTCCAGCCTCTGCTCAGATCTTATATAAGCTTCAAAAACATAGTACACGTCACAGGAGTCCCGGGCCCAGCAGTCCCGCATACCTCTAGACGTGGCGCGGTAGCTCCCTAGTAAACCAAATAATCAAAGAAGTTTTCAATTATACGTCTTTTCATTTATACGACGTTTTATGTGGGTTCTTTGAAATACGTATAAATGGTGCTTTACTAATTTATAATCTACTCATAATTAGTACTATATAAAATTTAAATTATTTATTTAAAGTATGTTTGTAAAATTTTATATTGATAATATACTTATTTGAAACAATTTATAATTAAATGAAAAAATAATCTTAATTTTCATTCAAAATTTTGTAGAGAATATTTTCTATTGTCAGTTTGAAAAAGAATGCGTAAATCAACTTTTATGCTAAAAAAATCCCCAAGTTTTATCTACATGGGTGGAAAGAGGAGAAATAACTACGCCCTATAGGAAGTTATAGCCCCTTGAATTCGGCAAAGTATTTGTCTATTCAATGTATTTTTTATTTAATTTGGAATTTAGTAACATAGGTTAAGTGGTAGGGTAACGTACTGAGCGTATTTCGGGTCTGGTCTTTGATCCAATCAAAGACTATCGTATAATAGGGTTGGCTGCTTGGGGTTTACGGCTTAAGGTACAGAAAAGGGATAGCGCGGCTAGAGATAGTGCATATTAAACCCAGCATAGCCCCGAAGCCTTTACGCTGCTGTTGAATCTGATGGAGAAACTGTCCGGCTGTCTTCATTGTCATAAGACTAGACAAATAGCACATTCTAAGACATATCAGTTCATGCTGGGAGTTATGGTAAAGTAATGTATCACGATTGTTGCGATATGAATATTTGTGTATTTTACTATTTAGTTTGTTGAGAAAATTTTCCTCCACATTTTTAGTAGGCTGAAAATCTTTTACCCTATATTGATCGTCTTTTTCAATTAATTGTTACGTTTAATCATCTGCTGGCAAAAACTGTTTTAATTTTTTGTATAATTTTTACATTTCGTAAATAGATGTACGGGAAACCCAATGGTGTCATGTTGACTTCAAAACTTTTATAAATAAAACTAAGATAATGGTTTAAAATTTGGAAAATTTTCCCAGCATCGCTTCCACTTACATTATCCTAAGTTTATGCTTCTTTTATAGCCTACAAAACTATATTTACCTTAGAATAATGGAGGTTATATGCGTGTTAGTGAGATAGAAATTGAGAAATACTGACTAATGACAGCAAAAAATGGAATGACAGTATCCGATGTGAACATTTCATATCAGGTGGATAAAATCTTATTGAACAAAATCGAAAGCTAAATTAAGAAAAAGGTAGTTGGCATAACAGGTGAAATAACCCAAGCCAATCACCGTAACAAGTGCTACTGACTACACGAGGTAAGTGATTAGTGATTAAAAAGAGATTGTTGGAAAATTTGAATTTGATTTTAGGAACTCCTTTCTGGGGGGGAATAAATTTAACAAATGATGATACGATCGGTATGAAAGTTCCTGTGCGCTAGGTTGGTCACGACGCCCAGTATGATCGCAGGGGATCGATTCAAATAGCCGGAGGATTGCATTTCCTCCCGCACACTCCAACATTTTGTGTTTGTTCCCGGATGAAGCTCACTTTATTTTCGCATAGTATAAAATTTATAAGGTCACCTACTACTCTGTTCACTATAAGATTCGTAAGAAAAGACCTCAATGGTGGACCTCTATCCTGGAATCGTGGTCAAAATGATTGCGGAATTGAGGGTGATATTGCTTGAGATAAAAATAGGGATGTTCTTTTATTTCTGGGTATTGATACAAGTTGTTGATGCCTTTTAGTACATTTTAGGTAGTGGTGAACGGATTAGTGTGGCCCAGAGTTTATGTTAAAAAGCTTGGTTGAATGTTTAAAATAAATTTCGGAAAATGAAGTCCGTATAATAATCGACGTAAACTGGAATATATTTCGTTCGGAACCAAAAATTATAAGGATGATTCTCAAAATATCAGTAATGGGTCGTTCTAATTAAAAATTACATACTTACAAAATAGAATGAAACTATCAATTACTAATAAACAGTTTGATAAATTCAAATATTATGCTGTGTAAGAAACCATTAGTAAACCCCTTATAAAAAAGCTAATATTAACATACATATTTCACATAAAAAATTATGACAAAACTTCTTAAGAATAAATTATTTTTAAAAATGTGTTACTTATTAAGTAAAACTGTCTTAAGATAATGAAAAAATAATTTTCTCCTGTCACAGTTTAATTCAATTTGCTCTGCTAATATTTCACTTTTTTACTCTCAAATAAAAGGAAAGCTAATCAATATTTACTTCATGTCAAATTAATTTCTGTAAATATTTATTTAATATGATATACCATGATAGGTTTCTAAAATATTTTAATTTATTTTGGTAATTTTAAGAAATTTTTTCCTAATCCGATCTCTATTTAGCACCCCTTTACTCCACTACTCTTTGAATCTTTTTCATGCGGTCTCCCCTACTGTCATTAAGATATGCCCCTAAGCCACCTTAGCCTCTACACTTCTATTTGCTCAATTATAGGTATTTCTTCCTTTATTCACTACTTCTATCGACATAGGAACCCCATCATAGCTCTTTCTGACTTTTCTGTTCAAAGGGAGCAGCAGATTTATTGATCAAATAGGATTTTCTTTTGCTATTGTGTATAGTTAATTTGTTTAAACATTTTGGTATAGAGGTTCAATAGTTAAGGATTTAACGCTGCAGTTTGATATATTTAAACCTTTTACATAGTCTTTTGGTCTACCAGACAACATTCCTACTAAAAGTTTAATAATATAAATTTTTGTTCTGATGAGTGATGGTTGAAACTTTAAGTATTTAACAAGTACATGCTATTTAACTATGTGAAATGTTATTAGAATCATTTCTCACTTTTACTTGATCCAAGAAAAAGGCACGGTTTACTTTAATAGACCCCATGCAAGAATATTTAGTGGAGCAATAAAGAACTTATATGTTTCTGCTATTTTTATCGTTATAAATGTCTGTTAAGGAGATGATCAGTTATTAAGTTAAAATATGCCACTTTTTTTATTTTTTACATTACAAAGATAAAGATAAAGCTCCTCAAACTGCCTCCACCAGTAATTGTTTTAAATTTTTATCATTACTTTTATTTAGTATTTTTATTGTTTTGAATTTACCCCAAAATTATTGCTTTTAAAATGCACGAAAATTACAGATTTCCATTTGCGCTAAAACACTTAACCGTGGTTTGAGTGACAACCATACTTCGAATCTCATTAATGTGATTTTGTTCAACCCTATAAACGAGGTTTTGTAATACGGCCTTCAATGATGCTTAATTCCAATTACACGGTTGCAAGCTTTTGAAATTGAGATTGCACTCGAGCAGAATGAAAACTTCCTATTGGCCTTTGACAAATAGCTTACAGTTGGAACTTTTTAAACTTTTGTTTCAATTTAATCACGACTGAAGATCTGAATGCAAGAAAAAATATAAATCAATGAAAATTTAGCTTCAAAATAATTCAATTGATGAAATATATGATACTCTAAACCAGTGGTGCCCAACCTTTTTTTTCACGAGGGCCAATTTCCTTATGAAAATTTATCTCGCGGGCCACATAAAAACACTTTTAAGGATTTTTCTAAACATAAAGAAAAATTACCAGTTTTCAATAAGAAGTTTGTATCTGTTTGGAGGATACTACTTAGTTCTTGTAAATTCGGCTCCAAATTTGTAACACATCCTTAAAACTGAATTAAGATGTTTATCTGTAAGTCGAGATCGATCACTATAGTTTTTGTTCTTTTCAGAACAGATAATGTTTGTTCTCAAACACACAGTTTGTTCACAGTCTCCTCACATATAAGACACAACGGTTTATTTTCTCGCTGAATGAAGAAATATGAATTTGTCCACTTTTGAAAGTTTCGGCATTCCGAGTGAATCTACAACTTCTTACGATCGGACATCTTTTCGAAGTTTGGTTCTAAAAAGATCCTTATAAACTGAATTCAAATAGCTAACTGATACTGAAAAATATTTATCCAATGGCAAATTCCCCGAATCTAGAAAAAACCAAAACAGAGAAGTAAAGAAAAAATTTTTTACTGGATGTTGAAGAATTACATTTTATCTTTTTTTAGATGGAAGTGCCATAATGTCTCGCGCGATTTCGTGGTTTTCTTGGAAGATTTCTGAAAGTGGTTTTTGTTTTTGAGATTTAACGATTCCGCGGGCCACATGGATCAGCCTCGCAGGCCACATTTGGCCCGCGGGCCGTAGGTTGGGCACCACTGCTCTAAACAAATGTGGTTTAATTCACTGTTATATGTTTCTAAATGAATTTTATGAACGCTATTTTACAAATTAATCGTAACAAAGAACTTATTCCTTTTTAAATAAAAAACTAAACATTTTAGCATTCATTTATGTTACTATACCTTTAAATAGATATCAAATGATTTTTTATTTAAAAAATGTTTGTAAGTGAAAATGCTCGGGAAATTACACAGCACCATAAATTTACGGAATGATAAGATAACCACAAAAAATGCAAAATGCCTAAATCGTTTTAGAAATTTGAACAAAATGGGAAGAAGCGTTTTATTTCAATGTGGAATTGAAGGCTTTACATAAAATTTATACCTTTAATGTGTACCTGATAGATGGTACTGAAAAATTGGTCGTATAATTTTTGCAACCTCAAATTTTTATTGCAACAATATTTTTATATTCTATTATATACAGGGTGTTAGGAAACACCGTGTACAAACTTTGAGGGTGGGTAGAGGGGACCTTGACAAGCATATTTCGAATAGGAATGGGGGGTCTCAGATGCACCGTTAAAGAGCTAGGACCCCTAATGTTGTGCGAGGGCGGTACAAAATGTGGTTTTCCTAAGGCCCGTTTTACGAAAAAAAACATAATAGAATGAAAAAAATTATTGCACGAGGTACAGCAGTATCCATACTATGTCCACCATAAATTTGAACAAAATAGAACCACTTGTTAACCCGTGGGGGGAGTTATAAAACGTGCAATATTTGTTCCCATAGTGTAATGGTATTTTTTAAACCAATTTCGTATTTTACTTTATATTTACCGGAATAAATCCCAATTTAAAATGAAAAAGCATACAATATAATGCTCGATCCACAGACACTTTTGAAATTCCAAGTTTTTCCAAGGACATATTTTGTAAACATTTTTATTACCTTGCCCCTAAAGTGTTCAATAGTTTACCCGTACACTTAATTAGTATTAGTAAATATTCAACATTGAAAATGAATATTATTTGAATTTTTATTAAACATTGACAACGTTGATATATATTTTTCACTTTGAAGCATTTTACTTTATAATGTTATCCAGCTTTTTTGTCATTTTTTAAGTGTTTCTATATAGTGTCTATTATTTTTTTTCTTTATTTCTGTTATGAATATATTTCTCTTATGCCTGTACGGGAAGAGTATTTCCCCTTGACATATCACATGTTTTTTTCTATTACTTGTATTTCTTTTGTTAATATATTTGTTTCTTAAAAAAATTCCATGGAAAATACTATTACACTGCGGTAACAAATATGTTTTGTTTCGTAAAAAAGGCCTTAGGAAAACAGCATTTTGTAACGCCCTCGCAATACATTAGGGGTCCTAGCTCTTTAACGGTGCATCTGCGACCCCCCATTCCTATTCGAAATATGCTTGTCTAGGTCCCCTCTGCCTACCCTCGAAGTTTGTCCACGGTGTTTCCGTACACCCTGTATATTGTTTTATTTTCTTCAATATATTGATATTTAAAGCTATTATACATAATATATCTAGCTTATTTTTATAGATCCTTTGTAATTTAATCTACTATCAAATCACTTTGATAAAAGAAATTTTTTAATTTTCCCCTTATATCTTTACGAAACAAATAAACTAATGAGCCAAAAATATTAAATAAATTTGTGCCTTTCCTTTATCATCCATACCACTTCCATTATACTAAAATCAAAGGTTTCTGAAAATCAACTGTCTGAGAAATAAGCTGAGAGCAAACGATGTAAGTCAGGAAGAAAAAAATATACGATAATATTATTAGTTTGTTAAATCCATGCACATATATTGCTTTTTGGGTCATAATTTTCATAAGATGCTGAGTATTTTAGATTTCGTGGAGTAGTACATTCATTTAGAATTGAAAGCGTCAGCCAATGATAGCTCACAGGCTATCTGTTGACTCAGTTTTTCTTCTGCTCATCATAACGTCATAGTCAAGAACGGTTGTTAGCTAATTACTAGATTAAAACCTCACAATCGTTTTCTAACCTGTGGTCGCTAATGATCCACATCTGTATTTTATGGCATTACCCTTAATATTATATTGCTTTAACTAAACGCGACATACTGTTTCCTCTCTCTAACATTTCCACCCTACTCATGGCCGCAAAATGCTTAATAAGTAATTTCTTCTATTCCTGCAATATCCATTTTTACTCTTGTTTAAAGAATAGAGTTTCACTATTATTTTCATCCTAATTTTAGTTATTTATTCTTACTATAGACTAATGTTTTAGCAACAGTATATTTCCCATTTCCGCTACAAAGGATAATCTAACTTTACTGCCGTTTATGCCATTACCCCTTATCACCACCATTACACATTTAAATTTAGCCACAACATCTTTTTAATTATCCCATTCTTATTCTTGCCGCAAAACCTTACTTTATTTCCTTTATTGGGGGCTAACATTCTTAAGCATCTAATCTTGATCTTACATTAACATTATTATTTTGATCTATTTGTTGCTTCTCTCCACCCTTCCTTAACACCAATATTTTTACACATTTATTACTCTTCTTTTTTAATTATATTCACTTTTCCTTCTCTATTTGAGATTATATTTTCTTTTCCCCCACTATGCAACCTCTTTCAACCTCATATATAGGCCAAAACCATTTATACCGACTGTTAATTCTGTTACAATCAACACCACTTCTCTTTGCATTACTTCCTACTTTGCATTTCACGTCTATTTTGCATTTTCTTTAACCATATCCTATTACTACAGCTCCCCCTCCGTCTCAAGCCACATCGCTCTCTACTGATCTTCCACATTAGCCGAAACCTTCTTAAAACAGCTCCCTTCGGTTTTTAGCAACACCCTTCCGTCCCAACCCCACCATGTGTGTCCGTTCTCTCCCGACAAAACCTTGCGGAAAATCGACTCTCCTCAGCCAGAAATTATTTCCAGTAGGCCCGTGGCTTTGTTATCGATTGGATAACACCTATTCAGATTGGCTTGCTTTCTTGACGAGGGCTTTCAATGGATGATGGAGTGGGCCCGTCCCTCCATAACCGTCCCTCCTTAATTATTCACAGGTAATGTGCCGGAATAAATTAGGCGCCAACACGTGCTCGCTGGTGATATCAGGCTCTGGACGAATGGCTCCTGTCAAACCGCGTTTAATTGGCGCTTTGTGCGCCTATTAGCTTTCTTGTGACAAGGCGGCTGGCATGTTTGCATGTCAACTGTGGAAACGTGCCCGGACGTGCTTTTCATGACCTCAAAGGATCTTCTGAAGGGTGGTCCATCTTGCAAACTTGCAGGAAGTCCTAACACGTTTGCTTTCCGCTAACTAGGAGGAAGGACCTTTAAGCAGACAATTAGTGATAAAAATGTGTTGATTGTTTACACCCAGCTATTGATTGTATGATACTGTAATTTTTATGAGTTCTTTACATTCTTTAGTAGTTGTCATACTTAACATCCCAAGGAAGAATTTTGAAATTCAAAATTTTTCGTGGAAATTTTTCGAATGACCACTTGGGATTGATAAGCGTTGTTATAAATTGAGTATCTTTTTTTGTATGCCTGAGAAACACTTAAGGTTAACTATAACACCTGATATGTAGTTGAAACATATGTGAATTAAAAACATAGTAGTTGTATAGGTGTCGATATACACCCTGGTCTTAGAGCTTTGATGTGGTAATATAGTTCATATTTTGGAGTATTTTTGTTTTATTCATATGTTAATTTTTTATTTTAATTTTTTAATACAAACAAAGTAAAGAAAATATTTTATCACCTGGGATCGTAGAACGATCCATGTAGGTGAACAAACAGTTGGTGACAATTGTTACACAAGGAATTACAATAAAAATTTAAACATGGTTATAAATAAAAGTGAACATTACATGAAAACAAGACGAATAAATATAAGTACAATATCAATCAGGAAATTAGTAGTGGCGAACAGGGTGTCGTAAATTATGAGTTTACTATCTGTCGTAAGGTAAGTAATAGTAGTGCAAAAAAATAAGAATGGATTATAATTACACACTAATGATGCAAGATCAAACAAAAAAGTTTTCAATGTCCCCAATAGAAAATAAAAAGTATTTCAATTTCTTTTTAAATGCATGTTTGGTTAGACTATTTTGAATTTCTAAAGGTAGTAAGTTAAAGAACTTAGGGGCTAGATAAAAGAAATTTTTACAAAATATAGTTTTTTCAGGTTTAGGTACAGTATATACAGCATTAGGTCTTCTGGGATTTATTATGTTTCGCTTTCTACAGATATCGGAATTTAAGTAGAGATAGATACTTGTTTTAAAGTAGAAGAGGTAGCGAATAGGTAAAATATTCAATAATTTGAACTTATCAATATTAATGGAATGTACTTGATATGATAACAATCTTACAAATCTTTCCTGCAGTTTACATATTCTTTAAATTTATCTGATAGTTTCCACCCCATATAATTAGACCGTAGTTAATTCTAGATTTAACCCAAGAGTGATAAAGAGTTATTAGGAATTTGATGCTTACTTTTGGCCTTAAATGATAAAAATTTAGCATTATATGTCTTAATTTATCAGCAATATACTTGGTATGGGATTTCCACTTTAAGTTGCAGTCAATATGAAGTCCAAAATAATTAATTGGTGACACTTTATCAATTGATTTACAATTACAATCATAATTATTACAGTGATTAACATGATATTTAACGGAAAGCTGAATTGGATTATTTTGTCTTAAGTTAAAAATCATGTATTTTGTTTTATCGACGTTTAATCTCAGACAGTTATCAAAAAATCATTTACTAATTTTAACTAAATCTAAATTCATCTTTTGGTTCAAATCTTCAGTGGAATCAACGGAATATAAAAGAACTGCATCATCGACAAAACTTATGATTTTACCGTGTAAATTAAGGTTACATAAATCATTTATAAATATCAAAAACAGCAACGGAGCTAAAGTTGAACCTTGGAAAACTCCATAATTGATTGGAACGCATTTACTTAAGGTGTTGTTAATTTTAACAATTTGTATACGATTTGATAAGTAGGATTTTAAAAAATTGTAGAAGTGCCCTCTGATTCCCATTGATGACAGTTTATGTAATAAAAAATACCATGATTCTCACCGAGTCAAACGCCTTAGATATATTTAATTAAAGAACAGCACACTGTTAAAAATTCCGGAAACTATACACGACAGTATTGAAAGGCTTTACACGAACTTGTTGTGGAAAGGCCGCGGAGTCCACAAAACACACTATGTTTGAGTAAGCAGCTCCGAAACGTTTCAGTTTTCAGTGTAATGCGAAGGAGACGCATGCGCAATGACCGTTTCTCTGCCCGGAAAGATGAATTAGTAGCAAATGATCGGTTTTCGTGAAATAAAAAAGGGAATGGTGTTATTGTGGTTGTTTACACACAGTAAAAAAATCCGATGTTGTGAGAGTAAATAATCTCAATAATCTTATAGTCTTTAAAATGCTTCACCCCTTACAAACTTAGAAAAATTCACAAATAATTGGTTTAACACTTCAAGAATGTAGTACCGGGCGGTTGGATGGTTAGAGTACTCGATTTCCAACCCTAAGGTCTTCGGTTCAAAACCTGTTGGCCGGGCTAGACTTCGCAAATCTCTCTTCTTACTTTTTAAAAATTAAATTAAGAGAAATTCAAGAATGTTTCAGTGAAGTAATTATTTTAAATAAAACTATATTTAAAAACACTTCTAACTTTGTAATTCTGTTGATTTGAAAATTGTAATTGATTCTGTTTAAAAGCCATATTCTGAAAGATTTTTAATGAAGTTCTGTTATTATATTATTTACGAAATTTCGTGCAAAAAAACTGTTAAATTTTAAAATTTTTTGGGGGGAAATTATTTCTTAAAGTGTCTGCTCGTTTCTGGCTCATATTTTATCATTTCAAGTACAATGGGTAATCCCCACATTTATTTTTAATTTTTTTATTCGATAGAGGTATCCCAGAGAGAGGAATATTCGCACCAAGAATTTTTGAAATCCGATGATTATTTATTTTTTATTTAATTTCAAAGTTTGACTTTAGAAAAGATACGCAAAACGTCGAATTTAAAATTGTGACGTACTTCAATACTATACATTTATTTTCAACCTATCAGGATTCAAAGCGATGTTTGATTTTCGCTAAAGTATAGTGACTAGAATAAGATAGTGTGTTTACCGCCCATAGACACCATTATAAAAAAGTGGACCCAAAAAAGGCGAAAAATCCAGGTGGCGAACGATCGCTGTTTTCCACTCTCTATGAATACTACTATTATCCGTGCGGTCCCGCGAGTTCACAGGACGCACGAGGCGATTTCTCAGCTTGGTCTATGATTGGCTGAATGGTATGACGTTGGGATAATAGTGATAAGTTACGCCCTGAAATTGACCAATCACGATTCGAGTTGGTAATCGCCTCGTACGTCCTGTGAACTTGCCTTACCAATACCTCCTACAGAAGAGGGGGCGTTGGCCTTACCCGACAGCACGGATCTCGCTAATCAGAGATAATAGTATCCATAGAGAGTGGGAAATAGTGGGAACAAAGCGATCGTTCGCCACCTGGATTTTTCGCCGTTTTGGGGACACTTTTTAAATCCGGTAAACACACTACCTTATTCTAGTCACTATAGCTTAAGTAAGGCCGAATCAGGTGTGACGTACTTCCTATACAAAGACAAATGGCTAATTTTTTTTGAAACTCTTCATGTCGATTTTTGGATTTAGATCGATTTTTGGATTAGATTTCCTTTACAGAAAAAATGCATTTTTTCCTGTTTTCAAAAAATGCTGGTATTGCCCACTCAAGACAGAGTGAGAAAAAACTTCACTATTCTCATTAATCATTTTCATTAATCTGGAACCTTCCACCACGGCACGGAGACCTTACACAGTGACACCGAAACCTTACACCGTGTCCACTCTGGAACCTTCCACAACGGCACGGAGATCTTACACAATGACACCGAAACCTTACACCGTGTCTACTCTGGAACCTTCCACAGCGGGCACCGAGACCTTACACGGTGACACCGTGTAGCATTTCTCAATAAAATCGTGGCAACATCTTTCCACAATTATTTCGTGTAAAGTCTCAGGATTTTTTTTACAGTGCAGTTATTTTACTAGAATTTATACTATTATGAATAAAATCTGTTAACTCCGGTAGAGCTTTTTCAGTATTTGATTTAGGTAGAAAGCCGTATTGATTTTTTGAGTAAAAGTAATAATAATTCATCAATAACATTATTATTAACATTATGATTTCTGAATTAAATTTATACATCGATGACATTTCATAAAATAAGTAAAACTTTAAAATTTCAGATTTATCAAACAGTTCTTAAGAAATTTAATTTTGTGAGACGCAAGTGTGAAGAATATTTGTTAACGTAACTACAATAAACATACAAGAATTCATGAAATTCTTCTAAATTGCAAAGGTTTGTTGAGGATAACGAATAAAGAATTCACGTCGCAATCAAAGAACATTTTTCTGAACACCCACACTGTTTTCTACGATTAATTTTTTTTACTTTACTGTTAATCAAAACTCATTTCATGTAGAACGCACATTTTGCATCAGTAATTAAAAGATAATAAAATTAAGGTTTTTAATTTAATTTTTTTACCTCCAAACAAAATTCCTGATTTTCATGTTATACCCGTTATTTCGACGATGCAATCATCTGGTAATCATGAAGCATTTATAGTTGGCCGCAAATTAATTTAATTCAGATTAAAGCTACGAAAAAAAGACTTTTTAGGATCATAAATTTTGTAAAAAATAAAATTACTTTAATAATTGTTTTAAAGAATTATTTGTGCATGCTGAATCAACTTACCGTTTTGGATCTCTGCAATAAGACAATGTTTTTCTATAAAAATTATAAATCCTCTCATTTACACAAGCAGTTTGACTTTTTAATCAGAAAACAGTCGAAAAATCTGTTAAAAATTTTAGACTCTATTTTCATAAAATTTTGACATATTAAATTCCAGGGTCTCACAATAAAGACATCGTTGATATGTGATACTATATTTTTATCTAATTTTTTTCGTGAAATATTAAATTTTTAGTAAGGGATACCTTTGTAGGACATCCTGTAAATAACATACATAACACACGCAAACTTTGTTCATGTTTAACCTACTTAATTAGCAGAAGTAGTTTATTTTCAATAACACGTTATTTGTGCGACTCAAGATAAACAAACGAGTTCAAGGGGAGCTAAAAACTTGAGGGGAAGTGTCTAAAAACTGTCAAATGGACAAAAAAGTGTCTTAATTATTAATCGATTGATATACGCTAATTAAGTAATCGTGTCACTCATTATCCTCTTAAAAGATAAGGCTGACGATCTCTTTATTACACCTAACAAAAGATACATTATTGTTCGATTATTCAGCTCTTACACATGTTTACGCTGCTTAAACACAATACAACACACTCACTTTTTAATGAAGAGTTCAATTTAATGCAGTATTAGGGCCTGATATGGGTTAAGTTTTCCATTTAAAAAGAAATTTTATGGTGTAGAGTAGATAATAAAAGTGCTAAGATAATAGAATTATATCTTGTTTCCTAGTTGTGAAAATTATGCTTTTTAATATGATCATAAATGCACTAAATTAATAGTCATACTGATTTTTACCATCTTTTTTCCCTAGTAGCTTTCCATAAAAAAATTTATTGCGGATTGAAATTTTTAACTATTTTAGGAATGAGAACAATTAATTTAATTTATCTGCAATTAATAATTAAACTAATGGTTATGTATTACTGGTAATGCAAGTTTATAATAATATAGGCCACATTATTCAACAGTATGAATTACGTTTTTATAGATAACGTTAAAATTATACCAATTGTTTAATGTAATGGTTGATAACATCCTCGTTTATAAATGTATAATTTTACCAAGTTCCTCACAAACGGATACCACACTCACAAATCTTTGACATATATTCCATTCCTCACGCACATTTAAAAGTTTAAACTCTGAATTATGATAATAATCCTACCAAGCACAAGTTTGAGATGTAAATTTCATGAAGATACTAGAAGTGCTGAATACAACATCTCCACGCATAGAGAAAATTGAATTACGCTCTTCTAGTAAGCACAGTAGCTTAACGTAGGATGCAAACAGCTAGGGTTGTTATCAATGTAATTAATGACTGCTGTTTTGATATGAAACTTAGGTACATCATTTCCAAATGTTACTTCATTGTTACTGCCTGCATAGTGTGATAAATACAACCCGCACTTTATATAGTCGCTCTACATTTTCCCATTAGCTATATTCATCATTTTCTTATTCACATAGCTACGTAAATAGTCCCTTGTGTAGTGTAAATCTAAACGAAATTTCTTATCTGCAAAGAACAGTCATTATAAGAGTCTATGAATTGTATTTTAAGTAGAAATTGTCACTGAAGTCTTTGAGTTTGAAACTTAAGGTGGGATTTTCAGGCTATGAAGTATAAAGGAGTTTTTTACACATACTGTTCATTATTAAAATATATGTGCGTTTTAATGACTGTTATAATTATAATTTATACTTTATCATGCTTGAGAACTTTCCTTTTACAAATGCTATATTGTGGCGATTCAAACACACTTTGACAATATAATTTTATCTAATGTATCTTGCACTTTTTTTACAAATTATGAGTCAAAAGTTTTAAAACTTTTATCAGTTGACCGCGATCAATATTTCACGTGTAACAACTTAATACACTGTAAAAAACTGTAGAAAAACAGAAAGTTTCAATAAAAATGACTTCCTAGGGATATTCTGTCATGTAACATTCCCACCGCACTTCTATTTATTTTATGTAAAAAAACAGCTTTTTTCTAGTTTTTTAGCTTATCTGTACTTAAACAGAAAGTTTCAGTTCGTGGAGAAAGAAAGAACATCTTCGGATAATTTCTACTTTTACTGAATCCTCGTTGGAGCAGTGGGTAGCATGCGGTAGGTCGTGGGTTCTATCCCCGGTTATTGATTTATTAAAATTTCAAAAAAAAACCAGCTAAAATAAGTCGACACGCATGCGCACAGGCAGAAATTACTGTGAGGCAACAGAAAAAATATGTAGCTCACTTGACTGAAAGCTTCTTTTTACAGCATTTACCTGTAGGTTACAGCTTTTTTCTGTTTACAGAATTTTTCTGCCTAAAAAAATTTTCTGGCAATTTTTGCTGCCAGAAATTTTCTGTTTTTTACTGGATTATTTTTTACAGTGTACTTATAAAGTTACACCATAGAATAAATTTAATTATAGAATTGAAAGTCATGAATTAAAAATATTAAGATCTCTGAAATAATCACAAAAGTTCATGTTAGTTCATTCATGTATGTGTAAAGAAAATATAAACCTGGTAGCTAGTTGAAAATCCTAATTAAAGACTAATGACGATTCTTTACGGAAGAAATTTCTTTTAAGTTTAGAAAATTTTTAAATTTTATTTCTTTTTCTAGTTGACATAAAATAAGTATGTCATTGTGAAAATTTAGAGTAAAAATAACAAAAATCCATTTTTTGTCTAAAATTTTAAAGAATTAAGATGTACGTACACACTAGACAACTTTTTTCTTATTTTTGGCTTAAAAAATTTAATTTTTTCTCTGTAGGTTAGTGATTTGTTGTTAAAACCATTTTCTTAAAAAAAACTTTAAAAATATTAATTATTAATTAGCCAATTTGGAAAATATGTCCTAATAAGCATAATTTTCAAACAATGCTTAATTAGATTCAAATGATCTTAGAAACTCAATTCTGGTTGGAAACAGTTCTTTTAACTGTACTTAAGGGTCCGAGCTTCGAAAATAGGATCTGCGTTGTATAGCTTTTCCGTAACAATTCTATTTTTGAAGATAGCCGAAAAAATCACATTATTTTTCAGAGACAAAAATACTTAAAATGTTTTTTAAATTAACTTCTAATAAACTTGCTGATTTTGAAGGTCCAGATCCTATAACTCTACAGATTGTAAAAACACAAGTTTTATCAAGATAAACTAAATATTTCTGAAATTATCACTGTTTAAAGTTGAAAAACCATGAAAAAATTTAAAATTTTAAAAGTTCCGTAAAAATGTATTTAAAACTTATTTCGATAAAATTTGAATGCTTACAAATACAAATTAGATAGATCTACAAAATAATAAGTTACTCCGAATCTGCAGATATAAAATACACTTTGAAATAGAGGAAAAGGTATCCATTCCTGAGGTATATTTTCGGGATTTCGTAGTGTGTACGTACACCTTAATATAATTGTGTAAAGCATTTAGTACAAACTCTTCAATGAACCAAAACTGATAACTCCGAACTCAATAGATGGAAATAAAACGTAATTAAAAATTCCTAGTTATTAATATTGAAACATCAGTTCGATAAATTTATAAAGAATTCTTGTTATAAAACAGATAAATGTGAAACACAATGATTTCATGCATTTTCTACTTTTAATTGATTAACAAACGCAATGTTATACGTGTTGCACTTTCATTATCTTTCAGCATGAAAATGAGACAAGAAGTGAGGTGAATAATTTAGATAAGAACTCATTCCACCATCGCAATAATTCACACAAACAGATAAAAAAATGCAAGTGTGAATAATGGGATGTTCATTCACTCATTAACTTATCCCTTCGTGTTTAGCACTTACCTTCCATTGAGTGGCAGATAAGGAAATATCTAATAAAAATATTAATTGCTTCATTGTAACGCTTGGTAGACAAGCATTCTATTTGCATAGTAGATGAGATCCTTTTCTGGAAGAGTAACCTTATTCTTCAGTTCTATATATCTAGTTTAATAATGGCTTCTAATTCAGTTAGAACAGTTTTGTATACTGGGAGTAGATGTTCACTCAGAATGTCATAAAAAATTCATGCGTTTGTGATGGTTGGTAAAACAAGTATGTGCTTGCTTTTTGACTAAAGTCGGAGTTTTTGCCAAAATAACTGCATAGATATGGGATGACTGTAAACAGAGCAATTATTTCAAAAGCACAAAATGCTTGATGTTATATGGTGTTAAGGATTGTCCTGGATGATTAGAACTAGCTAGAAAATATAAAAGCACTTCCGTGTAAGACGTTTTTACGTTTGGTAAATATTTAAACACGTATAAAGGTATTTCTTTTTAATTTGTGAATAATTCAGGAACTATATTTTTTACCTCACTGAATCTTAATTTGACAGTTTTCAGATGCAAATGAAATTAACGCCCTTCTATTTCAATGTCATCTCTAAAACCCTTTTACTTTAATTAAATTTTACATTTTCATTTTGATAGGTGTTTCTCTTAAATAGATTTTACTGGTATTTAAAAATGTGAATATGGTAGATTTTTTATAATAATCAGCAAAGTTTAATTACCAAAATTTAAAAACAGTTCTTAATTTATTGTAATTGAAAGGAATCTGAAGAGTGTAAATAGTTTCTATAGGTTCTTGAAAAAGTTACATCGAATTTTTTCGTGAAGAACTTTAACTCAAAAATCCATTTCCTTTTCCAAAGGTTGAAAAATTTAAAGTTTACAAAATTTTTAGCCATTTCCTCTCCTTACACTTTGAAACTACTCTTTTATATCATCTTTATTCAAAGCTCATACAAAACTAGGTTGTGAGTTCATGCTGTGCTGTGTTTCTTATCTGAAACACCAACAATCGTTGACCTCTTTATATCCTTAGAAGTGAACAGAACTAACGGAAATCAAGACTAGAAAAGTGTTGTACTTCAGCAGAGACAAGGTATTTTATGGGAATAATAACCATTTGCTGATAAACGTGTGGCTATAACACACCGAGATGTCTCTTTTTTGTCCCATAATGGGTTTAATTTCTGAAATGGTACTGTATCGATAGACTGGGTCGAGAAGTTGAAGATATTCTCAATTTTTAAGTGAAATATAAAATGTTAATGAAGGAATTGGCAATAAATGAAATAAATTGTATAAAATAAATACATTCTTTATTTCATAGTTTAACTTGCTATGAAAAGTTGAACTAGTTTCCGGTTCGGTATATATTTGTTTCCAAATCATTTTAATTTTTAATGTAATATAAATGCCAGTTATTTGAGAAATTTAAATGCTAATTGTAAGAAATTTTCAGTTGTAATTTTTATAGCATCATGAGGGTGGGAGACGAACTCGCATCTTTTACATTTTACTTATTTTACTATTCAGATTTCATTTTTATGTAATCATAATGAAATAATTGGCTTGTGTATGTATGGATCAGTTCTGTGGAACATTCATTTTTAAGTTACTCTAACTGTTTATCAGTTTTTTCAATAAAATTTTTTGTTATTCCAATTTTAAAGAGCACATTTTAATTTCCGAAAGATAACATTCGCCACAAAAGTACTTCTCTGAAATAATTGAAATTATAAAATACTTAATAATGCTTACTTTACGTGAGTAGTATTTTTAATTTTGATGCAATAACCTAATACGAGTTTTTAGAAGCTGCACAGTAAATGTTTAAAACTTAAAAATTTGTGGATATCTTTCTAAAAACCATTTCGATTTTAATGGGAACAACATTGTGGTCCTAAAAAAATTAACCTGATATAAATCCTAGAAATATATTAAAAACTTTTACTGAATGGACTGAAAAAGAAAACCTTAAAAGGTTAGCGTTGTTATGAAGAATATCTTCAGACATTTAGGGTAGCGTATACCATGTCAAGGACCGACAAGGAAACTTACACAGAGAAACTATTTTTCAATCTAAAATAAATTATATTAAAAATCACAAAAACTCTTTTTTTTATCTGTTCATAATAAAAATGTTTCTTTGCTAACGCAACAAACATGTTTTCTTCTGTTCATTTA
The DNA here is from genome assembly GCA_024610705.1 of Tetragnatha versicolor. Taxonomy (NCBI): domain Eukaryota; kingdom Metazoa; phylum Arthropoda; class Arachnida; order Araneae; family Tetragnathidae; genus Tetragnatha; species Tetragnatha versicolor. Next base: position 36,864,963 of record JANDEH010000009.1, on the reverse strand, counting down.
TTATGCTGCCCTACACAGAAGATAAATATTTTTCATCTGTTTTGTAAAACTTTTTGGGTAATACACTGCTCTCTTTGAATCTTCGTTTAAATGGACTTTTCTCCGGTCGAGGGGATGGAAAATAGGGCGCAACATCGACGGACAAATTCTTTTAAAAGTGATTTGGATTACTTTATTATTAAAGCGACTTTAAGGCCCTAAAAAGGCGGAATGTTATTGAAATCACTTTTTCTCTTTATTTAAAATGACATCACCTGAAAAGTATCTTCTCTTTTTCATACCCTTTAAAGAAGGAGGGAAAATACGGAAAGGCTGGAAATGGTATTATTTTCGTGACTGACATTGTACAAATCGATGCTGTTTAGAACTCATTTTGACTATACTTTTTATTCATAGATGTAATCATTGATTTTGTCGTTTGTTTTGTTACCACTCTGTAAATTTAAAATTATTATGAATGGGAAAATGATTCGATCATTCATTAAAACGATTTTCCTAAGGAAAATAAGGAAAATTTCAAAAATTAAAATAAAAGTTCGATTTAACCCTTTATTTACCAAATTATTTTCGGTGCAAGATTAGAATTATTCGGTGCAAATTATTTTTTTCTTGATGCACCAAGTTTTTAGCGATAAAAATCACTATATAGTTACCCCAACTAATGTTAAGTGAATCATGTGGCTTCTAAATATGGCACCAAAGAGCCAAAACTCGCCAACCATCAGCAGTTCTAAACTTGAGCCAGTGGTACTTACAAGTACCGTCGGTAAATAAAGGGTTAACTACAAAGAAGAATGAATGAATTCTTTATGATTTGATAGAAATAGAAGTGGATATCTTGTTTAACTATTTAACTGTTGTTATTCAACCTTTTACCTAATTGGGGATAGCGTTGTTGTAAGTTTTATTTTTTTCATGACTAAGAAAAAAAACATGTCGGCTTGCATTTTTTGTCGAATGACTGTCGTTTTTAAAATTAAATTTTACAGACAATATATACAAATAATATCACCCATTTTAGCTGAACTTTTAGGTACTCCTCATCATCCATCATTATTTATGTTTTTAAATGTAATTAGAATAATTCACGATACATAATTCCATATTCAATTGAGAAGTTGCTGGCATCTCAAATTGATTTACCGTATAAACTTTTTTATGAACAGCGTATAGACTACGCTTGACTACCGGCTTCACGCCCGCATCTTTTAAACCTTTTAAAAAAACTTCATCTTTTAATATTGGTTGGAAACCGACATTACTTTTAATTTTAAATATATTTTTAAATATTGATCTTGTGTTTGGCGCGGAATGTCCGATATAGGGACCTTGTGCCATAAAACCCAAAACAACCAACCAATCATACAAATAATTTTTTGCTCCCTGCTTTTTATCATAAAAGAAACATTTACTCGTATTGGATATACGTGATCGACATAGATCCTGCAAAATTCTTAAATTAACGTAAATGCTTTATATATGTTTGCATATAATGTTTATTTGAAATGCTTTGAGATTCGTAACTTTTTAAAATGCAATAGTTTGGTAATTCATCTGCTTGCAATTTTTGGTACAGTATAGTATAAAAACCTAAGAAATAATTTATTTTATGTAATGAGCATTATTTGTATAACTACTTGATAACATAATGCAAAAATATAAGTCAATTTAAGTATTTGAAAAAGCATCCGAAATACAAAAGCAACTTAGAAATAAGTACTATATTTATAATATATTAGCTTCTCCCTGCCAAACCCTAAAAACTAATTAAATAAAAAAGTATACGATCAAGCGATGAACTACACCACACAAGGTATCACCCCCGATGTTAAAGTATCACCCTGAACGACAGCGCTATAAACCCTGCCTCCCGACATAAAAACCCGCAATCGGAACCAGCGTTGAAGAGGAGAAAGGGCAGCTGTTAACAATGAATCAGCTTAAGAAGTGGCCGAAGTTTTCCTTTCGGAAAGTACTATATCATCTCAAACGGAAAATGACCGCTGTCAATTGGAGACTGACCGGTTGTAATCCCGTTTCATTCCCGGCCCTATCCTCACCTTCGCTCATCTTGCTTTTATTACGCTGCCAGCACTTGGAGGAAAATAAATTCCCCCGCTCTTGTACGGGAGATTTAGGATAGCTCACCGAGGAATTTCTCGCCTTTTCGAGGGTGAGGCAAATGACGCGTTGTATCGCCCTCTTCGTGATTCTGCCCGTCAATGTTGTGCTGTTCTGTCTGTCATTATTATCCCATTTTGTTCAATATGTTGAACTATTCTATCATTTTATCTAATTTTGTTCAGTAATACTGTACTATTTTGTCAATCATTATTAACAATTTTCTTCTCAACAGTACTGACACTCCTCCGTCTGTCATCATTATCCTACTGTTATAATCTACTATAGTGTGTTTCTCTCTTATTTTATTCATAATTATTTAAATAACGTGTACTCAATAGTATATTTTCTTGCAAACCTATTACGATTTATATACGATTTTGCTTTGACAAATTAAATGGCAAGAAAAACGTTCTTAAAGATATAAAATAGTACTTAAAATGTTTACATTTATATGTTTCGTACTTATTGAATTGGTATTGAAGTATGCCTGTTTCAAAACTTCTGTATTATTTTAAAAAACTAATTTTCCTTATTCTAAACTGTTTTATTACAATTCCCCGTTAATCAATAATTTATTTAATTTCCCGTATTTTTCTTGGTAAAAACAATATCGATATTGACAGATTTCACCGTATTGCATTGCTACTATGATAAAAACTATAAATAACTCTAATCTGACTGTGTAGATATTGTGTGTAAGTCATAAATTACTAATATACTACGTATATTGATTTTAGTTTTTTTTTGCATTAATATTTTTATATAAAAGTACTTTCTATTACTTAACTTTACTTTTCCTAATCAGGATTGTCTAATTTCTTTACAATAAATACGGACTACGGTAGTCTATCTGAACAACAATGCATTGCTTTTGATAAAATTTTGAAGGTAGTTTTGTATTAGGTGCTTCTCCCAGCATTCTGTGTTCATGGTTTTAAAACATATTTATATACTTCTCTCTTTATTGCTACCCTATTCTTTTTTATGTTAAAGAAATAAATAACTCGTAATTTTTATGTTATGTTCCTTGTCTCTTCAACCTACCTCTCGTATAATGATAAACTAGTATATTTATTTACACTTTTTAAAACAATTTATACTGTATTATTGTAGACACACACACAAATGTCGAAATTCCTCTATACTTTGAAATCCATCCTTGAAAAAGTATTTTCTTACCGTTTTTATCCGTTTAACTTTAATATGAATTCCTACATTTTTTAAAGGCTTAACTTTAAATCCTATTAGGTAAAAATGAATTATCTGGAGTGTGACTATTTTAAGACAGTTGAATTCCTTAAAATGTTAAGTGCATTGCTCTAGAATTACTAAAATAAAAAATACTTTTTCTAATAAACTTTCATTGCTATTCGAAAGAAAGATTGCCATACTTTTATCACTGAAAATTATGATGGTCTTAAGATAAATCAGTCTTAAGATTTTTTTGTGCTTTAAGTTAGATTAAATGAAGAACGGGTATTATTTAAATAAACATTTCAATGTATTGTAAATTTCTTTGTATTTGAATTAAATACATCTGTTTTTTCTGCGAATACCAATTCCTAGAAAGATTGGACCAAGATTGGAAAATTAAAACAATCAAAAATTAGCTTTTCACACTACTAAACAGTCTACAGTCATCTTTCATATTTTTCCCAGGTCTAAAAAATAAAATAGGCTTAAATAAAATAAGGCCTAAAATATAAATAAGTATTTTTCTTACTCTTCATCATGAAAATTGCTTTGTAACTTATGTATCTCAAATTCTTAAAATATAAGTAAAAATAGACTACTGATTCATTTTCTGAGAAAAAAACATATCTATAAGGAGTAGATGTTCAAGTCAAGATGGTGAAATTTCCAATCAAGAACTTACAAACACAGTAAAAAATATCGGTAAATTTGTCAGCCCACATAATATACAGAATTTATATCCCGCATTTTGTCACAGGTACACTTAAGTTCTAACCGACTGTAAGTTTATAGCTTGGTTACTTGTTAAATTAATCTCTTAGGATAAGTTTGATGCTTTGTGTAGCTTGATAATACATTTAATAAAAATATCTCCTTAAATTACAGGGTGAAATCATATATTAAGTTATATTATTTACAACAGCTGAATATCGTAAATCCCTACAAAGCTTTTCATTTACTTTATTAGTATTCCTAAAATAAAAATAATGTAAATGAATTATCTAAATAATTAGAAATAAATAAAAATAATAATAATAAATTTGTCTGTTTTGACTCTTCACACTTGAATTTTTAGAGATTTAAAAACACACAAACTTCTAAACAATTACAAATTTAATTCCCTTTTTGTGTACATTTCCTTACCCTTTTATCAACTAAATGGTGAGATTATTATTGTTTGCGAATCATGCATTACAAATAAAATCAAACTGCTCAGCATATTCATAACTATCACACAAAACTAGAATTTTTAACTACACTCCCAAAACTATTTCTCATAAACACATCTAGACAAATTTCATTAGGAGTCCCGCGTCACATAGTATATCCCAACAGAAGACACAGCTTTCAAATAAAGTTGCTGTCCAAGCTATTGTGTTTCCCAACCGAAGCCATGATAATTTTATCTCCCTTTATTTCTGTTGGCGGCGTATTACTTCTCAAGTCGGCGAATGATAATCGATGTATAGATAACGTGACCTAACTTCTGAGTACCAGGCTCCGTGTTTCTTTGAGTTAATCAACTAAGCGTAATTTAATTTCTTTCATTTGTTGTAGGTGGTGATTGTTCCCTTTAGTATTTTCGTAATGGAAAGTTCTAATTGGGAATGCTAAGCCGATTCACTTACAGTATTACTGAGATTACCACGAGCGTGACTTTCATTTCAAGTGGCTCTGAAACCTGATTTGTTTGGGGCAAACATAACTGTGGATTATGGTTAGGGAATTAGCGAATGCCCCCCAGGCCCACTTACAGGATTACATCAAGCATTCCCTTTGATGGTTCTTTAATGACAGTCGAATTTTATTCAAATTCCATGGTAAACCCCTTAAAATCAATCTCTTGGAAATGTATACAGTATCGAGTGTGATGCAATAGTGACGAAAATTTTTTTGTTTAATGAGAAATAATGAATAGTATCAAAAATATTGGCATAGAAGTTTATAGACTTGTATTTTAAAGTCTAGAATAAATTTCTGTAAATTTAATTCATAATTGTTTCGAGTTTTAAGCTATTATTTCATACTTTCATTAAAATGATTAATACATATAATAAAAAAGTTAATTCTTTTCTACACACAGTGTTAAATACCGAAATACTTGTCCATTAGTTTCAAAACCTAAAAAAATGGGCTAATTTTTACACATGAAATGTGAGTAAAGTTGGGATTTTTTCCGAAGTGGCAACTTTTTAAACTTTCCTTTCTCAAGAAATATCGTAAAAAATCCTTTCTTAAAATATTTTACTTTTGGTTAAAAATTTATCCACTTTCTTACAATAATTTTTTGTGTTGAACTGAAACTACCCAGAAAAAATATGCTATAGTTTAAAGTAATTAATTTATCTGAGGCTAAAGTGAAAAAATATTATAAAAATGTAGCTCCATATTTAGACACTATTCATCCTTTTACATTTAGTTTTTTCATGATACTGCACACATGGATTGTATTTTGTAAGGTTATTAGTGTTTACATAGTATTTTGTTATTCAAAAATAGGTAAAAAATTAAACATGAAATTGAGTAAATTGTCTAAAATAAGAAGTTTGACTCATATTTCAAGGAATAAATATTACACGTGTATGGATTAAAGTCTGGTGTCTCAAAATTGAAAGTATTGGGTCGTCATATTTGAACCAAAAAGTTTCATACCAAAATGAGAACTTCTACTCAAATTTGAAACTGTCATTTCTCTTAGTGTGAATAGTTTAAAAATCCATTTATTTATAAAATCCTCTTTAAAAAAACTCAAGTGCATAGCTTCAAAAAAAGTACAACCTTTAAAATAAGAGGAAAGACCTAAAAATGTGATAACTCACTATCTAGACGACCCCCTCCTTATCTACATAGAATGAGAGAAGTCGCTGTTTGCTCTTTTGCCTAGAACGTGTGAATCCATCACGTGCACCCTGTAGAAAAATTTATTATAGTCCATCGTGAATGAGCAATATACGTACTTGATGTGAAGTCCCGTCATTTTCTTAAGCCGATGGAAAAATTCATTAATTTCCAGGCTTGATTCACGGAAACCACTGGCCTCTTTAACAGGGAGAATTGATTTTTTTAGCCTAAGAAAGTACTCTATTGCCCCGGTTCGGGCCACAGTGGGCTTTTCGGGAACTGTATCCTTTTCACTTTAAAGCTCTCCCTAAATGGCGGAGACTTATTAAAATAGTTTTGGTATTGATTTTGAACGAGTTGGAATGGTTCGCTCGGTTTTATTTTCACTGAAAGAAATTTGCTGCGCTGGAGAAAAATGTCTTACTTGCACTTAACATGAGTAGTGTAATTGTGGCGGAGTCAATATTTTAGGATGACTTATTGCTGGTAAATGTAGCTTGGGGTATTTGCATTGAATTGATCCCTTGTGCCAGTTGAGTCAAAATCCATTTGATGTGTCAAAACGAGCGATTTAATGTTTACTAGAATCTTTATTTCGCTATGGATTTTATGTTTTGTGACTTGACGTAAACTACTAAAACCAACATCCAGGTTTCTTGAATGGGAGTTGTTATAATATTGCAGTAAAGCAATAACTGTGCGCTGAGGTATGTTTTTATTAGGAATGTGAGGAGGACATATTGTGAAATTTGATACGATCAAAAATGCTTTTGTATTTTACTTGTTTTCTTGGCTGAAATTAAAATTTTTAAACTCAAACGTTGAAAAAAGTTATTTATATGTTTGAATGAGCTGTGTTAAAATCCGCCTGTTTGAGAGTTTAAATGGGAAAACTGAAAGCGTGCTTATTAGTTCTTGTTTTAATTGTTTTGTTTATTATTAATTATATCTTTGATTTTGATTATCTAGTCGTTTAAATAGGTCATTTAAATGTTACTTTTTAAATAAAATTTTAAAAGCGTATAATATGAGGTTTTCTAAAACATATGTAGTTTTTAAGTTAGCAATTAAGTATACACTTTTATAAGTTTATTACCAAAAGGGATATAAGAGAAAATAGAAACACGTGTAACTTTAAAAAAAATGTCAGATTGTGTAAAATATTGTATTGTTTTTTAAACTTAAAAATTGTGTTCAAATGAAATAAAATTTATAAAATGCAGTTTTAATTCAATGATGTTATCGGTTAATAGTTATATTAAATATATTTTATGTCAAAGATCAAAGTAATTATATGTCCCGAATTTATAATAAACTAGTGAAGATAATGTGATTAGTTACATTTATTATCCTTCTCTCTTGAAAACAGTATTAAATTATGTTTTTGACAGAAATTACGCAACATGAAATGTTAGACAACCTAAAAGTTTTTAATTACTACACATATTTTCCTTAAGCCTTTCTCTAGATATTAATTAACTAGAATTTATGAGAGCTCCTTACACATAAACATATACAATCTGGTAATTATAGGTAGCTAGATTATGATTCAGTATCCGTTTATAGCTATGATGCAATTTTAGTGTGCAGACAGTGTTCAGTCTGAGTAAAAGTATGCGTCTGGTGTGGGTTGTTTGCACTTCACAACTGATTGAGTCCCTCCAAAACAACTCCTTTCCTATCTTCATTAATTGACAGGGAACAAGAAATCTATCTATAAAAGCATCGTCCAGGTAAAGGAAATAAACAGAGCGGGTCCACGAACACATTCTATTAAAGGCGAAAAAACTGGTTAAGGGAGTGAGTGAAGTTGCAGCTTGTCTCTGGGATTCATTGCTTCTGTAATAACATGCAAATTGCTTTTACGCTTCTGTGGTTGCAAAGGAGCAATTCCAGCACACTGAAAAAGACAGGGCAACTTCGGGGCAGGCGGATAAAAAATAAGGGAAAATTAAAATAAGAGAAAAATAAGACAGGGCAGCCAATTTCTGCGTTGGTATTCAATCGTCGTAAAAAAATCTTTCTAAATCAGTGTAATGGAGCTCATTAAGAATTTTCTTCCGCTGTAAAACAAGTCAATAAGATTAAGGGATGCGTCACTACAAAAGAATTTCGATTAAAAATAAATTGCTCAAGATGGAAACTTAATGACCTTGTGTTGTTTTTGCACCTTTCTCCTAATCTTTAAAAGTGATCTTAACAAAGTTCCAGAGAGAGAAACATTTGTTTGCGTTTGAATGGATGCCGCTGTTTCAATGCGGGGGCGCGGTGAGCCACAAAGGGGAGGGGGCCCCCTGCAGGGGCGATACTTCCGGGGTGGCCCTTTGTTCTAAGGCGCACTCAAGTGACAGGTTATAAATGTCATCGTTAATCAAAGGAAAAAAGGAACCCCGATTCTTAATAACAGGCAGATATCTTGCTAATTTTCTCAAAGCGAATGTTTCTCGCTAAGGGTAGAGTTGTTTTTTAATTTTATAAACCGATGGGGTTATTTTAAAAATGATATTTCCCATATTTAATCGTGCAGTTTGAAATGGATGATACTTAACTAACCATTAACGGTTATTTACTTTTACCGGACTAATTTGTTATTGTGCATATGAAAGTGGATTGAAAGGTTTAACTGTTGTAAAACATGTAGATAATATAACATTGTGAAGTAAATTTCTATATTAAAATTGCTGTTATGTGTTAATGTTCATAAATTGTCTCTTTTAGCTCTTGAATACTAAAATAAAATGAAAATATGAATATTTTTATTGATTAAAAGTTTGTTCCATATATATGGATAGTTCCTGTTTGAATATATTTCAATTCAACTTACATACGTTTATTTATCTATCAGCACATTTATTGTTAGAAATTTATGAGTTAAATTGTTTGAATATTGTAACAACTCAACCCTACTCTGACACTGAGGCAAGTGCCCCCTTACGGCGGTTATGTTAGATAAACAGAAGAGAGAGTTGACTCCTATCCGTTGGGGAGGAAGGACGTGCCTTCCGATCCGAGCCAAAACAATGAGCCGATCCGAGCCAAACAAATTTTTCTTACCAAAACAATGTATATCCTTTTTATATGTTTATATTAGTCTTTGTGTGCTGTTTGTCTTGTATTTGATGTCATTTAAATGTTCTTTGAAGTATATTATCAAATTTACTGTTAGTTTCTTCCTTGATTCCTTTGTTAGCTTTGTTTGCACTAAAAAGCTACAATATCTTGTTCATGCAAATGCGCCAGTTCCTCTTATAGTGTTCTTTCAATCTCAAATAAATAATCTTTCATCTTTAATCTTAGAAATAAAAATGCAAATAAACAATTAAATACTATGCACAATACAAACAGCAATGGAACAAATTTATCTCATACGATCGTCAGAAGTTACCCATGTAACTATAATGGGCTGCATGGGAGTCGGCCAGAACTAACCTCTTAAGATATGCATTAACCACAACTAACGAGATACGGTATGTTGATATGAGGGTCCCCACTCGCAACGTTAAGTGAACTCAAGATTACTCCAATATCATTTAACATGCATGGATTCAGTTACCATTTAGAGCCATGCAAGATAACTTTTCATACTTTTCAACCTTTTAAAGAAAATTATGTTCGTTGAGTTGATTTGGATCGTTGGAACTTTCTGTATTCTTTCACTCAATTAAATTCAATCTCGATGTTAATATTAAGGTTCCTAACTTTCAATTTAGAGCTTGTGAACTTGAATGTGTTTAGGTGTCAAAACGTTATTGATTTTAAATGGAATTTAAGAAAGTATATGTTTCATGAACATCCGATGTATGCTTAATTTTAAGGCGCCTTTAAGAAAAGATACAACCTTTTGGTTTGAAAACAGTAGATGAAATAGATTAGAAATGAAAATGTTTTGATTTAAACAATTAAAAGTAGTTTAGTCTTAGTTTTAATTAGAACAAACAATGTCGGATGTAAAAATCTTGTCCAATTTTGTTGTTTAAAAAAGTCTGAATTGTTAAACACATGATCTTTAAATAGTATTTACCACTCATGTGATTTAAACTTTAGGTTGAACTATTAATTTCTTTGTCTTATTATGCGTATTACATGCCCTATAAAATTGTCTTACTTGTAATTTGATCGTTTTAAGTACAAATAAAGAGTGTATTATTGAAAAAAATAATACTCTTATAAAGAAAGAGTGTATAATTGGAGTGTATGATTCTTGTATTTGATGCATCATCAAGTAAATAATTTTAACTTGTGTTTAATTTAATTAATCATCAATGTGAAACTAATCGAAATTCGAGCATTTAAAGAACGCATCAAAGTATTTAATCCCCAGAATGAAATTGACTCCCTTTGTCGCCATTTTGCTGAAATATCCTTATATTTACTCTACCACGTTTCAAGTTTTGTAAAATAAAGTACAACCGAACTTTTCTTGTTGAACAATCAACACCAAACAAAAGTACCTCAAACCATACTGAACCATAGGACTTTAAATTCCAGTTCAATTATTTCACAGCGTAGATGAGACAGGCCGATTCAAAAATTAGACCCCGCTTGACGAAGCTGCTCTTTCGAAGCATAAATCAGACCCGGGAGAAGAATGGCGCCAACGGTTTGTTTGAATGATTTCGCAACAGCCTCGTGAACTCTCACGCTTAATTCGCTTATTATCACGCTTAATTCGGGTGCTTTTTCCCGCACCGTGTCAGTTAATCTGGAGGCAGCTTAAGAAGCAATTACCGGGGAATTTTTCTTTCCCCCGCGCGTGTTATCATTCAGCGGCATCGGAAGCCAATGATCCACAGAGTGGCTCTTGAGGGAAATCGGGAAAGATCGACTGACACAGTTCATTTATTTCCCCCGAATTCAGTTCATTTATCTGTTCATTATCCGGGCACCGTTTGCTGCGAACTAATTGGCGAACCTCTCGACTTCTGAGCCTTTTTTCGCCGCTAATTACGAACTGACAGTGGGAAGAATGACGCTTTCCGTTTTCTTATTGATTCCTCGAAAATATTATTCTCATACATGGTCCCATTAAAGGCTAGTTTCGACGACACGGGGGGAAGGAATTCTTCGAATTTGCGAATTCGTTCTTAAACACTTCTTCGTTTAGAGGATGATTGGTTAATTATCTTGGAATGGTGCGAAGGTTCGCGGATTCAAGAGTCTTTCTGCGAGACAGGCCTGGAGGCATCTCAGGTATTTTTAATCTTTAAGGTTACCTGAGATAGTGTAATTTCATTCTTTTAATACTTCCATTGTATTCATCATCATTGAGAGTTTCTATTCTTTATAAGTTTCAATTAAAATTTATTCCTGAGTAAAATTTTTATCCTACTATGATTACTAACTGCCACTCTAAACAGGATGAATCAAAATGGAATCAAATGAAAAGACGCCTTTAAAATAAAATTTACCTTGCCAATCATTTAATCTTTTCATAAAAATATTAAGAGGAACAATGCTGAAAATATGCTTTAAAAACCTTTAAAAATGTTAAATAAATAAATGGTTATATTTGTATTGAACATAAACATACCATATTTTACCTTTAACTATCAAATGACTGAAAAAAAGATTGTGACCGAAAAAAAATTGCATTCCTTAATCATTTTTTTTAAATTTTCACACCTTTATTTTTTATTTTAAAATAAAAAAATATTAATTCAAAAACCAATCACAAATAATGCTGTTTTTATTTCAAAATGAAACTTAGGTTTTAATTTCAGTTAATTATAGTTTTGAACGACTTTCAAACTTCAAATTTAAAAAAAGTTTGAAACATTTCCAAATGGTTAGGTTAACCTTTTACAGGCCAATGTTCCCAAATGAGAACATAATGTTTGAAAAATCATAAAAAATTAACTACTATCATTATACTGTTGAAAAATTATTTATGTCAAGTTGAAAAATAACTTAATTTTTTTAAATGTAAACGAAGTTGATATCTCAATAGGAAAAAAGTACAAAAAATCTTAAAATCGGCCATTTTTACGCTTTTTGACAGAGGCACACAACAATTCGTGAAAAATCGAAATATTTTCTTAAGTTTCCAAAATGTGGTGAGGATATTGAAAAAGACTTACCTTAAATAGATACCCTCAGTATTAATGATAAATATTAAAAACACGCTTGTATTACCCTGTTAAACAGGCATGTTCCCAATTGGGAACATTGGCCTGTCGCCGCTATACAAAGGAATCCGAGTTTCTTGTACGGCGTTATATCATTGAAGCGATAGACCTATGGATAATACTGGTGTATTTCGGCAATTTCTTTTTAGAAAAGAATAACAAGATTATATAATTGCTAAAGGGGAATCCCCGTTTAAAGAGGAAGTAGCTGGTTTGAATGTTTTTATTGAGTAATTGTTTTTTATTTGAATCTAAGCTTTGAGAAATGATGGATGTGAAAAAACACGTTCAAAAGTTCCCAGTGATTTATTCTTGTACAAATAAAAAAAGTTTATAGTAGATTAAGGCATCTCACAACCTCAGTATTATTTATTATACACAAGAAATAAATTTAGAAAATATTTATTCAAAAAATTATTTCTATCTGGGGAATAAACGTATAAAAGGTTTTAGATCTTTTAAAGTAATGTGAGTGAAATTTTCATTTAAATACATAAATGTTACATTTAAAAAACAATTATTTCTTCCGTTACTCAAACTTTTAATCATTATTTTAGTACTAATTATTATAATCTATTCAAAATCCTATTCATAAATGCATGATATCTTCAATATTTTTCCCGTGTATAATAAAAGAAATTTTAATTATAAAAAATTAAAAATAATAGTTATCAGTCATATTTTAGATGTTTTTTGATATCCTCATTCTTCAACTGTATTTTTCAACTGTATAAAATTTATAAGCATAATGATAAAAAATTTGGCTATTTCTCTGACGTGTAAAGTGAAAATGTTATTAAAATTTTAAAAAATTATGAAATTTATACAAAATTACTGCTTTAACCACAACATAAATTACATTTAAGGTTAGATTTGTAAGTTATTCCATAATTTGGGTTATTATTCGATAGATTTATCACTATAGTCTATTCGCTCTTTCCCGGGAGAAGTATAGTCGAAAGTGGCCAATGTTCCCAATTGGGAACATCGTGAAAATTGCATATAAAATTTTTTTATCACTTTGATATTAATAAAATCTCTTAATTGAAGCATTAGAAGGTAAATTGTGCAAAAAAATTAATTAAAATATACCTGGATCTGAATTCGGCTTGTAAAAGGTTAATAATAAATTTTTACTCGTACATCCCCTAAAATCTTTTACTTACGCAGCAATAAATTTATAATATCTCGTTAAAGTTACTAAAACCAACCAAAGGTTTTGTGCTGAAAAACCAAAAAAACCAACAAACCAACCTAAAACCAAATAAATATAGGAATATGGACAAATTCTACATCATAAGTTGGATTTAACCTGTGAAATATATTAAATTTTGAAGCAAATATAAAAAACTCTTATGTAATGGAAATATTACCCTCTTTTACACAGTGAAAAAATAGCTCTCGGAAAGAAAAATAAATTTAATTTTCACCCATTCATAAAAACGCAGTTACAATGATTATCCCTGAAATTATTTTCAGACAAAACCAACAGTACTAAAAGCAAATAATTATCCCGGAAGTATTCAAATGCTTGAATCAATATCAAGCAATCTGGCCTTATAAAGTAGATAGCCATTAAATAACGTAGGGACTAATTATGGAAAGTATTTACTAAAGATCACTTTGATGCAAGGACTGATGGAGCCGAACCATAATTACGGTTCGAGTAATAGATCTGTAAATGTATCTGTCTCTGCAAGCTCATATACGAACTGGTGCATAAGTAAATACGGTCGCAAATATGATTCGGCAGACAAGTAATTAAGGAAATACAGCAGGAGAAAGTATTTAGAGCATGTTCCTAGAGCAATATGGGGATCCCTCTACAATTTGCTTCTGAGGATAATGTTCAAGATTAATGATTCAGCTTATTCGCAGATGAGCAATATGAGAGTATTAAGATACAATTTAATTCCAACGCGATATACACGGACACAAAGAAAATCGAGCTTTATTCTCTGATTTTCAATTAGATTATGTTTGTGCATTGTAAATATTGGAATATTAGTTTCGGGCCCTTATTAGATAAGCTAATAAGTTTTGGTGGTCAGTTTGAGTATTGTAATATATAGTAAAGTTGACTGTGTATACTCGGCAGTAACCATGTTGTCCACTTTTATAATTAGAGGAGAGGAGGGTATTACGGAATGGTCGGGTAATATTTAACACCTAAGTTTCTGCTCCCCCTCGTGCTTCTATCACGTGGCAATGCCACGAAAGTCTTAAGAAATCCCCCTTAGCAACGAGTTTAGCTTCTTGTTGTTGTCTGATCAGTCGCAGAAAAGCAAAGGGTGTTTTAGGATTTTCGAAAGTTTTTGACGGTAAATGTTCAAACCTTTTAACCTACCAGGTAACTATGATACTTTGATTTTGTTGTTAAGCATAATGTACACTAAATGTCAGTAGTGTTGTTGTTGTTGTTTCTTATGCCACTTGGAATATCCAAGCTCCACCGCGAAGCGTACAGGATTTAAGACAAAGGGGGTGTGGCTCCTGAGAAAGTGAGGCCCATTAAAAGCAGGCGTCCGACTTAAGCCTCGGATGATAGATGCCGCCACCATCTATCGCCACCTCCACAATTTTGACATGCATCTGAAGGAGAGGGAAATAGTATCCAGACACCTGGACTCAAGGTAAACTGCGCCATGACCGACCTCAGGACTTTTGGACCCACAGATTTAACGAGCACGTACTCCGCATATACTCGATGAGTCTTCAGCGGTGTCGGGAATCGAACCCGGGACCATCCGATCCCCAAGCCGATGCCTTAACCACTAGGCTCCCCATGGCCTATGTCAGTAGTTTCTTATACTGCAGTCATTTTTTAGCTATCCATGTTTTATCGGTCAGAAAAAGGGTTCGTAGTACAAGCTGGTGTGTCGTATATTATGGAACACTAGGTCCATTCTGATGTCACATATGAAATTTACTTCCTGCCATCAACTAAAGGACAGGAAAACAAAGATGCTGAAGCATCTTAAACTAAGCGCTCTTGTAATGAAAAAATTTCCGAAGATCAACGAGAAATTTGGATCCAATGTATTAGCTGTTTTCTATGGGCTCATCTTGACTGTACTGGAACAGAAAAAGACGATTATGTTTGTGGCTATTGCAAATAGACTCATGAACAAAACTATTTGAACGTAAATTGTTAAATGTATTTTTATAGTTAGGATTAACTATGTTCTCTAAGGTTTAATTAGTTTTCAATAGCTGTAAATCCAACTGTTCCATATTACCCGACTGTTCCATATTACCCTCCATTTGTAAATTTTTCTTTAAGTACATTTTTTGATTAAAAAAATAAATGCTTATTTATTAGACCATTGGCCCTTCATTGTCATTAGTTATAGTATGAACTTAAAATGATTCGGCGGATTTTTATTAAAAACCAATAGAGTTATTTAAATATATAAAGGGTGTTCCATAATACCCTCCTCTCCTCTACTATTAATATGTTTTTCATTTCATAATATTGTTATTTAACATTGTTTTGTTTCCTTGTTAAAATATGTTCCACTGACAAATAGGGTTTTCATAAGGCTTTTAATATGTTATTACATCATATGCATATTTATCATGCGATAACAACTAACAATAATCATTCGATTTTCATTCCCATTTTGCGTTTAAGTACAGATAAATACTTCTTTTTCTCACAATTAAAATATTTTCCTACAAATGGACAAATGGTTTTTACTAATACATAATCTGTGGTTTTTACAAAAGAGTTTTTTTGTCTCTAAATAGTCTTTGATGTTTTTAAAAGTGTATGTACAGGTTTACACCCAGTGCTAAAACAGCATGATTTTTTAATCTAAAAATAGTTTAAACATAAAAAAATCGTTGGATTTTTTATACTTTAATGTAAAAAATATTCACCCAGAGGTTGGGACAGCAACTAAAGAATGCTGACAGAGGTTTTAAAAAAGGTTTTGAACCATTAAAAAATTGTAAATAAGCGATGATTTAACAGAATTCTTAACATCAAAGGTAGAAGCGCTTAAAGTGGAGTTTATTTTTTTTATAAATTATTTACAAATCGCTAGTTCAAATATAAAACTTTTAGTTTTTTAGTATTAATCAAGCATTTTTCACTCGTATCCAGTTTATGACACGAAAAATAAAGGAAATAAAACACAATAAAATTGCTTAAGAATAAATCATTAATGGTTACCAATTTAAAAGTTTGGAAAGTTTAACAAATGGAGAATGAACCGAGAAACATCCGAATAAAGGGAAAGGATTCGGTTTAAAAAATATATAATTTACTAAAATGTGAGAAAAATACAAGAAAAGTACGAATAATGCAACAAATATGCAAAATAAGAGACGGTGAGACTGAGAATACAATATTAAAATAAATAACAAGCAATGGTAAGAGTAGAAATGCAGAAATATTGGTTTGTCAAAATGTCTGAAATTATAAATTGATAGTTATTTCGACACAATTTAATTGAATTATATAAGTAAGCATAATTATATAAGTAACAGTAGTCTCTATTTCTCTCTCTCCTCAGTAGTAATGGAAACCTTATTAATGTCTATAGGTGTTATTTATTAAAAAGCAATGAATTACCTATATTAGCTAAATAAGTGCATGATTCAATTTATTTTAGGTCTTAAAATTTTTTTGTAACTTTTGGTCTAATTGCATGGTTTATCAATATTTTTATAGTTTAGGACACCAACCAGTGTATTAAATGTTTGAAAAATGTGCCTTTAAAAAAATTTAAGTAATGATTTTGTTATTTAATTTACTGTTCGTGTGTCAAAAATATGAGTTAAAGAATAGTGATAACTGAAAAATAAAACACTTAAGTTTGCACAAAAATTGGTAAAAAATATATAATTTAGGAGTTTAGTGATTTAAAATAAAATTAAACAAAGCTCTAATGCCAAATACTTTAGATTAAACCTTAAAAAAGATATCATAAAAATTAAGAATATGCAGAATAGGGTGGGCCGAAAAAACACTTTTTTTATTTCGAAGTTGTAATAGCGCGGAAAAGTTGCGAATTATATAGACAAAGAGAAAGAAAAAAATTTTCAAAATCGGTTAATATCTTCCGATCGCGCATAGGCCCCAAAGTTTGACAAAATATGAAAAAACTTCATTTTTGCGATTATTTTTTTTAACCAAATCAAAGATTAAACTATCAAATTCTGTTCATGATTTTTTCATATGGAACTAATATAGTTATAGGCATAATCTTTCAGGTTCCATTCTTCTATCACTCTTGTTTCGTTAGATATAATTTTTTTAACCCGGGAGGACGCGCTTTACTTTCTGTTACACGGGAACGCGCGCGGGGTCTCTCAGACCCCACAAACCGTTTTCCGTTCTAAACGTTCAGTGCATGCAAAATTTTTATCACGGATAGTTTAAATATATAATTTAATTGTTTAATGTGCATTATTAGTTGACTGCTTCTTATTAATATATAATATAAGACTAGGAAAACAGGAAATGCAATGGAATGTGAGCGGAGCTAACGAATTTCTTTGGCTAAACTGAACCGATGTTTATTTTCTAAAATCCTTTATTTTCTAATTTCTTTTTTTGCAAGAAAAATTATGGATTATAGTTACCTCTTTCTTACTTTTGAAAACCTCTTTGGCTGTTTAACTCGCACCAATCCTCACAGTTTTGGAAGCATTTTCCTTAAAAACAACAACCTAACTCGGAAAATAACATGCCTACTTTATTTAAACTTCATGAGGTGATAGGTGGAAACCTTTTAGGCAGCTACACGGAGTTTCATATATTTTCATTAAAAATTAGAGTTTTTATGAAGGTTTATTTAAGCGTTGGGGTCTCGCAGACCCCGCGCGCGTCCTCGTGGGTTAATGTTCATACAAATTTTGTAAAGTTGTTTTCCCTGCATTTTTAAACAGCTAATAACTCTAGAACCTATACATTTTAAAAACCTGAAATCAGTTCCATTTTGTTCGTAAATTTTTTGTCGTTGATTTGGTGTGCATCATGATCCCCATTTTCAAAAAGTTTTTTTAAAAATTTGAAAAAAGTGAAAAATAATTTAATAAAAAAAATTTAAAAATTTTCTTTTGAAAAAATATTAATAGCCTTTTAACTCTTAAAATGAACATAATTACCCAATTTCAAGTTGAAAATAAAATTTAATCATGTATAAAAAAATAAAAATAACCGTAAAATTTAGTCAATTCCCTAAACATTCCCTAAAATTATACACCAAGAGCGATTCACCCATGGAAAATTTATCAAATCACTTGAGGGTGTTCATATGACTTAAAACATGTAAAAATGTCACATAAATTTCAGAAAATAAGACAATTAACTGATTCGATTCAAAATCTTACAGTGCTAGTTCCCAACTCTAAGTTAATTCAATTTGCATGAATTTTGCCTGAATATTCCTTAGAAATGTGTTTATATCCAATTTTTTATGTTCTAAATGTTTTAATTTACTTTGATTTGACAAGATAAAAGTAAAAACAATTAGATATAAACATAATTCTTAGAAATTTTCAGCAGAAATGCATGCAAATTGAATTAACTTAACTAGCACTGTAAGATTTTGTACCGAATCTATTAATTGTCGCATTTTCTGAAATTAATATATTTTTTACATGTTAAGTCATATTAACACCCTCAAGCGAGTTTATGAGTTTTCTGTGAGTGAATCGCTCTTGCTGTAAAATTATAGGGATAGTTTAGGGACTTGCCTAAATTTAGATTATTTTCATATTTTATACATGATTAAATTTTATTTTTAACTTGAAATTTGGTAGTAATGTTAATTTTAAGAGTTAAAAGGCTATTATTATTTTTTCAAAAGAAAATTTTTTAATTTTTTTTATTAATTTTTTTTTTCATTTTTTTTCAAATTTTAAAAAAACTTTTTGAAAATAATGATCATGATGCACACCAAATCAACGACAAAAAATTTACGAACCAAATGGGACTGATTTCAGGTTTTTAAGTTGTATAGTTCTAGAGTTATTAGCTGTTTTAAAATGCAGGGAAAACAACTTTAGAAAATTTGTATGAACATTTTAAAAATTATATCTAAGGAAACAAGATTGATAGAAGAATGGAACCTGAAAAATTATGTCTATAACTATATTAGTTCTACATATAAAAATCATGAACAATATTTGATTGTTTAATCTTTGATTTGGTTAAAAAATAATCGCAAAAATGAAGTTTTTTCATATTTTGTCAAACTTTGGGGCCTTTGCGCGATCGGAAGATATTAACCGATATTGAAAATTTTTTTTCTTTCTCTTTGTCTATATAATTCGCAACTTTTCGCGCTATTACAACTTCGAAATAAAAAAAGTGTTTTTTCGGCCCACCCTAATGCAGAAATGCCTATTTTGTATAAATTCAATGGCCATTTACACTTATTGTGACAGTATGATATCTTGAAAAAGGAAATCAAAACTGGTTGCTTTGGAATAAAAAGTTAAATAAGAAATGACCTGACTTTTACCTGATAAAGAAGTAATGTTATAGTTAATTTTTTTTAATTTTTATAATCCTAAAAATTAGAATGCATTCTTCTAACAGGGATTTATTTTTATTTAAAGGATTCAGAATTTTTAAGTCTACCTGGACAGTCTCTAGACTTCAGGAACAGTATTTAAGGACTTATAAAATTTAAAATTCTACCATTTGTGATTTTTGAACCTCATGATCTTTCTGTCCATTCTTCAAACCGTGGAAATCGCTTCTTTGTGCGTATTCATAAAAACTCAACATCTCACAACATAGACATCTCAACTCGAAAAACATTCACGCAATTCTATTACTCGAGTTCATTTCTTAAATTCCGCGAGTTAAATCTAGGCGAGGGGTACAAGTGTGAGAATAACCCAACAATAACTCCTCGACCGCAAGTGCGTTTTCAGGAATGAGTAATACCCACAAGCCCAAATGATCGTTTAGGCTCGGCCTCTCCATTTAAAAGTGCATGTCCATTCACAGAGAAGTGGGCACGTCCTTCCACGCCGCAGTCGGAATGGGAATACTAAAACAACGTTTTCAAAGCAAAGTGTTAAGTCTGCATTTCTGCAAAAACTTCCATTATACACGCGGGAAGGTGGACACACAATAGTGGTAAGACACAGAGAGGGACTTTTATTCGGGAAGGGGTCGGGCTTTTCCCCTGGAATTTCAGCTTCCTGCACTTACGCATGCCACGCCACAATGCTAAGCTATAATATTTCGCGTCTTGAAGACTGGGGCCCGGCATTAGCATGCAAAGCTTGCGCCGCTCTTCTTTATTCGGCCGCGTACTGTTATTCATAGGCACCGCGGCTTAAAGCATGGGGAAGGGAAAAAACTCGAGATAAATGGATAAATAAAACAAAAAACCGGGGGCTGGAATGCCGCTGGAGTAGGACTGGATGCGTGGGCTGGTTTCTTAACTAGTAAAATATTTTCTTTTGAGAGTCAGTTAAATTGCGCATTGTTTTTGTGACACTCGGCAAGCCCGGCACGCAGGCAGCGCGTCCGCATAATGCTCCATTTTAATCATTCGTACACAGGAATGCCATCGTTAATGCACATACCTACCCCTTTATTTGGAGCGGTTCGGATGAATGCGCATTGCTGCTGCCTATGGAATTATTCCCTGGCTGGAAACATTGCTGGACTTGTCAAGGGCGATTCCAGATTCAGATTTCTGGATTGCGCTCCGCTATCTCAAAACTCGATTTCAATGGTTCTGACAATGGCATGTATCATGCGGTTAATTGAAATAAAGTACTACTATTCCTATCTGTGATTTGCACTTAAAATTTTTTTAAGGAATTTGATACATAATGCGCATTGCATATTGAAGATTGGTCAGGTGTTAAAATAAAATTTGGCTTGCATAAAGTATACTTCAAGATATATTAGTCTGTTTATATAGTCTGATCTGCATAGCCCATTTCTGGCTTTCATATTTGAAACAACGTCTTATATAGCCAAATATGTTTTAATATAATAAACCATAAAAGTTACACTTTATTCATTTATCCCTTAACAGCATTTCTAGCGGGTAAATAGTTTGTTTAATAGTAAAGAGATAAAACATAAGGATGAATTAAAAAAATGTTTGAAATATTTTAAAAGCAATCGAGACGAAATTTATCTGCGAAACTAGCTAAAATTAATATATTCTGCTTACTCACTTTACTAAAAATAAACATTAATTTCTTGATTATACGAATGTTTGTTTTATATTTAACTGGCTGGAAAAGTTTTTGGTTCATCTTGAATCTTACAATTTCTGGTACATATAGATTCTACAGGGTGATTCAGAAATAATCATCAATAATTTGGGGGGAGGTAGAGGGGCCCTAGACAAGCATATTTCGAATAGGGATGTTGGGGCGCAGCCTTACAGTTAAAGAGCTAGGACCTAATGTAGTGCGAGCGCTTTTCAAAAGGCCGTTTTTAGAAGGCCCGTGTGACGAAACAAAATATAATAAAATGAAAAACATTATTGCATGAGGTACAAGAGTATCCGTACTACTTAAATCCTCAATGTGATAGAAATTAGACCACTTGCTGAACCGTAGGGTGAGTTTTAAAACGTGCAATATTAATCTCTTAGTCAAACAATGGAGTTCCCTTAATGGTATTTAGAAAAATGATGTTATGGGAAGGAATTTTTAATGATCAGACAGTTTCAATGATCAATGTTACGATTATTGAAAATTCTTTCCCCGATCATCATTTTTCTAAATACCATTAAGGGAACTCCATTTTTTGACAAAAAGATTAATATTGCACTTTTAAAACTCACTCCACGGTTTAGAAAGTGGTTCAAATTCTATCGAATTCATGATGTAAGTAGTAGGGATACTTCCTTACCTAATGCAATAGATTTTTTCATTTTATTATGTTTTGTTTCGTCACACGGGCCTTCTAAAAACGACCTTTTGAAACGCGCTCGCACTACATTAGGTCCTAGCTCTTAAACTGTAAGGTTGCGCCCCACCATCCCTATTCGAAATATGCTTGTCTAGGGACCCTCTACCTCCCCCCCAACTATTGATGATTATTTCTGAATCACCCTGTATAGTTAGTAAATTTGTTTCAACCCCTCTTGAAAAACGACTTAATAACTTCTTTAAAGCAGAAAATCTCTATTTCAGAGGTGAATTATCGCATATCATTCATTCATCTGACATCTGATAAAAGTCAGTAATTTGGGTCAAGCGCTAAGTGAAGAGTTCGTTTCCCTACTCTAGTAGCTAAAGTTAGAGAATACATGTATTCTCTATGGTATTCCCTTAAAAAGGGTTGGAACTTAGTTCTTGTCCACAAACTGTCTTTGTCACCAAAAAATCTGGAATTTGACATATTTTAAAGTTACTCTCACATGATACATAGCTATACCTATGTAGCTACCCCATACCTATGTGAACGAACATTAGAATTAAACTTTTATTTACTAAACACGTATTTTAGGATCCTGTTGTTTTATGAAAGAATTTAACATTTTCAACGTAATGAATATGTTTTCAACATATTGGATTATAGAAAGAATTAGTTAAAACAGCTTAAGTTAACCTAAAACAAAAACTTTGGTAAGAACCTAGCTGCAAAAAAACTTAAACTAAATATATACTCCTTATTTAACGTAACTGGCATTTCCCTACTCAGCATTTTCATACTCATATTAACCGTGACCCGAAATATTCATGCTGCCACCCTCCATATAAAAAACACCGCATAATTCCGCCGAGAAGCGCAAGTGAAAAAACCCCCTCCGCCTTATTAAGGTAAATGTATTGTCACAAGGGGGAGGCAAAAAAGCAACGCTTTGTGCGGCGATGAATATGAAGCAAGAAAAAGGTGATGTAAATCCCGGCAACGATTTCCATCCAATTACTAAGATCTTTGAAAGTCTGTCTTCGTCTTTTGAGGGGATTTGAGAGCCGCTCTAGTAATCTCCTACTGATTGAATGCTCGACTCTCTAAAAGTCTCGCCGTCTTAATAGAAACTGTGTCTCTTTCTTCAGCACTTAAACCGCTGGACCGTTGCACGAAGCACTCCGATGGATTCACACTCCCAGACACTTTCGAGGTTAACTGGAAACACCAGCGTAAGCCTCGGAGAGCGGCCTCCTTTTCAGCGGGACAACACAAAATAATAATAATAATAATAAAGAAAAGAGGTCTCTTCAAAGGTGAGATTGAATTGCAGAAAGACCATGCTGAAAGAAGTCCAGTTTTAGAGTTTAAGAAAAATAAATTACGGGATACAGTGGGAAACCTCACTTGAATTTCCTCTTCCAAACTCGTTTCCTGTGGCTTTCAGCTTCCCGGATAAAGGGAGGCTTTGGGAAGCTAACTCGTTACATGTGCCCCTCACGAACACTTATCAATGGTATTACTTATCCATGAATATTGTTTTTTTTTCGGCGTTGCTTTTTGGGAAGTTTAAGAAGGAATTATACACTTTTTTTGAAGTGTGCTCTGTGCTACTTAGTTGCTAGATGGTAAAAAAGTTTTTGGGAAGGTGAGAGATGGGATTTTTGATTACACTCAAAAACTTAAACTGGTAATGTGCATTATTTTATTTGACAAAATTTCTTTCTTTGCTAAATTAAAACAACGTTCACATATAATTTTTTGGATGTTTTCAAAATATAAGTACGAAGTTCATATAGTGTATTTTATTTAAATTGCCATAGTAATTAATTAATAGTTAGTTCCATCTATGCGAAATAAGGATTCATTTTATCATTCGAACAAATGTACTATTCTTCTGAATAGGTTTAATTGTAAACTGTGAGTGATTCCAGTATTCTGTTTTTCGCTTTTATCTTTGTCTTTCCAGGAGATTGCTTTGAGGATGAAAATAATTATGCCACATTATTTTGACAAAATCATTTAAAAAATGTATCGGTACCAACTCTTGACATATATCATAAACTTGGCTGACTCGGCTTATATCATAAACAGGTAAAACGTACGACAAATGTTTCTATTCCTTATTGGTCGGCATTTCTAAATGGATAAAAGTTCAGTATCAAAAATATCTCCACTAATACTTGAGATAATTTTGAAAAATATTTATATTAATTACGATTTTGCACAAAATTTTGATATTGTTTATAGTTTCATGCCATTTCGTTATTTTTTCGCTATGAGTGTTCTGAGTGTTTTCTATTACTTCAAAATGGTTAATTACTAGATACACATGACTTCCATGACCTTTTCCTAATCTAGAAGTTTAAAAGTTCTCTTCTGATCCTTATATTTTTACGGTATGATTCAAAATTCCGAATTTCATCCAATTTAACAATTTTAAATGCGCTTTAAATTTTACTTCAGATTTTATTTTAATTATAAGAATAGAATATTAAAACAGTAAAACTTTAATGAAAGATAATGTTATTCTTATCAATTTAAAAGCAACCTCAACAAACTTAACTCCTCAACCTACTTATTGAATGTTTTTCCAAAGCACAGTGCCTTATCGTATCATCTAAGGTTGTCAGAAAAATCTCAGCCAGTAGCGCATGTTTTAAATTTGCATAGCCGCAATCATTCAGAGGGGGCATTAATTATAAAATCAATTCACTCAAGGTCATTTGAATAGTAAATGGTTTCATGAAGACCGAGAATTCCGTTAGGCTCACATAATCTATTAGCCTTGTCAAATGTTAACAGGGCCTTGGTTTCGTGTTGTTTAGTCTGTAAGTGAAGGGTGTGGAATGCACCACTAAATAATTGTGGTCATCGGCCGAGAATGAATTAATTTTTGAGCAGGAGTCACCACCCGGATACGCTGTTTCTCCTTTGTAGAATTCAGAAACCGCAATCTACCGGAACTAGGTGCTAGATATTTGGGACAAGAAGGGATGCTTTAATTGTTTCATCTATTTACATACGCTGTTAAATTAGTAAATTGAAAGATATTTATGCATGTTTTCTTCCTTATAGTTTGTACCTTGTTTTAGCTATTTCAATTGCATTAGAATTTCTGATTTTGCATTTTTGGATTTTATAATTTAAACTCGTAAATCTTGTAAAAAACAAAATATATGCTAGTAAAGAGAAATTTTTTATAATTCTATATTATTTAATACCTACTGAATGAAACTTTATTAATTTTCTACATTTTTTCTACAATCGTTTTTTTATGAGATGTAAATTTAATGAAATCAATGAATCCCAACCAATATAGGTGCCATTTTGATAAAATATAAGGTTTTAATCTTCTTTTTAATAGCTAATATAAACCAATATGTTAAGCAATAATTTAAGGTATCCGTACACCTTTTTTTAGGTCAGTTTGCATGAAAACCTCGATTTTCTAATATTGCTTTATAATTGTATCCCTATTCATTAGCTTCAAAAAACACTTTACATTTTCTGTCTAGGACATTCAGAACCGAAGTTATGAAATTTTAAACATTACATTTATGTAGTAAGTTAGGTACAATTAAAAGTTTAATTTTGTGTTTTCTCAAAATGGTTTTTTTGTGTTTTTGCTTTATCGTATTTTTAAATATCTCCTTAAGTTATTGTTGGATTTGAATGAAATTTGGTATACATATTTTAGATATATAAGTGTTGGATCTAGACTAAAATCATAGTAATATGTTGAGCAGAAAAAATTAAAAGCTTATATAATAGCATTGTTTATATTGTTTTTATTATTTTTAAGGTATTTCAATTTCAAAAGCTTCTAAAAACTTTAAAACTGTATATTTTTTAAAAGTTTTAGTCTACATCCAAGAGTACATATCACTCTTTGAAATCCAATATACAGAAGTAAAAAATATTAATAACTTTTTGTGCAATTTCAAAATGCGTGATGGTTGTTTTTTGACCCTTTTGACCCTATTTTTTACCATTAATTGGAGGAAAAAAAAAATTTCTAAATTTTTTTTGGATTTATATCTAAGTTTTGGGGTAAATAATGATATTTTACAGAAAAAATTAGGTTATTATCAAAATGTTAAAAAAAAGTTGTCTAAGGTGTACGGATACCTTAAGTATAAACTGATACAATGGTTTACATCAATCAAAATGATATTAAAAAATTAGTAGTGCATTCGTGTTCACACTAAGAAATTATAAAAATTCACTTGTTAAAGCTATATTTTTTTAAATGTGCAAAAATCAGGTAAGTGCTAGCATTTCTTATCATAACTTATCATGACATCGTTTTTTCTCTGCACACAGCATACCCTAAAGGAAAAATCGTTTTACAGGTGCTGGAAATTAAATGATTCACGGGGCAAAACAATCAAAACTCTACAAAATCACTCAACTTCCGCCTTTTTTTTTAGCAACAAGCATTTTCGAGTGAACCATTTTTAAACTCCACATCCCAGAATTTTGAAAAAGCCGGCAATTTCCAAAACACCTCGATCAACACGGGCGTCAACCGCTAATTAATAGGTGCCGGAGTTAAAAACAACTGCCGCATTGACTCAGAACAAAAGCCGTTCTCGAGGCGTTGGTTGTAGCAAAGAGTTTTCCTTTGTTTATTGTCGGCCTTTCGGAGTACATTTCCATGTAAAGATACGTCGTGGAGATGAACCAAAATAGCTATTCGAATCTCTGTGGAGAGCCCCTTTTTGTTTTACCGCCACTGTCTCATGCGGAGGGAAACGGGCACTAGACGGAACCTGACACTTTTATCTTTTAGGATCGTTTGAGTTTCCTCTGGATCGCGTGGTGACGTATTTTGGATATTGTTGGGGAACATTCGCGTGTTGATATGCATGGGAATCTACCCTGCTTGGGAATTGTGTTAATTTTTCGTGCTGTTAATAAATTATTTGAACAGATTTTATTTGCCTGATTTACCTCCACATTTGTTTGAAATTTAGCAGAGGCATTTTAGAAAATAATTTTATGCTTTGATTGAATCATTTGCAATTGCAACAAGCTTCAACAAAGAGCGTCATAACCACTTTTAAATGTAACTATAGCACTATCCTCCTTTCTAAACTCCGTAGAACTCTAAAATACTCCATATCCTAAACTTATTCTGTGAACTTACTAAATAAATAAACATGATGGAAAAGAAGACGAAGCGGCTCTTCGGAGTAAGCAAAAGTCTCCACCCCCTTGACTTGACTTGAAAGTAACTATTGGAATGTTGAGAAACATAAAGGAAATGTGTAAAATAGTTTAAAAATCACATAAAACTCCTTTGAATAAATGTATCACCCTACTTGAAAAGATTGCATAGATTATATCACCAAAGCGAATTATAAAGTTAAAAATCCATACATTATGCATATTTTTCATTATGAAATCCTTACTTTTTTAACACCTATATTCCCTAGTGGGAACATCCCAACAATCAATATAATTTTTCCACATAAAAATGTCAAAAACAGTTTTACTAATGTTAAACTAAACATTCATTTGTTCTAAAAATAAAGACACAAAATGCGACTTATGAATTACGGTATTAAGATAACGTAAAAAACAGTTTTTAAATAAATAGCGCACAATCAACAAAATTCCAAAATAAATCAACACTAAAATATAAACACATTAATTTCATCTTGGATTTTGATACATCCAGCGCAAAACCCAGACAGAAAATTAACACCCCTTAATCATATCCATCCACCCAGATCCCCCAAACTCGCCCCAACAACTTTTAATTCCAATACCCACCCCACCGATATATTTAACTCTCGGGTCAGCTCTCCCACGTAAACAGCTGTTGAGGTCGTGTAAAGGGAGCGAACCCTAATCCTTGCCCACTAATAACGAGAAAGTGCTTAACGAATTGGTCGGCGGACCTTCCTCAAGTGTCAACCTCCCCATTATTCGAACCAAAGTGGAGACAATCGAAACATTTCAAAAGTTCTTGTCTATAAAGCAGCGCTGGCAGGTATGCATTATGTATGATGTTGCTAAGCCTTGCAAGTATTAATGAGAGTGAAAATGTCCTCTCAAGATATACCGCTCTCCTTCAAATTCATGTAATATTTAACACAACCTTGGTGCTAAAGGTTTTTCTTTATGAGGAAGAGTGTTCTATGGTAATAGAAATGTTTTAAATATTTTTAGAGGAGGCGTTTTTGTCGTGTTGCTCTTGTGTTGAGTTGTTCCGTGGAAAACAGCTGAGAGTGGGTGATGAGTAATTTTTGTTTGTTTCGTTTAAAGGGAGTGAAGTTTGCTTTTTTAACTTATCTCAAGTGCATTTTACTTGTATTTGGTTGTTACTAAGTTAAACTCTTTTATTAGTCTTTGAACCTCTTCCGCTTTTAATTCAAATTAAAAAAAAGTCTTGTAAAAATAACTTGTAATGGAAAACTTAACTTTACCATTAGTTCATTTTTTTTGCATTTGATAATACATGATGTACTAACTTAAATTTAAATAAGGTTTTGAATTTTTTCGCATTTAAGTTAAATCAAATTAAATACCCAGCAGGACAAATAGCGTTCTCGTAATATTCAGGAATGTGCTTAGTTTGAATATAAAAGATGGCGATTTTTCCTAAATGAGTCAAACTCTTAATTAGTTCACTTTCTAAAAAAAATTCCATGTGCACACGTTTAGAGACTATAAAACATTATGGTATTTATAACCTTGTGGCATAGTTCATTCATGTATACCAACTGACGGATTGGCACACAAAACACGCTGAAAATACATTTTTTACTCATTTTAAAACACCTGAATGGATCATAACTCAAAAGTCACCAAAACATACATCCACACTTTCTTGTGTCCATTACTAAACCCTCATTAAACCAACTCCGAATTCCATTTTGATACACCACTCATCAGGCAGACATTTTTCTAGCGAACACAGCATCGAACCATCAATCCCAGCCCCGCAACCGTCGACAAAAGCGTCGTGACAGCCATTAACGAGCGATTGAAATCGGGGGACTCGCAAAAAGCGGGTGCTCGCACTGTCACTGGGGCAGAAGGCCATAACGAGGCCAAGTCTTCTAATTACAGGATCACTCTCGCACTGGCCACTTAGGCACGCGCACTTTTTGCGAGCCCAGACCAATTAAGAGCGATCCGGCGGGCCGCATTTTTGCTGGTCCACGCGTTGCTGGTGGATGGGAATACCGCATTTTTGTTGGTCCGTGCGTTGCTGGTGGATGAGAAATGCCAGGAAATGCTGGAATGGGTGTTGCGTAGATATAGGAAATGGTGGTTATGATTGAGTTGGGGGTATGTGGGGTTGAGAAATGAGGGATGAATTATTGAGAAAAGAACTGGTTTTGAGGGTGGGTTGCTGTTGTTTATGCAGGATGTTTCAAGATGTCCTCGCAAATTCTGCACAGAATGATTCCTTAAGTGAAGTATAGATAAAATTTCTCTTAAGAACTATTCCCTATGATAACTTTTATTTTTCGAAAAATGGGCTCGTTACATATGTTAAAACATAATTGTTTCATTCCACGACACACGCATACAGGCTCAATAGATATTTTAATCATATTTCAACTTCCATAAACGTAACTTCTTTTAGCGAAAACGTATTTAAAATCAGGCATTTTTCTACAGCGATTTTTTTTAAACTAATGAGTGTAGAGTTAATGTATATCTTTATCTTATATACTATTGAAAAAAATACATTTTTTTGTTTCCTCTAATGTAAAAGGAAGTTTAAGGTTGCGTTATCGTTTTGTGGTATATTGGTGTTTTGCAGAGCTAGGCCCGTATTTAGAAAATATTGCACTAGACACGTGTAAAACCTGTCATCGGTCAAATGTTCAAGGTGTGGAAATTTTAGAAGTGGTGGACGCGGAAAATTAAGAAACTACGAGTTAAATAGGAGGGTGAGAGTTAAACATTATCTCCTGTGGGAAAATGAGTGGGAACGAAAACTGTGTGTGTGTTTTTAATAGTCTGGAATAACTATCATATTATCAAATAAAGAGGCATTTCCAATGAGTGATACAATATTTTATGGTTGCAACAGACACCATACAACACAATAAGACAGGAATGCTAATGTACCAGTGTGAGCGGGATAATACATTTTATGTTAAAAATTGATTTCTTTTATTTTTTACACAATAATAAACATTCTTTAAATGGAGAGAAAAATGTATGTAAAGAAACTACTACTAGAATTACACCAGAGTTTTCTTTTAAACATGTAGTTGTAAATGTTTTAGATTAACGATCAAGAAAACTTAGAAGATTTCATTATGCATAAGGTACAGTATTTGTAATATTTACCTTAATTAGTACTTAACGCTTTAGCACCTACTGAGTAGCACCTATTTATTTTTTTTACATTTGATATTTATGATTAATATGAATTTTTCTAATTAACATAAGAAATATGAGAACCAAAGAAAAAGAACCTATTACTCAAATACTACTATATTTGCTCTTTGTTTTTCTATCTGTTTAACTTATTTCCCTACTTCCCTTTAGGTAATTGTTTATTTAATCTGCACTTTTATTTATTTTCTTAAATTAAGTTTTAAATATTATTTTGTTTTAAACAAAAAAATAGGTATTTGGTTTTGTATAAAAGCATTCAAAATAATAAATTATGAATGATATAACATTTTGAGGGTAACCCATTTTCCTTTCAATACTTTTTTTATTCATATGCAAGTTAAATACAATGGCTAGTACTATGTGAACTTGATAAAATTTATTTCTTGCATTGACTATTAAAAATAAAAATCATTCATACCAAAATTGTTAAAGACTTGATACTTATTTTCAGTCTACTAAAATGTATATTATTTACATTTATCGTTAAAGAAAAATGCCTGGGGTATACATCATCTTTAGGAGCAAATCTCAAATGATCATTTACAATTTACATCATAAAGTCGCTTTATACTGAAATGCTTGGACTTTATTGATACTATTTGCTACCATTTAGTATACATACTTCCATAAACTTTATAGAATACTTTACCTTTAATAGAAACCTCAAAAGCTGAATAATCACAAAGAACAATTTCTTCTATTGGTTATTCCATTCCTTTCCACCCTCATTTTGGCCCAACAATCCTTCTTGGAGGCCATTTATCTTTGAAAAGTCGATTTTGTAGGCATTAACTAGCGCTGATATCACCGTTAGTTGAGTCGTCATTAATATTCTGCACTTGTCGTATATCCGAAAGCCATACCACAGGTTTTTCCGAATATTTGTCCCCAAGAGCCAGCTGCTACGGAATGAAATAACCACATTACGCCGCTATTTTAACGGTACCAAAAAAGTTTCACTTACATCGACCCTTCTCTTGGCTCGATATGCATAATTTTTAAGTAAATAAAGGTGCCTTTTTGCTGCTCTATAAATTTAAATGCAGATCAGTGGTTTTGAGGTTTCTGCCCTCAAGATTTTTAAAGTTTGGGAATTTTAAAGGCAGAAATTGGCCTCTTAGCGAGAAAATTATCTGGCAGGTTTTAATAAACGTTTCTTTTTTTACACGCTTTTAAATTTGCGGGGTGTTTTTGAAATATTGCTCTAGGCTGAAATAAAGGAAAGGAAATAAAAAAAAAGTTTCTATGTAATTCGTTAATAAATTATCATGCGATTATTTAAAATGATCTAGAAGAAAAATATAATTTCATTTTTTCTCTTTATAATTAAGGGAAAAACATAATAGGCTTTGGGATTTTTAAAATAACTGGGTATAAGTTACATGATAAATTTGAGTGGAAGAATTCGTAGACAGGTAATAAGAATTAGGGAGTTTAAATAAATGTATCAAAATGTAGTAAAAATGAGAAGGTTTCTTGATATTGCACGTGAAACAGTTATACAACTTATTTAGTCTGAAAATGTTAACGTAAATATGAAAGGATATTTGTTATTTCTCAAAAATAAAATACCTAGTATATCGTTAAGATAATGTTCAAGTAGTTAGAATTCAAAAAGTTATTCAAATGGGTGTCATTATGAAGTGGTTACATTTATTAATACAATGAACATAATTTGGAATTTAAAAAAGTGTCATTTGAATATTGTTCATATGTATCTTTGTTTATCACAAAGGGAAAAATGCATTGGGTATCGGCCTCCAGTATTTTATATCTGCTTAAAAAAAAGATAAATAGGTTATTTTAATCGTACTATTAAGAAATTGCAAAACTTTATATTTTTTAACCCTCTCGGCACCAGAAAATCAAAAAAGTGAAAAACAACTTTTTTCTTCTTAATACATCCAAAATGCCCCTATAATTTGTCTGTAAAAAATGTTTTTCTTGTGTGCACTCCTTCCTAGTTATTTTTATGAGCCTCATATGAGGCCATATGGGCCATATTTTTTTCAATTTAACAGAAAATACTTGGATTGGAACTTATTATAAGACATGGCCATAATATTAGACGATTACGAAATAAGAAAATATCTACCAACCTATAAAAAATGTTCTACAGAAGCAAGTATCTAGCTAGTATTTTCTCTTCACAAGCATCACAGCTTAAAATGTAAACATTTAGGTATAAATCATCTTTCTGCCATTTAGGAGCGAATTCAGAAACCATGTAGAAGTCTCATATGTGATCTACATGAATCAGTGAAGTCACTGATGAAAAGAAAGCATATTTGCGTGTTTACATCATACCAAAATTGAGCTCATAAGTAGGAGCCTCATATGGGGCCCAGGGTGGCGAGAGGGTTAAAGAAACGGAAATCAAACATGGGCAATAGGTTTGTTTTTTTCCATTAGATGATAAAAAAATAGAAAAAAGTTATTGAGGCAATTTAGAAATAAATATACATGGGGGATTCAATCATTTCTCAAAAGAAATCTAGCACCAGTTCCTAATCTTTTTTCCTCAACGGCAAATTTAAAAATCCTGAAGATGAGAATGTGTGAAAATTCTTTAAAACGTCTCACGCAAAAACAATGTGCTAAAGAGGAGCATCAGAGCCTCACCAAAATGTCAAAGCAGTTATCTCCAGCTCAGTAATTTCAAGTCAGGCAGTTTTCCCCCACGTTAGCAAATAAACTTGCCCGTGGCCCTAAACGAAGCATTTAAAACCCTATTGCCCTCGGGCAAATTGCATAACTCTCTCGTATTTATGCGCACACACCTCGAGTTCTGGCCCCTCTGAGGGACTCGACAACCCTAAAACGGCGCGAATGACAGCTCGGAAATCGCTTTTTGAAGTAACTATAAAAGAAGAAACAATTTAAGACGTGCTATTTTGGCGGAGCCGGCTTTTTTGCCTCCTTTATTTCCCAGGAGTTTAACCGAAGCCATTTATTGGCAGCGTGTTATCACCATTACCTAGCTCTTTGCTTTGGCCGTACTGCGGTTAAGAAATTTTTTTGGGGAAGAATATATTCTCCGCAGTTTATGTGGGGAGATGACTAACCCACAGGCCTACAGGGGTGATCCACAAACTAACTCGAGGAGTCACTTTTTTGGGGGTTAAAGTATCACTCGATCGTATTAAACCCACTTCCAGACGGCTATTTATCACTTTTGGGGAGAGGAAGGCATATTTTTATCACGCGTTTTGAAAAATTACCTTTCGTCGTCTTTTGCATAAGCCTGTTTTTTCTTCATCTGGAAACTCTTTCTTGCGAGAGAGAATGATTGGATTTCTTTTAGCGCACTACATAATTTTTAATTAGCCCTTTGAAAAAATGTGAATGAAGGCCCCAATGAAATATATTTCGATGTTGGTATTATAAAATTAGTTATGGGGGAGGCTTGAGAAGAAAAACATCTCGTTTTAAATGGGCCGGGGGAAATTGAAATTCGTCGAACTGTTTTTCAAAAAGAAATAAGAATACTAATTTCGTAATATGGTTCAACAGGAAATTTTAGAATAGCCTCTTAAGAAGCGGCTCTCTTCTTGAAATATTCCTCTAAAATTCTATTTAGTTTTTAATAGAAAATATTCTTAAAAAATAATTAAATAATTTGAAGTTTACTAAGAATATTAAATTGAATTTTTTCATTGTTATGTAGTTTTGGAAAATAAATTTGTAATGATTTTAATTACGATCTCAATTTAATATAAGTTTACCCCTCTTTTACAATATTTAGTTTGTTTCAAAGCATGTTCTTTCCAAACAATAGCGATTTGCGATCTATAAATAGGTTATTAAAACTCTTGAACGTGTTCAAGTGAATAATTCTATGATTAAAAGTATTAAGTGTATTTTTCATTCCTATCCACTAAGTACTTCTGAAATTGAATGAAACACTCTAACAAATAGTAGTACAAATAGTAGTACATTGAATGAAAACACTCTAACAAATAGTAGATAAAGTGAAATTTAAACGTTTCCTAACGCAGACATCTTTACACGAGCTTAGTGACACTCGAGTTAAAATGCACTATTTACCTTCTTAAGAGAACGTTAAAGTACTTTTGAAATAAATAAAACATAATCACTTCTCTCGAGTGTTTTCCATTTCCTTCCTTGAGAAAAAATTAAAACAATTATCACGATTTTAATTCGTTCTCCGGCGCGTTTTAACTGCAACTGTTTCAAAGTGTGATGACGGAGTTAAAAAATAATTTCGTGGAACGGAAAGCAAGAACGTTCCACAATTAACGTGGAGTTTTTGTTTACGGTTAAGAAAGCAATTCTGTGAAGAAACTACTGAAAAGAATTGGTGAGGTCAAGTTAAAATGATTAAATGAGAATAGGAGGAAAATGGAAGCAATGAATTAAGTGATACATTTGTTGTAATGTTTCGTCTTTTGAAAGTGTCTTCTAGTTGGTGTAACGACTTAGTTAAAAAAGGTATTTTACATAGAAAATGTTATTATAAGGCATATGTTTTAAAATTTGTGAACTAATATTAACTCACATCATTCTCCCCCAAAACTATCACCTAAATTTATTATTTTATTCTAATGTTTCCAATTATTACCATAATAGACCTTAGTTGTGATATACACCAAATAAAAGGTCCATCATTTAAGAACTATTCCTTTTTCACTTGCATACATTCTATTGAGTTGTACCATAAGTTCTGTTACTTTTTACAAAGTTTCGTGTTTGAAAATTTTTTCTGAAAACTGGTAATAGATGGAGATTTCAAACAAAATGGATTTTAATTTAGATATATTTATGAACATAATGTATGATTTTGACAGTTTTGGTGATATTATTACTTTTTAAAATGGCGGTTTAAAAAAGAGACCACAAACGACGATTTTCGCATATTTTTTTTCTTTTGTTTAAAAAAACTAGGAAGAAAGCATAATTCATGGCTAAAAAAGTTTTACTGTATATTTTAAATGTTAAGATTAAGATGTCATAGTTTCAAAATGATTAGATAAGTTTAAGGTAGGAAATTTTGGTCTCAAACATAACATCTATTGCAAAAAACTTACCTCAGTAATGTTAGTCATTTCAAAGAAATTTTCACGAAAAAAAGCATCAAAGTCAATAAAAAAGCTTACTTTATTAATACTCCCGGCCAGCCTGCCTAAGCAGGAACTCGGGGATTTAGAAATACAGCAAGTATACATAAATAATAACAATAACATTGCACAAGGGATGAAGTCTTGAGGTCATGTTCCGAATTTAAAATAGAGATAATAAAAACAGTTCGATTAATTAGATTATTTATATTAGAGATAAAATCACAGATAAATATGGTTTTAGCATTAAAGCATGTTAAAATTAAAAATCATGTTACCTTACAGTTAGATTAAAACTTTGACTGATAATTATTTAATTTACAGGTATTTAAAAAAACATCAATATATTTTAAGTATTGATGAATTGTTTATCTAAGAGCTAAATTATTTATTTAACACGTCAATCTCTTTAAAATATTCAAAAAATCTTAAAAGCTTTGTGCTCTAAATATCATGGAATTAATGTTTTCATTGTTGAATTTAAAATAATAATAATAGTAATAGTAATAGTGATAATGATAATGATAATGATAATAATTTAAATATGACAAGTTAAACAGTATCAAGTGGTTTTCAAAATAAGTTCCTCTTGCCTCTGTCCGACCATGTCCGTAAGTGTGTCTCTCACTCCCTTGTGCCTCAGTAGTTGCCTGACGATTTTTTCTTTATAGTTTTTCGGAAATCCACTTTTCCTCATCATAACCAATTTCTTGCAATTATAGACAAGATGGTCTATGTCTTCTACACATCCACATTTACCGCAGTGCGGGTCTCTAGCGTGGAACCTTTGTTGTTATATCCCAAATGACCCGTGGCCCGTTAATATTTGATTAATGTAGTGATCATCTTCAATTATTTTTGTTGAGGGTTTATCTATAAACTCGTATGTTGTAAGACCTTTGGTTGAGTTTCTCCACCTTTCTCTCCATTCCTCATCCGGCTCTTTTCGGAGTTTTCCTTTTACGTGGCTTAGCATGGCTTTTACGTGGCACCCCGAGCTCCACGTCAACATGCTCGCGCCTCGTTGCTTCCTTCGCGTACTGGTCCGCCAGCTCGTTACCGGGGTGTCCCACGTGTGCCTTGATCCAAAATATCCTGGCATCTTTTCCGTTGTCTTTGTTTTGAAGTATTTTTTCTTTAATGTCTGCTGCTTCCCTAGTTTTTGCAAAACCAGTAATGGTTTGGATGGCGGATCTGCAGTCGCTCATTATGTTCACCCTCAGCCCAGTGTCCATTTTGGTGATCTCGTCAACTGCTCGCTCAAGAGCCTCTAATTCAGACTCATACACTGTGGTATGGTCAGTAGGGGGGGGTCAAAATTTTTTTTTTCACATTTTCCCAAGGGCACAGTATCAAAAGGGTGCCAAATGGTCTCAAACTAAGATGTGCAAAATATTATTCGATTATAATAACTCTTTTTGCCTCCGGATTGGCCTCAAAGTTTCGATTAATATAGTAATTTCATGCAAAAATGGACGAACGAAAATCAAGCCTTTACCTCGATTGCACGAATCCGTCATTAATATAAATGTGCACAATGGTATAAAAATCATCATTGAAGACTATAAAATAATTATAAATGAAACCAGAGTTGAAATACTTGAGTTGTAATACAATATATTTTGAAATATCTCAATGGTTAGAACTGGCAATCAAAAATTTCTTGCTGGAATCATAAATATGTACGAAACCTTTATTGTCGGTTGAGAAGGATGGTAAAAACATTAAATTTTTAATAAAAATGGATATGTCAGAAGGTGGGTACCTTTTTTGGGTTATAGGTTTCAACCCCAAGGAAAACATTTGGATATTTGTTTAAAAGTTGGGGTTTTCCTTGAAATTTCATTGACATATTAGGAATAGTCTATCCCAAGTGACCCCATATGATTCCCTAATGTCCAAAAATAAATTAAAACCACATTTTAAGAGTCAAATTTTGAAACATTTTCTTAAGAAGGGCGGTAGATCCCCGTTTTCAGCATAAAGCTCAGTATTTATCCCCTAAGTTTTTAAATAAGCTACATTACTTTTCAAAACTTCTTGTAATTATCCTTAGCAGTTAAAGTTGCTATATTTTAACTTTTTTATGAACGCATAAGGGAATGAAGCTAATTTGAGTCAATCCTCAAAGAAATATAATTTCATGGGCTTGGGTTTCAGTCTATTGCTTTAGCAAAAAATTAGGTTAATTATGACTGAGGGAATCATAGCTGATATTGCCTTTGAACAAACTATCCCTTTCGACAGTTGTTACAACATATTTTTCCGATCATATTTGGATCCCAAGACCAGCCAATGAAATAACTGTCCGCTGAATTTCGAAAGTGCAGCATATTTATGAAAAATACAACTATTTCTATTTTTAAAAACTAAACATACCGTTTTATACGGACCAAACTTGAGGGAAAATGTATTTGAACTACCAATACTTAAAATATGTACCACTGACAATCCACTGTTTATTGGCAAAAAAGAGATTCATATTCTACGGCTCTTTTTAATATGATAACATATTATATTGTCACTTTGGCAGTTGTTTTTGTATTAATAATGCATGAAGGGGACTAATGTGATTAAAATTGCTTTTAAAGACCCTTATTTGTGAACTTTAAAAAGTTATCGACAAAAAAATTTAATTTATGAAATTTTTAAAAAAATATGAAAAATTACATATTTTTATTCTATTTGAGGCCAATCCGGAGGCAAAAAGAGTTATTATAATGAAATAATATTTTACACATGTTAGTTTGAGACCATTTGGCACCCTTTTCTTGCTGTGCCCGATAGAATATGTAAAATTTTTTTCGCCATAGGAAAATGACCCACCCTCGGGTTATCGGAGAAAAGATGAAAGTTGGAGTACTTGATAGCTAAGGTTGGCAGCTATGTATCTATTTCGCTCTCTCTCTCTCTCTCAACTCTCATCTCCCATCTCAAAAGCTTCCTCTTCCAGGGAGATAAATGAATTTTTTCAGGGATTTTCATATGCTTTCTCTCCATCTCCATTCCACCGAGTTCAATTTTTCTCACTGTTTTTGTTATTTCGTACAACTTTTTGATCTTTTGAATTTTAATGTCTATGGGGATGAGTTATCCTGCTAGCACTGAAAGTGCATCTGTAGAAACGGTATTATAGGCGCTGGTAATTAGTTTAAGGGGACCGCGCTGTATTTGTTTTACCTTGTTAATTTTTACTTTATTTTCGTACCAGATCTCACATGAGTAAGTAATCATCTTTTCAATCATTCTTAGATAAATTTCTTTTTTAACTTTGGGACTAAGCCCCCATTCAAATCTGCATCTTTGCGATAACATATAATGTACGTTTAAAACCTTTTTCTTAAATGATTGAGATGTTTGTTCCAGCTAAGTTTATTAT
Source organism: Tetragnatha versicolor (assembly GCA_024610705.1). Taxonomy (NCBI): domain Eukaryota; kingdom Metazoa; phylum Arthropoda; class Arachnida; order Araneae; family Tetragnathidae; genus Tetragnatha; species Tetragnatha versicolor. The sequence goes on along the minus strand of JANDEH010000009.1, from coordinate 36,825,993 downwards.
CAATTATCACACCGAGGTATTTTATGCTATCTTCGTACTTAATTCTCTCTTGGTTTATTTTTCTGGTGGACAACCTTGAAAAGCTTTCCCGTGGTAAATATTGTGTAAGTTGATTTTGCCGTATTTATTTCTAAATCCTTTTAAGTGATCCAAGTATCAATTTTTCTAGAAATAAAAAAGCTTACAGATAGATCCAAGTATGCAAAATAAGCAGTATATTAAATTATCTCTGTAATTAAGTTATGAAAGCAGTGCATACAATTCAAGCGCGCAACGTTTTAGCTTATCAGAATTACACTCGCTGAACTTACGTTTAGCGAACAAAGCAATTCTTTGCATCATACGAAAACACTACAATAAAAACAACTCCTTGAAATTTAGAAATAAATCAATTTAACGATATTATGAAAAGATACTTTCAATGTTTAAACAAGCATTATGGTTCAAAAACATCTGCCTTAAATTTGCTTCATACCAGCTGCTTAGAAAAACAATAGGTGTGCTTTAAAAACACACGTGAAATTATGGAAATTACCAATAATTGGAGTTTTAAATCTAAAATTTCCTACCTTAAACTTATCGAATCATCTTGAAACTATGACATCTTAATCAAAACATTTTAAATATACAGTAAAACTTTTTTTAGCCATGAATTATGCGTTCTTCCTAGTTTTTTAAACAAAAGAAAAAATTGATTAAGAAAAAATTAAACGAAAATCGTCGTTTGCAGTCTTTTTTTCAAACTGCTATTTTGTAAAGAAATATTATCACCAAAACTGCCAAAATCATACATTATGTTCATAAATTTACCTAAATACAAATCCATTTTGTTTGAAATCTCCACCTATTACCAGTTTTTCATAAAAAATTTTCAACACGAAACTTTGTAAAAAGTAACAGAGCGGGACAACCCAATAAAACGGTTAATTTTTCATAATAGCCCAAACTAAAAGATGTAGCAAATAAAAACTGCTTAAAAGAAACAAAAATACTAGTTCTCCGTTTGACTTTATTAAAATTTACTAAAATGAAATTTTCTGGCCCCTTATATACTTAAACAGCTCTTAACTTTTGAATGTCTGTCATCAAGAAGTTTTCCCTAAGAAATAAATTATAGACACCCTTCACAAAGGCCCCAGGAAAAGTAATTGAAATAGGATCTGGAATTCCGATTAAAGGTGACTACTCTAATACTATTTGTGTAATCTAAAGAGGATCAGTGCATGATGATTAGAAGAACCAGGATAATAGTAAAGAAAGTGTTTCGCGCGTTTGAAATCCTCTTGACATCTCCTATTCAGGAATGAAACAATGTTAGATCACCGTCAGACAGTTTCACACCAAGACATAAGATTTGGAATGCGCATCATTCTCCAGTGGATTGCATACTATCCTCATGCATATTGCAGGAATCTAAATACAAAATATATAGATTAAAATACTCTCTCGAGTAATTACAATCGCAGAATTTCCAGTAATTGGATAGTTTACCGTTATCCTAGCGTTTTAAGGTAGGGTTCCTACCTGTCTTTGGTAAATTCAAACATAGGATATACGCTTTGCTAGATTTGTCAGAAATGTATTGCGTTGTAAATTGTCCTTCTTTGGCATTCATGAAATCATTTCGATTATAATTTAAAGAAATAGTTTCGAATTTAATGGCTATATAGTGTGGCATTTATCAACATCGCCACGCGTAAATTGCTTCCATCTAATTTAATACTTTAGATATTTGATTGAGGAGAAGAGTTGTGAAAATGAGTACGGTTATTAACTGTTAAATTCCGTTGAAAATTTGATAGAGCTCTCACATTGGTTGCTTTGCCTTCGTATGGGTTGACTTCATAAAGAGAATTGACAATTTATTCAAGATAATAGACAGTTATTAATTATTATCAACAATTCACACATATGCATTAATTTCAAGGGTAAGTTATATCATTATTGTAATAATACAAAGAGCATGTTATTTTCAACAAATAATTTTATTTTTTTCCATGCTTCCAAAATTTTAAAATGAATATGATATTTTTTAGAAAGAACTTTGATAAAGCTACGCATATATAAAATTATTTTGACTGTCTTATGTAAAATATAGACGTATATTTTGACCTTAAAGTTTTGCAATTAAAAAAGGTATGAACAATAAAACCAATTAAAATATTTTTTGAGAAAACTATACGAAAAATCACATTAAAAATATACGGGATAAAATTAAAATCCAATGTTAACCAGCAAGTCAAAAATTTAATGATGTCAAAAAATTATATTAATATTTCTTCAGAAAACTATCAGAATACTTTCATCCCCTCTAAAATATATTAAAATATCATATTATTTACATTTCGCTTGATTTTTTTTCATATTTATATGAAATTAAAACCCCCAAAGATTAAATGTCTAAAAAAGGGAAATTGTCTATCTTTAGGGGAGCTTGTAACGAATCGTCCAGGAGAACGGAATATTAATACATATTCCCCAGCATTGTGACTATAATTAATTGATAATATTATATCAATTTATCCACTGTGTGAAAGTAGGGAAAATGCCTTAAATAATAAAGGATCTGAATATTTATACCTAATTTTTGCACTATACTTTTAAATTAAGCATTGAACACATATACATTGGAGAAAAATGCGAACACTTATCACAACAAATATACATAAGAATTTAACTAAAGATCCTCCTAAACAAAGCAAGGAGTAGTCACTTTTACTCCAATTAAAAAAATCAGCGTTCCTCTAGTTTCAATTCACCGTCGACTTTACATGCTTTAATAGACACCCCAGCCATCTTCTTCAAGACTTGTTGACCACTTTCGCTCAACGTTAGCGGGCATTGGACAGCCAACCAATGCCTGCTCGGCTGCCCTCCAGGATCGAAAGTAGAGGGGTCCGTTCAATTACCTAAGTGAAAGGTTAAGCCCCGTGTTCTCAGCCCCGGACTATTCATGCGTGTGCCATGTCCCTTCCAGAGGGCAAGGCTGTGAATCCACTCTTTTATGGGATCCTTTTTCAGAAGATCCTTGTTTTCGTTGGGGTAGCTTCAGGGGATGTTAACCATTTGTTTCAGGAATAGTCTTTTTGGGGTAGTCACCGATCAATTCTTGGGAAGGCATTAAAGCGTTAGATCAGTGCTTAGGTCCAAAGGGTAATGAATGGGTTTGAAGGTGTTTGGGTTGTTCTTCTTGTTGTTTGTGTTGGTGGATGAAAGGGTTGGGAGAAACTATTTTAAAGTTAATTTGGAAGGGTGTAGGATTTTTTGTGTTGGAATTTCTTCATTTATTGTGGTTAGGTGGTTTGGTTTGTGACTAAACCAAAGAGTAGCTAAAGAATTTTTTATTTGACAAGGATAGTATGAAGTCAATGTATAGGGTCATATTTGGATTATTATGAACCATTGAGGAAGTTCTAAAATTCTTGGTAAAATTATAAAGCTTATTGAAGTTATATGATTGGAAATATTTAAAAACTGTGTCATAAATTTACTTGAGATGCTGGTTCTGTTCAGAAAAAAATACTTGTAATTTTAATGATAAATGAAAAAAAACTTTGTAAATTATTTCGGTTTCGCTAAAACTATATTGGGGTTATTCTAGGATTTTTTGTAGTGCTAAGCTTAGTAGCATATTTTGATAGTTATTTGAAATTAGATTAATTTTTATAAAATACGTTTTATTTAAATATGAAAATGTATGAAATATAATTAGAACTTTCACTTAGCTTTTTTTGTGGTAAAATGTACAGTTTAATAGCTTATGTTAAATTAATCGAGTAACAATACAAAAACTGTATTGAATTATTCTTACATATAATAATATGTTTTTTTGTTAACGTTGCGAATATGTTAGGATCAAAGACCGAAATTGCTCACTGAGGGAAAAAAACCGACCACAAAGTGTTGTGGCATTTCCGAAACGACCACAACCCAAAATTTGGGTACCCTAGATTTTTCTCAGAAATGTATTTGTAATTTATCTTTCTTTTGATATCTATAAAATATTTATTTTGATTTTAACTTTATGAAATAATTTCGAATGTAATAGCTATGTAATTTGTAATTTCTGGCATGTATCAACATCGCTATGTTATAACCGCTTTCTCCTAATTTAATGTGTTAGATATTTGATTCAGGACAAAAAAATGTGAAAATGGGTACGACTGTTAAATTTAACCATATCTCCTTTTAAAACTGTCTGATGGGTAGACTTCATAAAGGTTTTGACAATTTATCAAGATCATGGACAAAGATAAATATTAAATTAATAACAATCAGCTTAAATGCATCTATTTCAAGGTTAGTTTAAACCATTGTTGTATGTTGTAAAAAAACATATTATTATCAAAAAAAGTTAATTTAATTTTTAAACCCTTGTTTCCAAAATTTAGAATAGGATTATTATTTTATTTGGGTTTATTATTTTCAGAAAATATTCCGTCTGAGTGAAGCTATTCCATTAACAGGAGATTGGTAGTAGGGGCAGATACTTCATCCCTCTTTAAGTAAGTACTTAATTTTATTTTTATGATTTACATTTTTAAACACATTATGATTAGAACCAACTTTAGATTTCTCGTCTTCTGAATTACCCTCTAGGTCCACAAGGGTCAAACAAGGGTCAAGGGTCTAAGTAAACAAGTTTACAAAATTATTAGCATGTTAGAAACTCAACATTTCAAGGCAATAATAAAGAAAGTCTAAATATAAGGAGATAATTAACTCCTTCCGCACTGTTTCAAATGCGTATTTAGTTTATCATTGATAGATATCTAAAAAAACTAGTTTTTTCGCAATGCTGAAATAAATGTAACTTCAAACTTATAAATATGCAAGAAAAAACATATCGCTTCTCCAACTTATTTTTATCTCCCTATTCAACTTAATAATCATATCTCAAGACCAAGTTAAACACGCCCGCCAAAATTAACTCCCATCGGTTTGTTCCGTCCCTAATTGAATCCTCTAGGAAAGAACATTGTCCTAAAACAAAGGCCATTCCCGGCAATCCGTGAAAAAGATGTAACTCGAATGACCCATCTCCCACGAATTAAAACAATCTGAGCCAGTTTCCGTTTTTGCAGAGGCAAGCACATTCAGCACTTAGCTCTGAGGGTAATGCCAAGCGAAGTGACTACAAAGCCCGTTAAATAAATGAAACAGCAAAAAGGGAAATTTCGATTGAGCGAGTAGAAAACGTTGCGTTTAATGTCCCCTAGAGCATGGGAATTTGATTAGTAAAAATTTCCGATTTCCCCCAGGGCTGGCCAGCGTTGGAAGCTGCGATTGCAGGCTTCTCTGAAAATACGCGAATTACTCTCTTAATGTGTTTTACTTAATTGTAACGGGCGCCCAGGTACAACAGTTCGTTAATGTCAATTATGGTGTGCTGTTGAAAAAGTGGTGAATAACGAGGGAAAGAGTTTTGGAGTACAGATTTCACACGCATGTGTAAGTAATGATCGTAAGGAAGTACATGACGATTGATTCAGTGTGATTTATTGTTGCTTTAAGGGTTTTTTACTACCTTACAAAGATAATCGCTAAAAGTTTAAGCATAAAAATAAGATCATTGCTACATTGTGACAATAAGTTCTCTAATTTCATGAACACACATTTCTCTAAAATACTTTACAAAGTGACATAATTTTACGCAACAAAAAATTATATTTAGAAAATTCATAATCCAAATGCAGTACTTATACGGGCAATAAAGCTATTAGATTTAAGTTTATATTCCATAACTTACAGAGATTTTTAGAAATTTCTGAGACTACAAAAACTTTTTACAAAGACTTACTGGCATTTTCTATTTTAATTGATGGTTTTAGTTTTAAAATCTATTTTCGTGAAGTTAAGTAAATAAATTTTTTTAAATTGTTTATAGATTTTAGAAATGTTGAAAATACTAGCATTTAAGCGAATTATTAGTTTGCAACCCATAAAAATATCATTTTTAACTTTATCCTTTCAATGCATTCTTATTCCCTTCAAAGAAAATATTTTTAAGCTAATCAGAATAATAATGACAAAAAATGCAAATTTTGGGATAATCGTGTATGGGGTAATCGGGTTTCTTTTAATATTTTTTGCTTCTTCTAAGTTTAAGTATTGGTCATTCTAAAAATGCTTTCCTTATCCTTAGTAGCACAGCTATATGTCAAGTTTACGTAACTTCAACTAGAAGTGAACTAAATTTGGCCATACATGAATAAACTTGGACGTATTTTGAAGAAGTGTGCTGCTTGGGATAGAAACAGCAATTATTTATTATTATAATCCAATTTATAGTGATTAATTGAATTCTACATTTATTTTGCAACCAGTGGTGTGCTACACCTCATAGCAATTGTACCTGTAAAACTCGTTTTGTTACAAATAGTGATATATGACACTGAAGCTGATACTTAGTGTAATCCACTTACAGAATTCGACCAGTGTTAAACAAATATTCAAAAACAATTATTTGGAACTATTTGCATAAAATAATTTTTTTCCTACTATAACTATCGTGAAAAAGAAATATTTAGGTAGATATATTTAGATATTTCTCCAAAATAATGTAAATAATTTACTACTTCATTAGAAAGTAACTAACAGATGTTCTCGTTTTATTATTGAAACTATGTTCAGTTAGCACATTTATAATCGTAAATTGTTGAAAACCAATTTAATATATTTTTTTCTAATGGGCGGGTACTACTGGACATTATCCTTTTACCACTGAGCTGCCCTAAGAAGTACCTACTTAGCGTTACCCAGCGAGCACCTGTGGACCGAAGCCAAGGAGGTGAGGTACTGTTACCCGCGCCACACACCATTCGCTAGCACAACCCCTTTTTACAGGGGGGCACATTCATTCATCGCACAAGGACAGAAACTAACATCCATGCCCAACGAGGATTCAAACCCCAGACTTACGGCATCGCTGTCAGTTGCTCTAACCACTAGACCAATACGTCGGCCAATTTAATATATTAGCACGTACTATATATCGTCGGCTTACAGCAGAAAGGCACTAAGTCACTTCTGGCTCAAATACATTGCACGAGGTTTCGCCAAATTTGGCCATAGACAATCGTTTTCTTTTCTGGCATGCCAATTGATCACCTTACAGGCTGAGAGATTTGGGGAACGTTTCAACGCTCCGCTCATTTGTTGGCGATGTTCTACCACTTTTAAAAGATTCACCAAAGTGGCTTAGTGCCTTTCGCCTGTAAGCCGACGATATATAATTAAAATCCTAGATAATTTAAATCTCATTTTTAAAAACTGTTTATCATTTTATAAAAAAATTGATTTGTAATGTATTTAAAATAAAAGTGTTTTATGAATTTTTAAATGTGAGTGCGTGCATTTTGCTTTTAGTTTATAAATAAACACCAATTGACGAATTATAAGACTAAACATTTCAATTCAATTATGAAAATGTGTAATATGTAATTGAAACATTGATAAATAAATTCGGCCATTAACAAAAAGAGTTCAATAATTTTTTTAATTATTATATTTGGTTTTACAAATGTTCTTGAATATCAATAAATAGTTCATTCATCGCTTAAAGTTTTTAAAATACTAAAACGCCCACAAGAAGCTCAAATTCTCACCTTACATCAATCGATACTATCAGAAAATCCCAAAGCATCAAAACCAACCGTGAACACATTTACAAACGCCATCCACAAATTGTAAAGAATCTCCCTCGAAAGATTCCCCACCGCACTATGGAATCGATCCCCGGAGCCACTGCCATATCGGCAATCATTTGACAGCAGGGGAGAGTAATGAAAAGTAACTTGCCAGCAATGAGCAAAAGAGTCATCGCTTGAACTCTGTCGCAGGACAGATGGGTAATAATTCTGTCGCTTTTGAAAATGGAAATTCGAATGCCTTTTGTCTACCTCTGGCCGAGAAAAAGAAAGTATTTCCCCTCCTTTCAGAATAAGAAAACATATGATTCCAGAATCCTCCGCGGGTGTTCTCCCACTTTTTATTCCTCAACTTCGAATGATCCATTTCCCATTTCCTATCAATGTTATTTTTTTCGGCTTCATTTTAAGTTACTACTATTACCGCGGAGTATTTTCTTGTCGCCTGTTCTGTCGGTATTTTCTTTCGGATACTTAAAGTAAGGCTGAAATGGGTGTAGGTTTAGAACAAGTTAATGCTATCGTAACAATATGTGAAACCAAAAGTGGAGGAAAAAATGTCCCGGGGGTAAGGAAAAGCAAGCGGCGGGTGTAAAGAATAATAAAGTTACCGGGAAATTTTTAGAAAGGATAAAAGCTTAGTCTTCTATTTCTATCACTTGGTCTCGATTTCAATAAGTATTTTTCCGTCTATGTTCGAGTAAATTAATAATGCGGTAATAGATTTCTTTTTTGTATGCTACCTGCAAGCATTTATATCCTTTAGAAATGCAAGTGCCGACCGATCTTCTCATTTAACATTTCATTATTTTTCTTCATGTCTACTACGCTCTCCCATTTAACCGCGGAATTCAATACAGTTTTTGAATACGAATGGTGGTCGTTCTTTCTGAAAAAAAAGTTGGGTTTAATTTATAACCGATTACCAGCGGTTTAATTGCATTCTCTTTGTCGATATTAGTTTGCAAAGAACATTTAAAATAGAGTTTAATTGAATGAAAAGTTGTTCTATCTTTTCATTGAAAATGGATTTTATTTTAAAGCGAGAATTTCCTTTTCATATTATAATAATTTACTCATTTTGTGTAAGATGGTTTTTAATATGAGATGGTTGATTTTCTAGAATTGCGATACTGAAAAGATTTCTGTTTAAATTAATGATGGGAGATGAAAATTAAAGTAAAAATATATTTATTTGTAAAATAATGCTGTAATAAATAATTGTTGTAATACTTATAGTATATAACTGATATTTGTGATATATATTTATAATGATATTTCTCAATAGTTTATTAATTAAATTTTTAAGTTTAGAATAATCACATTCTTAAAAGTATAAATTCCTGGATATGAGCTTCTGTGTTGCTCTTTGGTTCCTAATTTGCAGTATTACATTTTTATATTACTTTTTTTCTTTTAAAATACATTTAACCAGTTATAATAAATTTCAAATTTCGGTACATTCAAATCAAACTCCTCCAGTACAATAAGTTATTAGGATTCTCCAGCCCGTAAACGAATGTCAACTGTAAGCTACCTTGGTCCACGCTGTTTTATTAAATATCCCTGAAAATTTATATAAAATTATAAAAATAACTGTTAGTGTGTTTTACTATGATATTAGAGAACATGCAGGCAAGTAAAAGTTTTATGATCTGACACTTCAATAATTTTAAATAAATTTTTAAAGTCGCTTTACGTGTGAATCGGAAAAGCCACACACGAAAGAGAGAGAGGGAGAATTATATGCGTTCTCTCTTCTCCAAGTTTTTACACAAACAAAAAATATATAAAAATACCCGTTCCAAATACATATATTTTATTATTATACGGGCAATTCCACGGGTAACTGACTGACATTTTTTAAGAAAAACGCTTAGTATTTTGTTATTTTCTTCCCAAAAATAAATGATAAAAAATACTTTCCACCCAGTTTATTGCTTTCTTGTTAGCTTAATCTAATGGCACAATTAAATTTTCAAAATATGTTTTTATTGATTTTTTAAAAATTTTAAACGACATGGTAACTGACTGACATTTGTGAAACATTTATGTCAGTCAGTTACCTTGTTGATTAAAATTTTTTAAAAATCAATAAAAACATATTTTGAAAATTCAATTGTTCCATTAGATTAAGCTAACAAGAAAGCAATAAACTGGGTGGAAAGTATTTTTTATCATTTATTTTTGGGTAGAAAATAACAAAATACTAAGCGTTTTTCTTAAAAAATGTCAGTCAGTTACCCGTGGAATTGCCCATACACACATAAATCAATATCTTCATTGTTTAAAGTCTCCTCCTATTACCCGTTTTTCAAAAAAAAGTTTAAAAACTATTAGAACTTCCCGGGTGACTTTTATATAAAAATTTGGGGTCATATATAGGGTTTTATATAAGAAAAAGGGATCTGAGGGCGCTCTCCTGGAGAAATTTTAGGAATTTAACCTTTAAAAGCAGGGTTTAAAAAAGGAAAAATGCAATTTTTTCAGTGAAAGAAATAGATCTAAATTCAAAAATCTACAAAAAAAGTTACACAGAAATTTGTTAATTCAATATTTTAAAATAAAAATCGACAAACTCTGCCTTTGTTAAGGCTATGGTGGACACCAAAAACTAAAACTGAAACTTTTTTGTAATTCCGAACCTACATTCTTAAAATTTTCAGTGTTTGTTTATAAGCATGATCAAACACCACTCACAAATTTTTAAATAAAAAAATTGGTTGGTTTTTTTAATTTAATTTTTTTAAAAATTAACTAAATTTCAAAATGTTCCACGCGGCTTAGTTTTTAAAAAATGTTCAAAATTTTACTTGATTTTATATTAATAGTTAATGGTTTATAAGTTCTTAAAACCATTAACAAAAACCATTAAAACCATTTTAAGTTAAATTTAAAAAAAAATTCTTTCATTTGAAAATTTGTGGGTGGTGTTTGATCATGCTTATAAACAAACACTGAAAATTTTAAGAATGTAGGTTAAGAATTTTTTTAGTTACAAAAAAACAGAAGAAAGACAAAGAAACAACACTTCTAGTCACCAGGGATCACTTGATCCATATTGGAGGCCTTTGAAAAAAATCATATCTACATTTTTAATTATAAAATATATATGATGACTTATAAAATATATAATGTACACCCCCAAACATCTCCTAGGGCCATGGACGTAAGGTGTCTACCCCTAGGTAAAGTGAGCCTGGAGAATCCATTGAGAGGACTTACAGCGCCTCTAGCGGCGAAATTAAAAAGTTAAAAAGCAAAAACCTCAATGCGATTGTTTCCAACGTCATGAAGAACTCACTGAAAAAAATTTGATCAAAATATCTTGAATATTCGCTGAGATATTAGCATGTGAAAATAGCACTTTTTCAGGGGTCAAAAATGAAAAAGTTCACATATTTGCAAAATGTTCAGTGTTATTGTGTAGTTTTGTGTTTTTTTAGTTGAATGAACACAAAATTTAATCAAAAAATCAAAAAAATTTGCAAATATGCGAACTTTTTCTTTTTTGACCCCTGAAAAGTGCAATTTTCACATGCTAATATCTCGGCGAATATTCAAGATATTTTCATGGATTTTTTTTGAGTGCGTTCTTCATGACGTTGGCAACAATAATCTCCTTGAGGTTTTTGCTTTTTCTCCTTTAGTTTTTAAATTAGTTTTTTTAACTTTTTAATTTCGCCGCTAGGGGCGCTGTAAGTTATCTTAATGGATTCTCCAGGCTCACTTACCTAGGGGTAGACCTTACTTCCATGACCCTAGGAGGCGTTGGTTCTGAATAAAAGCCGTGCAACGCAATTTTGAAACACCCTGTTAAAAAAAATTTAAAAACTAAAGGCGATAGAGCAAAAACCTCAATGAGAGTATTGTTGCCAACTTCAAGAAGAACTTATTGAAATAAATTTGATCAAAATATCTTGAATATTCACGGAGATATTAGCACGTGAAATTAGCACTTTTTCGGGGGTCAAAAAGTAAAAAGTTCGCATATTTGCAAATTTTTCAGTGTTATTGTGTAGTTTTGTGTTTTTTTATTTGGAAGAGCACAAAATTTTATCAAAAAATCCAAAAAATTTGCAAATATGCGAGCTTTTTACTTTTTGACCCCCGAAAAAGTGCTATTTTCACATGCTAATATCTCCGCTAGAATTCAAGATATTTTGATCAAATTTTTTTCAGTGAGTTTTTCTTGACGTTGGCAACAATACTCTCATTGAGGTTTTTGCTCTATCTCCTTTAACTTTTTAATTTCCCCGCTAGGGGTGCTGTAAGTCATCTCAATGGATTCTCCAGGGTCATTTACCTAGGGGTAGACCTTACTTCCTTGACCCTAGGAGGCGCTGGTTCCGAATAAAAGCCGTGCAACGCAATTTTGAAACACCCTGTATAAATGAATAATAAACAATTTGGTGATGAGATGCTGTAAATATTTTAATTACTGCTAAAGAAAAAACTGTTCCAATGAATCAATTGAAAATAAATATTCTTTCAGTTTCTTTTTAAATATGTATATAGACTGACAGTTTTGAAGTTCATATGGCAAGGAGTTATAAAATTTCGGTGCTTAAAATGAAAAGCTTCTATAGAAGATAGATTTTTTTGGCATTGGATGTTGTAAATTTCGTTGATTCTTTTTGGGTTGATATTGTGACGTTTTTTACATAAATTTGGATTGCAGTAATAAATTAAGGCATATTTTATAAAAGAGAAGATGGCAAATAGGGAGAATATTTAATAACTGAAAATGAGGTAGGTTAAGGGAACCAAGACGTTAAAGACCTTCAAAAATCGATTTTTCAAATGTAGAGGAGAGGAGGGTATTATGGAATAGTCGGGTAATATGGAACACATGAGTTTCTATTCCCCCTCGTGCTGCTATCACGTGCCAATGCCACAAAAGTCTTAAGAAATCCCCCATGATGCAGTGCGCAAAGAGTTTAGCTTCTTGTTGTTGTCTGATCAGTCGCAGCAAAGCAAAGTGTGTTTTAGGATTTTCGAAAGTTTTTGACGGTAAATGTTCAAACCTTTTAACCTACCAGTAACTATGATACTTTGATTTTGTTTTTAAGCATAATGTACACTAAAAGATCAGTAGTTTCTTATACTGCAATCGTTTTTTAGTAATCCATGTTTTATCGGTCAGTAAAAGGGTTCATAGTACAAGATGGCCTGTCGGGTATTATGGAACATTCCATAAGGAAAGGGTCAGAAAAGACGATTATGTTAGTGACTATTGTAAATAAACTCATGAACGAAACAATTTGAACGTAAATTGTTAAATATGTTTTTATAGTTAAGATTAACTATGTTCTCTAAGGTCTAATTAGTTTTCAATAGCTGTAAAAACTACTGTTCTATAGTACCCGACTGTTCCACTTTACCCTCCATTTGTAATTTTTTCTTAATTGGACCATTGACCCTTCATTGTCATTAGTTATAGTATGTACTTAAAATTATTCGGCGGTTTTTTATTAAAAACCAATAGAGTTATTCTTAAATAAATAAAGGGTGTTCCATAATACCCTCCTCTCCTCAACCTTTAAAAAAACTACATTTCACGCTGATTCCAAAAATGTATAACATGTGTAGGTTTGAAACCTGATTCCAAGAGAAATTCCGAGTTAAAGAACACTTATAACGGTTTTTCTTGATTTTCTCAAAATGTGTTTTTCTCATCTTTGGGTACGCTCGTATCGAATTCTACTCATTCAAATAAGATGAAACTTGATATAATGATAAAACACAATAATATGCATACATTAAAGTTAAATTTATGGGTGTTTTGACCTTATATTTGTTTTTAGGGTCCAAAATGTGTAAAAAACTGTCATTATTTTACGCGTTTTCAATTTTCAACTTTTATAATTAAAAAAAATATAATCAATAATTTAGAACAAAAACTATTTCATTGCATAATTTATATATTTGTTAGAATTCCTAAACATGTTTAGTGAATTTTTTTCAGAAACTTTTTCTACGAGCGTATACCTTTCCATCACTATATGTTATAAGGCTGCATAGAATAAGTACTTTTTCGATTTTCTTTTTCTAAAATATTTACAAGATTTTTAAGTATGTTTTATAAACCTGGTTGAAATAGTGTACAGATTATGTCTACAAATTTTTATCAACATGCGATCTCTTAAACTTAAAAGAGAGGGTTTTTTAATTAAAGAAAATAACAGCATTTTTCGTTGACGAAAACGTCTTGGTTCCCTTAACTGTATGCTGGTAGTTTAAAATTAGTTTTATAAATCTTTTCTGAAGTTTATCAATTCTTTTTAGAGTAACATTATAGTCTCCTCCCCATACAATCAAGCCATAGTTTATTTGTGAATGGATCCAAGAGTAGTATAAATTAATAAAGAATTTACTGTTTACTTTTTGTTTTAAATAATAGAAGTTTAGCATAATAAATCTTAGCTTGTCTGAAATTGATTTAGTATGACTTTTCCATTTCAAATCCGAATCGATATGAATACCTAAATATTTAATTGAAGAAACTTTTTCAATGGTTTTACAGCTACATGTATGATGGTTACAATTTTTATCATGATACACTAAAGATAGATTATCTGATGAATTTTGCTTTAGGTTAAAAATCATGTACTTTGTCTTATCAATAATAAAATCTAAACAACTATCGGCAAACCAGTTTCTAATCCTCTCAAGATCTTCAACCATCTTTAAGTTTAATTCATTAACTGAATCCTCGGAATATTGAAGCACACAGTATCATCAGCGAAGCTTATCAATCTACCATGTAAATTCAAGGTACACAGGTCATTAATAAAGATTAGAAACAATAATGGACCTAAGGTTGAACCCTGAAAACACCACAGTTTATGTGGAAGCATTTGCTAAAAATATTATTAATTTTGACCTTTTGAATGCGGTTTGTCAAATAGGATTTTAGGAAATTATGGAAGTCACCTCTTATACCAATAGAAAATAATTTATGCAATAAAATATCATGTTGAACTGAGTCAAAAGCTTTTGAAATGTCTAAAAAGATAGCAGTAGTTTTTTTATTGTTGTTAATGCTATTAAAAATGAAATTTATAAATTCTAATAAAGCCTTTTCAGTATTGGAGTTAGGCAAAAAATCAAATTGATTTTTTGAGAAAAAAATTAATATGTTTTAAAAACAAGTATAATCTATCCTTTATTAGTAGTTCAAAAATTTTCGAGAGTAACGGAAGAACAGATATAGGTCTGTATTTAGAAAAATCATTTTTATTACCTTTTTTGTAAAAAGTTACAAAATTATTATTAGTTATGAATTACAAAAAAGTTTTAGTTTTAGTTTTTGGTGTCCACCATAGCCTTAAGGATTAAATGACGTCAGATCTGTTTCGGCCTTGCTTTTAAGTGAAAACCAACAATCGTTTTGAAATGTTTAAAGAATTGAACCATTGTTGAAAATCAATGTTTAGGATTAAAGTACGTCACATTATGACATTTGACGCTTTCGCGCCCCTTTTTTAAAGTCAAACTTTGAAATTAAATAAAAAAATTAATAATCATCGTGATTAAAAATTTTTGTGCGAATACTCCTCTCCTGGATACCTCTATCGAATAAAAAAATACAGGAATAGATCCATTCTTCCAGAGGTGTTGTGTAGCGTTAAATTCAGAACACAAAGATCATAAGAATAATATTACTTCAAGACAAGCCATAAGAACAGCACGCATTTGTTTCGTTTACTCCTTTTTAGGTGTCTGATTAGTCGAAATGTGAGAGATCTGGCCCCCGGTTGCAAGATGAATGTGCACTTGTGAAACATGCGGCCCGGGACTTGGATCGCGGCTAGATGGTAGGTATCGTCTCAGCCTGTCCACACGGACAAGTAGATGATACTAATCACCACATCCCTCACCTATATGCAAAGCAATATCCCCGGAAATTCACTCCCATCGGCAGATAAAGTGTAAACAAGGCTCGCACGCTACGTGATGGAGTGTTTTTGCAATTCGCGTGCTTGATCCAGACAAATTGCGCGGCCCTTCGCGTGATACACGGAACAAATCGGCCAGAGGGATTTCCAGGCCCATTCCGACCCGTTCCTGCCGACAGCAGCTATCATTGGGAACGGGAGTGTGGCCCGATATATCACTTAAAGTGGATCTTATTCGGGCCGTAACAGGTAATGGATATAATAAAAATTTGTGCATTTTTCCCGGCCTCTTTTTGAATTGGTTGGGGGTCGTTATTTCTGGGACGCTTCCGTGCTTTGTTTAAATGCAGCGGTTTGGGTTTTTTTGGGAGTTTACCTGGAGGATTTCCTAGGTTTTCGGTGGTGTTTACGGATATAGTTATATTGTAATTACGTGTAATAGCCATATCCCAAAGAAGTCTCCCCAATTCTGAATCTAATCATTGGGAATTGGTTGCAACGTATAAGACAATTTTGATTTTCGAGGACATATCCTATAGTGTAAGAGTGAATTTAGGGTATTTGGATGTGTATCCCGATGATGGTGAGTTAATATTACTATTTTTTATGCAATTATTCCTTTTTCGAATGCTGTGAAGACTAAAGTATTTTAATTTTTGTACTAATTATTTAAAAGCGTTATAGTTGATAAAATTATTTCTTTCGAAAATATAAGCTACTTGATATAATGAAATATTAAGTGCAATAAGGATCAACATATCATGTGTTTTTTTAGAATTTGTTCCTTACGGTTAATCCTTTTATAATTATTAATTATTTATATAAATGAGAATAACGCAATTTTCAATTTATGCATAAAGACAAAACTTTTTAAGTTTCGAATTATAATGTTTTAACTATGTTGCAACTTAAAAACAATAATTTTGCGATTTCCCATTTACTGGCTAAAGTATGATCTGCTAAACTGCTAGAATAGTTCAATTTATTATATTTAGAACGGGTATCATATGTAGATGCATATGATATAATGGTAGCATATTATTTAAAGTCAATGGGATAAATTTAGATAAAAACATATTTTCATTCAATAAGCTTAAATAAAGCAGCCCTTTAAGATTAAACTGCCGTTTTCGAAATATAATTCAACGTAAAGCGCCCTTTCAAAAGAAATATTTAATTCTCATTTAAAAGGTTTTAATGATTATGTTTCAATTAATATTTTAGTAAAAAACAGTTTTAACGAAGTATAGATTATGATTTTTACAAGGAAATGGCAACAAACGCTCGTAAATAAATAAATAAATATCCAAGCCTTGCACAATTCAATTGATAGGTTTTAAAGTTATTCACTAGCTAATAAGTTGTTACTCGATTAATTACCTTAAAGCATTAAAAATTCAGAAAATGCAAACCTAAGCAGCTCATAACTCTTTGTTTGAGCTAAATCCTACCAAGCGTAGTAAAATAATACGACTTTATATTTTTACTGCTTCCCAGCAGGTTTGCCACATAACGAATAAGCACGTCTTAAAGCCGTGCATTTAAATTGCTCTCTGAATTTATTCTTCGCTTTATCATAGACCAACTAAATAATGGGAACACCAAAAGCAAATATAATACTCAGACTTTTCAATACAGAAAAATACCACGTTATGAGGGTTGAAAAAGAGAGTACCTGCGGGAATATGTTTGAATAATCATACACCTCCCAAAATGTTTTTACTCTTTCGCATAATCGAAACCCCTAGGACAGGAGGTGTTTGCTAGAATTGGCCATAATTGAGACTGGAGCTATTTAAAAGGAGGCTGGGTGATATTTATTTAAAGATGAAGCAGAAATTTCATTAGCAGTTTTCAAACAAATCAAGAGATAATATTTAGGTCTGGTTTCATCGTGGAATGATCATCATATTAATTTCATCGATATTTATTTTCAGTTTCTTTTTGTGGCCCAAGTGGTATAAAAGTAGA
Organism: Tetragnatha versicolor; assembly: GCA_024610705.1. Classification (NCBI taxonomy): domain Eukaryota; kingdom Metazoa; phylum Arthropoda; class Arachnida; order Araneae; family Tetragnathidae; genus Tetragnatha; species Tetragnatha versicolor. The sequence continues at coordinate 36,808,472 of JANDEH010000009.1, read as the reverse complement.
ATTGAAATTAAATTATTGCTCTCGAGTGATACCACCATGGCGACATTACAAATAAGATTTGAGAAAAAAAATAATCATATCTATATTGATCCCTTACTAATATATGCCCCTTGTCGTAGTATAATGTTTGCTTTCTTTTTAATTAAATATAAATTATTGTATTAATTTCACTAATGATTAGCTTTTACGGTAGGTAGGTAGTCAAAGTATATTGATTTTTTTTCTTTACTTGTTTATGTAAATATCTAACTAGATTTATACTGTGTAAAGTGCTAACTACATCAAAAGATACCTTTTGAATCTCAAAGGACTGTTATTCATTATTTTTATGATGTTTGAAACTTTTTACATTTATTATTTACTATTAATGTGGTATATTTTCTTACACTGTATATATTTAATCTTATTTCTCTGTTACCTAATTTTTTAGATAATTTCCTTATCAACTTTAGTATTCCAAATCTTATAACGTGGCTAAAATACATTTAAATCTATAAATGTGAAGAAACAATATGCGTAACTAAAACTTTTAAAGTAATATTAAACTTTTAAGCTACGCAGTATTTTATCAACATTTGTTTGACCAATGCTTTTGAAATTAATGCAATTTATTTATCTACGCAAAGACCAATGCAGTTAATATTTGTGTTGTATGTCTTTTATTTCCTTCCCTTCATTTTTTAGTAAAAACTATACAAATTATGAGCTTGATAAGTATTAATTTACAAAATAATTTTGCTTATTTAAATAATACTAAAAAGAGAATCAATTTTACATTTTCTCAAGATATTTATTTCATTAAATTATATATAAGAATCAAATTGAATTTTACTATACGTAAAGTCTAGTAGTTGTGGAATATATTTTATAGCTTTAAACATTTATTTTCACTAGTCATGGATTAAATAAAGTCATCAATTCCACAATAAACAAACTAATATCCATGAAAATTCAATGCCAATACTTGTCTTATATTCAATTTGTATTTCCTTATTAATGTTTAGTATTACCAGCATAGGCCAATAGTTACCCTATTTCCTACATCACGACAGAATCCCACAAACAACTCTCCATAAAACAAGCTTAAAACATTTCCTTTCATCACACTACATTCCCCACGAACTTTATTAGGACTGGACAGCCAGACAAATTACAATCGAACCCCACATGCATACCTTATCCCCCAACAAGACGAACGATATCCATACCCTCATGCACATCCCTCCTTACACATGCAAAAAACAAATCACCCCCTGAAAAACCCCTTAACCCCCCCCCTCCCCGAAAGAAGGTCCCAACAATAAACAAGGCTCTCACGCGATCAGTTTCATTTTGTTATGTTTAAGAAACATTTATCTCTTCCTTGCAAAGTTCAATCACATTATAATGATGGAGGGTGACAGTGCACTGCCATGCAGGGCACGTCTGAGAATTCTTCATCCCCCCTCGGGCGTGACCAGTGCTCCGTCCATTTGGCAGGGGGATGATGTTTCAATGGACCCATTTCGAACACCTAGTCCCGGACCGTTCGATCTGGATCGCTTTCGTTCCGGAATTATATCTCCTACTATTCGGGACGATTGGAGATTCATTCTTTTCGGTCTGGGTTCTAAGGGGAGTGGGTTATTGAAATGGTCCTTTAATGTGCTGAGGGAGGGAATAAGGGTCAAATTTGGATGGGGTTTTAGTTTTTTTAAGTGGATGGTTTTATGGGGTTTATATAAGTTTTGAAGAGATTCGGTTTTTAAAAGAGTATGTGGTGATGTGGATGAGAGTACTAGTTGAGATTTAAAAAGGTTAGGAATTTGTGTTGCTTGTTAGTTTATTTGTTTCTAATTAAACTTTTATATGATACTAGATTTGCAGTTTAAGTGTCATTTTGCATGAAAACTTTAGTTTAATAGCAATACAATTGTGATACCTTTTTCTTTTAAAAAATCATTTCTATATATCAGAAGGAATATATTTATCACTTAAAACTTTTAGTCATATCAAAATTGAAGGGCTTGGAGGATGAAGGGGCTATGTTTCAAGGCCTGTCCCAAAAGTAACGAGACTGAATTCCCTAATTCTGAATGAAATTCAGTCTCATTACTTTTGGGACAGGCCTTGTAACATAGCCCCTTCATCCCCCAAGCCCTTCAATTGTTAAATCATTGAATGTTAAATACTTTAATCTTTGGTAAGTTGGACACAAACACAAAATGTATGAATCCTAAGTGTTTTCAAGACGTTATTGTATATTTGGTAGAATGCACTCTCTTTTTAATGATGACGCTTCGTATTCATTTTCTTACGACTTCTTTACAAAGCTGGATTTTTCATTTCCCATTTAATGAAAACTGTTATTTTTGTGTTTTGTAAATTATTTTATCACGTACTTATAAAAGTTAAAATTGGGCTTTTTTAAACCTTATATTTATATTAATAATTAAAGGCTAAAACGAGTGGGGTTTGATTACAATCGAAAATTTAATAATTCCATAAATCTTCATTAGAAAATGAAGATTTTTTAACTTTATCAGGAATATATGAAGTCTAATCCGATAAAAATCTAAAAGGCACAAAAAATATATCTAGGAGCAATGAGCATCATCCAGATGAGCACTATGCTTTTGACTCATTCTTTGAGAATGAATCCGCTACATTAGTGTGTAATGGAAAACCAATTCTTTACCTCTTTTCTGCCCTCTTTTACGCTTTTCAACAAAAGTAACTTTCTCGCAACCATGCAATTCTATCTTATCTCTATTCGTTACAACTGACTTTTCTGGATGAAAAGAAACGTGTGATCTTAATTTTCAGTGTCTCATATGAGAATTTATTTGATTATTTTCTCAAAAAGCACAGAAAAGAATCCTCCTACATAATTTACTCTATTTGGCTATATGTAAAATGTATATAAACACACTTTATTTAGGGGTTTCTGTTAGTTATAGTTTAATTTAAGTACTTATCTTCTCAAACTATGGGGTTGGAATTTAATACGTTTTTTCCAATAATGGGATTTCTCATGGTTGATCTTTTCTGAAACTTATTGGTTTCTTGGTTGACAGTACTAAACACATTAAGTACTAGCGTCACCGTATAGGTTTGTTTTTATGTATCACTTTTTTCATATCAAATTGAGTCATTCTCACGATATTTAAGAATGTTATTCATAAAAACAGTAATATGTCTCATTTTGAAAAAAAATATCGCATTTTACAAAATAATTTAACAGTGACACATAAAAATAAAACTTATTTCAATCAACTTTTTAGTATTCCAAATAGGGAATATCAAAATTTTTGGAAATTGAATACTAAAAGCAGGATTTTAACTTATTTTGGTACACCTTTACGAATTTCGGGGAAAGGGCCCCAACTTTTCACCCTCCTTCTGTACGCCCCTAGACCCCGAGATAATCATGGAGGTTTAAATTAGTATTTTAAATGTTATATCACAAGTTCATAATCAGTTGGTAAGCTATAAGTAAATAAAGTTGCGCAAGTTTAATATCATTTTTCTTATATTGTTCACATAAAGGACCATCGTGACCATATGGTCACATGCCATATTTCTTAAAAACTACATCTGAAATATTAAAAAATAGTATATTCCCACTCCATTAACATCAATGAACGTAATTTATGGAGCGGGGTAAAATATTTGAAGAGAAAATAATTCCATCCTTAATGGGTTAATATTGTAGATGTATTAATATCGTGGTAATTGATATTTTCTATTTCAAGTAAAAGTTTTAAGGTTTTGTGATTTTGTTAGTCTTATAAATGTCTGTTTAGTTCTCTTATGAGTTAAATTTATTTTGCTGACATTAATTTTTAATGTATTTGAGAAATTTTTATAAATTATATAGTTTAGTAATATGTATTAAGATACATGATTTCAAACTTATTCCAAAGTATGGAATCCTATTTTAAGCTTTGAAATTTCAAAAAGAAAATGCAAAAAAAATTAATTGCTTAAAAGTAATATAAATATTTAACTACTCTGAAAAAATTAGACTTGTATAAATAGAAAATTTTAATAGAAAGTTCATAGTATTCCTTTGAACTTCCCAGTAAATCATCGCAGGAGGTAAAAATAATAAAAATCTTTGTTATTATATTTTTATTACAGGAATTTTAAAATTAGTTCTTCCTGTATATCTATTTTTGACTTTAATGGCTAGATTGAATTTTCTCTGAACTACCTACTGGTTTTTACTTAGTTACTATTATTTGTGTAGTTAACAATTCAAAGAAAAGATTAACAGAAATATTTTACACTAAAATAACCAGTTCTTTATTCTTCCTCACTAACCCACACATCCTTCTACATTAAACACGACTCTAATAAAATCATCCCTACCCAACCAGGGGCCGAGATGAAAAAAGGCAATGAAAGCCTTGGAGTCTTACTACAGACTATCGCTCACTATTTTATCATGTAAATGAGGTTTTTCTCCTTGCTTCGACATCCTAATCTTAGGTGGAGCAGAATCTACGTAATTACACGAGCATAACTCTACTTAATTGAAAACGGGCGACGGCCAGTGGAGGACTAAAAAAACGATGCCTTTCATAAATAAAAAATTGGACTCCACCCGGTGACAGAGAGATGGCACGTGCTGTGCGACGTGCCACCGTGCCAGACATGCGTCCCCTCGGGGGGCCACGGACTCTTTTCATGGAGGATAGACCACCACCAAAGACGGAAAGTAATCGACTTTTCCGGAATGCATATATCTATGCTTTTCTTTCTATATATCTATACTTTTCTTTCTATATATCTATCCATCTCGGATATATATTTCAACTCCGGCGCAGATCTGTTTTACGGAGTAGAATTCGATAAATATCGGAAATAAAGGTGTGGTGGAGTTTCTCGGATCTGGAAGGAATGAAAAGGGCAATGTAGGGAGGGGCTGGGGGGGATGACGGAAATTTTGTCAAGACAATGGTGCGTTTGGGTAGAAAGGGTAAAGTTGGGTAGAGGGGTTAGGTTAAATATTTGCACTAGAGTTGGAGAGTACAGATGGTTGTATTGAAATCGAACTATTAAGATATGTTATATTTGTTAAAAATTTTTTGCTTCAGATTTTGATGTAAGAAATACTATGGGTTCTGTTACATTATCTCCTTTTTATTGTTATAGCTAATTTGTTACATTTTTATGAAAGAGTGAATAAGTTAGAACGATATTGAATAAGATTAAGGGTTTAGTTTTTAGGTTTTAAGGAAAGTTATTATATTATTATGCCAGTGCTTTACAAGTTTGTTAGGAAAATTGAAATTGTAATGAATAACAAATCACAGAGAAATATACATTTCTATTTAAAAGTTAATGAAATTTTCATGACGCGAATGCACGTGTCATTTAACCCTGCTGTTCTGTTAGGGTCTATTTGACCCCAAAATTTTTTCAGTCGCGTGTTAAAAAAAATTGAAAAGAGGTATTTTAATGAAACTTCATGACTTTGTTGGAAAGTCATATAATTATCTACATCCAAAAGGAATTTTAATTATTTTAATTTGCAAGGGATATTTTTCAACATAGTCTTAACCCTACAGTGCATACTGATGCCATTTGGCAACACGACATTTTTCCCCATTTCCTACTCGAACTTTCATTTCCAAACGGCAACACCATGCAATAAGTACAATAGATATAACATTTCATTGTATTAGCACTTTAGATCGCCAGTAGATCACAGCAGGGGTACTATTTTGAGACATTTATTAGTAGCTAGTGAAACGAAAGTCAAGACACAGAAAACGCCAAAATAAAAGGACCATATAAATTAAAATAAAAATTTTTTCAGCTTGAACAAAAAATGTTTTGAAAAGATAAGTTGTTTTTTTATATTTTTAGAGCATTTGGTTTTATTTCACTTCACAATTAATTTCACAAGAGACACAAATTAATTTCACAAGGACAAAGTTTTTTGCCAATAAAAAGTAGAAAAAAATTAAATTAAATTTTTTTAGTATTTTTTTACTAATGTACACCATAATAGAAGTCACATAAATGATTTTCAAGTGAATTTAAAAAATCATGCATTGTAGGGTTAATGTACTGTTCGGGTCAATATGACCCGATTCTAAATTTTTTCGTTTTAGTCAAACCTTTTCATATTTTTTTGTTGAATAACTCAACAGAAAAGAATAAAAACTGTTTTCACATCTTTTTTGTATTTTGGTTATATTTTTGTTGTATTTTTTTGTCATTTGACACTAAAGCACATGGAAGGTCAAAAGGTTGATTCAGTTGGGCAAAAAGCAAATATATTTCCAAATTTTATTTTTTCTTGTTGTGTTTTTGTTTTATGAAGTATTTCCTTTCAGTTAGAACGCTAAAAATAACTAATGAAACGAAACTTGGGCTATCCAAATGAAAATATTACTAAAAATAGGAAATTAGTTGCGTTTTTCATTGCCACTGTCCTTTGGCCAAGTTAACCATTAGATATGGGGTAGATGTGTATTTTTTGTGGTAATTTAACTTCCAAAGAACTGTAACATGAATTTAATTACAGGAAAAAAAGTAAAATCATCGCCAAAAAAATTTGAGATATTGGAGTAATGAGTAATTTCTCAAATCTTACAATGCGTTTTCAATGAGATTTAGTACAAATAGAAGGAAAAAAAATGTTCAAATGAAGACTATTTTTGAAGATTTGAGGAAATCACTCTTATTTTCATAGAAAAAATCAGATTAAAACCTGCCATGAAGGGGGGAAATAATTAAAAAAAGTAATAGAATAAAAAGAAAAAATTAAAATTTATATCGGTCCTTCAGATGAAAAAAAAAGTACTACTTTGTTGTGACAAATTTGTTTGAAACCCATTTTCACATAATGTAAATTGTCAAAATATTAAAAAATTACAAATTTCAATTACAAATATTTTTTGGCTAATTTGATTATTTAATACGTATTTCATATCTTTACCCAATTATTTCATAATAATTACATTAATTTACAGTTATTTTACTATTGCTTAACCTATTTCTTAAATTACACCATTCATTTACCTCTAGAAGTGATATTTTGTGTATCGGGTCATATTGACCCAAACACTACGTGCGTGGAGTAAGTCGGAGCAGAACAGCAGGGTTAAGTTTGTATTTTGAACAGTTCAAGACTGTCGGTAGTTAAAAGGGACTGAAACATTTCAGTATCTAAAAAATACACTTTTTTATTGTGTACTACATAATGTCACTACCTTTATAAAGAAATAATAATTGTAAAAAAAACTAAAACACATTGCGTATTATTTAATCGCTATTTGTAGTGATTGCATCTGTCAGATCTTGGTTTTTAATAGAATTTATAATAAAAATAAAGCATTATTCTCTTAACTCCAATCGATCGAAAATTTTATTATGAGATCTGTAAACTCATGTTTTAAAATTTTTCGACTGAAAATTTATTAGGGTATCATACATATTAATGTATTACAATTTATTTTTCAACTAATCAGTTATTTTATTACATTAAACTTCTTAAAATGTATATAAATGATTTCTTATACTATCAATCTTAATTTATTATCAATCTAAAGGTGTTTTTTCAAACAGGAAACAAATTGTGTGAGAAAACTCCAGCTCTCAACAAACAAATTGTTTTCAGCTTAACAATTTTATGAAATGGCCTCTCTAAAAAATGTTTCTTTTACAGTCCCATTTATTTCACTATTGTCTATGAATCTTTTATACGAAGTTGCTTTTTCTTTTAATATCTGCAGTCCATAAGTTCAAACACGTACGAAAAATTAAAAATTATTCCTCTAAATTTTAGACATTTACCTCAGTAAGTGTCTTCATTCTATACTTCTATAAAATCCTCCTAAGATATATTTACGTAGTGTTTACACTAAAAACAGAACGGCGATATTCTCCGTTGAAAGATTTAGCTGTCCCATGCGAGACACAAGAAGATTCCAGGGAGCTATCCTTCGTGTTTCTTCGTTCCCAAGTATCTCAAGAACTAAGAAAAAAGCTTTTGTCTGCAATAACGAGATAAGAATGTAAATCTTAGGACAGGGTTCGTATTTTCAGTTCGATTGATGAACTTGCTAACTGAAGCAGCAGCCAAGGTAATGAAATTCATGGACTTGTGAGATATGGGTGTCATATATTTTTCTTTTAGAAAATAAAGTTAAGTTAGTAGAAAGGATGAATTAAACACGCTATTATTAAAAGCTAACATACTTTGATCAAAAATGGGAAGGGAATTTTAGGAAATTTTAGGTGTATAGATAAGGGTAAGATGGATCTTTTGGGTCTTTATAGGTTTTTAAAGTTCTCTTAAAGTCTCTATTCTAATAAAAGTTTTGAAGAACGGTTTCCCAAGATATAAAATTTTAATTACTGACCCCTATAGCACATTTTTGGTATCTTAGTGTTTGGATTATTTTAAGAATTTAAGGTAAGCTTTTGTAATTTCTAAAAATAATTTTTAAAATGTTTCCATCTTTTTAGTTTATGGATAAGGCTGCAGTACCATAGAAAGCAAATATTAAGCAACTTTTTATCCATCTAATCCCAACTTCCAATTGGCATCATATTTTCTGATGAAACAAACTTTTTCCTAACTGACAAACTAGATATTCTAGAAACTTACATATATACAACTTCTTACCCGACTGTAGACTAGACTTTCATACTAGACTCATATTCCGTCTGAAATTTAAAATTCTTAGTCTGATAACTGAAATAGACTGTTTGTAAACATTGAGTGTTATGAAGGTTTAGTTTCATATTTTACCCATGTCTTAAAAGGTATTTTTAAGAGGTATGTGTTGAAACGTTGAAACAAAATCTGAATGAGATAAAACACTCTATGTGTACTAACGAGTTACTGGGAACAATATTGAAATAGTTTGTCTGGGTTTTTTTTTCAAATTATAATCGTCTAGGTGCTCTAAATTTGCAAAAATTTATAGATTACCATAATTTAATACTTTGTTAGCTAATTTTTGCTTAAATTTAGATATTAAATATCTTAACTGTAGATAGAGTTTCAGTAAACATTTTATTTAATAGTCGTGCTATTCAATTAAAAAAATTTCTGCAAAATATCAACTTTTTAAACTCCAGAATAAATATATCTACATCTATGTCATTATCCAAATGATAGGGGATATGAGAGGATATTGACAATGGAAAACGTTCAACGTAGTACATTCTACAATCTAAGAAAGTTTTCTCTGATATTTCTTCTTTTTTAAAATATCAAACTTGCTTTTCAAATGTTTACAAACATCATCCCAAGATTTCTACTATTATACAATACGAAATTCGACAACATGATCAATCTACAAATCTTAGTTTTTCAATTTGAATTTATTTCTTAGTGGGTTCAAATATTCTTTTAATAAACCCTTATTATTAAGCCCAAAAATGTTCTGCACTGGAGGAGAGGACATAAAATTACTCTCAAGCCCCCTTCCACGCATATTTAATAGGAAAAATGCAGTTTTAGGTAACCATTTTCAGGTAGAAATGCTTTATTGATGAACTTAACCCATTTAGGACAACAGGACGACTATAAAATAATGAAAATAAATAACTGTTTCTTTCATATTTTGTTCATTTGGACCGAATTCAGTAATAAATATCAATGTTCAGATTTTTCGAAAAAAAATTATGATTTTTTTGACTGGCAGCTTTTCCTGCCAACCGTCTGTAGTGGGGTCCAAACTCTAAAAAATGAAAAGTAGAAAACAACTAATTAGATAAGTTAAAAATTAAATAAATTAATAAATAAAAATATGTAAACTTTTAATATCCTCTATTTAGGGAAGTAAAGAATAAAATGCTTCTCGTGGCAGATTTTCGTACCTACCCCCTAATGGTTTAATATTGTAAGAAATTGTAAAAAACAAAGTTCCAAGCACAAAAGGGTGTGTGGAAATGAGAACTCTAAAAAAAGGAGGTTATATGAGTTGTTCTAGAAAAACTTTACTAGATGACAACCTTTCTTGACAATAACATCACGACAAGCTGAAGAAAAACTGAGTAAACAGATCTTCTGTGACCTCTAATTGGCAAGATCGATCATTTTTAACCGAATTTACTACACCGCAAAATCGAAAATACTTAACATTTTACGAAAATTATGACCCCAAAACGCAATATATGCGTATTCATTTAACAAACTAATCCTATTTCTAAAGTAAAGTGCCTAATTTCACTCGACATTTGGACATTCATCTGGGAACTACTTCCTTCGCTTTCTCTCAGCTTATTTCTCCATTGTCAAGACACGTTGGGAGTCTGGTATAGTCAGAATTTCGAGGGGAGGGCTGGCCTCCTTACATACGCCTCTGATCTGACCTTCTCCTCACAAACAATCTTCAAGTTAATGAACTCCGAACTCAAACTTTCTGAACACCCAGCTCATTCCCTTGTTTATCACCTTCCCTCCACAACGGGCTACAATGGGCAGGTAGCTCAATGAAGCAGCTGCGCTACACACCCCACTGCCCACCTATTCAAAACAATCTCCGCGTGTTTATACGCGTTTCATTATCCGTAACCAAACAAAAATGACTGCAGCTCTGCAGCCAAATGAGCAGGCCTCCAATGAAGTTTTCATCGCTCTTTAGGGATGAGCTGCGCATCCGTCTGTTTTGGTAACCTGGAAACTGACGATAGATACCCGCTCTTTGCAACGTGCTTGGCATTGATAACGCCTTTAATCCGACCCAGGGGGGCCTACCGTGCTACAGCCTCACCGTATTAGCGAAAATGGTCGATTGCCCCCACATTCCTTGCGCCTCTGGCCCTAGGCGCAAAGAAAGGGCGCAAAAAGTGTGACACGCAGGAATCCGGATTCACTTTTCTCATCAGGGAAGGGGAAATAATTTAGTATTAAATTTCGGGTTGGGGTTTAACCTGAGACAGCGCCTTGCGTTTGGGTTTGTTGATAAATCCTCTGGGATGGGAGGAAATAGTCTTTGAGGAACTAGTTATAAATGGGTTGGGTTTTTATTTTAAACCTTGTGGGAAGTAAGAAAGATTATGGGTACAAATGTGGTGATCAGTATTTTGTATAATTTAATTGTGGATAAGTAGTTTTATTTGTATTTTAATTGAATTATTGAAGAAATTGGCTTCTTTTTAAGAAATAAACTTCCCTTCGTACGTTTGGGGGGATATATTAGTTTTAAACAATACAGGAAGGGATGTTTTAAATAAACTTGCGTTTATAAATATGATTTACTCTTATTGATCTGAACTTCAAAAATAGTGTGAGGATGATAAAAATCACTTGAGGGAAAACCTGAATGCTGAGAACAGTGGGTAAAATTTTGGTCAAAAAACAAGTGTAAAAGTTTTAATGTTTAGTCTTAATTCAAAACTGTAAGTAATGAAATTTCTTCGATCTTTTAATGTATTTAAATTGAAATTGGTTAGTGCTCTGCTCATTTTTTAACTCATAAAATAAGATAAATGTATTACTCTGACTATAATTGAAGTATTTAAACTAAAATCAAGATTTTTCTGTCTTAAAATAAAGATTAAAATAATAAAAGTAAAATATTGTCTTATTGAGCTTCATCGCCTCTGAAAGTGAGAATAATAATTAAAAGTTTGCTTCTCAAATAAAAAAGAAACATTCTTTTTACAAAACTTACTAAAATTTGTAATTAAAGTGTCTGAGGGCAATTTAAGTTGATGTGTTTTATGTAAAAGGTAAATATAATGATTTTATTTTTTAAGTACGAGTAGAAATATTTTACAGGGTGGTTATAAAATAACATACCTACTTTAAAATTCTTTACAGACGAAACTACTGAAGGTAAAAATCTTAAATTTTAAAGGATGTATTTTGACGGGAGGGGAATTTTTTTTCAAATAAAAAATAATAATAAATTAATTAATTTAATCATCTAAGTTTTTGCCTTAGTTTTCGGACCGTAACCAAAAGTCTAAAAGGTAAATGTTTTAATGTTTATTCAAACTATCAAATCAGAAAAAGATATTTATCCCGAAAAAATCACGCAATTTTGTTGAGCAAGAAGATAGTTAAAACTTCTTTTTTCTAAAGTGTCTGATATGATAGTTTTGATAAACATTTACCTTCTAGACTTCCGACGGTCCGAAATCCAAGAATAAAAACTAATTACTTATTCATTTACAAATTTTTTTGTGTAAAATAATCCCCATTGCTTCAAAATACCCCTTTTAAAATTTCCTATTTTTTCGACCAGTGGTTTCGTCTGTAGATAATTTATTTTAAAGTAGATTACATAAAACAAAACAGTGAACCTATTTTTATACCAAATCATGGACTTATATTAAAAAGTACCACACAGGCCTACCCTATCCATAGAAATAAAATACTGGATCTATATTTACACAAATCTACCTACCCATATCCCAAAAAAATCACTTGAAAAGTAATACTACCAGATTACACTACTACAAAATATTTGCAACGTTTAAAAATAAGTGAAACAAATTTCTATTTGGAAGATTTGAACATAATGCGACATTATACAGAAACCCAAATACATACAAAAAAGGTACAAAAACTCCAGCCATAACTAGTACTGAACTGCAATTTCTGTATAATAGACTATTCAGAAAAACTCATCCCTTGTTTCCAAAACTGCAACTTTCTATCTTTCCACCACACACCTCATCAGTTGTTTACTAAACTGGGATTCTTCTATTCTTCCTACTTTCGAGTGTTCTTCCCATAGACCATTCACTCGAGTACGCGGCAAAAGAGCAAGAAATATGCCAACTATTTATTCGAATCAAGTTTTGGCAACGCCTCTGTCACTACTGTTGCGAGAAAATATTTTGGGGAAATATGCCGGCCTACGTGCTCGGAAATTATTGCGGTATCTATTGGTTTCGCAGTATTTGTCTTTAATCGCATTCGAATATGTGGGCCTCGCGGCTTCACTTTTTCAGATGAGCTGAAAAGAATGGGGAATGACGTGACTCCATACAACAGGGGAGGGGATTTTGTTTGCTTTTCGGATGCGATCGAACAAAGGTTGCGATAGTTGGTTATGAGGTATGAAGGATGCAACGCTGGATGGGAAACGTTTGTTGCGGTGTAAAGGGGAATAGGTTTGAATAATGATGGATGTTAGATGGAGAAGAATGCATTGAAAATAATAACTGAAAGGGTTGAAATTTGTGCTAATAATGCATAGCTTTATATGGTATTAATATTAACTTTTTATTTTTTTTCGTGCGATATGGGTGACTTTCTGCTTTTGGGTGAAGTTCTCAATCATCAGTACAAAAAAACAAGGCAATGTTTTTTTCTCAAAAAAAATTCAGTTTCTTCCCTTAGATAAGGTTGAACTCTATAGGATGATGATTACTGTTGAATATAGAAAGGTTAAGTAATAGTGGTCCAATGTACTGGAATAAAGTTTCCATTAAAAGTAGTAAAACTGTTGAAAACGGTCACATAATTTAGGAAGAGGTTTATGTAAAATATTACTTATTTTTTATTTTATATTTTTATTATTTTAAATTTAAGAAATTACGTTATAGCTCGTTTCGAGATGTCTTCACCTAAGGTTGACTCATAATATTTCAATTATCCGTCTATTTTTAAAATCAATTGATAAAGTAAGACATTTTAACACTTAATAACACTTACATCCTCAATTTTTCCAACACATGGATTCAACAAGATGTATTAAGTAACCGATATTTGCAAATACTGCTGTCTTACGTTTCACGTTGATTGAAATAAATATCTTGCTTTAACAAGCTTATCAAATAAAAAAATCAAAATAACTTTGTTGCAGATTCTTTAGTCTCTTTTATCTTTTATTTGACTGATAATAAAAAAAATCCAAGAAATACGTTTATATGATTTATTTTTATTTATGTTCAGTAGGTATTTTCAATACATTTTGAATTTCTTTTGTATAGAACTGTTTTTGAAACAACAAAAACATTTTAATCTCAAAGAGTAAGTTTATCTACCAAGCGATAAAGTCGTCTTTATTATAATTGTTCTCCTTGACTCAAATACTCACCAGTACCATATCTTAAACCTTCTGAAAATAATCATCCTTTGAAATTCCTCAAATAAATTAAAGGGCTATTTCATAGGAACAGGGACATGATCAAGAAAAATGAAATAATAAAATAATAAAATTTTCTAATTATTTTAGGGAATAATTATGCAGTAAGGATCTAATTGTGTTTTGCATTGCTTAAATTTTGTGTAAAATTATTTTTATCGAAATGTCAGCATTTAAAGTCAATATTTAGAAATATTTGTTTTAAAGGTTAATTTGTTAATGAAAAATGTATAGTTTATTTAAAAAATTAAAAATAAATTAATTAGTTTTTACAACTTTTTTGTTAAATATACTCATAAACTTTATAGTAAAAATGAAATAAAGTGTTTAAATCAATTTAATTATATTTATATTCATGAATAACTGAACGCTTATACACATGTAGCGTGAGTTACAAAGTACTGTAGCGTGAGTTACGAACAGCTCTCTATATTTTATTTTATTTCTGATTTTCTTAAGCATTCCCAGTAAAACTGTTTGCTATTTTAGAATAAAGGAGGTATATTCAAACACCTGACAAGCATATAGAATTATTGAAACACTATTTAAGCAGAAAAATTAAGCAGAATTTGAATTTTATACTCATAAATCCATGTCTTTTTCTTGTAGCGTGAGTTACGACTCTATTTTAATTAATATTTAAAAAACTAAAATTCTTAAAAGATTCGCAATTTAAATTATTAACATAAATTTCAATATGTATGATTTTTTTAGAAAGAAAATAATAGTTATTTCTATTTTTAAAAATTATTTGAAATTGCAATTTTGAAAAAAATGTAGCGTGAGTTACGGTGGAATTGCCCTAAAACGTTTCAAAAATGATCACCACAAGGAAAAATAGCAACAATCCTAAAAGACATAAAGAAAAATTTAAAATTCTCGTACAAAAAAACAACAATGGACAATGAAATCCTATCTCCGATATTACAAATTTTCACAATAAGGCCACAAAATCCAGCGCAAATATCACTCCCGATTCTCCCAGAAATCACCTCCTGAATGCCCGGAATTCAATTTTTCTCAGCTTCTTTATTTTTCTGGGAATTTATCTGACACTGCTTCCTCAGATTACCCTCTCCTGATTTTTTCCCCGTTTCCTGGCAAGCATTGTGCCTTATGTTATGTGCGATTTCCCAGCTCCAGATCAAGAGCTGTTTGCAATGCAGATGAGGGCGCTGTTATTAGTGGCCTCCGCTATGAACCAATGAATATTTAAGGAACTCCCACTCCGTTTACCATAGAAAAGCATTCATCCTGCTTTGTGGAAAGCTCCGGCGCTCCGTCTAATGAGAGACCTGTAGAAGCACCTCTCAGCTGGAGGTGTTCATTTCTTATCAGACGGTTGGTTTTTGCTTTCTCTCTTCATAGGGATAAGCAGTATTTTTGGGAGTATTTAACCGGGAAATACAGTCTGGTTAAAAAAAACAAGACCTATATCGTATTTTCTTAAATATTGACAATAGGAATGTGCTACAAATTTCACAATTATGAAAAAAAGTGATAAATATCACAGTATTAATACATTCAATAAGGGTTCCATACCATACACTCTATAGAGGGTCCATTTAAAATGTAAAAGGGACATTACTTGTGATGTTTTGTAGATTTCATAATATGTAATTTTTGTCTCATAGTTTTCATAATATTAAACTTTAAAAAAATTCTACGCCAATGCCTCATTAAAAGGCAATGTTAATAACAGATTTGAAAATTTTTGAAAGTTTTCAAATTTATACAACCTTTGAAGACAAAAATATATGTACAGAAATCCACTAAATATCCCAAATCCCATGGAATTCAACAAAAAATAATTTTTTATTCGACCCGTAAGTTACTTTTTCTTACCCTTTTCTGATTACAACTTAAATTTAAAAAAAAAACCAGTTCATTTATATACCAGTAACTCATTCATACCGGTATTTCAAAATCAAAGTTACTTAGCATAGTTGGGTGCAAAGCATTGAATTACTAGATTGAGATCATCCATATCAGTGGTTCCCAAAGTGGGTTCCACGGAAAAATTTAGGGGTTCCATGTTACAAACTTTATTTCATTAAAAAAATAAGAACGATGTAAAAAAATTAGCCCCCCCCATGGACCCAAAAAGATTCTCAAAATTAGTTAAAACCCTACTTTTACCAGTCGAATTTCAAAATTTTTTCTGGGGGAGAACCCCCAGATCCCCCATGGTACCACAAGGTGATCTTGCGTGATACTTTTGGGAAAATCCCCAGCATTTGGATATTTTTTTTGTCAAAATTGAGATAAAGGTAATGGTCCAGAAAAGTCTCCCCTTGGACCCAAACAGCTTCTCAAAATGAGTTAAAACTCTACTTCTACAAGTCAAATTTCAAAACTTTTTCTGGGGGATGACCCCCATACCCCCCAGCGGCACTACAAGGGGATCTTGTGTGATACTTTTAGAAAATCCCCAAGAATTTGACACTTTTCCAAAAGGTAAAGGTGATTGTCTGGAAAAGTGCCCATCCCTTGGATCCGTGCTGGTTTCATTTAATATCAGGTATTAAATTTTGAAAAGTCGTTGATTAAAAAATAATCAGGGTTCCACGATCATTGGCAACAAATTTGGGGGTTCCACGACCAAAATAGTTTGGGAACCACTGATCTGCATATTGTAAATGATTTCTTCAAACTATTAGTTTATCACTCATTTATTACTTGAATTTAACATTTTCTATTATTCATTGCAATATTCAACGCCTACGCGTCAGTGAATGCTTTAGGCTTTGAGTTTGGAATTTTTTTAACCTTTTTTGTAATTTTTCAGTTGAAGGTAAGCGCTTATGCATTTCCCCGTATAGATATTATTACCAGTCTCGTTTTTGTATATTATAGCTTATTATAGTTATATCAGAGAAGTAGTTTTATTTTAAAATTTTATTGTCAAAAACATCGTTAAACAAGTCAGTTTCTCCCAAACTTTCGTCTTAAATTTATTAATTACATTTCCTTTTCGTAATTTTTGATGCTCTGAAAGTCTTATAAATAATCCTGGAAATACATTACTTATCTTTCTGAAAACTAAATAAAATTAAATTTAAGAAAATACCTGTGTTTATATTTTCTGCGAAAAAATACAGAGACATCACAACAAATATTATAGAGTAACTGCAAAGAAATGTTTCTGTACAAAGAGGTTTTTATTTGTATTCATTACATTAGTACACCCAGAAAAAAGACTGCGTTTTTCTATTTATTTGATTCATTGATAAATGAAAACTCTTGTAATCACTTCAAAAATCTTTAATTTAATCACTTCTTTATTTGAATAACCGAGAACATAATGAAAGACATAATTACAGAAACCATTACAAAACTCAATCAAGAAATATTTCGTTCAATTTTTCTGACCCTTAAGCTTGAAACTGCCATTCGTATAATCATTGTTTTTATATAGGTAGAGCTAAATTTCTTCAAATATTTAGACTCGACATTGCAAAAAATAGTTCCATAACGGTTATTTTATTTGGTGTAAACTTTGATGGGGGAAAACAAATTTTTATAACGTAATCTTTCATTAAAATTTTAAAGATAGTTAAAAATAAATTTTGAATACTCTAAGAAAGAGAGTTCTAGTTTGTTTTATAAATATAACTTGATGTAAATGGGAGAAAATATTCATAACTGTTACATTTCTTTTATGTTATGCAATCAGCTGCATAAAAAATATTTGAATTTCCTAAATAAAGATGTATTTTTATAACAGGTTGCGGAGTCAAAAAATCTATATTTGATTCCAAATTTTTCATTTCGTTTGAAAGTAGTAACTTTGCTACCTCATTACGTAAGATTGTTAATAATAACATTCCACATTTACATCCTTTCAAAATATGCTAAATTATGCATGCTTTTCGGAATTGGCATTAATTTAAGCATGAAATTTTTAAAATGCTATTTTAACGAATAATAAGCACCTTACCACAAATGTATCCGACTAGAACCCCCAAGGCTTGCAGAAATGTAATGTAATTTAAGCAAAAAACCAACCACTGCATACTCGGATTCCTTTTTCGATAAGCTTCAACAAATGTATTCTTTTTAAAAGCGCCCTCAAAGCTCTGGGTTTCGACCTTTTAGAGGGGCGGGGAGTCACACATCCAATAGAGAATCGGAAATCGGAAAATCCGTTCCTTTTTTTTCGCAATCCTTGTTCAGGTATTTTATTCGATGATAGGTGCATGATGAGGCAAAACGAGATCCACAGGAAGTAGATGAATTCCAATATAAAAAACACATCCATACCGGGGAGGATTGAGGAAAGATGGGAAGAAGGGTTACTGTGAAGTTGGATGGGATTCACTAGCTTTTTTATTTTCTTTAAATAGAAAATTATGTTTTATCGAAATGGTAAGAATTTTTTTCTTTGGATTTGTAGAAAGGGCCAGATCAAAGAATATATTGATCTGGTGATGGTATAAAACCATCTCATGCTGTGGTAATCTAATATTAAACAGAAATAATTAAACGGTTTTGATGGTTTAAATTTTTCAGATATTTAGATATTAAGCTGTTTTGAAATAACATTAAAATTAAAAACTTAAATAACACATTTGGTGAACATATAGTTGTTGAACTATTTTATTGCTGATTTTTATTGAGGTTCAAGAAAAATTAGCAAGCCGAAAAATATTAGTTTTTCTAAATTTAAACTGTTAAAATCCCTATATAGATTTTACCCCACCCGACCCCATACAAGCACATCACATTTTACTGCCAGAAATATTGAACAACACATTTATCCCAATGATCAGAATGGATGTAATACAAAAAATACAACTTTATACTCTTAATTCCAAACTGAATTGTTTTATTGTAATGCTGTGAGAAAAAATACTTTGAGGGTATTTTTTGCTCAATACATAAAGCAATACGCTTATTCCAACAATTCAGGATAAAGAAATTGAAAATTTCCAAAACAAGTCCAGTTGAAATAATAAAAACTACTCAAAAATCTTTTCAATGTATCATTTTGACTTTTAAAAATATTCCCAAAGCGTTATAACGAATACATAAGTAAAACTAGTATGTCTCTATGGAAAGGAAAAATGAAAAAAACTACTTTCTTCCTTAAATTGCAGACTAGATAGAACAAAGTGAATACCACTTTAACTTCTCAATACCCTCGCGATTATTAAATGTTTATCGGATCATAAATTCAGCAGAAGTGAAAACAAAAGCATCAATAAAAAGCCGCAAGAAAAATTGTCTGAGAAACACAACTTGTGCATTTATTCGATCGCTACAATCTCAACCCAGTGGCCGGCCCCGAGACGTCGAAAGCCCGTAATGCTCACAAATTCTCCTCCCCAAGTCGGAGTCATTAAACCAAAAAGCCTCCCACCCCAGTAATAATTCAAAATATGTCACTTCCCCTAGCGGCTAATAAAAGAAGGCGAAATTTCCAAGTAATTTAAACCATAGGCTGGTGTCAGAACTAATCCTCGAGGGATCCCCCATAATCAACAAGTTAAGGGGCCGGCTAAAAACAAAAATGATCTCCCCGAAAAGTGAAATAAAGAAAAAAACTACCCCTGATTCAGGATCCTTTCTGTGAATCACATTCCTTTAACTGCTCAGAGGGGCTCAAGTGAGCTTCCGTGAGGATTACACTGAGACCATTTCTAAATAGTCTTTTTTCCCCCTTTGTGTCATTGTCCGCTATGATAGATTACGCTATTATGATCATGGCTGGGGAAAAACAAACTTAAGGCAGCTTGCTAACCCGTTGAGGAGCTGAAAGATATATCACTTTTTACTAATGCTGCGGCGGTGGTGGAAAAAGAGGACGAAACATGCTATCAATGAGATTTTGTGGCTTTGGGGAAAAAAACGGGGCTCCGCGGGGAAAAAATCCCCTTGGATTCGGACTTTTCTTCTTTTGTGGGGACAGGCGGAAATTTGCTTATCGACGTGCAACTTGCTTTTGATTGGGCAAAAATGGATAGGTGGGGTTTGGCGCTGAAAGGAGAGGACAGAACTTGTTTCTTTTTGCCTCTCTATCTGATAACTTTTCGTGAGGGAATGCTGCTGGAAAGAGATGGGTTATTTTTTTTAAGAGTGATACATTTGGATATGAAATGCCGGGCTATTCAGGTGGAATGGGGGTTTTGCTTTGTGATTTGTCAAATGTTTGTCGTTTTGAGGCCATCGTTTTGGGTTTTTTTAAATCGAAAATAATCTCGTAGACGCGTGTTTACGTTTTCTTTTATGTTTGAAGTTTAACAAACCGCTCAAACAAATTTGCGATTTCTTGAATTAGGTTATATTATTTATTCAAGTAAAACTTAAAATATATTCAGAGAGACACTCATATTTTTATTTCACCCTAGGAGTCGGAGTACTGTTACTATGTTTTTTTTTCTTAAAAAAGAGATGGACACTTCTCTGTGATTACTTTTGTGATTTAAATTATAAGAAATTTATTTTTTTAAATGAAATTAAAATCCTCGGTGAAAAATAAAAACCCTAATGGAAATTGACCTCTTAAAATTGGATTCTACCAGTAAATTCGTTTAAATTCAGCATTATTATATAAAAACAAATTTAGAAGCTGAAATTTCATCTCTTTAATTGGTATTATGGAATAAATGCCTGAATCGATAGTTTTTTTTCGATCTTAAAATGTTATGTGTCAATTTTCCCTGGGGTTTTTACAACTTCCCATGCTCGAGTACAAAAACCCCTCGGTTGTTAGGGGTGCATTCCCGACCCCCCCCTTCCTAGGTGATTTTGAGTCGTCTAGGTGCGCCCTACACCTCCTAGAAGTTATGAAACACTTATCTGAAGCACCCTGTATATTTATTTGAACTTTTTTTTAACCTTTTCCACATAAAGCTTAAACTCCTTTCACTCTCAATTCCAATAAATAAACTAAACTAATTTTGACTTTTTGAATAAAAACATGAAATAAAATTTTCTTAAATTTATAGTGAAACAAATACACTTTTAAATACTCAAATAACAAACTTTCATAAATATACGTTATATACACCTAAAACGAAAATGATCAACTCTATAAAACACAACAAATTTCACACGCAAAATTATCCCAACTCGCACCAAATTTTCGCATAATTTGCAACCAAGACACCGAAGAAGCCCTCCCCGACACAGCATCCACCGGCAAAGCAACATTAGGCGAATGAGCGAAGACATTAGTTGATTACTCCGTGCAAGCGGGAGCTCTGCTGGAATTTCCGAATTTCATTTAGTTTCGCAATTAATTCCATATCGCAGTCTCCCTCTCTCTAATCCTTTCTGACGGAATGTTGCACCTCTCAAGAACTTCTCGCCATTCATTAGAAATCTCTCGGCGGAGAAAATTCACACTTGAGCCAAATGGCGGAGCTTTAGGGCTCAAAAAGAATACAGTTTGCTTGCAGCTGGCCATTGCGATGGACTTGGGATTAAGGGAGTTGGAGTCTTCTATCCCTCTGATATAATATAATTTTTTTCGAACTCTGTCATAATAGAGATTTATAAAATGTTAACGTTTCTTTAATATTTACAAAGTGACTAATCTTAACGCGGGGTGTTAAACTAATTTCTAAACTGATACTCTTAATTAATAAAAAAAAAGTTGAGGATTAAAAAGAATATAAGAAAAAGAAGTTTCTCTATAACATTTTTGGATTTTTATACTACATAATAAGTTTTTATAAACGTTTTCTTGGTATTAACGGTTATATTCATTAAAATATTCTTGAAATACAAAAACGTTCTTCCTTGATAAAGTGTAATTTTTTCTCCATCTGCTTTTTTCTCAATCTCGAGTTACAAATTTCAAGATAAAAAGAACCTCCGTCCACTCATTTAAATGAGTGACAACTACTTATTTTACTTTTGAAAACAAAATTTAAATTTAATTTTCCTAAAGAAATATTTTTAACGCGTATTGTTTTGTATCAAACAAATTTTCCAAAAGAAACACTCATAATTATGAAATATTTAAAAGTATGATGTTAAGATAGTATTTAATTTTGAATTATTTAGTTAGTCAAGTCAAGTCAAGGGGTTGGAGACTTTTGCTTACTCCGTAGAGCCGCTTCGTCTTCTTTTTCCATTGTTATTATTATTTTTTTCAATCACAGAATAAGTATAGGATATGTAGTGTTTTTAGATTTCTATGGAATATTTAAAATTCTATGAAATATTTAAAAGTATGATGTTAAGATAGTATTTAATTTTGAATTCTTTAGTTTAAATAATATTTGGCTTAATTTTTTAAATGTTTCCTTTGTCATTAGTGTTGTTCACTGTAGTAGAGTTATTACTGAGAAAATATTTTTTTAAGTTTAGCAACTTTCTGAAGTAGACATTTTTGCATAATTACATAATTTTAAAAGTACTATGATAGAGTAAGGTTAGCATGGTTAACTTGATCTATGAAGCATCTTACAAATTTGAAACTAGTCACTATGGATTTGGAAATTTATGGAACTTTGGAAGTATACAGACGGCATAAATTTATCAGTTTTAATTTTGATAAAAACGAATTATTAAAACTTATTGTTCCTGTTTTAATTTAATTATCTAATTAATTCTTATCATAACTCCAAACTACAACAAACAAAATGTACTTGAATTATTAGCTCTATTCCCTTTAGTTAACCTTGTAAAGACGTAAATCTTCTAAAGTAAATTTTGATAAAAATAAGCATAACTGATATTATTCATGATATTCGTTTCATCAATAACACGACTTTAATAAAATGTTCGAGAATGATACAAAGTCTTTTGAAACAAAGTTAAAACATTCACTTCACTGAACATAAACATCTCTAATAGAAGTCGACTGCCAGTCCATTTCAAAATGTATACTGAAAATAGTTTCACAAATTCTCTTCCAACCGGCAAAGCTGATTCTCAAAACTTTTCTCCATTAATGGTAATGAGCCATCTTTCAGTAATCCAGGTTCAAGGAGGGCCCCCGTTGTGCATTTCACATGAATCGATTTTCTCAACTTATGTGCTGGGCTAAAAATTCCAGTTTCTCAAGAAAGTGTTTCATGATGAAACGATTTTAAGTACAGTTTGCTGCGGTTGGGGAAGGTGAAGCGTAATTTGCAGAAAGATTTCCTGCAACGAGGACATAAAGTAATCTCTATATTATACAAATTTCACTACTTTCTAACTTCGAAGGAAATAAAGAAAATTTTACAATGAGGATAAATCAGACTGTTTCATTGCTATCTGTACTTTGTTCGGGTCAATGTGTTTTATTTTTCACATTGTTATGTTAAATTAGTTTTCTAATCATTCACCTATTATAATTTTAAGTGCATCATACATATTTTTATGGGTACTAGTCTTGTTTAATAGTTATATTATGTAATTATGGATATATTTTATGAAAGTAACTAGGGCTATTTTTACTTTAGCGGTTTACTCTTTACTTTAGCGGTTTTGAATACAAATTTTGTTTGCTTATAAAACATTTCAAATATTTTTACTTACTATTTACTTAAATTTCGTTTTTTCATGTTTAGATTATTCTAACTTTCTTATGGTCATGTCATGTTTAAATTATTCCATATTCCCTGCATTCCCTGTCATTTAAAGAATTACTTTAAAGGGCTATTTTTATTTAGTTTCTTTTTTTTTAAATGTTACATTCATTTAATTGTGTATTTAAATCCATTAAACGTTAAGAAGTAATTAAACTTTGTCTATCCCCACACCTATTTTCCCTACTGATGACAGTTAAAAATATCTTTATAGTAGACACAACTTATATAAAAATCCTTGGAGACATGGTTGAGAAAAAAGTTTTATAACTACCAATCTTGTAAAAAAGGGGCAAAATAGTCTCGAAAACGTCTTAAGTTAGTAAACTATTTTAAGCAACCTCCTTTTACAGTAGTCCACAGTACACTGTAAAAAAAGAACGTCTTTTAACGTATTATTTTCCGTGATTTTTTCATGGATTAATTCCGTAAACTACAAAACGGAATTTTCATCGTGAAGTTTCCGTTTTTTAATTTTCCTCTCCTCACGCATGCGTATTGTACTATTTATCCACTAGTTTTGGTGAGACTCAAATTTAGGGCCGGATGCAACTCCGTTTTACGACGATTTGGTTGACGGTTGAAGCTGGTCGAATCCTACTTCAAAACAACTCAACTATCGTTTTCTTTAGTCATTTGCCCAGCTTGCCGCTGATTGGTGAATAAATAAATCGAGCTACGTCATGGGGCATTTCAACCAATCAGAGCAAAACGTCAGAGGCTGAAACGGCCGACGCCTGCTCCTGACCTGACGTTATCGTAGTACGGTGAACAACGGTAAAATACGGTTCCTTAGAACGTAACGAAACGGAGTTGCATCCGGCCCATAGTTGTAAATAAGTAATGGAAGTTAGTGCAAGCGTCTTCAGGCGAAATGAACCTTCAGCAAATTTATTATGGGTAAGTAAGTTAAATATATTGTTTTTATTTTTTGTATTATTGGTAATAAACGTTACCATGCTTTAAAATAGAAATACTCTGATATACTATTTTTAAACAGATATTTATAAACATCGTACGATCGCTTTCTTCACCACATAGCTGAAGTCTTAAAATATTGCATACCTAACTAATCTTATTAGATCGCAAAAATGTGATCTAAATAGTTGTGATAACTTGTAACTTTTGATTAGACTTGTATTACTGTGATCGGTAGTGTAAATTATTTAAAAGAATCGTCTATTTGGATTTTACGGATTGTTTGTCTTTTTTTTTTCAAAATTATGATCGGGAATATACTGAATCACAATAATATTAGTATATTAGATCCCAAAAATATGTTCTAAATAGTTGTGATTAACTTGTAACGGAAAGTTCCACTTCAATGACGAAAAGATATAAAACGAACGTTCTCTAAAATAACGGAAGGTTTCCCTCCTTTGACGGAAAAATAAAAAACGGACATTCCCTCAAATGACGGAAAAAGAAAATACCGATACCTTCTCAAATGATGAAAATAATCCGGAAATTTCCGTTTATTGAAGAAAGATTTTTTTACAGTGTAGTTAGAGTAATTCAATGCTTCTTAAACGTCCAAATTTCCCTAAACTTAATTTCTCTCCCACTCAGCAACATTTATTACAACTTGCAACACATTATTTGCACTGTCCGTGTTCTAGATATTGAATGCAATACGATGATCTACGACAGGACGGTGAAACGCGATCCTAAACCCATAAATAAAAATGCATTTATCAGTAAATGTTGAAGTTTCGCATGAGGCCAGGAAAAATAGACCGCGTCGAACTCCACTATTTATATCAAGAACGTGACAAAGCATCTAAAAACTGTGTTAAATTCCTCCGGTAGAAATTGTATGCCAGTGAATCCCGATCTGCCTAGCGCTATATTACCTCACCTCGGATTCTGCGATGAATTTCCCAGCTGATATGAATCACGGAGGGGAATAAATGAATCGCAAAATATACCGATAGCTATCGTGCTTTATTTTTAGCTCGTCACCGCTTTTTATGGGGGATAGGAGCGCTTGGTGATGAATTTGCTATTGGAATTCCCGCTGTTATGTTGATGAACTGAAATTTGCTTCGGACTGGGAGGGTTCGTAATGCTTGTGTGAAGGGGTGGGGATTAAAGAAACGCGTGAAGGAAATATTTGAGCTGGTCAGGATGAAAGTGGTCTAAGTCCACAAATTACAAAAGTTGAGTTAAGAGTGGATTTGGATAGAGTTTTAGGTCCTTTATTTCATGCAGTGGTCGGTTTAGCGATAGGTTAATTTTTCGCCCCTTAAGAGCGACTCAAAAAATCACTCCTTATCGAAACAGCAGTTTTCGTCAGGATGAAAGTGGTCTTAGTCCATTCGCCTGCTTCGTTCGGTGAGCGTTTTGATAAGAGAAAACTCAAGGTCGTTCACACAGCTGCAGCAATGGAGGGACCCACACCTTTTTTACTAGAGAGAAAGGCTTTTTTGTAAACTTTAAATACATATATTTGGCTGACCCCTTTTTTATAAGAAAATATCCGAAAATAAATCCGCGCTTTATTAGATTAGGTGGGAAAGCTAAAGTCTTTTAATCATCGATTCATCGTGGCTAATACAGAGGATTTAAACACCGAATCTAACTGATTACAGACAACATCATGTAAGTTTTTTAGCATCCATTCTATTTTAACTACAGTATGCTAGCAACTTTAGGTACTGATATTGGTTTTGGGATAAATGTTTTATTTTTTATAACGTATAAATTTACGTTTATGGTACTAAATTTTCATTATAAAACTTGAGTGAAGTTACCTTTTTGATAACAATGCAGAATTTCAGAAGGATTTTTTTGGGGTTCTGATAAATTCAAGTTGCTATTGACCAATACTTCTGTGAAATTAAAGATTTTTTTATTTTAAAAATATCTTTTTAAGCAATGATGCTTACCGTGTTATAGTGTAGAATTTAGAGAAACAATTTAACTCCGGCACTACCTAAACCATCTGGTTTAAAGAAATTACCCATTGAAATATAAAATAATCTTCATAATGCTTTATGATTTTTCTCTGACTTTTCTATTCGGAAAACCTTTTATCACCTGATAATAATTAATACGAAACCAAATTTTTAATTGGTGTTTCAAGGAAAAAATTTTATTATGCCTATTGATCAGCATATTGTGCAGTTAAAGTGGGTAACAGAAAAAAAGAGCTATAAAGTCGAAAAATTTAAAATTTACCAGTGGTCAAATGGAATTGACCTAAGTTCAGGGACCTCCAAAACAAAAACGAGACAGAAAGAAAAGGTCAGAAAAGCTATGTAGGGCGAGAAAAAGTAGTTTGACCACTGGTCAAAATCTCTTGACCATTGGCCAAGACAAAATGTTTCGCGTCTCAAGGCGTTTGGTTTTAGCCCCTAATGACCTTCTGCAGTGCCAAAGCATAGAAGTAGCAAAAAGTTAACCGGACTGACCAATGGTCAACCTGAACGAAAATTACTTGTTATAACAATAGGAAATACAAAATATTAATTAAAAACCCCCTACATTAATTTATAATGATTTTTAGCCATATAGAGCAATCTTGACCAGTGGTCAAGCAACCCAAAATATTCGTAACCTACCTACGCATCAAAATCACAATAGTACAGACCAATAAAATCAAGTTTCGTACAAACCAGTCGCCCGTGATGTCGTATTTACTACATCCCAATAGCAATCTTCCTACCGAAACCGGCCAATCTGTTAGGATGAAAGTGGTCTAAGTCCATTAAAGTCAATTTAAAGCACTTCCAGTTGAAATTTGGTAAAATTTGTTCCGCAGCAAAAATTGTATCCATGGCTAGAGACAAATCCACCCCAGAAAGTAAAAATATAAGCAATCCTGATTTTTTTGGAGATGTTTTTAGAAAACCTTCAATTACACAAAACGAAGTTCAGTGGACTTAGACCACTTTCATCCTAACCAGCTCATTTGATGGTTGTTTTTGATACTCAAATGAGATGGTTGAGAGAAAAATGGTGTAAGTTAATCCAAATTGTTTTCAAGTAATTGATGGTTTTTGTGGCGGTTTTCTATGACTGTTCTTACGTATAGTGTATTTTGGGGATTCTATAACAGAATAATTATTGTTTTGTTTATTTGAAACTATGCACTATGCTGCACTGGACTGGAAAAGTGAGTAGGTATTTACATTCTTGAGTTGTGTTTTTAAGTTTTTTGACTAGGCCACTCTTTCACTCCAACCAACTCAAATATTAACTTTGAATTACTGGTTTTAAATATTTTTTATCGTTTTTTAAGAATTTATTTTATTTCGCTTTAAACAATTATTCGATTAAAAATGTAAGTACACACAGATCTGTTTTATGCGGTGGATATGGACGGCATAAAAAATATCACGTAGTATGGTAGTGAAAATATCTCCATATAGCTGAATTGAAAAACTTTTTATATTCAGGCCGTAACGCAATCCCCACCCAATAGCTGAATTGAGAAACCGTTTCTATGCGGACCGTAGACTTTTTTCAGTTACCACGGGGTCGGTGACGACTGTTATTTTACTGGGCCCTTGTATACGTCTTGACAGTCCGATATACAAGATTTTTGTATTAGGTGTCAATTTTCATACACCGCACAAAAATTACAGAAAAATCGCACAAAAAGTCGCACAAATAAAAAATCTCCCAAAAAGGGCCCTCACAAAAACTGGTTTGACTGTATAGTAAAAAAACAGCAAATACATCTAAAAAGGAGCTACGCAGGTTCGTTTAAGAAATATTTTAAATGTCTAGGAAATTCCTTTTCAAAGAAAAATATCAGATCCTCAAAACACGAAATTCACATGTCACGTGTATTGCATTTCTATAATTTTCAAAAGTTCATGATATCTTCCACCCCAGTTTGCTTAGACTTTTTTTTGCTTTTTTTAATTTAGCAATTTTATTTGTTTTATTTAGATGTATTTTAATAATAATTGGATTGTTTCCAAATAAGACGTGTTTTAGTAATAACTAGAGAGCCTGTATGCGAAAGAGAGGCGACAACTCAGTATAGCGCGCGCAGATCGGTAAACAGGTTTTCTGTTCGCCACAGGTTTCCCTCCATAGGATTAGCGTGGGGCGGCATGATAGAGTTTGGACAGAATTTGGACAGAATTGGATGCGCAGAGACGCTTTTAAGCGAGTTGTCGTCTCTCTCTCGTATATAGGCTCTCTAGTAATAACAGCTTTATTCTAAACCTTTGATATTTTTTTTACAGTGCTATTTAAAGTGCAAGTCTAATAGCAATAGAAATCTTTAAAAGCAATTTTTAAGTTATTTATTGCTACTGAGTTTACCTAACTATATTTTGAACTGTTATACTTTCTAGGTAATTTAAAAAGCATTTATAGACTTCTTTAAGCAACTAAATCTAAATGACTGGTTGAAGTTGAAAAGTTTCACTCTAAAATACATTTTTTAAATGGGGTACTGAGTGTAATCCATTAGGGTGAATCAGATATTGTTATTTCGTAAAGCTTAGTTCAACAAGATTTGAATGATAACCATTAACGCTTGCATTAATCAAATTCAAAGACAGGTAGCTAGAAGTAAGGTTCAATGGAAACACCCTAAAAGCATTTTACGATTGCTTTGGTTAAATGTTTGAAAGTTGAAATGATATAAATGACTTTTGATTTAATACTTACAAGTTCAAATGTATTCTTCGTTTTTTTAATAAAACACTTAGAGTTATTTAATGCACCAGAACGTCTAAAGTTCTGTATTTTATTATTCTTTAAAAATGCTATTCAATCTTGGAAAAAGTGCTCAATTTCTTTTACAATGTCAAATAAAAGTGTGTGGGTATTGCATTAAAACGGTAAAATAAAACCATAAAAGCAAGTTTGTAGGAATAAATATCACTACTTTTAAATACAAGAAAGTTTAACTTATTTTTTTGACTTCTCTCTAATGGTAGAAAAATAATTTATATTTTAAAAACTAATACTTGCTTTTTATTCAGATTTATTCCAGGGATTTATAAGAAAATTGTAGATTTAAACCAAGTTTTTGTTTTTATTCTTTTGTAGCTCTTTCTATCCAAAACCACCAGATATTTCCATTAAATCTGGAAGAAAATTTGGGGTGTTCTAAGTAGGGAATGATATGAGCAATAACGCATTTAAAAATTTGGATACAATTTAAAATACTAATTCTCAAGAATGTTTACTCTTCCATTCACGGATAGTACTACTTAATGAGTAGTACTCATACTTAACGAATACACACACATTGAAAAGTTACTCATTAAATTGTTAATTATTCATAAAACAAGAAGCCTGAATAAAATATTAAATACTTTAATGTAAAAATAGAGTGAATTTAACTTTTTAGCAATACTAAACTAAAAGTTTCAACAGATAAATAGAGAGTTCATTATACAATACACTTCACATCGAATTCTATAATTCTACAAAATTAATAAAAATAAACATTTTATATTTTGATAGCCGTTGGAGAGTTGAAAGTAATTTAGACCATCATGCTTGAAAAGAATAGTGCTGAAAAGTTGTTCTTACTTTCCGTTGTGAATATTTTTATTTCTTAAGAATACTTACCCAAACCTTTCAAGTTTCTATTTAAGGGGAAAACAAGGCTGTAAAACGAGAACTGCACTTTCTGATGAAGAACACACTCGTGGGAAACTATTATAGGGACTCGAGATTGCTTGTGGTAGATTAAATTCGTGTGAAAAGTGTCAGGCAGTGGAAAACAATCGGCATTTCTTTTGAATTAATACAGGAATAAATGTTTGAACAACAAACTTTTGAACTGATAAGAACCTTTTACCAGTCATTTGTCTTTATATACTGTCAGTAAATTATCCTTAATATTAGGATAGGATAATTAAGATAAATTAGTTTTAATTATAGGATATTTTACTATAACACTATCTCACGTTATCATTTAAATTATTTGGTACCTTCGCAAGTTTCTTATGTGAAAGAAATGCTTTCCTTGTATACAATATACTTCTATGATTTTTTAAAACTTGTTTCAATAAATAATAATTGTTTTAATAAATAAATAATAAAGAATAATAAGACCGACACTAAATTACATTTATGGAGAAAGAAATATGTTTTAGGTTAACGAAGTCTAAAATTAAGTTTCGAAGTCTGCGTGGTTTTGCCAAATAGCGTTCGCATTGAATTTATATTTGTTTGGAGGCATTTAATATTGACTATAAAAAGAACCTATGTTTTTATCCAGGCCAGAAATCCTACCTCCATAGCTGACTTCTGATGGAAGCCAGCTGACAATTTCACAGAGTGCTGAAACTTCATTGCTTTTTTGAGCAGCACAATGGAAGAAAATCCATTCAGGAACCTTGGTGCGCTGCATATATTCAGCTGAGAGCAAAGGAATGGATCTGCATATGAATTTGAAGCCTTCAGTCTTTGCTATGGCTTCTGGGCATTTTTTAAAGATAATCTTCTATTAAAGCTGATATAAAGATATTCGGTTTAATCTTTCAAAGAGAAATAAACAAAAGCGATAAATTTATTTTTCTGCTCAGGTTTATTATTTCATAATGTAGTTTTTTAGTACTGTAATATTGTTACAACTTTTTAAGAAGTTGCATCAGTGATAGTGTATTATAGAAATCGTGGGTTTGAAAGTAATGGCAATGCGATATCAGAATACGAATAGAACCCTAAAAGAAATTACGCAAAGAACTATTTCAATACCATATGTTTTAAGTTTTTCTTAATAGCGCTTGAAGTATTAAAATTGATAGTATTTAATTTCAAATGAATATTTAAAATAATTACGTAAAGTGAAATATAAGTATATCGTCAATGAAATAAATAGGAGATGATTATGTCTATGGTTTAACTAAATTATTTTGTGTGAAAGTTCAATTTTGTTCTGAACCAATTCCTATAAAATTTACTTACGATAAAATTTATATTGCTTTATGTTGTGTGTACGTTTGTAAATGACGTTTGTTTTAAATTTTTAAGGAAATATAGATTGCTTTCACTGCATTTTGTGGAAATATAGACCCAAATTTATTCGCAACACACCTAAAACAACCCAGAATATTCATTCCTTTCTTAACATTTTATATCCGTGTAAACGCTCACGTAATCTCCTTCCTTACGCAGTTTCAGTAAATAAAGCAGGCTGGAATAATCTCCGCGAACAGACTCACAACTTCTGTATTTGAAATTCGCCAGTCCGGTCCTATTAAGTGATTTAGTAAGGCCAATGTTATTTTACTAAGCCAAAAGTCGAAAAAAGATCGGACGAAGGAAAAAAAACTGAAGTGTGTGTAGGTGTCAGCTAGAGGCGATGAAACTGATTTTTCTGCGTCTTGTTTTTGGATGACTGCCTCTGGAACCTTCTTTATCCCTCTTGGATCCTTTAGCTTCACTCGTCACCGTTTCCTGAAGGTAGGGACCAGCCTAAAATTGCAGGTAGTGAATAAAGGAATGCTCAGCTGTGATGCCGTGACGGCGAATTGTATGATATTCGTATTTGAATTGGATTGCATCCAAACTATCTTGTGGTGCTTGGAAAAAAGGTCGGCTTTGGGTTGAACATAATCGTAATCAGAAAGGCACTGGC
Organism: Tetragnatha versicolor; assembly: GCA_024610705.1. Classification (NCBI taxonomy): domain Eukaryota; kingdom Metazoa; phylum Arthropoda; class Arachnida; order Araneae; family Tetragnathidae; genus Tetragnatha; species Tetragnatha versicolor. The sequence continues at coordinate 36,776,331 of JANDEH010000009.1, read as the reverse complement.
GCTTGATAAATGATTTTATCTGTCATTTCCCCTGCAATAAGCCTAAGCAGATTTCAGTGTGAGGGATTTTAACTAGTCCAGATGGCCATTTTAGGAAATGAATATCAAGACGCTTTATTGCGATTTATTTTGGTCTACGTTATAACTGCCATTGAATTTGATCTTTAAATGTACTCGGCGATATATGTTTACCCTCCATTTAGGTATACCCTGTATATAGTAGATACAAAATATTAAAAAATACTTTTATCTTTGTTGTTTATTAAAAGAAAATAATTTTGTCGTGTTTTAGGGATAAGCCCATTGCCCTGAATTTGAAAAATAACATTAACCATTAGCTAGAACACATTCAATAGCTACACTCTTCAAACGACAGTCTCAAACCTGAATGTACTCATTTCTGAAAATGTGCATATTCAAAAATGAAACATCTCTTGAGCTTGATTCATGAGAATTCCATGCACTAACTCTGTTTCATTTTTGAGTACGCACATTTTCAGAAATGAGTAACTAATTTTAATAATTTTTCTAATTTTAATAAATTTGATTCGGAGCCATCAGTTCGAGAATTTTTTACTCAGTTTTGAGACTGTCATTTTAAGAGTGTATATTTACTATTCAATAGATTAAGTGAGAATAAAATAATAATTTTTATATAATATATAAATATTTTGCCTAATTTCCTTAAATATTATAATAAAATAAAATAAAAATATGTATTTTTTCTTTAAATGATTTGATAAATATGCCTAAGTAAAAAAACCTTCACATATATCGACATATGATTTTAGTGGTAACCCCATTTATTCAGAAACTAAATAGTACTTTTATTTCCATCATGTATCAGTGCATACTAGGGTGGGCCGAAAAATCTCATTTTTTGTTTCGAAGTTGTAATAGCGTGGAAAAGTTGCGAATTATATAGACAAAGAAAAAGAAAAAAAAATTCAAAATCGGTTATTATCTTCCAATCGCGCATACGCCCCAAAGTTTGACAAATTATGAAAAAACTTCTTTTTTGCGATTATTTTTTTAACCAAACCAAAGATTTAACAATCAAATATTGTTCATGATTTTTCATGTGGAACTTATAAAGCTATAGACATAATGTTTCAGGTTCCATTCTTCTATCACTCTTGTTTCGTTAGATATATTTTTTTAATGTTCATACAAATTTTGTAAAGTTGTTTTTCCTGCATTTTTAAACGGCTAATATAACTCTAGAACTATACAACTTAAAAACCTGAAATCAGTCCCATTTTGTTCGTAAATTTTTTATCGTTGATTTTGTGTGCATCATGATCATCATTTTCAAAAAGTTTTTAAAAAATTTGAAATAGTGAAAAAATTTAATAAAAAAATTTTAAAAATTTTCTTTTGAAAAAATATTCATAGCTTTTTAACTCTTAAAATGAACATTACTTCCAAATTTCAAGTTGAAAATAAAATTTAATCATGTATAAAAAATAAAAATAATCGAAATTTAGGCAAGTCCCTAAACTATCCCTAAAATTATAAAGCAAGAGCGATTCACTCATGGAAAATTCATAAACTCGCTTGAGGGTGTTCATAAGACTAAACATGTAAAAAATGTCACATTAATTTCAGAAATTACGACAATTAATAGATTCGGTACAAAATCTTACAGTGCTAGTTAAGTTAATTCAATTTGCATGCATTTCTCCTGAAAATTTCTAAGAATTATGTTTATATCTAATTGTTTTTACTTTTTACAAGTCAAATCAAAGTAAATTAAAAGTTTTAGAACATAAAAAATTGGTTATAAACACATTTCAAAGGAATATTCAGGTAATATTCATGGAAATTGAATTAACTTATTAGAGTTGGGAACTAGCACTGTAAGATTTAGAACCGAATCTGTTAATTGTCTTATTTTCTGAAATTGATGTGACATTATTTTTTACATGTTTAGTCATAATGAAAACCCTCAAGCGAGTTTATGAATTTTCCATGAGTGAATCGATCTTGCTGTATAATTTTAGGGATAGTTTAGGGACTTGCCTAAATTTCGATTATTTTTATTTTTTATACATGATTAAATTTTATTTTCAACTTGAAATTAGGTAGTAATGTTCATTTTAAGAGTTAAAAGGCTATGAATATTTTTTCAAAAGAGAATTTTTTAAAAAAATTTTTATTAAATTTTTTTCACTTTTTCAAATTTTTTAAAAAACATTTTTAAAATGATGATCATGATGCACACCAAATCAACGATAAAAAAATTACGAACAAATGGGACTGATTTCAGGTTTTTAAGTTGCATAGTTCTAGAGTTATTAGCTGTTTAAAAATGCAGGAAAAACAATTTACAAAATTTGTATGAACATTAAAAAATTATATCTAAAGAAACAAGAGTGATAGAAGAATGGAACCTGAAACATTATGTCTATAGCTTTATAAATTCCACATAAAAAATCATGAACAATATTTGATAGTTAAATCTTTGGTTTGGTTAAAAAAGTAATCGCAAAAATGAAGTTTTTCATATTTTGTCAAACTTTGGGGCGTATGCGCGATCGGAAGATATTAACCGATTTTGAATTTTTTTTCTTTTTCTTTGTCTATATAATTCGTAACTTTTTCGCGCTATATCAACTTCGAAATAAAAAAATGAGTGTATTCGGCCCACCCTTGTACATACAATAGCAATATTTTTATAATTTACTTAAAAAGTTTGATTGCTTCATTTTTTCCACACTAATTTGAAGTAATATCGCCGTTTTGTTACTTAAATTTTAATACTACGGAATTGTTAAAAGCTGTTCTGGGGAATCAGACATTATTTTGCAATTATAGTCTGTTCATTTAGAATAGGCCGGTAAAACGGGATCGGTAACGCTCAATAACGCCTAATAACGCTCTTCACGCAACCTCAGGGACTGATTCTTTCACAGTAATTTCCTACTTCTTTAGTTTAGGCTATCTAGTAATTGCAAAAGATAAATTTTTCGATGAGAATTGGAATAGTTACTGCTTCTATTATATTTCGTCTCTCTGGCCTACTCTAAATGTACAGACTATTGTGTAATAAAAAGCAATTCGATTATTTTGATTTTTATTTCGAATAAGATCCTAAAAATGTTGTTCATATTTTGTTGTTAGCTAAAACGTTTAAATTAAGTGCAATTAAAGTTAAAGTAAAACTTATTAACTACATTTTTGATATCGAACTGTCATTTTCTAAGCCTTTGCTTCCCTAAGCAGCATTATGGTATTATTTTTATTGCCATTATAATTTCCTATGTTATATATTGATATGTTACATAGAGAGCATTGAGATCAAGTTCTACGTGTTCCAGCTGTAAAGTAGGTGCTTGTGAGCCATCTCCTAGTTGGATAAGAGAACAGAGCAGTTGCCAATCATAGCTGATCCTATCTTCCCCAATAAGGTTGGCCCATGTGGGCACCGTTCTGATGAAATGTTCCCAGTGATCATTGCTAATGAGGTCTGTGTTCCACGTAACGAAGTTCGAGGGAACAGATTTTCGTTTGGGCCGGATCTTAGATTGGTACCAGGCTAAGTCCTTTGAAAATTTGGTGGATGTATTATTTTATTTTGAGAAAAAAATATGGTCACCTAATTCGTGTTGCTAACTTATCAGTGTCTATCGTTTTTTAGATTGATGATTAAATATTTATAAACGTGTTTTTACGTAAAAAGATTACAGGTGCTAAATGCAATTAATGTACTAAAATTGCCTATTTTTGCACACTTTTCCATCTCCCAAAATTTTTTTTCGCGGAATTGAAAAAGCTTGGAAAGATAACCTGAAAAAGAAGCCTGACGAGAACACAGAACTGTAAGAAAATGCTTCATGTCAAACCTTACTTTATTATTATTTCAATTAACTTTTAAGTTTAAAATTGAAGTTTAAATTGATAAGAAACAGTTTAAAATTATATATTAGTAAAAGTTGTAGGAATATATACCTGGTACAATCTCAAGTAAAACATAAAATATAAAAATTATGTACTGTTTTCTTTTTGTATAACTACAAATTTCTTAAAATCTGTGCTTTGTAAAAGATATTTTACTTATTTAAACAATATCTTTCACACCACAATATTCGTAATCGTCAATAACAGAAGGAGTAGATAGTAATAAACAGCACTTATAATACAAAGTAAAGTGTTGAAAACTTTTAAATAACATTTATGAGACAAATATACTGATGCATTTATTATTTCCCATTGAATGCAACAATTTGCAATCAGAAACCTAACCATGTCTTTATTTCTTCCAAATTCAATAACACAAGAAAGAAGTGGGAAACAATCCATCACATTTAAAGAAGAATAAACAAGTTCTCTAAATCTCCTCTAAACCCTCTTATCACCCCCACAAACCAGACGCCCGTTCAATCCACCACACAAATTTCGCGCCATACTGGGCGGTATCTATTGAAAAACAAGTCCATTCGCCTCTAAAAACAATCGATTCTGTCACTGAATGAACCCTCCTCAGCTTTATCTGGAGCCATGGCTGGCTGGACCACCACTCGGACCCTCTCCCAGTCATCATCTTTAGTTATTGGCCACTACAGACTGGCGAGATGCTGGGGATAAAGTCACCAACAAACAAAAGTCACAGTCTCCCTGTAGACGAACCCGCATTTATCGCTATGTATTGTCTGGGATAGGACGGTCCACTGGCTTTCCATAATTCAATGTCCGATTCGTAGATAGTATTCCTATCGGGTTTTCTGCTTTTGCCTCTGTGGGAGGCACTCGTGTGTCATTTTCTTCCGACCTATAAGGATTTCCGGGATACCCTTTCTGGATTAGGGGATTAAGAGGGATTGTTTAAAAGAAATTGGGAATCACTTTAGTCTGTCGCTTCTGGTTGGATATGTGAAGGGTGATTGAGGGTGATTTCGAGGGGCTTTTTTATTAAAAATGTCGGATGATTGATTACAGTTGGAGAGCTATTTTCATAGTTGGAAAATATATTTGCGTGTGGAAGCATTACATTTTGTGTTCAGGATGAATCATGAGGCTTGTATGTAAATTATGTGACTTGAAATTAACTTAAAAATTACTAATTTTTTTCAAAGTTAATTTGTTGCTTCTCGTAAGTGCAAACCCGAATAATTGTTTTTTTAGAAATTATTTAATTTTTTTACTAGGGAAGCTCACAATAGCTTGGTATCAGTTTCTGTATATTTTGAAAAATATAAAGATAAGTGATCCCGACATTTAAATTATACTTATGGGGACTCAGTACCACCAAATCGGTCAAAATATCAAGTTAAGGATTTTGCTCTCAAATCCATGTTTATACTCATAAATAGATTCAGCAAATTTCATAGTGATGCGCGAATTCTAAGCATAACAAATTTCTAATGTTTATTTAGCATAGTTAACACATATTTTTTAAAATAAATATTTCTCAAAACTACTTTTTTAGCACTTAAAACCCTAAGGCTTTTTTTCTACTGAACCAAATGTTATGAAACTTGGTATTTATATTCAATAGGGTAATTATATCATCTTAATGTTCCAAAATTTATTGATTTTGGTCCAGATTTTTTTATCATGCTAAATAGGGTAAAAATCATAGAATTTTCACGTTTTTAAATGGGAATCACCGAAAAGTTATTTTTCTCAAAAACTACTATGATTATCCAAAATCCCCCACATTAAATTATACTACAGAACATATTTAACATAAAAATGAAAAAAGCTAGTAAGAAAAGGGGAAAATGAAGGAGGAGTAGCGTTTCGAAAATTTAGTGAAATTTTTGTTTTTTTTTAAATATTAAAAATAATAAAAAACATTTTAAAATTTTTGTGTTTAATATTACATTACATGATGGTAACCGATAATTTAGCATCAAAAACTAATAAAAAACCCAAAAATAAATAATTAATTTTTTTTGGTACTGAGTCCCCTTATTCAACTAAAGGTTCTAAATTTAATTGACGAAAACATTTTTTGACCCAATGTCGAGTTTAACCTTCTTATCAGAAACACCTATTTAAAATTAAGAATACGGTTTAATTATGGTTTTAGTTACACATTAAAATAGGGAATGAAGTTTGATTTTAACTGCGTTAAATTCATGCCGGACGTTTAGCTTTGTTTTCAATTTAAATAAATTAATAATTTTCTGTTTTTTCAATTAGTTGTTTATTGAATTATAGTATTTAGTTTTACAGGAAAAAATTAAAAGGCGTGCGTTTATAAAAGATATTTTAATAATAAAACATCTTTAAGACATTTAAAATTTCTAATTTAGACAAATTTTGACCTGTAAGTTTAGACACTATAAATAATGCTATTTGGCTGAAAAATAAGATAATCTTATTTTCAAAAATGAGACTATAGCTGTCTCAAAATCAATTCCTCAGAGAAACTTTTACTCCACAGCATCTCTATTAAATAAATTAAACAATTAACAACCAATCACAAATCCAATTACATACACCCAAATAACCACAGAAGCATCCATTTAATTAAACCGTCAAACTATCCAGATAAATTATATTTATTAATTTAAATCTACGATCACCTCAAGTTATTTCACCAATTAACTCTCAAATTGAAGCAACAGGGGGAACGCGCATCAGCACGGGTTAGAGGAACCTTGATTTTTGAAGCAGCTCTCTCGACTGGTCTGTCTATGAAAGGTCATTAATATTAGGCACATGTAGACGAGATAAGGTGGTCTTTTCTCATTCGCAAGAGCCTTGTGAGAATTAACGAACCTCTCGGGCTTGTATCTAATCAGAAAACACATAAATTCACGCGAGGAAATATTCTGATAATTTAAGAAATAGTTCAAACTGTTTGGCTGGAACTTTTCTCGCTTCGAAAGGTTCGTAATTCCAAGGGGGTTTGGTCGAGGAATCCAAAACGCGGATTGAAAACGAGCTGCGTTAATGGGGATTTCAAAACACAATCGGAAATCACTAATGGAGGGGAAATTTAATCTTCACAATTTTACTTTCCATAAATTAATAAGACAGAAAAGATTTGAAGTGAACTGATGAGAGGCTTAGAGTCTTGGTTTGTTGTTTTGGGCTGTCCTTGGGGAGAATGATACATTCACGCGGGAATTACTTTATCTTGATATTTTAATTGATTTAACAGATGGTGTGACAGTCATGATGAAATAACTTGGGCGAGTTGTTTAAATTAGGGGATATTATAATCGTTTTTCTTCTAGTTTGAAAGTAGGAGTAATAGTTAAAGTGTGTGTTTAACGCCAAACTATTAAGCAAATGAATACCATTTTAGTCATTTAAATAATGGATGAATGGAATCCTTTTCTGCCCAAAATATTTAAATTACATTAAGGGAATTTCATGACGTTATTTTTTATTCACCTATTATTAGTCTTTCATGAAAATCTAGTGCAGAAAGTTTTATTATTAAGAAGATAGAACTGACTATTGATTTATCAATAGCAATAGGAAATTTGGAATTTATTTGGTTGTAATGGGGTTGAATCGCGCATGCATCGAACTCTCGGATTAACCTATTAACGCCCAAATTATTTTCGATCGAAGAAGCAAAGTCGAACTTTAGCCCATCCCTATTACAAAATAAATGAGGCAAACGCAAAAAAACACAGGGTATTAAGATTGAGGGATGTTTTCTCTTGCCATTTGTGCAGTTCCGTTACTGTTGGGTGAATTTAAGGTAATTTAAGAGATCCTTTATGACCATATATTTAGCGATCTAGAAATAGATCACTGGGGGGCGCTAATGGGCTATGCATTAATCATTTTCATTTCTTGAACCAATTAATGTATTTAGCACGTGTATTGAAAGCAGAAAAAAGAGGAATTTACTTATATAATAAAATCCTTAATTTTTTTAACTTACAAAAAACACTCACTGGTTAACTATTTAATTAAGTTCTTACAGTTTAAGTACTTATAAACATTTTCATATTATCACGTCATCACTCGCATTATTTTATATGCAGTAAGAGTAATTAGTAGGAAGAAAAGATCCTTGAAAAAACGTCGTTTATTAGACGCTACTTCACATACACATACTACACGTCAATCACTTGATAAATCGATCCTTTAATAAGTAGTTTGATTATTTCTCAAAATCCTCTTTATAGCTGTACCTCCTTTCTATTGAAAGTGAACTGATAAAGCTACATAACACCAGGTTAAAATCTGTTTACAAACCTCCCCGAATGATTAGTCGCTCTCAAACACAAGAGCACGGATAATTGGAAAAACACAGTCAACCTGACTGCAGCCCTCAGATAAGTCCGTTTACAGACACAGGACACTTTTTCCCACCTTATTAATAGTTATGAGCAAACGTGGCAGAAAACGGAAACTTCCTCTCCCAAGGAGGCGGTAATTTATGAAAAGCATTACTTAAACACACCATACATTGTATGTCACATTAGCCGGGCAGTCTGCAGCTAGCTGTCGAATCTGTAATCAATTTAACCCAGAAGTAAAAGATAGTTGGATCGTGGGTATAAATATTTATGAGTTCGGTCGCGTCGATCACTTGGAAACCGGGAGGGCTAATGCCTTCATTAGAACAATGCCCGCGCCAGGTGAAATTTGACAGTGAAATGACGGCCACGTTTTGTATGCGTCCTGTTTTGCTTCGACTCGCCCTTCATTAGATTATTGGCCTGAGCCCGGCGGCATTTTTGTCTTTTGTGCATGGGTTATTGTTGGGCAACAAAGCCTTTGCCTATTATGATGCAAACGGGCGCTTTGAGGAAAGAAGTGAGGCCTTTCTCCGTTTGCAGTCGGAAGAGGCCGGTCGAGAGGGTGTAGTTTTGAATTAGCCGGCGGCGGCCGATTCAATTAAAGCGCTTTTTGTCGCCCCTGTCTGTTTCTGACGCTGGGTCTCTGTTCAGAATACTACAGATGTCATCCGAATGCAAACACAATGGAGGTTAGGGTTTCTGAGAATTACCGCTTATTTTTGGAATTTTATACAGTAATATCTACGTGATTTACAATTTATTTTACTCGGTTTACTTTTACTTTCTTATATTTTAATTTTAAAGAATCTAGATTTATGTATTTATGATAGTGTAAATTATACTATGATAGTTTGATAGTTTTTATACCTGCATAGGTTTTTGCATCCTATGTAATTATTTACTTGACTTAATATTCCTTTATTACTATTTGATTTAGTATTAATTTTTACCGGTGGTTTTAGGATTATTATTTCAGAAAAGTGTTTTCAGGTAACACAGGTCTGCAACGAAAAAGCTGTTTGAATAATTTTAGTCATTTCCTATGTATTTTGGTGTGCTGATAACGAAAAAATATTGAAAAAATCCTATACGTCAGGATTTTTCACAAATTGCAAAATTATATTCGAATTTGCCCATTTTTCACAGTTTTTGTGCATTTCTAGCTCCTTTAGTTTTAAAAATTAGGAGCTGTGAATGGTGCACATAGTAGACTATCTCATCAGGACATTATAGAGATGGAAAGAAAATATTAGGGAAGATTTAATCGGGGAATAATGAAGGATTTTTGTTGTGTAGTTCAAAGAAACGTTCTTTTTGCTACTCACAAGGGTAAAGGTACCAAGGGGAGTTTCATGAGGAGGAAAAATTGGCTTTAAAGTGTGTAAATAAGTTTATTTTAGTTACATAATGATTTTCATGAAGAATATGTAACAATAATTTTATTTTATGAACCTATTTTCATGAAAATTGAAATAATGACTTATTTTACAATTTTACTTAAATTGTCAGGAAACATGACATTCTATGGCAAAACAGAGACCATTTTTGAACTCGGGGCACAAAAAACCTTAAAACTAACAACCTTAAAAATAAATTTGGATTAAAAAATCTACTTCTTAAGTATACTTACATTTTATGTGAAATGTTGCTATATTTTCTCAATTTGTTACAAAATGTGATGTCTTAAAAATCAAAAGAGGTATTTTTTGGATTCAGCACACCAAAAATCATAAAAAATTATTTTCAAATAAAGTTTGAGTCGAAAAATAATTTTTTAAAATATTTACTTTTATTTTCTTCAAAAATTGACATTTTTACTTAAATTGTGAAAAAATGTGAAATCCTATGACAAAACGGAGGTCAGTTTTGGATTCAACACATCAAAAAACATAAAAAAAGATTTTGTGGAAGAAATTTGAATAAAAAATTTAGTATAAAAAGTTAATTTTACAAAATTTTAAGGCATTTCCCAATAAAACCTAAAAATCTGAATTGTCAAAAAATGTGACGTCCCAGGACAAAATGGAGGTCATTTTTGGATTCAGCGCACCAAAAATAACAAAGTTCAGGTGAAATATCCAAAACAGCTCGAAAAAAGTTTTTTTTGCAGACCTGTGTAATTAAATGTTACACAAAAATGAATCACTTGAAGGGTATGAAGTTTAACTTGTAAAACGCAGTAGATATTTTTCTTCCTTATAAGGAGAGCAATAATTGCAAAATATTTCTTGAATTGATTATATTATAAGGATTGCAATAAGTTTAATTTTTCATTTAGTATTATTATTTTGAAAAGGTTAAAATGACATTTTAAAGTTCCATTCAAACACTGTATTAATGTTTTTTCCTAAATAAGACATTCCATGAAAAAATATAATAATTCATAAAAATAAGATAATAAAATGCGGTAAATTAGCTCAAGAGTTCTTCATTTGGTACTTGAAAATATTTTAACAATTGAAGAGAAAATAACGGTTTTAAATAACAAATGTATGCTAATCGTAATAGATAATATTGTTGAGAATTAATAATATTAGTTTGATAAATTATAAAAGTGTATGCGAAAAATAATTCATTGAAATACAATAACAAAAATCTATATAATTATTTATTAAATTAGTACTGTAAATTAATGAATAGACGAGATTAGTGATGACGTTTTTTGTTTTGTTTGGAAACGTTGATTCGATCCGTGATTGGTTACATACGGATCCGTACTGTCCGTACAGTTCACGGAACCAATCACAGACTGAATTTACGTTTCCAAACAAAACAAAAAACGTCATACTTATCTCGTCTATTGAAAAAATACATCGTTAACAAAAGTAAACATAGAAGTACAAATAAAAATATCAACTGATCAGAGTAAAAAAAAATAATTTATTATTACACTAAAAAGAAACTTCTATCACCCCCACAAAATCAAAATATCTTCATTTATTAACAAGCACAAAGCGATGAAATAAATATTACTTACAAAGAAAATAAAACCCAAGAAAGAGAGAAACAAAACATTCTTACGAAAAAAAGCATCACCCCTTAACTCATTTCCACCCTCCATACCCCTTCCCCATTTTATTCCCGATTAGAATAGTAGGCCTAAGTGCCGGCCGCAAGTTTGCCGCAAATACAATCATTCCTCCCGGTCCCATCTAATTTTTTGATCTCCCTCGAAATGTCGCGGCGAGAAAGAAGGTGCTTAGGGCGGGATGTTGCCGATATTCCTTGATCCTAGGGCGCCCTCGCCGGGGCTGAGACCACCTGAGCCCAATCACCCGCTTGTTGTCTCATATGCTTTTATTACCAACACGTCACATTCAAAAACAAATTCCTCCCGCGAGCTGGGTAATGGACACCTGAACTAAATATTTATTCTGGGCCTGTTTTGGATACATGCGGTTTTGGCAGGTACTGGGCGTGTTGCGGAGGATTTGTTCTTTATGTATCTGGTGTGTTTTCCCCTTGGAAGGAAGTAGTTTCGTAGCGTTTTTGAAATATCGTGGAGTTTTGGTATAGTTCCTGTCGTTGGGATTTTGATTCAGATAATTGGTGAAAAATCAACTTTTATGCCTAGGATGTAATGAAAACCTAAAATTTATATAATTAGAAAATACACTTTATATGAATGGATATATGCGAATTTCTAGTGAAATAGTTAAATTTAAGTGTCATAAACTACCGATATTTAGTTAAATTTACTTTATAATTTTATTTAAATAACTTTTCTTGGTCATTGTTCTACTAATAGCCTGTATCTAGCCTAACCTGTATGATGCAGATGTTATTTTGTTTTATTTGGTTTACTTGGAAACTTATAAAAATAGCCAAATTTTATAATAAATCAATTTTAAAATTCCTTTTAGCATTTACTAACTACATTAGATAAGTTTTTTTTACGGTACAGCGTTTTGAAATTAAAAATTTTTTTTAGATCCACTCTATTTAAAGTAACTGATTAACTTGGGAATCTAACAGGGTTTATCTTGGGTATCTGCAGGGTTATTTTGTAAATTTGAGAGCGATTTTGGCTAAACACGCTTGCTAGGCTAATGTGTTAAAGCGTTTCGTTATGAACCTAAGGAATATTTAAATTTGTATTGATATACCTTCCAGTAAGCAAAAATTTTACATAAATGATTTCTACTTCCAAATCTTCAATATCAAGTTAAAATAATAAAAACTATAATTATATTTTTTTAAATATACATGTTGATAGATTTTTGGATGTTTGACCTCATAGAGTTTTAAGGTTAATTTTTAGAATAGCTGTGCACAAGGGTCATTTAATTAGCTTTGTAGGCAGAGTAAGAGTAGACATTTTTATCTTAATAGATTTGTTCCACAAAATCCCTTAAAACGGCTAAATATTTTTTAAATACACTCGTGTCCAAAAATTAAGGATAATTTAATTTTTTGGCAATAATGACACAAATTTAATGTTCATGTAATCTAATTTTCTGGACCTCCAGATATAAGTCGAAACAAACACATAAGAGGGCTTCAAAAAGTATGCTTATCACCTACCAATAAAGGAACCAAGTGCTAAAATCTGCTAAAATTGAAGATTGAGGAGGTATCACTTATTATAGTATATCAATCTCACTTAAAGGCTTTAAAATATTGCATGGTGTTCAGTTATATCATATCCTTTACTAATAACAGGGTAATTGCTTTCTAAAGGACTCTCACATGAACATTTCTGCTACCGTTCCCAATGAATGTTGAACTATCAATGGAAGGGATCTGTACCCCCATTAAACTATTGTTAGGACACTTTTATCCCGGACCACATTATTCAACTCTTAGAAAATCCTATGATATAAGTTTCATTGATAGATAAGTACGATTTTTGTTTTGTCTAAACCAACTTGTTATAGGTCTTCTGAGAATTTCCATATTCGTAGGACATAACAAAGACACTATCCAAAAAAATCTCTAATTATGAATTCCCTCTGTCCATAACGCAATCAAGCACACCATAACACCTCCAACCACGTGACCAATTAATTACGATTCAAAATCGATCCTCAACGATCTTTAATCGGCAGCAAATCGAAAGACAGTGGCATTTATACCTCACCTGAGACTCATTCCAGCAGCCCATATTCAGTTTACAATGACACCGCAATCACTTAGGTCGGATGAAAAAAGGGATTTCTTTAAGGCTTTCTTCATCCCTCTATTGAGGGGTAATAAAAGGGGGTAATTAACCGGTGCCGGCGGCGAGACGACCACCCCATTTATCTCGGGGAATCGAATTTTTTGGGGGAGTTTTGTGATCCGCTCTCGGGGGAAATCTCCCCTTACAAAACCAGTAATCGTTCCCCGATAGTGGTATTGCTTATTCACGGGTACACGTGCCGCCGCCTCCTTCTTTGCGATTGCGACTCCTTTTTGAGGGGTTGTTGATTTTCGCGTGCTGTGGGGGGTGGGGATTGGATTATTGGGGGTGGTCGTTTGATGTTGGTTTGGAAATGAACGTTTTTTTATTTGAGGTGGTTTAAGGATGTGTTTTCGAAAAAAAAAGTTTAGTTAAAGTTTTGTTAATGTATGTTTGGAAAAGTGATATTTGTGAGCAAAAGTATGTAAAATGTAAATGTTTGAATTTTTAAGGTCATTCTATTGCTAATAATTTGAAAATCTATCAGTACCTAAACAAAATATTCAAGCCTTTGAGTTTGAATTATTTTTTTGTTAAGACAAAGCAAATTTAACCCACAGCATAATGGAAAGTAAAACATTTTACTACCTTCGCTATAAAGTTTCATACAGAGAATATTATTAATAAAGAAGTAAAACACAGATAAGAACATCTATTTAGAGAGAGAGAGAGAGATACACGTTCCCTAATTTTTTCTTCAATTTGAATAGTTGTTTTCACAGCTACGTTAACTTATTTAAATAAATAACAACACATATCAGAGAGTGAAAAAAAGGCGTGTGACCCTGAGATTCAGAACAGCATTTTGTGTTATTTTCTTTTTAACCGATGGTTACTAAGGTTTCTAAAATATCTATTTCAGAAACACATAAGGAACTAAAACATACGAAATCAACCTTTTAACACTTTTCATGTGAATCTAAGAAAAACAAAAATACCCAAAAAATATAAAATTATCATTGATAATAAAATATTACTCAATACGAGTATAATTTCATACATACAGCACATTTTTATATAAATATGATGTAATATATTCTAACTCTATCTTAGAACTCCCCTTTTATAATATTTAGATTAAAACCCAATTCAAAAAACCTACTTTCCTTCTTCACCTTCCAGAATATCAAATTTATTAACGAGAAACAAGTATACTCTCAACACTTTCATAAGGTGGAAAGAGCTATCAAAATAATCTCACAATAGATTCCGAAAGAAGCATTACTACCCCATAAGCACGGCTAAAGCGAAATATCCCAAAATAATGCGTCTCCGAATGATAATGATGCTCCTGCACGATACGATAACGATCCAAATCGCTCTCTTCATCACTTAAGCTTTAATTTTATTGATAGATCACAAAGGTAACAAGACCCCTTTGTGTTCCCCCTCCTCACGGTGCCAGCGGATGAATTAGAATAACATCATTATTAACTCGAGGGTGTTCCTTGAAGGGTCCTTGCTGTTCGGTGAAGAGCCGCGATTTTTAAAGAGCCGCACTCTGGAGTATCCCAACTCGTGCGATTTGCACGAATGTAAATTTATTTGAAACTTTATTAGCGGAGCGTTTGGGAGTCGTGCGCGCAAATTGGAGGATTGGACCGCAACTTTGAAGTGTGCGGTAAAATGATTTGTTAAATGCCTCTATGCGAAAAAGGAACCGTGCTTCCTTGGATTTCGGGAGGGTGGTTGAATGGCACGATTGTTTTGGTTTTGGATTTGAGGTGGATTCTTGGAATGAATGGGAGTCGGCTCAAATGGGATTCCAGTGATAAAATTGTTTAATTCTCCGTTATGAATCTTAAATACCGATACTATATTCATGACTGGTTTATACCATGTTTTAAAAGGCTTTTCTTCTGTAAAACATATTCACATATAACAGGTTTAAGTTTAACTTTACTAGAAGCAATGAAACTTGTTTAAGATACTAAATTATTATTAGTGATTAGAGTAAGAAATTTGGAATTATATTTCCTAGATTGGTGCGTCAATTTTTTGCTTGCGCGTGATTTGTGGTTTATATTAAGCTAATTACACCTTACTTTGAAATGAGACTGGATGAAGTTAAATGTGGGATGGTGAAGAAGATGGTTATGTCTGATGGTAAAATGCTAAAAGCCTAGTGGCATGTCTGTAGACTTATGCCATATGAGCACAGAGATAGAGAATTAGAGATAAATACTGACATTTAAAAAGAGATAATTTCAAAATCTGAAAGATATCATTTAGAAAAAGAGTGTGAGATTGTGAGAAAAGGTTATGTCTTGAATGAGAGAATGGCATATTGGATAAAAAAAGAATACCATATTGAATGAGAAAGAGATTTAAACTGAAAGAAAGGTAGAATGGCAAAATTTTTCATTTGTTAACCATCAACCAAAAATAATACGAAATGTTACTGCAATATAATTTTCATGTGTGAAGTTTGGAATGAGAAATACTACAATAAATAAAAAAATCTACAAGCTTCCTGTGACGAGGCTTGGACTACACACATAAATGGGAAGTACACATTCTCCAGAGATTACAGAGTATAATCCGAGAATGAAATCTGCTCTGTTAGACCTTTAACATCTGCAAATGATAATCACCAAGTGGGGTCTCCGATAATCCTCTATCATCGAGTCACAAATGAGAAATTCCAACACTCCTTCCCCGTTCTCAGTCAACGGTGGCGTACCGGGAATAGACTGGTAATGCAGGTTGCATAAGTTTAGGATGATCATTGGACTCATTTACACATAATATTTGAGACCTACCGTCTTAAGCAACATAGTAAGCTTCCCATTAAAGTCTAATAGGTACTTTTTGATCATTAATTGTTAACTTAGTTTGATGACTGGATGTAAACTATAGAAGCTATAAAAATGTAAGGATATTATGTATTACTAGGGGGCTGTGCCGCCCCCTTCTCGCTTCGCTTGCAAACCCCTAAGCAAACTGCTCCGCATTTCGAGGATCACTTCGCGATCTAGGCTCGCTGCGCTCGCTAATCAGATACTAAAATAGTTTAGTCTAGCTTTTGGTTTGGTAAGATAGCGAAAAACCCCATAATGATATACTGCGCTAACAACACAAAAATTCACTAAAAACTTTGATTTTCACATACTAGTACATAATTATGGTACCCCAAATACAATAAGTTAACATAAGATGAAATGGGCTTGCCCTACACAGCTTTTGAAATTACATTAAATTTATAAAAGAAAATTCATACTTTCAGCTTATACAAGGAAATAAATTAGGGTTCAAACTATTTCCAAAAATTAAAAGCTTCGTGGTGCATTTAATGTTGCCATGTTACCTTGGACTTTCTCTTTTGTTGTAGATAAGCAACATATCCGTTTTTACACTTAGAGTAAATTCAATTTCATGTGATAAATTAAATATTTCATTGGTGTAGTTAGAAAAAAAAGGATTTTTATTAATATCATTCACCACTTATTATTCAAAACAATCATCGACTCAAACCTCACTTAAGCTTGATTACCAACATTTTTTTATTGCATAATTTTATCCAAAAACATTAATTATTTTGCAAATTTTACATTTTTAAATAAAAATTAAGATTGGAACACATAACACTAATAAATTAATGACTCATTTTCTATGAATCTGTAATAAAATTTGGCCTTCAAACAGAAAAAAAGAGGGTTTTTAAGGTATTTCAACCAGGTTGTGATCACATAAAACTATACATCTTGAGTTACGTTAAATAGAAGTGATCGGAACCGGTCAATTTGATATTATCCTAGTGTAAATATTAACCGTGATCACAATAAACGTAGAGGAGAGGAGGGTATTATGGAATAGTCGGGTAACAGGGAACACCTGAGTTTCTGCTTCCCCTCGTGCTGCTATCACATGGCATTGCCACGAAAGTCTTAAGAAATCCCCCATAATGCAATGCGCAAGAGTTTAGCTTCTTGTTGTTGTCTGATCAGTCGCAGCAAAGCAAAGTGTGTTTTTGGATTTTCGAAAGTTTTTGACGGTAAATGTTCAAACCTTTTAACCTACCAGTAACTATGAGACTTTGATTTTGTTGTTAAGCATAATGTACACTAAAAGAACAGTAGTTTCTTATACTTCAGTAATTTTTTATCTATCCATATTTTATCGGTCAGTAAAAGGGATCATAGAACAAGATGGCCTGTCGGGTATTATGGAACATTCCATAAGCAAAGGACCAGAAAAAGACGATTATGTTTGTGATTCTTAGGATTTTTTTGGAGGAGTAAAAATACTCCTCGACTTTTTTAGGAGGCGTGAAATTTATTTATGAGGAGGGAAAAACCAGGAATAGCATAAACTATATGTAAAGAGACACATTTTTTATAAAAATTATTTTTTTAATGAACAAACTGAAATATAAAAAATGAGGACGCTATTTTGGTTTTTAACAATTATAGCATCTGTTAATATAAGCAGAAAATATTAAACATTATAAATAAAATTAATTTATTTTACATTAAGCATTATTAAATAAAATATTTATTTATTACAAATTTGAGTAGAAAATTTTTTTGATTTCGGTGGGGTGCCCATTTTTTTAAGCAAAACGTTTATTAAAAATTCAAAGCGTGAAAATACGCCTGGCTAGTTTTTAAAAGCGTATTTCCTATTTTCAATGCGTGAAATACGCTCTCAGAGGCGTTAAAATTATCACTGTGTGACTATTGTAAATAGACTCATGAACAAAACTATTCGAACGTAAATTGTTAAATTTACTTTTATAGTTAAGATTAACTATGTTCTCTGAGGTCTAATTAGTTTTCAATAGCTGTAAATCCAACTGTTCCATATTACCCGACTGTTCCATGTTACCCTCCATTTGTAACTTTTTCTTAAAGTACATTTTTTGATTTAAAAAATAAATTCTGATTTATTGGACCATTGGCCCTTCATTGTCATTAGTTATAGTATGTACTTAAAATGATTCGGTGGATTTTTATTAAAAACTAATAGAGTTATTCTTAAATATATAAAGGGTGTTCCATAATACCATGCTCTCCTCTTTATCACTTTCCTGCACTTTCTACCATGTGCTATGTTGTTTTGTCTGCAATATTGAAGAGTTCTGTAAAACTGGTTTTACCTTGATAAGAGATAGTATGCGCGAAAGTAAACTATGGCGTTTAGATCGCTAGGAACCAAGGCAAACCAGGCATCATAGATATCAACGGATGATTCCAGTATTTTTTATTTGATTGAAGCAATCAAGAGAGGAATATACGCGATTTTTTTTAATTACGATGCATATTTATTTTTAATTTAATTCCAAAGTTTGACTTTAAAAAGAGTACGAAAGCAGCATGTGACGTCTTTTCATCCGAAACATTGGTTTTAAGCAATGGTTTAGGATTCGAAGCGATCGTTGATTTTTACTTTAAACTTCATATCCTCTTCAAAAAACAGTTACATATTCCCCCTCGTGGGGTCTAATAGCACCCCATGCGTAAAACGTGCCTATGACTCTAATTAACCTTTTAAACGCCGCAATTAAAATTTCCAAATTAAGGTTCTGATTTTTGGCTTAAATGGCTTGTTTCATCATTACTAAAACCATTCTAATCATTTTTTGGCAGAAAAAAATCCTAATTTGAGGATGTTCTCATTTGGGAACATCAGAGTTTGGGGAAAAGTAAAATCAGCAAAAACCTAATAACATACAAATCCCTATTCCTTTTTACCCACCCTTGGTAGGGTAAAACGGGATCGTGCAAGACTTTGTGAAACCAGTATTTTTCACATAAATATTATTGAACAAATGTGACAAAGGTATTTTAAGTAGTTGAAAAGGTTTATACTTTTAAATGACATCTCACTTTGGAATGTATACCTTGTACAGTCATGGAAAAAAATCGACTCATACCCTATATCTCCGGAACGGCTTGTGATATAAATACTAATAAGGTATAATTTTTCGAAGTGTATATTTGGACGGCCAAAACGGCCAGTGGCGCATGCGCTGTAGGTCTCGTGATTACGTAGCAGTCTCGGCGCTTAGTGATGGAACCAATGGAACGCCGAGCCGTGGAAATTAGAGTAGAGTTTAGTTGAAAAATGGCCGTCCAAATATGCAGTGCCATAATTTTTCATGATTTGAAGTATTCTATATACAGAATTTTTTCCAAGTTCTTAGGATGTCGTCTTCATATTAAACGAAGCATCAACATTCGTTTTTCCTATGGGCGACATCAAAGTTTATTCCAGATTCTGAAAGAGCACCCCTTAAAACCCCCCAAAACCAGTTTTCATGTAATTTGGTCCCCAAATAAAGCCAGGAGTGGGGGTTGAAGTTCGTCGAATTTACGTTGAAATCTCGTTTTTTACGTTGAATTTTCGATTTTGATCCTTTCAACCATCAACCCCGCAGGATCAAAATCGAGAATTCAACGTAAAAACGAGATTTCAACGTAAATTCTAGGAACTTCAACCCCCAATCCTGGCTTCATTTGGGGAACAAAGGGCATGAAAACTGGTTTTGGGGGTTTTAGAGGGTGCTCTTTCAGAATCTGGAATAATCTTTGATGTCGCCCATAGGAAAAACGAAAGTTGGTGCTTCGTTTAATATGAAAACGACCCCCTAAGAACTTGAAAATTTTTCTGTGTATAGAATACTTCAAATCATGAAAAATGATACCTTATTTGTCTTTATATCACAAGCCGTTCAGGAGATATAGGGTCTGAGTCTACTTTTTTCCAGTATTGTACACAATACGAAATAAAGCGAAGAATAGATAAGTTATCCCGTTTTGGGGTACTTTCCCCTATATACACATATCCTCAGAAGCACTCCAAATATTCTCTTTGCATAACCCCTAATGATAATTACTGAAAATTAGTCGATTGGAGAGTTAGAAAAATATACAAGTGTAAGAAACTCCTATAAAGATTTGGCATTTATTTCTCCATAAATCTGGTGAAAAAATTACATATTTTTGAATTTAAAACATCATTCTTAACCTGTTTAGATCCTTTGAGACAGAAAAGGTTCGAAAATTTAAATGAAATAGGAAATAAATAGAATTTTTGCATGTTATAAAAATCTCCTCAAATACTATACCCCAAACACCGATGTTCCCATTTGGGAACATATACGTTGTATTGGTAATAACTCTCTAAAATTGGAATATTAAGCTATTCTGTCAAGCCAAATGGGTAGATGTGTACCTGTAAGCTACCTTAACACAGAAAAATTATTTAAAACTAAATTTATTTAAAATTTTCACAAGTTGAAACTTGTCCAACTTTTAGAAGGCCAAAATCTCTACATTTGATGTTAATTCCACAAAAAGGATTAAATTGCATGTGAAAACTGCATATCTTTGAGTTGCTTTCTACCAAGTTTCCAATTCCTGCATGAAAAATTAAGTGGTAAAAAATTCCTTAAAATGATGTTCCCATTTGGATACATGGGCAGGTAAAAGGTTAAGGGTAAAAATACCTTAAATGGAAAATAATTATAATTTTTTACTTCTAAAAAAAATGCTTCAGAATAAATTTCCTAATTTTTTTGGTATTTTTCTCTTTCTTTTTGTCTTATTACGGCATTATTTGGTTTCTATTGATACACGTTTTTTATAACACCTGAACCTTCAAATAAGAATTAAATTGCAGAAATGAACCATAATGGAGTTTTTTTACTTAAAATGTTTATAATCATACTTCTTAAAGTATACTAGCTGATATACCCACCCTTGCACGGGTAGAATTTATTAGTTTATTTTTAAAGATTTATTAAGTTACATATCTTCCATTTTCTGGATTAGCGGCTACTTGTCAGCCCGGATTAATTTATTTAGTATTATGATACACGTTAAAGGTGGATTCTCCTTTTTGAAATGGAAATAATAATACAAAAATTATATCGGTTTAGAGAAGTTAGTGAAATCTGTGCCTCGCTTGTTTTATTAAAGTTTTCAACAAAAATTGTTTTTTTTCTTAATAATTCTTTGAAATCTCATTCTGAATGAGGTAAATATTCATAAATCTTGGAAAATATTCCAATCTTTTTTTTAAAGGAAGCATCTAACAACACATAAAAACATCTCTACAAAGCCAAAAAAATTTAGGAATTTTTTTGCTACAAACTTTCTCAACAGGAAATCGTGGTGCCAGTTGTCTGAGTTTTTTCTGCTTCCGTTATCAGTTCTAGAAGGAATTTCATTAAAATATCACTTTTTTCTCAGAATATAAAAGGCTAAATTTTACGAAAAGAAAATTTTACGATGTAAAAAAACGATTCAATTTAATTCAACGATTCAAGAGTCCCAATCTTCTTTTTGTAAAAAAGTAAAAATTTCCACGTAAATTTCTATCTAATAAATCTATAAACGTTTTAAACGAACATAAAAACCCTGTTTTCCAAGAATGCAACAAAAAATAAAATAGTTTGCTTTATTTGTTACTGTTTTAGCGCGTTCGTGCGTGGGGTCTCTGGAGACCCCAGAGGGGGAATATGTGACTATTTCTTCCACGACACTCTAAAATTGAATAATGATCCCAAAATTTTTACCCATTGTAGAACTTTGTGTATTTAAGAAATACTAGCATTGGAAATTGTCAAAACTAAAATTCATATAAGATATCAAACGTCAAAGAGCGTAATCGCGTGTTTCCTCGTTCAAATTAGAGCCCACCATCAACATAATATAGAGATTTAGGCTATTATTCAAGTTTAGGCTAATATTTAAGTAGCACACATTATACAGAGTCCATAATTCAAAGGAAGACATTCGTCGTGTGATTAGGGTAGGAATGAGGGGCGAAAAACCAATTTTCGGCCTTTTTGGCTTGCTCGCCCCTTGGATTAACATGGGGAACTTCAGGGGCGAGGCTGCGCTTCAAGATATTATCCGAAAATTGTGGAAAAAAATCACAGGTACTCTTTGCCACCTTAGACAACTTTTCCGCTGGATCATTAAAATCGAAAAAAGTTTTTTTTCGATACACCAATGTGGAGCGTCGATCTCATAATGAGTTTTAGAAAAAGAAGTGCCAGATGCTAAAAATTAACCTTCAAAACGAAATGTTTTTAGGGTTGATATGGATAAATTTCGATAACATTAAGTGGCGTGTCGATCACATTAAATTATTTATTTTACATTAAACCGCATAGGAATGATCGGAACTTGTTGATTTCTATAACATTAACCGTGATTATATTAAGCAGAGTCGACTGTACTGGTGAAGTAAATAAAATAATCATTGAGTCTAAATAAAAAGTGGACTAATGTGGATCAGAAAGTAATTCTTAACACAGAAAATATTTTAATTAAAAGCACATAAACACATTCGGTATGGTGAGAATAGTATCATAATTGTGAAATCGATGGCGTTTAAAGAAATAAGTGTCTAGCGTTAAAGCAAAACAACTTCTTCCACTCTAAACCAAATCGATTTTTTTTGTTTTTTTTATCTTTTAACAAAGATATTCTGTGACCCCATGGACGAGCGGTAGCTCCTTTGGGATATGCGTGTACTGGATCACCTACGTTTGTATTTTTTTGTCCTGTTCTTTTGTTTGTTCAATAAATTATTATTATTATTATATTATATTATATTATATTATATTATATTATATTATATTATATTATATTATATTATATTATATTATATTATATTATATTATATTATATTATATTATATTATATTATATTATATTATATTATATTATATTATATTATTATTTTATTATTATTATTATTATTATTATTATTAAAGTTTTTATTGTTCAAAAAGTGGATTTTCTCATTCAATAATCAATTCACCAAAATACCATACAAAGGATGGTAAACTACGATTCACTGTAATATGTCTTTTCTTTGAAAATTTCCTGTGGTAACTCTAAAATAATGCTTGTAAGTTTTGTAATAGAAAACATATTTATTAATTTTCTTACACAAATTAGGATTCAATATGAACTTCAAACAGATTATAAGTATTTATAGATAACTATAAGCAATACATGTAAATAGTGTAGCATCGGATAAAGCAAACTTAAATTCTAACGTTTTGGGTTTTTAAGGGCTAGGTCCTAGGCCAAAATTGCTAAAATTCAAGGATACTTTAGCCCAAATTTTTTTAAATATTTAAAACTTAAATCCCCCACCTATAAATGGTTTATATGGTAGTTAAAAATAACAGACAACTTTTATTTTCTTTTAATATGTAAGAAACACTCCATTTGGGACAAAATTGCTCTTTTCCCTAAAGCATCTAACAATTACGGAATAAAACAATGTTCCAATGACTGAATAAAACTGAATGACAAACAATTATACATTATTAAGTATACAACCCTCGATTCATCAGAAATAATAAAAGAATCCTTTTCAAATCATTATTACGTTTACGGATAGTTTTTTTAATTTAACGTGGACCTATTATTTTAGCAGCAAACAAAAATCATACCATTAAATGAAAATGAATCTAAATAAATTACTTTATATAATACAAGATCAAAATACGCATTAAATGAGTTTTAAAAAAAAGTTAACCAAACATTATCTTCCAAAAATAATAAATTCGAATGCATTTCTGGAATTCATTCCACATAACATATGTTTTCGTTAATACTATAAATGTGTATGGAAACATAGATAAGTTTAATAAAGCCTTTAATGCTTTAAGGTACGATTATTTTTGTATTGAACAAAAATAACTCCTCTTTAAAGGTTAAAATATATAAATGGATTTCGTTGTTTTTTTCTGCTTAATAGAATTTCCATTTTGATGCTATTCGGTTAATTCAAAAATTAATTTCAGATATGATTGTTTCACATAAAGTACTTTAAAAGTCAAATACTGGTATTTCTAGTTATATTGTACTTTTGAGTGAGCTTTTAGAATCGGTTTTAGAATAATAATAAAGAGTACATATAATAGTTCTTCAATTATATCTATAGAATTGTAATTATTTTTTTATAAATGCATTTATATTTATGAAAGAAAATTCCTTGTTTTTTTATTAATTATGAATTATATTAACTTTTATGTACTATTTAACTAATAAAAAATGTATTGTATATTTACATCCCTCTTTTCAAAAATGCGCTTCAATTTGAAATAAATGTTTCCATTATAATGTTAATATTATAGAATAGGTTCTTTTTACCGTGAATTGACTTTAACAAAAGCGAAAGTATTTGAAGACCATTCGAAATAAAATAGATTGAAAACTCCCCAGGTAATTGAAAAAATGCTACAAATTTCGATTATCTCAACCCTCGATCCATTTACGGTTCACGCTTCTTCAACACTTTTGGCAGTTTGAATGATTTGTACCTAAAGGAGAAGTCTTTTTAGAAGAATCATGTTTGGCTTAATGCTTAGGTAAACAAAAGGAAATTACATTGAATTCATGGAATAACTTCAAGCATCAAAGAAGGTCCTTCCTTGTGTTTTAACGCAACAATCAGCGCATTCTTGTAATAATTTCGACTTGATGAGAATTATATTTACTCGTGTAGTGAGTGCATATATTGTTCTGTATTGGCAACTCGTTGGATAAATTTTATCAGTTATCAAATAGATATACGGGAGAAACATTACTATTTTAATCATCAGATGCAATAGATGATTTTGTTAAATCTTTGAATATAATATTATTGCACTTAATTACCTTTTTTTTAAAAGATGCTTTGATTCATATTTTACAATGTAAGTTTACAATGTATTTTACAATTATTAAATTTTATGAATCGTAAATAATTATTTTATTAAATTGCATTACATAAATGAATTTTTCAACTAGTGTTTAACTAGATTTAACCAGGGTTACGTTGACTTTTATGTGCTGTATTCTAACTCTTCCCCAATATATTTGTTTTCAAAACTTTTGATGAATGTTGCTAATTTTCCTTTTTTTCAAACTTTTTTCGAACTGACGTAGGGGACCTAAAAAAGATAAGATCCCCAAAACAATTGTTCATTTTTAATAATTTGCACAGTATATTGCACTCCTTATGCAATATGTTGTTTTGAATTTTACTCAGGTTTTATAGTGGGGGCAAAAGGATATCTTAAATAAAATTTATTATTGGGTAAATAATTATAAATGTATGTATGAAAGTGGGATTTTTTTATGTAGCTAAAAATTAGTATTTTATTTTATACAATTATATTATTTGAAAGAAACTTCATTAATTTAAGAAAGTTTCACCCATATAATAAACAATAAGTATAACCTGTAGATATAGCTCTAGCATCAAATAATTGTAAAAAAAATGGCGTTAAAAGTTTTAAAAATATGTGTTTGTGCAATTTTCCCCCTGCTTTTGTTATTATTTATACTAATCATTTGATAGATTCTTATTTACACTTCTTCATATTTAATTAAGGATCCATTATCTATGAAAATCACTACTTTTTTGGTTTATGGTCTTTGTGAAACATATTTCAACAATTCACAAGGTAATGAAATCAAAGTACCAAAATTGGTGACCTAGGATGATAACAATTTTCATAGAGTAAATCAAATAATTTCCGTTGAAAACAAAAATCTGGATTTACTACAATTAAAATTATGAATATATATTATAATTGGGTGACAATAGTATGCCTGGTGCACATTCTGTTAGTAGACGGACAAGGTAGAAGGGTAGTATTATCCCTATAAATTAATTAAGGAGTATCATTGTTAGTCTACGCCTGAAATCGGATTCACCAACGGTAAGCTCAATGAAACATATTCCGTGTGTTAATGGAAACATTTGGGGTTATCGTAAGAATGCCCAAACAATGCACCACTATCAGGATTACAGCTCTGCCATTTCATTGACAATAAACGTAATATACTATAATATTAGATGTTTTGGGAGTTTATGTCGTATTTAGGTTTTATACATATAGAGTATTGAAGGCAATTAGTGATGATTTTAGTTTCTGTATCATTGATGAAGACTATTTATTGATAGTATTAATAAACAGAAATAGTTACCTTCTGTTGGGCTTGAAATTTTTTGAATTAAAAAAAATGCACTTAATTAAACTAATTATAATAAACAGTTAATAATAATTTTGAATACATTATTTTTTAAAATCATGTATGTTTCTGCATCCTCGAAGTTGTTTGATCAGAAATAAGAAAGACAGGCAATCATCAAAGATGGAAACTAATCCTAAATATGGTACAGATAGAAACCGCTTGTTATTTCTTTTCTTTTTATTTCAAGCAATCGATATATTTAACTTCCTCTGGGGGTTCACGTGGTCATGTTCTCCTATAAATGAGCTGCCCCTGATTTGTAGGGAACTTTTTATTCAATTTAAATGTAAAACTAGTTAATACTTGTGTTTTCATAGTAAGTATGTTTTATTAAGACTATTAAAATAAGGGTCATTTCAGAAATCATTGTATTCTCGCGAGGTAAAATAGTTTAAGTGCTATTTTACAATTTCTACACCTAAATCTATGAAAACGCACATTAAAATATCGATGCGAAATAAAAATATTTTACCAATGTTTTTACACTTGGAGTATTTATTTTTAAAAAGCTTCCAAATGCGAACTCTGAATACAAGTAGCATTCTATTTAAGAGGACATTTCATGGTATTATTTTCTAATAGTTTTATATTAATCATAAAATCCTTAATGGAACATTATTAATCTCCCTCTACAACCTCCCCTTAAAATCCATATTTAATTAGAATTCAAACTTGATGTGTAGGAATAAAAAGATTAGGTTAAAATATTTTTGAAAAAAATCATTACAGAAATTAAAAACTTTATTTAATAAACGTTTTACTACAATGTTTAGATTAACTTTAACTTTAATTTAAAGTTTCGATTGAATGAAAAATGAAAAAAATCTAATATGTTTTAGTGTTTTAAAGTCTGTAAATTTTGGAGAAAAAAAAACTTCAATTATTTCCAAAATACACAATATCTTTTTAAGGGTTAAATTATGGAAGATTTTCCCAGTTTTGAAAAATATTAATTCAATTAGTATAAAGTAACTTTATCATTTCTTGAGGTAAAACATAAAAATGAATGACTCTAAGTTGTCAATATTAAAATTGAAAAATATTATTTAAAACCTTTTGCATCCCCTTAAGGACAGTCAATTTAAAATTTGCTACGAAGATTTAAATGCAAGAAAAGTGCTTTTCCTTATGAACTTTCTATTACATAAAGGTTTTAAAATATCAAAAATAAACTTATAACAGATGGTATATGGGACACATTTAAAAAATAATTTCCATATTTTTATTTTGTTTTAAAACATTTCTGATCAATTTTAAACCTTTACAATAAACCAAAAACAAATACAAAACCAAAAACAAACAAATTTTACGACTTTTCTTGTAACTTCTTCAAAATTAATTTTTATATTTCAAATTTATTTTATGAAATTAATTTTTTTCCTGATTTGCTGGATTGAAATTTGTTAGCAAAATGCTTAACAGCATGTTTTTTAAACTTCAACACATTTTTTTTATTTTTTATGGTTCTTAATTCATAAAAATTTAAAGAAGAGAAATGTTAAAACTCATTGAAAAGAAAAACACGTTCAAAAGTACATATAGACTGGTACATCACATAAACAACTGGTTAATATTTAAAATGAATTATTAACTCATTAGGTGGAATTAATAAAATACGGATTACTGATAGGAAAGACAATCAGAAGTTGTAATAAAAGGATGAAATCTACTATTTTTAGCAACATTTAATAGTTTTCAAACTGTAAAAGTAAACAAATGGGGTGTATTTTTAAAGTATGTTTTTATCTTCTTCGTAGAGATGGCAGCTCTACTGACTTCTGATTTTATCTCTAAGGATTTTACTCAGCATAGTTTTATAAATGTTTTGAAGATGGCGACACAAAAAGTCATCCACCTTCATAAGAAGTTTTTGCAATTTAGCCCAGGTAACGAGTCAAAACCTTTATTTTAATGATGAAAAAAAGCAAAAAATAAGTCCATGGATAGATGATGGATCAATTCACACGTTTATCAGAAAACATGCAAAATAGCAAGGTTAGCTCAAGGATGAAACGTTCTCTACAATTTTTGGAAGATAGAAGAAGAATTTTTGGACTGTAAAGAAGAGCGGGAAAGGATTCTTTTGTAAAACGTTTAGTTATTTGAACTTAAATTATTTTCAATTTATTAATAAATGAATTCAAAATAATGTTCAACTAATTATTTTAATTAATTAAACTTGATGATACATTAAATTTATTAATATTTTCATAATAAATTAAAGGTATTTTGTAAAATAGAAGAAACAGGTCTCAACTTTGAGGAGATAGTTTTACAGATGTGGGGGAAGGAAAAATGATATAATATTCCCAAAATTTATTAAGTCTAATTAAAATATTTTTTTGAATTTTTTAAAAATTATTTCTTATTATTATACTTTGTTTACTCTCCTTTAGAGGACAAATAAAGCAAAAAAAATTTAATAACCCAGTATTTGTATAAATTATTATTATATTTTGTAGATGTTTCTTTTCAAATCAATACAAATTATAAAATTATTTATATTTTAATGAATATAAATATTTACTATAGTTTTATTACTATTACTATGGACTATTACTTATTACTATAGACTATAGATTATTTATTATAGACTTTTAATTGTATCATTTTACTTTATTTCGTTGTAATAAATATATGAGTTAGGTATTCTCTAATAACTCTATTTGCTTGTACATATTTAAAAACTAAATTGTTTCTCACTAAAAAACGTTTTTAAAATGAAATCTAGTGTTGACATCTATCTTTGATAATATGAAATATTAGTTCAAAGTCGTTATAAAGTGAAGCCAGGTAGGAAATGGCGCATTTTTGTCTGAGGTATTCGGGGGAATTATTAATTCTGTGTGTGTCTAACAAATATATTTAAAAATAATCTAAGCTTTCTACCCAAAAATTTTAACTTCAATATTTAAAATGTAATTATAATTATTTTTATAGCACAAAACATATAGCATTAAAATTGACTTCACTTTTTAGGCAGATGAAGATAATATTTTTGGAATAATCCATGCTTAATATTAGAGAAAAAAGCAAAAGGATTCTATTCCAGTTATAAGTTTACAGAGAGTGGTGAAAATGATTGCTAAGCAAAAAAAGGAGTGGAGAAATTTGATGAGATCTAGAAAGAAAGGTTCCTAAATTGTTTCTTGAGAAAAAAAGAATGTTTGTAAAAGAAGCCAAAAAGACCCTTTTTGATATTTGCACTTGTACATGTGCCCAACCAGAAGATTGCAGCTGTAAAAAGGAAAGAAAAGTTCCTCTTGAAGAAATAGTGTTTTTAACTGATCAAAGGAAGGACAGGAAAATGATAACTGGACCCGTAGATGTGAAGGCAACATCGGTGTTACGAAAACGGAATCCAGATCAGAGAAGAAAATAATACTTGCGAGACTGCGCTCTGGAAGCAATCTACAGGTCAAAAGATTGAAAATTGAAAATGCCTTATCAGAAGAGTAGCACATCTACAAGTAGCAATGATACAGCCTTCGACATCGGACCAAAATCGTCTTGATTTAATGAAAGTTTCTTCAGTTGCCTAAAAAACAGGAGTATCAAGACGGAATGTTGCCATGATAGTATCAGCCGTATCTGAAGACGCTGTGGTGTTGTTTCTTCAAGCCATCCCGAAAATGTCGTGGAAAAATGTAAAGATGCTAGAGGAATGGAGAAATTTAAGAGGTCTATCCAAGAAGAAGTTAAAGCTGACAAAATACAACTGCAAGGACTTTACTTTGATGGCAAAAATGACAAAACATTAACAAGAGAAAAGAGGGAAAAAATTGTTGGAAAGATATAATAGAAGAACATGTTTGTTTGATAAATGAGCCAGGTATAAGTTTCGTGGGTCACGTCTCTTCGGAATCAGGGAGTGCTAAGAACATTGAAGGCAGCATTTCGAGTTTCATTTTTGATGAGTCCTCTTTCGATACATCAAAACTAAGTGTTTTGGGATGCGACGGAGCAGCAGTGAATACTGGGATGAATTCAGGTGTGAAGAGACGGCTAGAATTCCGAGTGGAGAGACCCTTGCAACGAATAGTATGTTTGCTTCACTTAAACGAGCTACCTCTGCGTCATCTGATGAGGAGTTTGGACGGACCAACGAAAGGTCCTTCAACATCTTCCGGACTGATTGGAAGAGCACTTTTTGATTGTGAAAACTCTACTATTAGGATATTTCCAGCCATTCCTGTAGAATGGATTGATCAAGTACCGACGATTCCAGATTTAAGTACAAATCAAAACTTTCTCCTTCAAATGTCTTCTGCAGTGTCTGATGGAACGTTTCCAAACGATGTTGCTCAACGAAAACCTGGACCTATTGTCCACTCTCGATGGTTGACAACAGCTATTAGAATAATTAGATATTATATGAGTGCTGATCATATAAGTAGAGAACTGAGTGAGCATAATATGTGGTAAAAGTATATGCCCCAGTTTGGTTCGAAATAAAACTGGCGACGATTGCAGACGGATCTCTTCACTTATGGAGCTTAATTAAAAATAGAGAATTTAAAAGAATGTGTTCAAGATGTTATTCAACATAACTTTTTTTCGCACCAGTGGCGTAGCCAGAATTTATTTTCGGGGGGTGCATGATGATATCGAAGGTTTTAATTAAGGTTTTGAATTACACTAATTTTTTTCTCACTGAATGAATAACTTAATATTAAAGTAAATTAATGGGGTATTTTAATCATGAAACAAAGAAATCAATTCGTCACCTTAGTATCAAAAACTACTATCTACATTCGGCAAACTTCGGGAATCCTGATTCTTGGCGTTTAGATCGTTGGAGAAGATAATTTGATGGGTTTTGATCTTTTCTGCTCGATCAAGTCAGCGCTTTCGAACAAAAAAATGAGCTTCTCGAACAATCCGATCGCCAAGAATCGGGATTTCCGAAGTTTGCCGAATGGAGATAGTAGTTTTTGATACTAAGGTGACGAATTGTTAACATCAAACTAGAACGAAGTACTTCATCAACACTCATAAATGAAATGTGTCGATACGAACGTTTTATTTGCTTAAAATCATAAATGTATAAGCAGGGGTGGATGCAGGATTTGGTTTTCTATGGGGGGGCTAAGAATTTTGATAATCCAATTGAATCCTCTTGATGATCTTAATATGGAAAAGGTAGTGAATTATCCTGCTCCAACTATTAAAAGGGAGGGGGTCTGGAAAATTTTGGAATTTTTTGGAAATTTAAGTCAAAAAACCCCATTTTTTCAACTCTTTTTGGTACGCCTCATCCGAATTTCGGATACACGTTTTATGGTAGAATTTTTATATTTTGACAAACTTTATGTAAAATATAGTTGTAAAAATAAAGTTAATAGTACCGAGGGGGTCTGGGGTTCCTCCCCCATAAAATTTTTGAAAATTTTAACATAAAAAACTGGTTTTTAACTTGTTTTGGTGTACCTGATCCAAAATTTCGGGAATAGGAGAGGGGGGTGCAAAAGACCCGTTGCACCCCCTCTGTCTACGCCACTGTTTCGCACATCCAGAAAATATGTTGATATCAATGGTAGCTGATGAAAACCCTGACGTAAGGAATCTGGGATGGAAAAGAGTGAAGAAAGCCAGAAAAGTTGAAGGAAAGAAGAAGAAATTTGACAGTATAAGTTACCTGAATTGCGATTTGAGGCTAACAATTACACAAAAATGATAGATTGGGACAAAACCTCTGTATCAGAACCACCTTTACTCAAATATTTGAGCGATGAAGACGAATATAGTAAACAATATTTAGAACGCCACCAAATTGGATAATTTGCTGTATCCTTGTCACACGCAAGGCGTGGAAAGAATTATACGATTAGTATCTGAAGCATCTGAAAAAGTTTTTGGACCGGAAGAACCGGGATGCCTTTATCCGTGCAAAACTTAAGTCACGAAAAGAGATGCCTCATTTTGAAACAAAGAGAGAGCAAACAAAAAAGAAAACAAAACAGAAACAAAGAGAAAAAAGGGAGGGTGGGTGGGTGGAGCTCTTTGTTCAGCCCCCTCCGTGGTGAGATCTGTGTTATTTTTAAGCAGAAAATTGCCTGAATATATAATAACACTTTTGTAACGCCCGAAAATGTTGAAGTCAAGGGTCGGCACCGCAAGTAATATTTTTACTCGGGGTTCAATCAGTTTTAAATTTTTTTTCGTTGTCCAGGGAAAAATACTTATAACTTTTAAATTCTTATCTCTAGATACACATTAGGGTGGTCGCAAGAAATCAACTTTCAAATTTCTTCAGTGGCAACCCCCTAAAATGAGACAATGGGTTAGAAAATAAGATTGGCAAAGTTTAAGCTCAATCGGATAATATTAAGACCCGCCTCATTAAGGTCAATGTTCAGAAAAAAAACGAAAAAACGTAGTTTTCTCCCATAAAATCGGAACTATTCGTCCTAAAAATATGGTTTGTATCTCATTTCATAGTAAATTTTATTGGCTTTAAGTTAGATCCCCTTAACTTTTTTTTACTTAAATTTCTAGAGCAAAATATCAACATTTTTTTCAGGTAAGGTTGAATAACTCCCTGTAAGTTAACTTTTCAGCAAAATCGTAAAATCTTTTAATATTCAATTAAATCGGCTTTTCAAATTTTTATCTTTGTATTTTACATTTTGTTAATTAAAAAGGCTTTAGTTAGAGGTATTTTCAAAAGAATATGCTAGAAGGAATTAATTTAAAATAGTAAAAATAGGAGGAAAAAGAGGAAACAAAAAGGAGAAAATTACAACACATCATATTCAAAAGAATTTAAAAAGACATAACATAATAACATTTATTTATTTGAAGAAATAATTTGATTAGTAGGATGACATAAAATAAGTAAAAATAAAATTTGTTATGAAAATAAAAAAGAGAAATAATATGTATATATATATATATTTCTAGAAGAGGGAAAAGGTATAAACACGAACAAACTCAAAAATACGAAGAAATGAAAACAATTAGAATAAATAATACAACATTACAGCATTTAAGTGACTCTACTGCAGGATAGACTTCAGTATAAATTAAAATTTAAAACATTCTTCGATATTTAATACAGAGTAATTAAATACTTTCAGCAATTCTTAAAATTGTACTTATCATATAGTTAAATCATTGCATTTGTATTATTTGTATTATTAATTAATATCTTCGATAAGGTATCTTTTGATTTGTGGAAAAATATGCCTACATTCAGATACAACTTGTAACAACAAACTGTCGCTGTTTTCGTCTTTTGCCAAAGAAGAGTTCAAGTCTTGGATTAATTTTACTCCTCTCTTTGTAATAATTTTCATTCTTACACCATACATCAGGTCAGAATTCAAAAAATCTGTATCAATTTTAAACTTCTTGAAAAAATTTACAGTTCGAGGAGAAACAAAATAATCGATTTCTTTATCAGCTAATTTATCAACTTCTTGGAGATTGAGTTTCACTTTTATTACGTCCCTTTCATTACACTCTTCTTCTTCTACTTGGCACCTTAATTTTATTACCATACTTTTTTTAATTCTTCTTCCAAAGTGTCATCAAAAAATGAGAAGGCAACTTGCTCCGAGTTGAGGCTCGGCTGAGGTGCCATAGATGGTTTATTAATTTTGACAATGCTTCGTTTGCTGCCTCTTTATCCACTCTCTTGTATTTGACCAAAGATTTTATTAATTGAAGGGCGTGATTTGGGGCCAAACAGGGTTTATTAGCATTGCACCATGGTGTTATATAAATATTAATGAGAAATAAGCAAATATCTTCAAGTCCTTTTTTTATAAACTTGTTAACCTTCCTACCCTCTTGAAAAAATAGTCACATATTCCCCTCGTGGGGTCTCTGAGGACCCCACGTAAAACCCATGCGTAAAACATGCCTATGACTCTAATAAAGGTTAAAAATTCCTTAAATGGAGAAGAATTGTCATTTTTTATTTCTAGAAAGATGCTTCAGAATAATTTATCCAATTTTTTTGGTATTTTTCTCATTTTTTTCGTCTTATTACGGCTTAATTGGGTTTCTTTTGATACACGTTTTTTATAACATCTGGACCTTCAAACAAGAATTAAATTACAGAAATGAACTACATTGAAGTTGTTTTACTTAAAATATTTATAATCACACTGTTTAAAGCATACTAGTTGATATACCCGGTCTTGCACGGGAAGAATTTAGTAGTTAATTTTAAACGATTTATGAAGCTGCATATATTCTCTATTCTGCATTATCAGCTACCTGTCACCCCAGATTAATTTATTTAGTATTATGAAACATGTAAAGTTTGGATTCTTCTTTTTAAAATTGAAATAATACAAAAAAAATGATCGGTTCAGATTTCTTAGTGAAATCAGTATCTCGCTTGCTTATGTAAGTTTTAACATAAAATTGTTTTTTTTTCTTGATAATTCTTCGAAATCACATTCTGGACTTCCGTAAACACTCATAAATATTTGAAAGCATTCTTATTTTCAAAGAAGACTGAATATAAAAACCTATTTACAATCAACCATGAATTTATATTGTTTTTGTAAAGAATGTGTTCAACAGGAAGTAATGGCGACAGTTGTCTGAGTTTTTTTTGCTGCAACTGTTAGATACTCAAAAGATTACTATAAATAGCATATTTTTCTTAGAATGTGAATAAAAAATTTAAGAAATAGCGAGTGATTCAATGTATTTAGCCGCAATCTTCTTTTTGTAAAAAAATGACAATTTCTACGAAAATATCTTTCTAATATTTCTCCAAACGTTCTAAACAAACATGCAAACCTTTTTTTATCTATAATACAACAAAAAATAAAATACTAAACTTCATTTGATACTGTTTTACCGCCATTCATGGCTGGGGTCTCAGAAGACCCCAGAGGGGGAATATGTGACTATTTCTCCCAAGACACTTAAAAATGGAATAATAACTCCAAAATTTTTACCCATTGTAAAACTTTGCGTAATTAAGGAATAGTAGCATCGGAAATTGTCAAAACAAAAATGCATGGGAGATATCAAGCGTCAAAGTGCGTCTGGGGTCGAAAAAGACCCCAAAGGGGTAGGAAGGTTAAAAGAAAATTGTTCCCTAAAAGGATATAATTTTAAAGAATAAATGGCTTTTGCAATCCATTGGGCCTGATGAATAGCACCAGGATTTCTCAGAGTATAATATCTTTGGGATAAATTAAGACGTCCTAAATGGATTAAGCAAAGTTGAATTAACTCTTGGTAATCATCTCTGGGCTGTTGTCTTTTTAATTCTTCCAGAAGAAGATTTTCAATTTGATCATCATTTTTAATTTTGCTTTTAGTTATTTCATCTTCTATAATTATTTTAAAATTATTCTTATCTAGTGACGCCCATTCAGACAGGAATTTTCTGAAGATATCGATTTGATGACCAGTAGATGTTCCATTTTGCAATTAAACACTGCTTTTAAAACAATTTCTAAAATATGGAGGTCGAAAGGCTAAATACAGAAGATTTTTTCTAATAACTGTTCTAGCAAAATTAAGGTACCCCCTAATACGACCAGTATTTACTGTTGTGGTATCAAAACACAGTTAATAAAAAAAGCTTAATACCTCTCTGGCAAAAATTTTAAGTCAAACTTATTCAATAAGTTTTATATGAAATGAGACAAGAACCCAAGGTTTTTAGCACAAATAGTTTTAATTTTAAAAAATGAAAAAGTAGGATTTTTTTCTAAAACCTCAGATATTTTCTACATTTTAACCTTATTGATGGAAAGGTTAACATAACTGGTTTAAGCATTGTTAATGAGCAAAGTAGAGAAGGGAATATAAATATTCCAAGACTCAATTCCTTTTTTGAAAAAGTGAAAAACAGCGTCAGTTTTTCTTATATGTTGTAATTGAACATAGGCACATTTTTCCGGACTAATCAAACGCTACCATATCTTTACCAGTAACACCTGAATTTGTAGTTTAAAGAATAAAAATGGTAATTCAACTATATATAATTAATAATATACATTTGAACACTTTGTATTGTTATTTCTCTTTCTGTTCCCCTTTTCCCATTATTTTTACTATTTTAAATTTATTTTTGTCTTGAAAATACCTCTAACTTAATCCTTTTTAATGTACAAAATAAAAAATATAAACATAACAATCTAAAAAATAGATTTGGTTGAATAATATGACGTTTTTTGGTTTTTGCAGGAAAGCTAACTTTCAAGGCGTTGTTCTTTGATTTCACCTGAAAAAATACTGATATACCCCCTATCTTTTGAGTTAAAAAGTGTGGATGGGGTCTAACTTCAAGCCAATAAGATTTACTATCAAATGAGGTAAGAATCATGCTTCTGAGACTAATAGTTTCATTATATAGCCGGAAAAACTACGATTGTTTGCTAAAAATCGCTGTTTTTCTCAACTTTGACCTCAATGAGGCGGGTCTTAATGATATCCGATTGAGCTGAAACTTTGTCAATCTTATTTTCTAGCCTATTGGAACATTTTAGGGGGTTGCCATCGATGATCCGATGAAAAAAATGTTTCCCTATGTTACTTGCGACCCCCCTCATACATTATGCAATTTCATAACGTTACCTTCTGTTTTAAATTTAAATAAATAAAAAAAACTTGTAAATTGGCGTTAAATCGTTTGACATCACATCCATACAATTTGAAATATCAAATTATATCAAATACCGGGGGACTTATAATATGGGAATGGCCCCCTCACTATTGGGATATTGGGAAGGTATATATACTCATATACTACATTCATTTAGATAAAAGTTATATAGGTTATTAGAAAAATTATACAATTTATATAATTTTCATAATGTGGTAAAACAACGTAGTAGTAGTGTGTAAATATTATAATAAATTATTCATTCAACCACCATAGAGTATTAGAATTTATGCAGTGTTAAAACTTTAAGCTCATCCAATGCTTAAAAATACTTTTAAAAAATTTTAATTTCCGAAAATTTTATCTCTCTTATATCCTCACAGCATCCATACTAAATTTTAGCATATGACTCGAAAAAAGCTTTTTAACTCTATAAAATAATTATCCATACATATCAGTGTTTTTTGTCTTACTTTTTTATCTAGTATATCTCCTTTAAAGGGAGTTCACTGTTCAAGACACAAAATTAGACTACATTAAAAGCTAAATTAATTAAATAATTGCTATCTAAAATCATACAATATGTTTGAATCATATCAGATATTTCTATTCCGTCTAGGGGGGGCTTGTGTAGTAGGGTGGGTCGAAAAAACACTTTTTTCGAAATTCGTTGGGCCTTAGGGGGGATTTTTGGCCAAATGTCTTCAATAATACGTAAAAAAAATTTCAGATCGATGCGACTTTTCTTTCACTTGCCGCCGAGCCCCCAAAGTTGAAAATTTTAGAAAAAAACCTGACATTTTTAAAATTTTGCAAAAAAAATTTGTTTTTGAAATATTCAAATTGTTAGCATGAATTTGAATCATATTGGAATCAATATTGCGGATAAAAAATTTGAGATCGATAGGACCATTTCTTCAGTACCCGGCTGGCCCCTCAAAAATGAAAATTTGACAAAAAACACCCAATTTTTAAAGTTTGTCGGCGAATGCTGATTTCAAGCAAAATGAAAGGAGTCCAATTATGTTTTTCGTCTTGACACCGAGAAGATGACATGAGTTTCCAAATATTTCGAGATCCTTCGATAATAATGGATTTCATGGATAATAATGAAAAAGATTTCAGCCTTATGGAAAACCATACAATGGCGTAGACTTAAATATACAAACGTATAATCTCAATGTTTTGTTGGCTGTGGTCAACCACCTTGCATGATTTAGTTTTCCAGGTTTTCTGTCGGCTAAATATTGAGGGCAATCCCCTGAATATATAGCTTATTATATAGAGCTGAGATCACTTGCTTCCTCCAGGTCTAGTTCTTTGATCCATTGTACCGGAAAGGGATCAAAACTTTTGACGGTAAGATTTTCACAATTTTGCAGTGACATTCCAATCGGTCCCGCAAAAGTGTTCGGTCCGGAACTTTTTCCGTCCAGTGATTGGAATATGTGTCGAAAAGGCAATTCATTTGTGTGCCAACATAATAAACACACTACTCTTTGAACAGGTTTCTTTAATGAATGTTCTAAACCAGTCATAACTCCATTTTTCTTGCCTGTATTAATTCCTGTGCCGTCGCACCCCATAATTTGTAGATTACATTAATCTATTCCTTTCTCTTGGAAAAACTTAATAATGGCTTTTTGTTTGGAGTCTCCCTTTCCTGACTTAGGAGTAACCTTTACCAAGGTATTGGGATCCAGGCTCCTCCATCACTATAACAATATGATCTTTTCTAACAACCCTTTTAAACGTATAGTTTTCTTCTCCAAAATTAGTGTTTGGTTTTGCCTTCCAACAAAATACAAGCCTTTAATTTCTTTATCTTTAATATTAGCATCTCTTAGGTTAAGTAGAGAAGTTGACAATTTCCTCTTTTCTCTGTGAACCCTTGAGGTGTCTATTACATTTTCTCTCGTGTCTGTTGTTACTTGTCCGATATCCTCCATAAGGAACGAAGCCAAAAGCGAAGCATTTATTAGATGTTTTAGTTCTATAATCTGCAGTTGAGAAGGTGGGTAGCTGCAATCGCATTTGATGAACTGGCTTAGCTATTTGTTTTGCACGTTTAGGAGGGATATAGTCTTCATCTGAAGTTGAAGACTCACTCTCTTTCATTGGACTTAAGTTTTCAGGACTACAATCATCTTCCGTCTTTTTACACAGATCTCGCTGAGCATCTCGTTGTAACTTTTTTAAAACGTTGTTAGGTTTCACGTTTATCTAAATTTCCAATCGTCAATTTTCTCTCTGCTCTTTGATCTAGCTCTAGCAGAAACGGAACTTCCAGCAGCGGTACCTTTTTTTGTTTTTCACAGTTCCAGTAGGAAGGATTGGCACATTTACATGAAGCTATGTCAAAGAGTGTTTTCTTGGCAAAACTTCTAACAACACTTGAGTTATTATTTTTCTGATATTTTTGAAGATTCTTGGTTTTATTGTCCAAGTCCATTTGCTGTCCTTCCCAAAGGTAACTCCTTAAAACGTCTTCTTCAGTAGGTAGATTAGCAACACACAATTCCTTTGGTAATCCAATGATGCTGTTTTTAACGTTGGACAGTAACCCACGCTTAGATGCCATAATTTTAAACTGCATGAAATGTGAACTGTCGCATGCACAAAAATGTCCCAAAACAAGGAAACACTTAGGGTACGGTCACCCTGAGTGCAGGATCAGGGGTATCTCCCCGATCTCTTTTTGTGGTTACGTGAGGTCAATTAGCGAACCAAAGAGTAGGGTAGATATCCACTGCCAGATAAGATACGCCTGATCTTGCGCTCAGGGTGACCGGAACCTTAGAGCTCTTCAAAAAGGATATCTCACTCAAAAGCACTGTTTGTAAATACAACTACTTCGGGTTTGAGGATGCTTTCCCTGGGCGATGCAAGGGGGTGCGGTTCGAGGGGTCGGACCATCTTGTAAGTCTAAACAGATGGACTGTGAGTTGTGTCGAGGTAAAATTATTTACACGATAAACTCCTTCCATTTTTCCTGAAATCAGCATTCGCCGACCACCTTTAAAAATTGGGTGTTTTTTGTCAAATTTTCATTTTTGAGGGGCCAGCCGGGCACTGAAGAAATGGTCGTATCGATCTAAAATTTTTTATACGCTATATTGATTCCATTATGATTCAAATCCATGCTAACAATTTGAATATTTCAAAAACAAATTTTTTTTGCAAAATTTTAAAAATGTCAGGTTTTTTTCTAAAATTTTCAACTTTGGGGGCTCGGCGGCATGTGAAAGAAAAGTCGCATCGATCTGAAATTTTTTTTACGTATTATTGAAGACATTTGGCCAAAAATCCCCCCTAAGGCCCAACGAATTTCGAAAAAAGTGTTTTTTCGACCCACCCTATTGTGTAGTCTTTCGTGTTTCGGACTTTTTCGAATCTCCAGAAAAAATGTTTTTGAGGAATTCCAAGTTCTAAATTTTAACTCTCGTTGTTTGACCTTCAGCAGTATTACATGAATTTTACTTGATGGCGGTTGGCTGAAAACCAGGTTTTCCCCCAATAATATTTATCTAATATAGCTAAAAGTCTATCTACAAGAGTTGGAATTTAAAAATGGTCTTTATCTTTAATTTGAATAAAAAAGTAAGAATTTGTAATTTAATTTTAAAAAATTTAATATCTTAAAAATCTGCTATAGGGAAAAGTGATAGATTTTCAACTTAAATATTATTTTTCACTTAATTCATTTTTTTTTTCAAAAACCTACTACTAAGTTCTTTGCCTTGATTTCACTAACTTGATGGTTAATAATATTTTTTTTAAATATACGATACGAATAACTTATATATTTCAAAACATGTTTTAGACATTTTACGAATTACGATTAACTCCCAAAAGTACTATCTTTAATTTAAAGATGGCAGCACGCAAGAGAATTTCTAAATATTCATTGAAAACTTATACGTTTAAGAGTATTTGCTAAAAAAGGAAGCAGTGATTATGGGCTCAAACTGACTTCCAAAAGAAAAAAATTGTAATGCCCATTTAAATATTTAAATCGTTTTTATAACTTGATCAACATTTCTCAATTTGGGGGATAAAATTTTATTATAATTGTAAGAAACGGACACCCCCTAGAAATATCAAATATCTTTTTAAGTGAAAATCCTCTTTTTAAATACATTTTTGAACCCCCAAAAATAAATTTATTTTTGCGCATTTGTTACAGACACGTTTGAAAGGGCAAATAAATTTAATATGAATGTTATTTACGCAAGAATATCCAATGAAATTGCGTTCTTGAGTTATAAACTCATTTTTTTTTCGCTTTCCTTAGATGAAACATCTTTATCAAGTGTTGTGTTATTAATTTAATAATATCCATCCATATACTACAAAATGAACGATCACGAAATAAATAATCAGTTATTTATAATAGCAATCAGAATAAAAAATATTACAAGTAGTGACACAATTCTTAAGCTTTTTTCTTTTTTTCACAATCTTTAAATTAACTTTTCAAGGCCCAATTGCTTTATGCATAAGCTGAAATAAACAGCCGAAATAATTTTGAGGCTGAGGGTATCCTCTTCATTTTCATTCATCGAATCATCTGCATGCCTCTAATCCTCTTCATCGTTATAACACTCATCATTACTCTCATCTTCTTGATTTGCTCCCCAATTTCCATCCTTATACCACCCGTCGTCCTCTTCTTCCTCATCATTGCACTTATCATCTTGATCTTCAACATTATCCTCATCCTTTTTCACCTCTTACCCTCTTTAAAATAAATGTATTGCAATATAGAACTTCATCCAACCAATATATTTTCTTGCAAAATATTTTCCCCAGTTGTTTTGATTTTGTATACAGCCCTAATGATATTTAAAACATTTTTAAGCTGCTAAGTACTCTGAGACATAAATTTATCATATCTTGCATTTCTTGCAATTTTTTTTATTTCAAATTCTTTAATGCTACAAACAACAATATAAATCTCACCTGTTTCTAACCCTCAAAACAAAAAAAAGTCAAGTTTTATCCAGGATTTAACAGTCAAAAAATTAAAATTCACTTCATTCCACCCAAAACTAATTCCCACCTTCATTTGTGCATACCAGAGGTAGTTTAATATCTTTCACCGGGAGCAACAGCCTTCGTAACGTTGGGCAAGTTTGCTGAATTCATTAAAAAGGTGAAGGAATCATAACGAACCACATATATGTCCACAGGAGAGACACAGTCATCAGATGCGCTGAAAAAAAAGCCGTACTTAGGGAATTCCATTTCGTTGTGGTGCCTATATCTGGCCTGGTGCAAACGTCTGATGACGGCATTTGGGCAGAATTATGAACACTTTCTGCTTTCTTTGTTGCTCAGATTTTTCGCATTTTTTTTTCTTTTGGAGAGGTAAGTA
Source organism: Tetragnatha versicolor (assembly GCA_024610705.1). NCBI lineage: Eukaryota > Metazoa > Arthropoda > Arachnida > Araneae > Tetragnathidae > Tetragnatha > Tetragnatha versicolor. The sequence continues at coordinate 36,734,001 of JANDEH010000009.1, read as the reverse complement.
ATCTCAGCAGGATTTTAATACTGGGATACTCAGAAATTTTTCAACAAAGCCTTGGTGCTTCTAAAATTACTGATGATTTGAAGTAAATTCGTGTGACAAGGAATCATGTTACTTAGATTTTTTTCGGTTATTTCTTTAAGTTTGGGGAAAAACTTTGTAAATCATCTTTGCTTATGTATTGTTATTTCACACATTAAAAGTGCGTTTGGTTTTTGTTTGTTTAGTTTATATTTTATTTATTTAAAACATTAGATTATATGGTCTTAAATTTTTACTTCTGATTCATAGATAAGTTAATTATTGAAATATATCCGAAATAACCCAGAATTTCTCTTTCATTAAAATATTCCTGAAATATATCTATAAAAATATGTATTGTGGACGTAATTTTTCAATGAATACCACACACGTAAAATTCTTCCTAAAATGTGAAGTGGGGACACCTGATATTTTAATATATATTCTTATTAATTACTTATTCAGCATAATAAATCATATTAATATGTATTTTAATTCATACTAATTACTAATTACGTATAGAGTAAAATTAAGTACTCAGTTTTAAATGATAGTTTTAATCTACTAAACAATGATATATTATCATTACCTTAGTAGAGAATATACCGAATGCAATAGGCTTATTTTCAGCTCAAATATATACTTTGAATTATCTGGAAAGATCTGCGACGTGTTCTACTCACGTTTTATTTAAAGCTTATATATTTAATACAGTTTAGATTTTTAAACTCATAGGTTTAAAAAAGCAGCAATCAACTTCTCTCCTTTTTATCATTCTCGGAACGTTCGTCCGATCGAGCAACCAGTTTTTATAAACTAACTATAAGTGTTTACTCACAACTTTCAAGCGTCGCCTCCAACCGTGGACCGGTTTCGATCAACAAACAAATCACTAAAATTTCGACCACTAACAAATCAAATCTAGATATAAAAAGCTAAAATTTTTACAGATTGCATTTTCAACCCATTCATTTCCCCCCTGACAAATCAAAACAGACATTAGGTACCTCTTTCCTAATTTTTTTTACACTCGAGTCTTCAAACCAGCACAACTTCTCTCCTCTATGGAACAACCACCCAGGATAATAACCCCCAACCCATATTTATGAAATGCAAGGCTATCGAACCCATAACACAATCCCCACATCCCATCATTAGAAGCACCCTGAATGGCAAAGTGCAACATTTACGAACCAAGATAATTAAACGCTTTCAACTGGCAATGATCCCTACACAGCAAGACAAAACCATTCCTTAATAAAAAGCGCCGATCTCCATTCCATTGCAATGCTCGTGGGTTGATAACATCCCATTGGAAACTTCCCCCGGTTGAAACATGGGTTGAGATCAGTTGGGATGATTGAATGACAACGCTGGTGCTTCCGTGGGTCGATGGCAAATCATTAGACAGGTGATGGGGGGAGCGTAATCGACTGGGGAGAGCTGTCACTGGTGCCCCTGTACGTTTCCGATGAGCGAAAATTAATTTTTGGTCGAGGTTAATAAACTTGCGGAGGGATGGATGAAGTTGAGGAAGTTAGTCGTAGTGGGGGGTCGGCTTCGAACCGCTCTTTTTATATATATATATCCTCGTATTTAAAGTTGTTATTATTTAATTTATTTTTGAATCATTGCTGGATTTTATTGCTGGATTTCATTTCCTTCTCATTTTTAAATTGCAATGCAAGTTACATTTTGCTTTTTGTAAAACGGGGTATTTTAATTATATGTCTCTGTTAACATAGGTGTTGAATATATTTGTATTTTCACATTTAAATAATTGAGGCATAATGGAAAAAAATTAAGTATGCAATTCTACGGAGCATATGAGTCTACTAACACAAGACGTTAGGTTGATTACAATCTCAAAAATGCTTTCAAAAATACAATTTCATTAAGATATACGTAGTAACCATCTAAAAAAATTGATCTGATATTAGTTGTCATTTTTGGTAAATACAAAATGGGTACTCTTTTCGGTAGCTTTTAAATTTTTAGAATAAATTTATTTCTGTTCATTTTGAATGTTGAATTTGTTAGTTATTATTCTGTACGGCTTATCATCCGCAACTAACGAATATTTTATTACTAAGGGAGAGTGTTCTAGTCGGGTCTTTAGTTTTGTTTTTTAATTTTTTGTGCAATTTAAATTGGCTTTTATAAAGATAATCGCTTGAATGATAAAACTTACAATAAAAGTTGTTTTTTTATCAGAGTAACCTTTTAATATTTAGAAATAAAGAAATGGATACTTTAAAAAAAGTTTAGTTTGAAATGAATTGCTACCACTTTATTTTCAATTCTTAACGCGAGTAAAGCAGGTTAATTTAAAGTCATTGTATCTTAATTATTTTTAAACATTACTTCAAAATACTAAACTGAGAAGAAAATAATCAAAATGTCAACCACCACCATTAAAACGGCTCTAAAAGTTTACCCTAAATCTGTTGAAAACTAATTTCTCGGTTCAGAGTGAAAGGGATACGGCCTTAAGCCCACCTTAATCCTGATCCCAATTTTAATGGTAATCCCGGCACTCCAATCAATAGTGGCCACTCCGTGCCGCTATAACCGTTGCGGCTGGTTAATTTATGGCCCACACCTTGGCCAAACCGATACCACATCATTTCAGCCACTATTTATACCTCAACTGACTAATCCCTCAGCATCGTGTGTACACTATCAAGCGACAGGCTTGTAAACAATGCCAGGATAATGAACTTCAGGGTGCTTGGTCCATCACAAAAGCTTCATGGTATATCTTATCTCTCGTACCGATGCATTATCCGAATTTCTCTACTGAACTCACATTCGGCTCTGATAATAGAGGCAAGATCAATAGTAGCCGGCAAAAACCTATAGTTCTTTGGTCTGATTTATCGCTATTAGATACTTACTGTAAGTCTCGTCCACACGTAGAGGGTGCAACAAAGGCGAGCCTTGCTTTTTGTGTGTGTGCAGTCCGGAGATAAAAATTGGGGACGTATCTGTCCTGTGAAGATGAAAGGAGTTATTGTTTAAGTATTTTAATGCAGTTTTATTTATTTATTTATTTTTTGAACTGAGTCACACCTAAGTCGAAAGTTCTCTTTGCCTGGTGGTATTGGGGTGGTACGGTAGAAAGTTTTGGGATTCAAATATCTTATTGAAATAGGTAAGAAATGATATAATCGTGATTTTTGAAGCTTAACTTGTATTTAAAAAGTATTAAACAACATTTTAAATCTAAAATGTCAAGTAGTTAAGTTGAGGTAGCTTTTCTTTGATAGTTGCATTTAAATAATTTAGTTGCTATCATTAAAATAAATTCATTCATGAAAATTATACTTTCATTTATTTATAATTTTCAACATAGTGTCCTTTTAGATTCTTCAAAAATAATCTATGAAATATTCATTGTGCTTAGTGTAAAAAGGACAACCGCATTTTTGGAAGTCTACAACTAAAATCCCACTAAAGACCAGAGTGCAATATTTTCAAGGTGCTTTTTTATTAAAAATATATCTAGTAAATACATAATATGTTTTTAAGTACTGAGAAATGTTATATCTTCCTTCTCTGAAGAACCCTTCTAGTTATACTCAGCAACATACATGATGTTTGTATATTTTAAGATGTAAACACAATTTACTGTGTATGACATGAAAAATTGTACTTTTGGCTACATAGACTAATAAATATAAAGTAATCTTGAATTCTAAATGATTAACAAGAGTAAATTCAATTTATATGGTATTCTATTAAAAGAAGGAATTTTCATTACTTTTTGACATAAAAAATGTAAAGAAATGTGATTATTAATGTAATAAAGAAATGATTTTAAATAATGCTATATAGGGCTTATTTTATAATGAGAAGAAAGTACATTGGACAGTTTTCCAAAGTAGAAATATATTTTTTAAGTCACTACCTTAAATTTGTCTGGTTTTGATAAATTTATATTAACTATTACTTTAAGAATACAATTCTATATATTTAAATTATATTTACAATATTTTCTCTCGATATTAATAGTAAAACCCGACATCGAAGCTAGGTAACTAATTCCGATTCTTACATTCTAGGAACAAACTACTACTTCAGGACAAACTAAATGTCACTTCAAACTGGTGCTAAGTTTGTTTTCTAATTTAAGTCTTTCGAAAATGTTAAATTTCTAACTGGGAAAGTCTTCTCATTGTTCGAGTCCATTTTCTAATTAAAACACCCTTTGGCTCTTAATTAAACTGTCTAGCTAGAAATAGAATATTGGATTTTTTTAATGAAAGTTCCTATTTAGAGAAATACATGTTGCCCAATAACTTTTAAGCTGTTTTTTCTGTATGTGAATTAGATATTGTAAAGTAACTTATTATTCTTAGTTTTTAATACAGTAAAAATATTATTTTACTGCATCAGTTTCTTCAACTACTGCTATTATTTACTATTATTTATTACAATAAATAATAGTAAATTATAGTTTATTATGGCTATTATTTAAACTTTTTTTGAATTTTTTCATAGGATTTAAATTTGGAGTTGGTTCAGTTAAGTTAAATTCAGTGGATCTGCATTGGTAAGATTCTTTTAAAACAAAAGTGTATTATTTAGATCTATTGAAGGGTAGTCTCTATAAAAATTAAGTAAGAACTCGCATATGTGTGAAATTAAATCATTTTATAAATAGTATTAAGTTGTTGGGGATCCGTTAATTATGCACAAAAAATTTATGCATATTGATATCTATGCTTTCATAAAATCGCAAAATTTAGAAAAAAGTGAAAAATACAAAATTACCTTTCTGATTTTCTTAAAATTAAAAAGGTTATTATTATAACCTTTTATCATATTACTCATCATTGGTTTTAAAATTTAAACCATATTGTTTACATTTGTATTTTAAATGCTTGTTAAATTGTCCCTTCTATTAATCTATCCAAACTAAAAAAAACTCTGGTCGCTACAAATTTTTATTGGACCTCAATTCAGTTAATTAAATCTACTAATAGTCCTCAACGACATAAATTTTAACCTTATGAACTCAAAAACAAAACCATATTAACCAATTAAACAACAATTTACATAAAAAAACCTGCACCTCCAAACATCCATTTAACCCTAACAACTCCCTACTCAACCTAATCATTCACTTACTCTAACACCAACCTTAACTCCGACCTCATCAACTCAAAACCCAATCCAAAACTGATTCACTCTTCAACCAATTTTAGCCCCCAACTCTTTGACTCTACCTAGCGAGCAGGTATCTGAGTGTCACAGATAAATGATTTCGGCATAATCGAGCTAGGGAGGCAGATAGCTAGCACAACGGAGCGTCTTTGGCTGAGATTGATTAGCAAGGCGCGATAAATGGCACTTTTGCAGCCGAACCATCATCGCTCGCTCTGAGTCATTAGTCGAGATATTGCGGCCACGGGCAGAAAAGAAAGCGATACCCCGGCTTGTGAAAGCTGGCTTGTTTTGTTGGTGAGTCTGGCTTGTTGTTTTGATGCCCTTTTGGGTTGGAGGTTGGTTGGTTGGTTGGTTTGTTGTTGGGATTTTGGAATTTAGTGAAAGGGCTCACCATCAGTGCATTTGGAAAAATGAAATATTGTTAGAATCAGTCGAGAGATTTGAGATATTTTTGCAGCAACATAGTTGCAAAAACATGCAGATTGCTCAACATGAAACTAATTGCATAGATGTATTTAAAAAGTTTTTAGAAATGCAAGGTTTTGCTTTAAAAATGTAGTTAATTTTTTTTATCAAAATTTATTAATAAATTTTCTAAAGGTTTTCACCGAATCAAACAAATATATTCCAATTAATTTTAATTCAGCTGTTAAAAAATATTTTTCATAAAATGAGAGAAATATTTAGGTAAAATTTTCTAAAATCTTAAGTGTAAAAATGTCCCCTTTTCAAGTAAATACATTTGTTTTCACAAATATAAAGATAATAAATGGAAAATAGTTCCCAGTGAAAAATAAATTATAACTTAACATACCCCTTAACATACATGAAACAATGATCCCTTTAACATACATGAAACAAAAGGTTATATCTGTAGTTACAGCTAAAATAGAACTTGATTCAAACACTAAGAACAAATTATTCAATATATTTTTTAAAACCTTTCAGTTGTCATGTCTTGGAGAAATGAAGTAAAATGTGTAAAAATAAGGCATAGATAAATTGGAAGAAATACTGTTAAATTCTAGCGCATTTGTAAACAAGCCTAGCCTATGATGATAAAAAAGTTTTAGTTGTAACATAATTTTAATTTAAGGCTTAAAATTGTTGTTCATCTAAAAGTTACTAAGAAATGAAACAATGTATTTCAGAAATTAACAGAAAATATCATTCATGGTTAGAAAAAGCAAAATTTAAAATTCAATAAATAGCAAGAAAAATAACCTGATGATTCAAGATTCTCGTAAAAATATATTGATTAGATTGCTTCATAATACAATTTAAAGCTTCCAGGTAAATAAATTAGATACTTTGTTAATTTACGTATTATAATAGTTGATAGATTTATGAATTAATGGCGATAATGCGGCTAGAACTGTTTGAAAAGTTACAATTGAATCGTCAGTTTGAAAATGAGAGTAGATTATAAATCTTTGAATTTGCTATTTAATTTGATATTTAAGTTTACTTATCTTTCTTTTCTTATTCTCTGTGCTGTAAACTAAGCTATAACTGAATTTAACTCTTAGTTCAAGTGTTTTTAACCTTTTTTATCCAGAAACTGTTAGACTCCTCCCTTTTAATATTCAACAACTGCCAATTTTTCCGTTCCATAATAATTTTGAATTCAATTTGTTCTATTACTCACTTTTTGGCTGTGAACTAAGCAGAAATTCAAGTTAATTGCTAATTTAAGGTTTTTTATACTTTTTTCAGCTAAAATTACTTAAGGTTGAAAAATACAATAAGTCCAGCAACTTTTTTCAACTATACAGTACTTTTGAGTATATTTGTATCTTTTCAATGATTGTTCTGTGTTCTAACTTTCCTAATGTTCTAAGTCCTGAATTTCCAGTAAAAACTTGATGGTTTCTATAAAATTTCCATTACTGATAACTTTTTTCAAATTTTTTCAAAACTTAATGTTTGGGAATTATTTCTTTTTTCAAACCGACAATTCCTTTATTCTATAACCTAAACACTTCAATTTATATTATAGTCCACTGAAAATAGCGAAAAAAAGGGCCGAACCTCGGACAAATTGCAATAAAAGGTTTCTCAACGGTTTTCACTTAGGAATGACCTCAATAATAACATACTAAAAATCGGCCAAAATCGGCCTGGGGGAAGTTTAATTTTTTTTAAATTTTTAAAAAATGGCCGAAAAAATTTTTTAAAAAACCCAAAACAATAATATAGACATGTGATACATGTTTATAGGTTATTTTTGAGTTTTAAAACCGAATATTGCCTTTAGTTTTGAAAAAAATTTCAATTTCAATTTTTAAAATTAATTTGAAAAATGAACTATATGAAAAAATTAAAACCCCCCTAAAAACCTAATCAAATCATCAAAAGAGATAAATCAAACGGTTTTCATTTAGAAATGACCTAAATATTAACATACTAAAATTAAAAAATTTTACGAGTTAAAGAAGATCAATTTTTTTTTAAAATTTCAACTTTTTTTGTGAAAAATGCATTTTTTTTTCAAATTCGTGCCCCAAACTTTTGAGGCTTTTGAAAAGGTCATTTTTCGGTGGATATTGTCCACAGATAGTTATATAATGGAAAACCGGTGGAATTGACCCTCAATGAATTAGTTAATTATTTTATTTAAAATTTTGAAATTGGTAAAATGTAGTAAAAAGTGAAAAAAGGTGATACTTTGGCATATTTACATCAGAATTTAAAATAATTAACTAATTCATTGAGGGTCAATTCCACCGGTTTTCCACTATATAACTATTTGTGGACAATATCCACCTAAAAATGACCTTTTCAAAAGCCTCAAAAGTTTGGGGCACGAATTTGAAAAAAAAATGCATTTTTCGCAAAAAAAAGTTGAAATTTAAAAAAAAATTGAACTTCTTTAACTCGTAAAATTTTTAAATTTTAGTATGTTAATATTTAGGTCATTTCTAAATGAAAACCGTTTGATCTATCTCTTTTGATGATTTGGTTAGGTTTTTAGGGGGGTTTAATTTTTTCATATAGTTCATTTTTAAAATTAATTTTAAAAATTGAAATTGAAATTTTTTTCAAAACTAAAGGCAATATTCGGTTTTAAAACTCAAAAATAACCTATAAACATGTATCACATGTCTATATTATTGTTTTGGGTTTTTTTTTAATTTTTTTCGGCCATTTTTTTAAAATCAAAAAAAAATTAAACTTCCCCCCGGCTGATTTTGGCCGATTTTTAGTATGTTATTATTGAGGTCATTCCTAAGTGAAAACCGTTGAGAAACCTTTTATTGCAATTTGTCCGAGGTTCAACTCTATTTTCAGTGGACTATTATTACAGTTTTTAAAATTATTCATACACTTTTTATCAACTTTTTAAATGTATAATTGAATATTCACAAATGAATTTTAGATAAATCGCATCTAAATGGAAAAATGTGTAAGCGTATATACCAAATAATAATTATTATAATTAACAATCCATTCATTCAGAAAAAATAATTGATTAACAACAAACAATAAAATCTGGAAATTTTATAACAAGCTGGGGGGTTCATTTAAAACAATATTTATATATCCCACATTTATGAACTAATAATAAATCCAACATAGCCGATTAAGATGTTATTGGGAGGTATAATTATATCTAAAATTAAATTGCAAATTATTTTAGAACTCGAAGAACTCAATAACTAAAAAATTTAAAACATCGGTATTATGAATTGTTATGTTCAAAATCCTCCAAACAATTCTCCTTTATAAATACTAGCTTATCTAAAATTGAATAATTTTAATCAGAATATAAACTAGTAGCATTACAATTTGAATGACGTTTAATACATTTTATCATAACGTATAATTTTATTGCGTATTTCTTTTATTTGGAGCGGATAAAGTAATAGTTCCTATCTTTCCCAATAGATGACGTCAGTGCTCTTGAATCACTCTAGAATCCCAAACATTAAGTTTTTTAATCATTAAGCTTTTATCAAAAGTTAAACTGAGAAGTAAAATTACAAGTTCTATTATCATCATAAATGCGGAAATTAAAATTGATTATTTTTCTAACTGTTTTAATAACATGGAAGCAAATTCATAAATGAATAGTCAGTTTGAATGAAGGAATAGGTACAAAGGCCAAGTTTAGAGAAAATAATAAAAAAAAACTATAAAATAATTTGTATTTTATTCTTAAACCACCTGAGATTTAAGTAAATTTTTACTGACCCTGCTCTTCTTAGGATCCAGAATAACAATGAAAAACTACAAGTTCATTCAAAAAATTTTTTAGAGAACAAGGAAGTGGGAATTATATTTCCTTATTCAACCTTTAAAAAACTGGGTATAATTTTTAAAATGAATTATTTAAATTACATTTTCCTTTATTTAAATGCAGAATTAATTAAATTGAAAGCCTCTAAAAGTAATTAAAATATACGTTATTAGTTTAGCCCAATTAATGTCCATAGATGGAAACATCTATCAGATATAGAAAATCAAGTGATATTATGCCCATTTTATTGCAAATGTTTTACAAATTCGATAACTAAGACAATTTTAGGGGAACATATAAATTGAAAATAATCACACATTCCTTTCAAATGCAATAGAGGAGCATTTAATCTCTGTTAATTTGCTATTACGAAATGCTTCATGAGTATATTTACATCAAATCTTGATTCAATGTTTTTTCCTGATAACATTTCAAATATTAAAAATTCAAGGTTTATCTTGAATATAGATTCGTTTACATCCAACTTTGATATTAACCGCGCTGACAAAGACTAAATCCGTAACAATGATCTAAAATCAATATCAAGAGTTAGTCGAAGCATAATTAGAGCCAAGATTTATTTGCCGTAAATGTAAGGAATGACCACAAACTCGACACGCCGTTCCTTCACTTTGGGCAATTTATCTCTTTAAAGCAAGAGAAAGACAACCACGCCCAATAAATGTCACAAAATTAGTCCCAGACGTATATTTCTGGTTGAGAAAGGGTTTCGTTCACAATTAACCAAAAATTAATGCTTGGTATTACGGGAATACGTAGAATGGATCACAATAGGCCTTTTGCTGATGTTGTTACGTTAGAGGCCTTTGAAGTACTTTGTATTGGACGTGTATTGTGTTTGTGGTAAAGGTAAGTTGGAGTAAAAAGAAAGGGAAGTGAAAAAAATTACCAAAATAGTTTTTTAAAGGTATTTAATTACATTTTTGAATATTGTTGGTTTACAGGAGAAAGACCATAGGTCGATTTGGCCCCGTGCAATTCTCTAACACACTGATCGCTTCTCAGTTTCGCAAGATTTTGGAAATTTTCTCATTCTTTCGAAATATTCTCCAAAACCGACTTAGTGCCGTTCTCCTTTAAACCAGCCATCTAAAATACACGAGTTCTTTGTATGAAAATAACAGGAATTTATTAAAATTCGTAAGTTTATTTCAGTAACTCTCCAATTATACATTGATGAATTAAGAAAATATATTTAACTATTGTAATAAACTATTTATGTATCACAAATGTGATATTAGGATGTACTGGGGCAGCAAAAGAATTATAAAGTAAAAATGATGCAAGACAGTAATTCAAAAATTGCTTACTTTCAAATGCATTTTAAAGTAGAGACAAGGTTATATGTTCAAATAATATTACAATAAAAATTTCATAAACTTTTGTGGCAAAAGAGATCCTTCATATTTTTTCCTAAAATTCTTTCGAATATGTTACACGCAAAAGTATTGAAACTTTGAGTTGTTTGTTACATAAGCACAATAGTAAGCCGGGATCAAATGAAGTAAAATATTCTTAGGAAAATATATTTCCCAAAAAACTTTGGTTGATGGATTCAATTTTGAACTGTTCTTTCAACAGCTTCCACTCCAGAATCCAGGAATTCCAAAAAAAATCGGTATAGATTTCAGAAATATACATTAACATTTGATGGAACTTCAATATGGTACGCTACAAAAGCTTGCTCCCCGATGCTACGACAAATCACTTCTTGCAGAAATATTTTTGTGCACTTATGGATTTTTACATAGTCGCTTCCACTTTAATATCGAAATCCGATATTATTTACATTCTTCGGGATTCAAATATCATTTGAGCGTTTCGCTCTGAAGAAGTAGGGCGAAGATTAATGGGCAAGCGCTTCAGAGACGAATGACGTATGACCAGCTCATGTTGACATCTAGACCGAGCCACAATTGATGACCGATACTCATTTCTTGTCAAAATGTCACGATTTCTGAATACATTTGCCGTTCGCCCTTCTTTTGACAGCCTCGATGCTAATACTAGACACACTAACACGCATGTTGTAATTGATACAGATTTGGGGCCAAATACCTAAGGAGGTCAAGTACCTTAGTCAAAATTGTTGCCTACCTAAAAACTAAATACATGAGAATAAAATATTGTGTCTTTATATAAAGCAAAAAATATCAAATATCAATATTTTAAAACTAAACTTAAACTTTATATTAGTAATACATAGATTCCGGGGAAACTAAATTTGGCAATATTTGGGGTTTACACTCATATAACTAACGTAAGATAATAATTGATAAGCAATTGAGTTGCATGCATCCAGACAAAATTGCTCTTTATAATTGAGTATAGTTTTTTATAAAATAGAAATAAATATATGTCGGACGAAATAAAGCTGAAATGAAATCGATACTTTAAAATATTTAAATAAAGAAATAGAATCAACTGAGCAGGAATTGTCTGTTACAAATTTTACAAAAGATAAAAATAATACAGTGTTAATTTTTGGACAAAATATATCAAACTTCAAATTTCCTATGAACGCATATTTTAAAATTTTTTTAGCGGGAGAACAAAAAATAGTTATGTATAATGAATGCATATCAAGAAGAGTACAAAGCTTATTTTAACGTTATTAGAAGATTTTCAAAATTGCAGTAGAAAGATATTTTAGTAAAACTGTTCAATGGAAATGTGAAACTGATATCTGTTATGCTAAAAAGATCAACATTTATAAAATTTTACTTTTGCATCTTTGATTGAAATGTTCACAATAAATAGAGTGGAAAAAGTCAAATATAGGGTGGGTTGGGGTAAAATAGGTCAATTTTTAGGTACTTTCACATTTTAAGTTTTATTTCATCAAAACTTTTACTTTTTAATTATTTCTTTCAATTGGATCTTGACATTACAATCTTACAGAACATTTTCATCTAATTTTATCAAATATTTTTTTAGTTATAAGTTGGTTAAACTTAGCATCAAAAGTAATGACCTATTTTACCCCAACTTGGGGTAAAATGGGTCTCATTGCAAAAAGATGTCAAAAATATATTTATTACTAAATATACATGAAAATAAGAAAAAAGGCAATCGGCTAAGCCGTTTTTATATGAAGAAATTTGTGTTAAATTGTACTTTAATGAAATTGTAAAAGTTCGAAGTTAATGAACATTGTTCAAATGTAGCAATTAAAATACTTCATTTGGAGAAAAAATAAACTTGTTTGACAGTTCAATGTATATTTGAAGAAAATAAGTTAAAAACATTGATTTTACTTAATACAGAAGGCCTCCTAACTATGACCCATTTTACCCCAAGTACAAAATATTGTTATAAAACATAAAATATTTTATATTTTTCTAAGCTGATTGGCTTGTGAAATGTCTCTCATACTTTCTTTTATGGAAAAATATTACAAAAGTCTGCTGTAATTTATTTCAATATATCGATATTTGGAAGTTGGGAAACCCTGTTTTTTCTACACCACCACTTACCGTTCAAATTAAATATTTTTTCAGTTCCCAAATTCATAGGGGAGAGTCTTGTACCTACGGACGGTTGTACCTTCAGCCACCTCATTTTAAAATTCGGGAAAATATGTACAATTGAATTTGGGGTCGATTTTGAATATAAATAGATGCTATCTAAATGCTAACGTGAAATCAGCTCTTTAAAATATTATTTAAATTTTATAAAATAAATTTACTGTTTTTAGATGCTCAAAGTTTTTTTTAGTGCATCACTACATTAATTATTTTCTTCCCCTATAATTATGATATGATGAAATGGGATATATGGGGTGAATCCCCGAGATTTTGACTTTTTAGTTTTGATATTAGAAATCGTCAGACCTCAATTATTTTAGGTTTTGTAGAATTTTGAATGCAAAGACACTTGATGCTGTACCTTCTGACACCATAAGTGTTGTACCTACGGACAAGTTTTTGTGGGTGTCTGTAGCTAATCGACGTTTTAGAATCAGGTTTCATTTAAGTGAATACATTTTAATGCATGTTAAATTAATTCTAAATGGTTATCTATTTGTCGGCGATTATTTTCAAGTGGTTTTTAGATGAAAAATAAAATATTTTGTGATCTAATCTACTTTTTAAAATTGATTCTACTTGACTTTTGTGTAAAATATGGTGTAAAATCCAGGTGTAAAATCTAAAGCACCCTATCGCAGTATGACGATTAAAAAAACTTTAAATTTCCACTGAAGAATATTTGCGGAAGTTATTACCACCAAAAGCTTGCAGAACTAAGTGTTGATCAAATTGTTTTTTATCAGTGAAGTGATCAGATCAATCAGTATGATTAATGAAACTATTACCTTAAATTTTGATCTGAAAATCCCTTGTGATTTATGTGTTTTTGGTAAAAAATCAAGACTTTTATCATTCAACTTCGTTTTAATGATAATTTACAATCTAAAACTACATTACTTTAAAAAATCTATTTTCAATTTTAAGAAGGCTTGAAATAGGTTATTAAAAGGTAATGCATCAATAAAAATGTTCATTTTTAGGTTTTTCAGCTAAAACTTCTCTTTTTACGGGTGTCCACAGATACAACTGGGTCTGTCCATAGGGAGAGCACGTTGTTGTACCTATGGACACAAATTTCGTCAAGTTATTAAAATTAATTAAAAATCCAATTTTGAAGATTTTAGCTAGTAAAAAATATCCCAATTTTTACAAAGGTTTGGACTATAGGTTGAGAACTTTAAATGGTCAAAATGTGATTTTATCTGTCTTGGAAAAATCCAAACGTGATTTTTGTCCATAGGTACAACATTCTCCCCTAAATCTAAATTTTTGAAAGTCAGAAAATTTTGCCAACAGATAAAAGATTACAATTCAAAGAAATGGGTGAAAATAATTCAATTTAAATTTGATTTATATCGAATTAATTAAAACTGACCCCATTTTACCCCAAGACCCACTTTACCCCAACCCACCCTATATAATCAAAATTTTTAAAATTTCTAATTTGGCTCTGTTAAAATATTCAATTATATTATTTCATTCAAATACATACTTGTTTAAAATATTGACTATTATCTAAGAGATTCTTATTTGAATTATTATCACTTGATCATGTCTTTTCTAAGGCCAGTTACTAAACACATGTGCAGTGCTGTTTTGCTCGGAAAAATTAAACCTTTCATTTCTCAATCATTATTCTAACGCAACACTCAACTGATACAGATTGTAGTTCAAGGTCATATCAAAATGTACTTGTTTTCGAAATTACGTCCTCATTAATTCTCCATTTCCATCAATACGTAAAAATGAAGGTTACGAGTAACATCCTGTGTAAGGATCATCACCAAATAACTAATCTATTTGTGAACATTCGCACTGCTGACGATGTAGACTTCACACACGCAACCTTAACCCGCCATGTTATTGAGCTTTACACTAAAGATTATTGATATCGAAAACAAGTAAAGTGCAAACAACGCTCTTTATTTTAATGAAGGAGCGAAGTGTTAAAGGCTCACGCTCTTATAAAGTCTTTCGATAATTGATAAGTGCTTTTATATATAAAGATCGCGGTCCCCACACGCGACGAGACAATTTCTAAAGTGATTAAAATAAAGTAAATATGGCCTAGTCCTCACGACGCAAAAATAATTCCTTTTCACGCGAATCTTCTATCTGTCAAATATTTATCCTGCAACTAGATAAACGTATAATGATATGCAAATGTGCTTGTCTGGCACGCACATTTCGAGGTTCATCTAAAATCGATAACCCTCAGAATCATCAAATCAACAATAAAGATAAGGGTTTTGCGGCTTCAACTTTTCCCATGCCGGCTCCTTCAAGATTTACCCCACTCGAATTATTCTTCACTCGAATTATCCCTCATTGAATTATTTCATTTCCGGGGCCGCCGCAGCAATTGGTTCTCATGTGTTGTGAAAGGGGGTTGCGTGTGCCCGATTAGCGGTTGTGCACGTTTATCGGGCATTTTTGCCCCGTTTTGTTGTTTGGCATTGTTGCGAATGATTTTTATTAGCATTGCAAATGCCCCCGTGCGATTTACATTGCTAAATAGCGTTTCCTTTGGAGGTATCTGACACTAATTCTAGCACTCGGTGCCGGAGTTTTGGCAGGTGAATCATTGGCCTTCTGTCTGAAGTATTTGTGATGACCTGTTTGGAGGGTTTTTTCTTCATCACGCGATGGGGTGAATTTGCTTCAAAGAAATTTCAATTTGTTCCCCTAATTATGAAGAATTCGATGAGACTTATTTGGAGATAAATTATTATTTGCAAATAGTTTGAGAACCGAAGTTTTACCATGATTTTAGTAACTAAGAATTTTAATTTGATCGTGAAACTAAAAAAATATCTGATAAAAAAACAATATTACGTAATTTACAATTTTTTCGTATGATATAGGGTGAATCGACCAGTAATTGACCAGTTAGTGGAAATTCCTCCAAGTTTTATTTTTCTTTCTTAGAAAAAAATTTTTCTAAAAAAATTGACACTGGTTTAATATCAATGAAAGTATGAGGAATAATAACTAATAATCATTTTTCCTTTCATTTTTATAGATTTTTTTTTATTTATTTTAAAAGCAATTAATTGAGATTTTGCCAGTAGTTGACCACCTACATCCAGTATTTGAACACCATTATTCCAGTAATTGACCATTGCCATATTCACCATTTCCAGAATAAAAATCAAATATACAGCTCAAGCACAAATCAACCAACTGATCCACAACGCAACCTATCATTTGCAAAAGAGCTATTTATTCGAGTCCCACTTCTTTAAAACAGGGCTAAGGGTAAGTTGCCTGAAAAAAATACGCAACGGAGACGTTTGAAGAAAACGTTTCAGAAACACTTACACAAACTTTCATTCAATCTGATGATTATAAAATTCTCTCACAAAAATTAAGAATTGGCAAATTTTAGTAAATTTTTAAGTTTAAAGTTTTTCTTGACAGTTTTAAGCGAAAAAATCAATTGTTTTATTGGATGGTATAAAAATTTTGAACTTAATATTCCATTCTTATAAACACCCGTGTCTTTTGGCAGAAAATCCTATGATCTGAAAACCAACTGTTCCAATCCTACTAAAATTTCTTCCATTTGTTGAATACGTCTTAGAAAATTCTTAAAAGCTTTATTCAATCAGCAATCAATAAATTAAACTCTGGAAGAGAACACGGAAAATTGTTCCTATTTATTAATTCTCATACTTTATTAATTATTATACTTTCACTGTCAATTTAAAATATATTTTGTTGGAAAAAATATATCTACTTTATTAGTAATTATAATGATTTTTAAGATGTATTGCAAAATCTTATATATTTTAAGCAAGAAGTAGAAAATTTTTTTTATTGTTTAACCTTTTAAAACCAGACTGTAAACCAGCACGATTTGCCACCTAGGCCACCTAGCGAGCGCTTGCACCGCGAACCGTTCGATTCCAGCGTTTACTACAGAAGGCTATCTAAAAAACTAAAAATGCGTATATGTCTGACAACCAACCAACCAACTACCCGTAGGTACGTATTTTAGGGCTTAGCGAGAGGAGCGACATATTTTAAAAGCGCAGGTGTTGGAAATTTGAAGAACCAATGAAAGAGGTATATTGAATAAAGAGTCCCTATTAACAATACTGGTTAATTACTGGAAATGTAACTTTTTTTACAGTAAATCTAAGCAAAAATTGTACTGCAGGTAAAAATCTTTAAGATCGCTCTTAGTTTAAAAAGAAATCTTAAAAGCAAATAAAATCCAGTAGTTGACCACTTTGGTCAAATACTAGCACTTTTTCTATTCTAGACAGCCAGTGGTTGACCACCCCTCAAATATCAAATTAAATGGTTAATATACAAATAATGATAGTTTTATTTAATTCAACTAAACATATAGGACCTAAATACATCAATCAATAAAATATTGGAATAAAAACTAGCTGGATGATTTGAGATTGAACTAAATACTCCATACCATTATTGCTAGTAGTGAGAGCGCATGCTTTGAAGCTTTGTTGATAACTTTTTTTTAACTATTTATTGTGTCTTTTAAGAACAATACTAGAACTTTACACTATGCATGAGCTTTTAATAAAATGTCAGCTATGTTTTCAACGCAACAGATTCGAAATAAACACACAACAGTTCTTGTTTTTTTCAAAATTATGCTCAATTGGTCAACTACTGGTAGGTGGTCAACTACTGGTCGGTTCACCCTAATCAGGTATTTTAGCAATTTTTTTTCAGTTGCACTTTTGCAGTATTAAGTACATAAATATGCTTAGGAATAGTTAATTATTTTTTTAGAAATCAGTCGTTGTATAATAAAAAATATGAATAAGTAAAAAAAGTAAGGAAATTAATTGATTGCAAACATTGTTGTAAGATAATAAGATTTATTTAATTACTTCTTCGAAACGTTCATAGAAGAGTAATGTTTTTCAAATCTTATAAATTAACAATTACTTAGTCAGTGTGATGAAGTTAAATTTCCTCGATTATTTTTTAAACATAATTGTAACTTTTTGTGTTATAGTTTTTACTAACAATGCAAATAATTAAGCATTAAAACATATTGTAAGCGTAAAACTCACCATATTTAACTCATCCATTGTTGTATTAACAAAAGGTTTTAACATCTAAGAAACTTATATGGTTTCATTCTTGTTATATTTAAGGCAGGTACATTTTTAAAGTCATTAAATATTTATCTTTCAACTTTTAAATGATCAATTTTTAATTTTCTGCAGTCTATCTTTGAAGTTGTTAAAAACCATTAAAATTTATTATTGAACGCATTTCTTTACTAGAAATGAGGTTGCATCATTTATGTAACTAAGAGGATTTCTAAGAACAAAGCCCTTTGATTGAAAAGAAAAAACGTTTTAGGGAATAAAACGCCGTCATTTTTCACAATGTTTATTTAGATATTTTACCCAACATTGTGAACATTTAATTTAGAAATTGAAATAAAGTAACTATATGTAAATTAAAAATAATATACTTTTTCAATTAATTTTTAATTACAAATTAATTCTGGTTATTAATTGTGCTCACCTGTTTTTAAAGTCAAAGAAGATAAAATCAAATAACAGAAAAAGAAACTACCTTTGTTAGAAAACGCTTTGTTACGACATTATTTCAGACATTTTTAGAGAAATCTTATCTTTTAGAGAATAAAACCAAACTTTTTTTAAATCATACTTTTTCCAAGATATTTTATTTAGGAAGAAATAAGATATATTTATACCGTATAGGGGTCATGCTTAATCATGAGGTAAGTCACACAACATCGTTGGCTTATATGGGATATAAGAACAAAGTCGCATCTGGATAAACTACTCTGTATCAGGTTATGCCAAATTTGACAACATAAGATTAGGCAATTTTAACAACTCATGGATCACTTTTCAACTTAGCGAGATTTTGGGAATCTACTCCTTTGTTGGCTCCATTCTACCGCTTTCAAGAGAGTCTACAAAAGTGACTTAGTGCCTTTCTCCTGTAAGCCGACGATATGTGATACTTTTCAAATATCTAATCGATACATTGAAAGGAGATGTAAATAGATATGCACCCTTTGGATGTTGTTAAACTCATGTTACTTTCCTGCAACTACAAATCCAAAATGAGTCCCACGGCAAAAGAGCAACAACCAAAGCCTCCTTTATCGGGCAGTGCACTGTCCCATTTCCCCTCCCTCGCCAAAAATATTGAATGACAAGAGAAAGGATCCGGAATCGGGGTGTTCCCCCCACCCTGGCAAGACGCGAAATAAAGAATGTAACCGAATGTGAAATCGTAGATATAGATTGACAGAGAGAGAGGCGCTGGCGAGCCAAGTGTAAAAGCGATATTTCGGCGAGACAAGTTACAAAAAATGATAAGGTAAAGGAGGCCGTATCGTATTTTCGCTTCATAGCGCAAGCAGAATGAAATTGCCGGGACACGAAGGTATCCTCCTGCTTTGTCCGCTCTTTTAAATCGGGGGGGGGTTCGGAAGAAGCTACGCGGGACGCTGAAATATTTGAAGGGGATTTCCCGTTGCCAAACAACAAGGCGAGAAGTTGGAAAGATAGGCAGGGGGAGTGGATGTGATTGGCTAATGGGGGGGGGACAGGAGGACAATAGTGAGGGTTTTGCATGGAAATGGGACGGCGAGAATGGAAGCAGATTACTTAAGCTCTGAGACCTTGGGGAGTGCTTCAAGTTTGTACAAAAACTAAGAATGAGAATCGGGAACTTGGGAATAGCTTGAACCAGTTATATTTGTTTTTTAACTATTGTTTCGTATTAGTTAACCTTTTTGGTTTTAAAATATTTGGTTATCCTTTAGGAATAAGAACTATAATAGTATTCCTGTAATAGTAATAGACTGAATGAAAACGTCACAGCCAATCGCAGCCGAGACCTCCACACTGTGGTAAGCCTCTATTCTCAGCTTTTTAGTTTTCGCAATCCGTAACAAAGATGTTACAAGTTTTAACGTTATTGAATCTTTCCTTGGGAAATGGTAGCACGCTTGCTTAGCATGCGGCAGTTCTTGGGTTCTATCCCTGGTTTTTATTTTATTAAAAAAACTTACATTTTTCAACGGAAATTTCAACTAACCAATTAGAGCAGATTCTGCTAGGAAAGGCTGGGTTTAGGATCTTGTTCCAAACTGTACCGCCTATACTCATTTCATATAGAATAGGCGCCTGAGAAATAGTGCTTTCCCCCTCTCTAGAAGCGTAACCATAGTTACGCTCTTCCCGCAGCCAATAGTAAGCCTTCTTCATCACTTTGACGGTGATAGTTGCTATGGTTACCGATTCGATGGTGGGGGAAAGGAAATCTTTACAGGCGCCTATTCAAAATTAATAGACTAAAGCCCTTTTGTCGATCCCAGATATTTGTATCGTGCTGTCCTCTATCATGTGATGGCATTTGAAAAAAGTGTTTATGGCCCACTGTGAGCTATAAAACAAATTGGAGTGACGAGTGAGCGTGCCGAAAAACCACATCACACCTTATCGAAGTGTGTATGCTAGTCTATGGAGAAATTGGTTTGATTTGCCTCGACTGCTGAGAGCAATCGGGGCATTTGTAACCTTCCGCGCGGCACATCCGGTCGCTCTTTATAGTCTCGGCGGTTGTCACTCCAGTTAGTTTTATACTGATCAGCCAACGATAGTAAAAGGGTCACGTGATTTTTACAGACTTTGCACTACCGATAGTTGGGTAACCGGTGATATTAGGTCATCCCGAAAGTTTTGTCGCTCTTGGGAGCATCTGTTTATAAGATATTTTTGACACTTTTCCATTATGTGATACCAATATAAACTGTAACTTTATCTACCGTCAACTTCGCATCTTGGCTTGATTTTGGGAACTGATCGACAACTGGGCTTTCCTTAAATCTATGATAACATGTTACTTCATTTCTTTTCTGCTCAAAATTTTGCCTGTTTTCTAAAGTTAAGATTTTTAAATTAAAATTAACTGGCTACTTCCCTAAAACAATTAAAGTTTTAAGTATTTATAACAAGTGTGGAAAATTTAACTTAGAGTTAAATTTTTTCTGAGGCATCCGGAGAGTTTGGTCACAATCATCCTTATTAAATTACTGGATTGCTACTCCTAACCCTCTAATAGAAAGATCCGGATGATCATTTGCAGGAATCTAGATCGCTGTTAATTCTACCGCCGCTCTACAAAAGTAGTATAAAATGAGTTTCAATTTATGAAATAAATAAGATCTTCCGTGCAATCTTAATGTGACTTGTTAAATTTAAAGTTAAATTCCTTTGAATTTTAATTTTGAAAGTTTTCAATTAATGGCAACTTGAAGTAAACAAAATCTTATTAATCGTAGAAACTAGGAAAGCTGGAAAAGTGAGCCAACAAAAAAGAGCCAAAATTCGCCAAATTGGCTTTAGATAGAAGTAGAAGTACTTTACTGGTTTACCGTAATGGAAAAGTACCAAAAAATATATGGTATACAGATGCTCCCAAGAGCGACAAAACTTTCGGGATGACCTAATAGTTGGGGTCTTGCTTTTATATACAAGTAAATGTCTTTTCCTCTTTCGATCAACTTCCCCTCAACTTCCACCTGTCTCCCCTCTGAAATACTAGTTCCAGTGTTGTCAAAATCCCGTGACCCTTTTACTATCGTTGGTTCATCAGTAGTTAGTTTTTTTTCGGCACTGTATATTTGGACGGCCTTTTTTCAACTAAACTCTACTCTAATTTCCACGGCTCGACGTTCCATTGGTTCCATCACTGAGCGCCGAGACTGCTACGTAATCACGAGACCTACAGCGCATGCGCCACTGGCCGTTTTGGCCGTTCAAATATACACTTTTTTTCGGGCCCTTTGTTAGGCTTTTTCTCTGTGCATGGAGTCATAGAGAAAAATCCTAACAGATGGTCCAAAACGATATTTGAAATTCTGTACAGGTTAGAGGACAGCACGAGCAACTAACTGATTGACAGATAGATAGGCAGTACATTTTAGTTTTTAATTTTTTAAAAATTAACTATTGATCAAATTTCGAAAAAAAATTGAAACATATATTTTTTTAAAGAAGCTTTATTTAGAAATAAATAAATTTGAAAAATCGTTGTAATTCTTGTTGTACTCGTAGTAGATGCGATCCCAGCGCCAAAAGAGCCCCTAACCTCTACCACACGTGATTTTTAATTTCCATTAGCGCCTATGGCCATGTACTCTCTGTTCTTATACTCTGTGCATGAAGGTTTCAGGCAAAAAATAAAAAAAGCAATCAGTTGTGTTAGTACCTCTTTTGCCTCGTAAAGGCATCTTTATTTCGTATCTAGATTACGCCATGTTTGATGTATAGGAAATGCAAATTCAACTAGAATACACAATTGGAGTGTTTTAAATTTTTGATAAGTTCACATGTTTTTGTTTCTATTATCAAGAATAAGATGGTGAAAGTGGAACATAAGGTAGGTGGCTTTCCGATTTCTGGGCAAATACGAGTTAATTTTTCAAATAACCTTAGAAAAATGAAAGTTGAATACTTCAAAGTTTTTTTATTTCGGTAAAACTATAATTCAACAGATATTTTAGATTCGTGTGCAAAGAATTATAGCTTTCCAAACGTTCGTGTATTCAATCACAATACAACATAATATATTTTACGGCCGTATTCACCACTATCCTAAAGTTGCAAGTTTTAAAACAATCAGAATTGGCGAAAAAGCTGATTCCACGTTAACCTTAGGTCATGTTAATGGTGAATACAGCCGTTCTTAGGGTGAATATTGATTTCCGTTATATAATTGACACATAATTTTTTGGGGTCAATTAAGGTCATTCATGAGAAAACTGGAATTAAGTTAGATTTTAGAAATCAAACTAATTAAGAATTATATTTCCTAATTCACTTCTTAATTATAAAACTTTATATTCTAATCATCTATTTAGTTTAACGACGACGTTTAGTTCAAAACTATTTTATTTTTTAAGTACTATTGGAAGTTTTTAAATCTTTCTATCTAAACACTAATATTTTTGTCATATTGACATACTGCCAGGAGAAAAGCTTTCAACAGGGTTGCCGTGAGTACACGAGTCCAAAAGTGGAAAGCTGGTATAAATTGAACTGCAATATTTGGCATTTTAGGGGACTCAGTACCTACTCAGAACTCAGTTCTCAGTTCTTTAACGTCACAACACTTGTAATGACCATTTAATTATAATCCAAGCAAAAAATCTATTTTTTAAAAAGCAGTTTTTGAGAAATTTCGAAATTTTCAAGAATTTTAACCAAGTTTTAAAACGCTACTTCTTTTTCAATTATGATAATTTTGGTATGATTTTTTACCCCAACGTAATCTATGTTATTGTCCATGAAACTATGCATTCATATTTGTGATACTTGTAATAGTTTTTAATAAAAACAAATTTTCTCCACACACCTCAAAAATATCAAGAAAATACACATATTTCACTTTAAGACCTTATATTATACTCTGAATCCCTAATTGGAATGCATTACTTTATAGAAAACACTATAGTTAATATATATACAGAGTTTTAAGTTAAATAGTCCAGTAGAAAAAAAGCCTTAGGGTTTTAAGTGCTAAAAAAGTAGTTTTGAAAAGTATTTATTTAAAAAAATATGTGGTAACTGTGCTCAATCAAAATTGTAAATTTGTTAGCTTAGAATTCGCGCATCACTATGAAATTTGCAGAATCAATTTATGAGTATAAACATCGATTTGAGAGCAAAATCCTTAATTTGTTATTTTGACCGATTTGGAGGTACTGAGTCCCCTTTAACGTGCATTTGGCGAATGAGAAAATTCATTTCGCGAATGAGAATAAGATAGTAAACTTTTATTAAACTACATTAAATTATGGATTATGTTTGAAATTTCTCGTCAATAAAAAACGAGGTACACGTTAATCGAGGTTACGTACCGTCGACCGTACAGCAGCCGTTAAATTCAGCGTCACAGCTATATAACAGTCAATAGACTACGATAACATTTTCGAATTCAGCGGCGCAGTTGACGGGATAATACGCAAGGACCATTTTTGATTATAGCATTTCTGTGGCTTATTAAGTTTAATAATTGTTTGTTGAATAAATTAAATTTGATATTCCGAAGTTGAAAACGTTTTATTTTCTTTGTTTTCTTTCTCAGATCAGAGGCGTAGTTAACGGGCTTTGGCGACGTTTCCGAATTTAGCGGTACAGTCGACGACGTAGTACGTACGTAGTAAGTACCCATGTTTCAATACGATTTCGTCTTGACGATCTGAGTTTAATGTCTGAGTAGGCAATCTTTTTCATCCAATTGAGATTGCCCACATATGTTATTTAACCTAGGCTTAGTTAAAAGTTTATAGATATTTATTGGTCAATCGAGGACGTTTGGGCAAGAACCAGGTCAACCATTTTCAAACCAAGTTTATTTACAGTGAAATTCGCTCATTTAGCGGTACACTTCCTGTCATTGCCTTATAATGTATAATTTTGCTTGTTGCCTGATATGGCAACCTGATAACCTGTTGGCCATGGCATATATAACTGAAAGTCTGTCAATAGAAAAAAACCGGAGCCTCATTTCAGCTTTTATAGAATGAGTGAAAATAACAGTATTTTGTAATACTGTCAAAGGTAATCAACAATAGCTTTTTCTTAAAAACAGGGGAGGTTTATATCGTACACTTGAAATTTTGAAAACGCAATAACAAACTAACTTTTTTAAGCCCGAGATATCATTGCACAAATACAAGGATTGCTGTTTTGACACGGATTTATCCTATCGTAAGCAAAGTTTATAAA
The DNA here is from genome assembly GCA_024610705.1 of Tetragnatha versicolor. NCBI lineage: Eukaryota > Metazoa > Arthropoda > Arachnida > Araneae > Tetragnathidae > Tetragnatha > Tetragnatha versicolor. The sequence goes on along the minus strand of JANDEH010000009.1, from coordinate 36,709,252 downwards.
GCAATGCTAAAGCATGCCAAAAATAATCTAAAGTAAATTTGAATTCAAAGTGGAGATGCCTAGATCTTGCACCAACGGTCTCAATAAAATATTTAATCATACATGATAGATCAGTATTGATGTTTTCATCATACGTAGATAAGATATGGGAGTGTGGGGTATAAAGATGCAAATGAGGTAGTAAGAAACATGCGAAATTTCACATGATTTTTCTTTAAGTTTATGAAGCTGATTATTTTATTACAGAATGTTTAAATCATTATAATCTTTCTTTAAAAAAATAATGACTTTCTAAGTTAAAGAGGAAATGGGTTTTTACTTGTTTCGGTACTTACTTATTATCCCTTCGACCGTTCAGTGGCCGTTTAATTCAGCGGCACATCAATAGAAAAGTCAATGGGATTTGATAACGTCTTTGATTAAGCGGTACGGTTGACGGTATAATACGTAAGAACCCTTGTTTCTTATTACCCCAAAACAACTGTATGTTGTTACCCCACGAGGGGTAGTAAGAAACAAGTTAGTTATTTCACTAAAACAATTAAAAATTAAATGAAGGTATTAATATAATCTTTAAAAAGTATTTTATGACCCAAGTAATTTTCCAAAATTTTTATTAAAAATCTTATGATATATGCCCAGTTAAAAATTAATATTTTAACCCTTCACTGCACAATTTTTTTGTTTCTTTTGAAAAAAATAATTTAATATCTTCCAACAGCCACGAATACAGGAAAAATATTTAAAAAATTCCAGACTTAATTTTTCATTAAGATATATGGTTTTTTATGGTATGGAACAAACCTAAAAACATGATTTACAGCTGGTGTAATAATTGTTTTTACGAAAAATCAATTTAAATAAGAAGTATATGTTGTGTATAAATGTCACTTAATTTACCAAGCAATATTTTCAAGATTTACTGGTAAAAAAAAGATCAATCAAAATCTTTGATTGCATACAAAATGGATGCAACTGTTTTGGAGACATAAAAACCTAATAATCAGTGAGAAGCTACCATCTAAATCCACACTGAGTAGTTAATATTATATGTATGTATGTTCAAGATGTGGCACAAAACTCAGATAACTTACATTTAACACAAGTGGGAAAATTGAGGAGTTTGATTGGTATGTGCCGAATTCGGCACACCGTGCAGTGAAGGGTTAAAAGTACATGCTGAAAGTTATAAAAAACGCTATATTTTTTATATAAAATGTTTAAAAATCATGACAAAACAAATCAAATTATTCTCTCATTCCATTTTGTGATACTAATAGGTTATCTCCCTTAAAATCAAAAAATTTTTTTTGCAAACTTAGTTTTTTAAAGGTAGATTCCACTTTAAAAAATCAGCCCTACCCCTTTTCTTCAGGTTTACGTGGGTTAGGAAGTTTATGATGACACCCTCAAACCTTCAAACCAAACCTTGTGCTGATGAGTTCTAACAAGGATGAAACCGGTCCACGTTTGGAGGTGACGCTTGAGAGTTGTGAGTTTACACTTATTGTCCGCTTAACCAGCAATATTTGGTGAAATACTCCTTTCATTTACCCTCAAACCTATTCTCCCTCTCTTTTAAACATTTTATATAAAAATATAGCGTTTTTATAACTTTCAGCTTGTACGTTTAAAATATTAACCTCGCACTTTCTCAGGAGCCGCACCCCCTTTGCCTTGAATCCTTGTGGAGCTTGGGTATTCCAAGTGGCACACGGCAACAAAAACCTATTCTCCCCACCCCAGTGTTTAAATATTTATTTTACATTAATTTCTCGAAAAAAAAATTAAAAAAAGACTTAGTATTTTACTTTACTCATCATAGCTTAAATTGAAACTCAAAATTGATATAAAATGTCCATCGAATCATTTATAAATTTTTACAATAAACTTTGCAGTGGTGCGTAAAAGTTTGTCGTTTTCAGGTAAATGAAGTAAAAATTAACTTGAATTAAAAATTTTAAATTTAATTAATTATTAATATAAATATTAAGCAAGAATTTAATGATGATAATTTTAGATATATGTATATATAGAAAGAACTATTTACACATGAAATGGATGACAAATGTACAGGGCCAGATCTATAGCTACTCACAATTGAGGAGGTGAGAGTCAGAGTGGACCAACCCACAAAAAATGAAAAAGCGGTTTTTTTAATTTTTCAGTAGAATGTAGACATCTATTGATTTCAGTTAGAAAATAATGCATTTTTTTAGTTTCCACAAGATGCCATCACTTTTTCGTTTGATCTAGTAATTAAAATCGCACAAAAATTTAATGCCAGAATGGATCAAGCCACTTGGTATATTCTGATTCTGACTTTCAACAGGATCCTCTAATTATTGATCACGAGAAGATCAAAACTAAACATTAAATACTAACCTTAAAAAAGAAAGTTTAAATATAAACACAATTTTGTAGAGCGTTTTTCTCGAAATAACTGCTGGGGTTGGTCCACTCTGACTCTCAGCTCCTCAATTATTCTCCTATATCACTCTCCTATCACACAATTCACAGCCAAGCCATTTTTATCTCCCTCTGTTCTATCAATCTCCTTTTTATCAAACAAATTACAACAATCACGTGCTGCCTCTAAGAAGCCCAGCTTAACCGATCCAGTCTGGTTGCACTAGTGATCTGTAACAATATGTAATAAAAACAATAAAATATTAATATCATAAAGATAAAAATTCGATACATTTTCATGGATAAAATGCTTGTGTTTACTACCCCATAGTTCTGTTTAAATAGGGTAATAAGAAACGGGCCACTTTTAAGAATGATAAACAACTCTAAATTTAGGAACAAAAAATTAATTATATAGCCCCTTTAACCTCCTAAAAAGTTCACTAAAAAATTCCAAAACCATTTTGTAGCTAAAACAAGATAACTTAAAATATTTGAAAAGGCCAGGCTTTATGTTTGATTGCTGCCCGCATCAACTTCAAGCGGGAATTTTCCCTTAAGTAATTATTCTAAAACGATTATATTTTTATGGGATATGAAGTATGTTTTGAAGATAATCTGATTTGTTCAGGTTTTTAGGACCACACAAAGCCGAAATTAAGGGAATTAATTAAAATTAACAATTTTGTAAAAAATTTACCAATTAACTTAGAATTTTGAAATTTTTAAACTGATCAACCATCTAACAACTAAGCGAAATCACATCAGAAAAGTATTCAAAAAGCTTTTAAAAAATTAAAAATTGAAATTTCATTAAAAAATGGGATAATATAAAATTGATATAACTAAATATTATAGATAAATTTTCAAAAATTTTTCACAAATTCTTTAAATTTGTATGCAACTTTTTTTTAAAAATTCAGATTTTAAAAAGTAAATAAAATATTTTAATATCCCCAGACTAAATTAAATTGTTTAAAAAGTATCTATTTCAAATTTCAACTCTTTATCTTGAACGGTTCTTGACTTATATAAATTTAAAGATGAGAAACAGTGAAAAAACCCATCATAGAGAAAAACCGGATTTGAAAATGTTGAAAATATAATGCTTGATTACCAAAGCAGCCGGCAACAAATGATTGTATCTCCGGTACTATTTATGATAGAAACATAATTCAAACATCATTTTAAGCAGAAAAAACAGAGTTCCTTATTGAAAGCAAATTTTTTTTTTGAAAATATCACAATTTTTGTGTCCTAGACCCCCTTAAAATGTTTCTCATTACGCCATTCTCCCCTACTTCAGAAATATGATCAATTTTGTTGAAACAGATTAACAAATCAGTAATAATAGTGATCAGTAGTGTAATCCACAATGAAAGATAATTTATTAATAACTATGAACAGTATAAAAATGGGGTAGATTATAGATTTGGATATATCAAATTCATTGGTTGATCGGCTAAACAGCTAATTTTTTTGGTGGCCTAGGTAGCTATAAAAATTTCGGCGATGGATATTTTGATTTTGGAAAAAGATAAGGGTATTTTTAATTTTCTGTGGTCAAAATTTGTATCCTATCCTATTGTGTTTGTTAACAATTTCCATTTTTTCATTGTATTGGAAATTATGTATACTGAAATTCCAAAAAATTGACATTTTTTGCAATTTCTCAATATTTTGACCCCCTTGCTGTGGCTTAAGATGTTAACTTCAAGTAAATCTTATGACTCATTGTTGAACATATTGTGCCCAATTAGAAAATATTTCGGTAAATTTGGATATTTTAAATTTTTTTCTGTAAAATACGTGTTGTATGATGTAAACACGCAAATTTATTTTCTTTTCATTAGTGACTTCACTGATTCATGTAGATCACATATGAGACTTCTACATGGTTTCTGTATTCGTTCCCAAATGGAAGCAGGATGATTTATACCTCGATGTGTACATTTTAAGCTGTGATGCTTCTGAAGAGAAATTACTAGCTTCTGTAGAACATTTTTTATAGGTTGGTAGATATTTCTTTATTTCGTAACCTTCTAAAATTATGACCATGTCTTTTAATAAGCTCTAAAATAAGTATTTTCTGTTTAAATGAAAAAAATAAGGCCTCATATGGCTCTTAAAAATAACTAGGAAGGAGTGCGCACAAGAAAAAAAAATTTTCCATAGAAATTATAGGGGCATTTGGGATGTATTGAGAAGAAAAAAAAACGTTTTCTCACTTTTTTGATGTTCTGGTTCCGAGAGGGTTGATCGCTTTAAAGTTTTAGGACTTTGTTTCTGACCATAAATGGCAACTTTTCCGGGGTATTACGTTTTTATTATTCAAACTTCGTTTTTTTCGCTCCACCCTAGTATACATGTCATGAATTTACATAAACTTTTTCAGGTCTGCAAACAAGATTTCAAAACCCTAGAAAGTGTGTTCAAGAAAGAAGTTTTAATTGTGAAATTTTGATCTTTTTTATAGATTCTATTCAAGTGTTTTTCAAATAAGATAGTTTTGGCCTAATTTTTCAAGATTCAATTAAGTTTCATAAAGATTAAAAAATTCATAATTACTTCACGCATGTTAACAGAATCCAACTCAACACGTTTATTTAAATGAAATGAAGCGCAAAAGCTATAGAACGATAAATTTAAAAAATTTCTTTTGAAAAACTACGAAAAAATTACAGTTAAATAAATATCAATATTTTTGAAGGAACTATTTTCACTACACGATCACCTTATTTTGGCAGTGCTCGCTCTATTTGGCTATAAAAAATAATTAGTCTGGCTTAACGTTTACTTATAAAAAATGCTGAAAATGAAAGAGAATTATAAATATTTAAAGTCGGATCAGTTCTCATATGATGACAGCCATGTTGTTATGGTAACCATAACTTCATCCCCCTTTGAGCAGATTTGTATCCCAACCCGCTGGCATGGTTTTCATAGTGTTATAGGAAGTTTACACTCCAGGTTTATATGTCGTTCAGTGATTGGGGTCAACATACACATAAGAGCAGATAACTTTAATTTTTAGCGTGCGATAAATGTTATAACAATTGGATATTTGTGAATACACAAGTTTATGCAGAAATTAAACTTCCATGGGAACCAAGAGGAGAGAACAGCATTAAGCTTGCTGTTATGAGTTCTGGGTAAAATTCAATCACAACATGGATATATGTGAAATAAATTTTTTATCTGCAAAAGAAGCAAAAAATTGTTTAAAGTGACTTGTCTTTAAAGTTGTGGCTATGTAAAATTATTAGCAATCAAAATTTAATGTTGAGAAAATTACATTGCATCTTGCCTTTTTTCTTCAATTCAAAGTAGTAAATACCCCTTCAAAAGAAGCAGGCTTCTTTTTTTTGTAATTCCTTTAGACAGATTTGCAATTTTTGGGGAGGGGTGGGAAAAACATTCTTAAATTTGCATCTTAAATTCCCAATAGAAAAGAATCTTGTACTACTAAATATCTTTAAGGGGGTTCAGTACCCCAACACCTTAAAAAGATCGATTTTGAGATTTTGATAAATTATAAAAGAGCTAACATTTAGCTTTCCAACGATGTATTACTTATGCCTGTAATCGGTTTTAAAGCATACTAAAAATTGCTTTAAAAATGTAAAGAAACCGAAATTCTCTCTATGCCATGCCAACTTCGAATGCAAATAAATATCTCAAAACTGTGTTTTTAAACCTACGATGTACCTTTTCTAGCAAACTAACAGTTGAAACATCATTATTTTTTGCACACATGTCTTTTATGATGTAGATGTTATACTGAAATGAGCTTTTAAAAAGATCTCTGTAATTTTTTTTAAAATATCACTTTTATCAGGAAAAAAATGCTATATTACAAAAATTTTAGAGATGCAATGTAAAAAGTTCAATAAAAAGGGTTCTAATTAATCAATTACTTAAAGCTCATTTCAGTATAACAACTACATCATAACAGGAATGTATGCCAAAAATTATGATGTTTCAACTGTTAGTTTGCTAGAAAAGGTACATCGAAGGTTTAAGAACATAGTTTTGAGATATTTGCATTCAAAGTTGGCGCGGCATAGAGAATTTTGGTTTGTTTTCATTTCTAAAGCAATTTTTAGTATGCTTTAAAACCGATTACAGGCATAAGTAATACACCGTTGGAAAGCTAAATGTTTGCTCTTTTATAATTTATCAAAATCTCAAAATCGACTTTTTTCAAAGTGTTGGGGGTACTGAACCCCCTTAACCTTTAAGATAGCGATCCGAAGTGTTTCTTAAAGCTGACCATACGCAATCATGTCTGTAGGAGTTTCACCACCGTGTGCAACAATTTATTTCCCTGCCAATATTGTTCAGGTCAATGGAATGAGATTTATACTATTTTCATTTAGAATGGCGTCTGAGGCGTAATGTATAAGAAGCAGTTGCTTTTGTAATTATAGAGAATTTTTTCTCGTGCATTGACAAGACAGCCTAAAATTCTGTAAAAGAATCTGTCACTGAAGTTGCTTTATTAGGCGTTTTTGAGCGTTTTTAATCCTGTTTCAGGCTCCTATTTTAAATGAACAGGCTATAGTTGCGGATCCAGAGACTCGGTCTAGGGTATCTTATTTCATGAGATTCGAAATACAGTGAAACCTGTATTTAAGGACCTAAAAATAGTGCTATAGTGATCAGGGCCGTAAACAGACTATCATTTCGAAGGAGACTTGATTCAAAATTACTTCTGAGGTACCCCCGTACGAGTGTAATATAAGTCGTAGATCAATTACATGCATAACTTAAATCTTTGTACATTTTATATAAAAATGTTTTCTTTAATATAAGCCTGGGAGTAAAAATGGGGGATTGGGGGTCCTCCCCCATAAAGTGTATTCGAAATTGCCCTTCAAATGTAGTGTTTAATCTCATTTTGGAACCATTTTTTGGTTTTATTACAAAGATTGCCGGTTTTTGCAAGTCGTTGAATTTTTAAGGAAATAAATTATATAAAAGTTGATATAAATACACACATAAAAGTAAGCAAGTAAGTTTTGTAAGCAAAAATAAAAATTCCCAGTCATAACAAACTATTCATTCCAATTTTAATACTTGTAAAAATTTGAAAAAAAAATTATGATTTATCAGATGATAAAGGGAAAATCTGAAAAGTTGCAGCAAAATTCTGCATCCCCTAATTTGCAGCCTTCCATTTTTTCAACGTATTTCTTTTTCATTCCGGCTGGAAAAGCTGCGATCAACACATGGTAAAGGAAGCTAAGCATTCGAGAGACATAGACATTGTCTCATTGAGCTGTCGCATGGAGCAAACGTTTAAACGCGAAACGAGAGAACTTCAACTAACAATTTCAGTTTTTGGCATGGATAAGACTGCTCCCTCTACAAAAGCGCGAAGATTTGATTGGCCCTCAAAAAGGAGGAGGTAGAAATTTGTGAGATTAGACAATTTACAAACAATCCGCCTAGCGCTGCGCTTACTGGGTACGCCGGCAGTTGTTCAAAGTGTTCCGCCCCCAAGATGGCTACAAATGGTCATTAGCACGTGAAGCCCAGTGTCAGTCATGTCAGCTTTTATCGGGGCTCAGGGATGGAGCTCCTTTGAAATGCGATCGTTGCGTTGAAATACTTCAATAAAAACCAGCTTAACTTAATGTCGGACTTATCAGACAAAGAGAAAACATTTTCAGTATTCCAGCAATCAGTTAACATTAAAGGGTTGTGACTTGCAAAAATATACGCTTACATTTATTGCAGCTCGTTTTATCCCGATTTTACTGGGAAAGTGTTTTGAAAGAGGGTGGAGAGGGTGGAGATTGAGTATATTGAGTGAGGTGGACTTTGTTGGGGGGCGGCGATCCCTCCAATCGATTATCCCGTAGATTCGTCCCTGATGAGATATATACAGGGTGTCCCACGAGAAGTGGCCCAACCCCTTTAACTTTTGAACCCCTACACATATAGTCATGAAAGGGGGGTCTAGGTATAGTAAAGTTACCATGCTCTATCCGATGAGATTACTTTCAACGCCCTCTAGAGGAGAATTTTGGAGTTATATTTTTTATTTTAAAAACTATGGGAAGTATGTGAAAAAAGTCAATGACTAAGTTGTAGAGCAGCATCGATTTAGTAGGAAAAGACACTTTAAGCAGAAAAATATCTCGAATAAAACCCCTTAAACACAAACTCAATTAGGTTGAAATTACGTAGATTTTACTTCTTAAAACGCTCCTCACAAGGCGAAAATGAGAAATTTTTATTATGACTTAAGTAAATGACTAAAAGTATTATTAATTCATTAAATTGAAAATTTCTCATTTTTGCCTCGTGAGGAGCGTTTTAAAACGTAAAATCTACGTAAATTCAAGCTAATTGAGCGTGCGGTTTAGGGGTTTTATTCAAGATATTTTTCTGCTTAAGGTGTCTTTTCCTACTGAATCGATGCTGTTCTACAACTTAGTCATTGACATTTTTCACATACCTCACATAGTTTTCAAAATAAAAATTATAACTCCTAAAGTTTCCGCTAAAGGGCGTTGAAACTTATATAATCGGATGGAGCATGGTCACTTTACTATACCTAGACCCCACTTTCATGACTATATCTTTAGGGGTTCAAAAGTTAAAGGGGTTGGGCCACTTCTCGTGGGACACCCTGTATATTAACCATTTTAATTCAGATTAAGTAACCCATTTTGAGGTGATTGCTTTTGCTACTAGGACCTCAAACTAAAGAAGTTAAAGTGACTATTGGCCAGTGACTTTTGCTAAGGGAATTATCTTTTTTAGATCACTTCTTGAACAAGCACTGAAGTCGGTGGCTTTATTCTGCAACAAGAAAGTTCCTGTTGACTCCAGGATTTGAAGTCAAATGAGAAACAGCCGCTGAATTAAGCCAGTATACTAGAAGGTTCATAGTTACACCAAGTCCCCATGATTGAGTTCTCAGTTTTACTCAAGTTGTCATGATCTGCTTCAAGAAACTTGTGAGTACCTGTCTTCACTTTGTCCATTTCAATGAAATGTAAAACCTGACTAAAGGCTTAAGTATCTACTTGTCCAAGTATTTAATAATACTAAAAAAATTATCTCTTCTAGGTTCCTTACCAGTGTATGCAGTCTCGGGGACAGTTTATAAACTTTACAAGTCTTATCAAAAGGATCTTAGTAACACAGAGATATGAAAGTCCATGATAACAACTCGTCTCTTTCCGGTTCAAGCCGCTCTTTCATACTGAAGATTCTTGTGAGTGTAATCTACTATGCCCATTTTACAATGAAATGTAAATTTTTTTTAGTGCATAATAAAGATTGATGTCTGATAACACGTTGTAGTTATTGACTATGTCCCCCCCCCTTTTATGGTTTTGTTACTTGGTCCACGCCGCTCAAAATGAGCATGCGCGTGGACTTAGTATATATTAGGCACGCAGCTATGCTTAGAGCGCATGCGCGAACTAGGGAGACGATAGGAGTTGCAGCCAACAAGGTAGTCAAACTAAGTTGAAAAGGCTAGCAAAGGAGTGAAGGTTACCAGGGAAAGGTAGAAGTAGCAACCAAGGCAGAAAAGAAAAGTCCGAAAGGTAACTAGAGTTGGTTGGAAAGTTTGAAGTTGAGCTTGGTTGACGAATCAAAGTAGGCTCTGAATATTCAAAGTCCAAGAGTGGAATAGGAATTAAGAAATTTTTAGTTCCTATTCCACTCTTGGACTTTTAAAATTCAGAGCCTACTTTGACTCGTCAACCAAGCTCAACTTCAAACTTTCCAACCAACTCTAGTTACCTTTCGGACTTTTCTTTTCTGCCTTGGTTGCTACTTCTACCTTTCCCTGGTAACCTTCACTCCTTTGCTAGCCTTTTCAACTTAGCTTGACTACCTTGTTGGCTGCAACTCCTATCGTCTCCCTAGTTCGCGCATGCGCTCTAAGCATAGCTGCGCGCCTAATATACTAAGTCCACGCGCATGCTCATTCTGAGCGGCGTGGACCAAGTAGATGATATTTGGAAATGGAATTAAAAACATTCGTACAGAAAAATATAAATTTATTAGGAGAAGGTTAGTTTACAAGATTGCCAGGATTACATCACATTGCTGGAACATACTAATCGAGGATAGGATCTTGATCCGAAGTTTAACAAATTATATTGCTTGAGAAGTCTTGGGATCTTTTTCCAAATCAATAAACTTGTCAGTTAATCTAGATCTCCTAGAAATTTTCTTTTCTTGGTATACTTGCATCAAACTTCAGCTAGAAAATAAAGCATTTTAAAAATAATTTTAATCAGAAAATCAGTACAATGCAATCGAAAACTTATACCCAGAAACCTGGTTCATCAATGCTGATAGAATAATAGCTCACACATACAAAAAGTGCTCCTAGAATAACAGACCTAATTAAAAATTCTCTACAGACGAAACTATTGTTAAAATCAATCTGAAATGTGAAAGGAATTTTTGAAGGGATGGGAAGTTTTTGAAACAAACAAAAAAAAGTTTATTTTTCCTTTTGTAGATGACCCTTTATCTAAATTTTTTCCACCAAAAGTCTAGAATGTAAAAGTTTATTCAAACAATAAATCAGACACTTAGGATAAATAAAATAATCCTAAAGTAGCAATTTTTTGAGAAAAATTGATGTTTTCGATACACCAGCCCACTTTTGAATAAGATCCAAACCATTGAATTTTTGTCATAATTGCTTGTCATTTGCTTTATAGTTAGGGGAATTTTGGTGATAAATTGCACCCCTAAAAATAAATTTTATTTAATTTTGGTGTGCCTCAATACATATTAATTTTCAAAGTGTTGAAATTTTCAAGCCTCAGTTATGTGGAACAAAATACGCCTTTTTTTAGAAACTAAAATTTCGGAAGATGGCGCCCTCAAATCTGATTCTAGTAAAAATTCAGATTCTAAATCAGGAGGGGTATGTAACCGTTATTGCGCGAATTTTGGTAATGTTCAGGCTGAGGTAAAATGCTAATATAACCTAAGGTAAAGTAAAAATATTTCGTACTTTACCTAGATATTCTACAATTCACCAAATTACGATCATTCTCTGTAACATAAAAGGAAAACTGTCCCCCTTACAATTGAAGATTGGTGGAATGTGCTAAATTCATTGAAATTTTAGATTCGACAGAAGTTAAAAAATCTGCAAGAAAAACTAAATTTTATAGTATTTTACAAGAAAAAGTAATTTTAACAGTGCTCATTAATGTGGTCATATTAATAAATTATCCATTGAAATTGAAATTTTTCGGCAGTCCAGGAAATTACCTTACGAGGCCTGCCAGTTGCTGACCTCAGCTCTAACCACTAATTTAGATTTTAGAACCTTACCTCAATATATTGCTAGGGTAACATGAACTGTAATATTCACTTATAAAAATAATTAAAAATAATTCTTATAACAAGTAATTATTAAAGGAATTGAAATAATTTTATAACTGAATATAAAGAATTTCCTTTAGCGTTTCAACATCAAATATGGATTGTTTTAATAAACTGATTATTTTTCGAAAGATCAACTTAACGTAATAACTAAATGTGAAATGAATTTTTAGAAGTATCATAATTTTGATGAAATTTTAAATTTAAAGGCCACGTTTTGTAAACAGGTAAATAAAGAATTTAATTATTAATATAAAGAAAACATTCAAATCCAAAGCCATACGGTTGACAAATATACTTTATTCTTTTAAAATCGATTAAAAGGAATAAAATATATTTAAAAAAGTTTTTATATGTTGCTATACAACTTCATTTTCTTAGTTTTTATAATTTTATGTTGGTAATTTTAAAACCCATTGCTAAACCTAATGATCACCCATTTTATCCCTCATCACAAGTGCTCCTAAAATATTTATTTTCCTTTTGAGAAACCCTGCACAAAATCCTGCTTTTAAATTAATAACTTTAGGTGTTGTAAGCGCCTGAAAACAACTGTACACACGAATTTTTAAAGTTTCTTATAGGAAAAACCTGACCTGGATGTCATAAGATGTGTTACAGGGAAAATATTATTTTACTATACTTTGTTTTTTTGGAACACTCGGTAAAAAAATACCATTTTCCCCTGCCTTACCATCTTTCATATCTTAGGACATTTAAAATGCAATATATCAGCTTTTAAAATTTTAAAGTTGATAAACTTACTGTAACTACCTACAAAATTTAAAGGGTTTGAAGAAATAAGGTTACCTACATCTGAATCCCGTTATTGGCGATATTTGCCCAAAGGTGCGGTTCTCAAGAGAAAACCTACAGTGAGGGCCAATTTTTACAAAGATTTAAAACACACTAGTGCGTATCGATAGTTAAACACTCGTTTTAAGACTTAAATTATTCTATAATTTTAATTAGCTTTTTCTACAAAATGGGATGCTTTAAAACTTTTTAACCAAATCCTCCGGTCAATCTTCAGTGTTTAATTTATTTAATTGCCATAAACCTTAAAGAACAGCCTGTTTGCCAACATGGATCATAATTGTCATCTTAACTTCATTAATGAGAAAACTAATAGAAGGGGCGTTAGAAAAGTATATTGGTTGGAAAGGGAGATAAGGAAAGGACATTTTTAAAGGGTTTGGTTTGATTATTGTTTTATGGCGCATGAATCAATTTTGATGACATTTTTAAAGGGAGTGAATTAAAAATTGTGTTTGGAATCTATATGAAAAAGAGTTGTCTACACTTCAAAAATTGTTTGAACTCAATGGATTAATTTTTTTTGAAAAATTCACCTTATGTTAAGAACATTTTGCAAATTTTGGAATGAACTACACTGATACAACCGTAAAATTTATTGAGTATAAATTATATGTTTACTCTTACTTTCATTTTATGAAGCTCATTCCTCCTAGGAAAGCCTGACGGTTCCAACGCTTGCATAGTCATCTTTTTGTATGCTCTTGGGTCTCAATAATCCAAAACTCCTTACAAAGATCAGGAATATTTCAAACTGATCTGTCCAACCAACTGTACGCATCGTATGCCGGCCGCTATAAAAAATTTATGCTTTTGAAATCTAAAAATGATTAACAATTCTTAAAACATTTCGTAAAAGACAGTGTCTAAGAGTACGTTCATTAATTGGGTATTTTAATTTTGGATCACTTCTTCACCTCGGTAAATATTTGTAAAATGTGATTCCTCACATTGTACAATTTTTATAACAATTCAATTTAATATACGTTCAAGTGTTCTCTTAATTAAAAATTAAAACTTTTTATTCCAACAAATGACAGAAATTAAAAATTAAAACTTTTTATTCCAACAAATGACAGATTCGTCTATTTTTTAGTGTAAAAAAAGATAAAGTAATTAATGTTTTCAGAATAAAAAAATTGGCGTGATATTTTTAATGACTCCGCTTCCCCTTTAGGTAAATTTAGAATTTTTCAGAAATCTATTTTAGCTCACAAAATTGACGTCTCATTCCAAGTTTTCATTTTGGTAGTGAGACATGCAATAAATCATCTAATAGCAAAACTCCCGAAGCTATCATGTAAAATTCATAAATATCAAAGAAACTATTGTTTTTATTAATTAAGACTTTTTACAAACATAAAAGATAAATTAAGAAGTTTTTTAAGTTAAAGTACAGACAATTTAGATATGCTTAGTCCTCTTTGTCAGCTCTAAAATGACGAATGAACAAGTAACCATTTTAACGCTAAAACTGGATCCAAGCAACCCTGTTAACAATTGTCAGTTTTTACATAAAATTGCTCAAGTTTTCTTAGTGTTAATCAAAAGTTAGGGAATGTAATTCACATATTTAAAAGAGACATAATGCAAAGTAATAAAAAGGTAATTGTGTTAACTTCTTTAGAGATCTTTTTAGACATTTTATTTGTTTCAGTAAGAGCTATATATTAAAAATACAATTAAAAATTTTTTCAAAGTAAAAATATTTTTTATAAGAGTTTCCTATGTATTACTACTTCTGAAATTAAAATTGATTCCGTTTCTTACTGCTGGAATCTCAATTAACGTTTTAGGGAACAAAAATATGATCAACTATTTTCATAGAACGAAAAGAAAAATAAACAATTATATAAAAAATACAATTTATTTCTCAGAATTCATTCACAATATATTACGATTACAAAACTATTATTGCAAAAGTAATACTACATAAAATCTGCACAAATGAAAACAATTTTAATCAAGATTTTTCTAATGAACTACCCAATTTAAAGCAATATTTAATATTAACTACTGCTATAATTTATTAATAGTTCTTTATCCAGAAATATATGTCAACAAATCTGAAAATTTAAGAAAAAACATTCCTTTTTTATAATTAAGAATTACCACAAATAATTTATTTTGTTTAAGTCAAACAATTCTTTATCATCAAAAATGATAATTATTAACAAATTTACTTCGGCGAGTTTTTTTTCAAAAAACTAAATATGAAAAATTTGTTTTTTCAATGTATAAAATTTGTGCTATGCATTGAAAAAGTGATTTAAATGTGTAATCTAAATTTGATATATTTTAATCACAAAATATAAAATAAAAATTTAATTTTGTATAAACAGGTTCTCTAAGGCGACCGACAACTAAGTGATCGTTATTTACTGTAGAACGATCACCGACAGAATGGCTGATGCTGTAAAATCTACTGCACCTAAGACACACCTCAAAAAATCCCCTGTGAACGGGGGTCAAAATCACCACCCGAACCCCTAGTGACCGAGGGATATTTATAATTCGGATGTTGTGTAATCCACAATAAATATTGACAAGTCGCCTTTTAAGATTGGATTAAAACCAATAAAATCGCTTGATCACGGCATTTTTTACATTAAGTCCAATTTTAGCTCTTTAATTGGTTTTATGGAATAAATAACTGAATCGATGATTTTATCGATCTTAAAAGGTTACTTGTCAATTTCCACAGGAAGTTTTACAACTTCCCATGCCGGCTTATAAGAACCCTTAGTTCGTTAGGGGTGAATTTCCGACCCCCTATTCCTAGGTGATTCTGAGTCGTATTGGTGTGCTCTACCTCTCCTAGAAGTTATAAAATACTTATCTGAAACATCTTTTCATTTTATTACATCAAAACTTCTCCATTTAAAAAACCATTAATTTTCCTACGGTTAAAAAATAAATATTCTTTAAAATTGCATTGTTATACACAATTATTTACCCGAGCCCCAAACGTTAGAATATTTCTTATTTCTAAATGCTACTTTTAAAGTTGAATGTCATGCTCTTTGATTTTAAATACTTATAAAATAAAATTACAAACACGATACCTTAATTTCCTTACCTTACCTTAAGATTAAAAATTTAGAGTATTAGATGTTTAAAAAGTGCAAGAAGATATTTACAAATTTTATTAATAAGTTTTAAATATAATACTTCCAAACTTAGGGTGATAAAAAATTAAATCTTAGAGTTTATGCATAACAATAGTACTTAATCTTTAAAATATTAATAAAGCGTAAAGATTTTTAACTGCTTTTTTGGCCGTTTTTTATACCCAAAAATAAAAGTTATTTTGCGTAGGAGAAAGAAATATCTAAAAATCTTTTTAAAAGTGAGCGGTACAATTACCAGCTACTGTCTGTCTATCACAAGAAGAGCTCCCGCCAGTTTGTCTGATTTTGGCGGTCACTATAGCAACAAGACCGGTTCATTTTAAATAGGGATAAACCGTATAAGGATTTGGCGGAGATTAAAGCCGATGGAGGATTATTGGCCGAATTTTTGGCGATCCCAAGCACGGTCTTCTTCTCGGATTGATGCAGTGAACTGTTAAAATAATAAACAAAGAGGAATAGTGATTCAATTAACCATGTGTATTCTAGGGAACTGACTTGATAGATAATTGATTTAAGTTTCTTTTTCTAAATTTTGCAAAAGTAATAAATAAAAATAGAATTTTGTTTTTTAGAAGAATTGATAACTCCGCTTCCTACACATATTTGATTTGATTTAACTGTTGCCTTTGGATTGTGTTTCGATTTATATCAATAAATTTTCTATTTCTTTAAAATTACATGATGACATTTCCTTTTAAAAAGGGTTGTTGTTGTTGTACCCAATACCCAAGCTGCACATGGATTCAAGGCAAAGGGGGTGCGGCTCCTGAGAAAGTGAGGCCCATAAAATGGCAGGAGTCCGACTTCTGCCTCATGATATGATAGATGCTGCCACTATCTATCGCAACCTCCACAATTTTGCCATGTATCTGAAGGGGAGGGAAATAGTCTCCAGACACCTGTACCCGTGGTAAACTGCGCCATGACGGACCACAGGACTTTCAGACCCACAGATTTAACGAGCACGTACTCCGCATATACTCGGTGGGTCTTTAGCGGTGTTGGGAATCGAACCCGGGACCCTCCGATCCCGAAGCCGATGCCTTAACCACTAGGCTACCCTTTGTAAAATTTAAATACAAGCTGGCTCAAAACCAGAGGGGAAAATGCCAGGAAAAGGGTGGGATATAACCTTGACGACTAGGATTCACAAAGCAATTCAAGGTCAGAAATGCGACATGTGATTTTTTAGACTGAATCATCCAGATCTGGAATATACGCTTTACCCTTTAAGACCCAGAAATATCGCTCGATTCCGGCATTTTTATAAAATCAAAAGTTTTAATGTTTACTTCAGTCAAGGGCTAACACATCACAATCGTGAATTTCTTAATCTTAAGGATTCAAAAAAGTCGTTTAGTTGTAATCCGCTTTTAGCCCCCTCCCTTCTAGCTTTTCTCCCTCTAATTTTTAATCATCTTGTAACAGAAATCCAATCCGTTTTAAAAATACAAAACTATTTATCAGTCGATGGATCATGATGAAATAAGATTTTCACCAAACGCAGCCAATTCGACCCTGTTCTAAGATTTCCCGATTTATGTAATTACAAAGTAACAATATAAAAGTTATCGCCGAATTCCCCAACAAGGCGCTCAGTAAGCCAAAGTGGTTGCCCCTTTCTTCTGATTTCACCCGTTGAAAATGAGCAGAGTCCTGTTGCCTTGGCAACAGAGATGTAAACCAGAGCTCTTCTTGTGATAGACAGACAGTATACAAAACTTTTCTTATCCTCAAGCTCTTTAATTGAGCATGATTTCAAGTTCAATTTTTAAAAAAAAATCCTTGGACATTTTATCAATAACAAAATATCGTAAGTATCAGGAACAAGTGCGAATAAAATTACATTCTAAATTTTGATAAAAAATAGCTTATTGAATTTATTTCTTACATCTGGTCAACTACTGCTGATTTATTGAATTTCTTTTACATTTAAACATAAAATATTTAGTTTAAAATTTAATATTTACAACACATTGGAACTTTAAACATGTACTAGAGTATTGGTTCCCGAACATTTTTGGGTCGGGACACCCTTTTAAAAAATTTCCACGTTGTCTCATTTAAAAATAACTTAAAAAAGCATCGAACTGATTTATGAAGTGGTTCTTATTTTTCCAAATTGTTAACTTTAATAAGGAATTAATAACTGATGGGATGGATACAGTTATCACACTTTCTTTATTTCTTTTTCAGAATGTGTTCCAATTGGCAAATCATAAACATTGAGATTTAATTGAACTAAAATTAAAAAATTAATTCTAATCAGGTCTTTGAACTTATGACTAATTATATTTAAAATAGTGTATGGACTTCAAAGAACTGTTCTAAAAAAAGAACTAAAATTTTTAATGGTGCCCATTTGGAGCGCAACGGCGATTAGAAACCATTGCACCAAGGAATATAAACATTAAGGTCTAAAAATATCTAGAATGTTTACTACTTAAAATGAAAAATATTTCGAGTATAAAAAAATTTATATCTCTTGGAGTTAATTCTAGATTCCCTTAGGAGAATCCAAAATTTCTAGGAACAAGTTTTGAGAGTTTACAAAATAAATCTGAAATGAAATTTTTTTGTACAAGATTATTTGACATAACAGTAAATTTAGTCTTAAGACAAACTACTTTGAATGAATCAATTGGATTGGATTGAATGTTGATTATTATTTTAGGATCTAAAAATTATGATATTAAAAGTTAAATCTCTATGGTTGTCAGTCATCATTTATGCTGTAGGTAAACATAGCGGCTGGAGGACTTGTTGAAGCTTTGCCGTAAAAATACCTTATAGTTTTATAAAAGTAATATTGAGAAGTTGTTCTACCATAAGATCTGCTTAAAGTCTTAAAATACAAAAATCCTACTTTACTTTTAGAATGAACCTTCATAACCACAAAATAGTAAAACTATTACAAAACAAATTAAAATTTCGAAATAACTAATGGTCAACATAAGATTGAAATTTAAAACTAAGAAATTTAGCAAATATGAACAATCTCCCCGTGTTTTAAGACTGCATTAAAGTAACTACTCTCCTCAGATCATTTTATACCTAGACTAATTGTGATAAAAAAAATACCATGATCAGCATCTGAGCCAAGGTTAATATTTATTTGACTGAATATGTGCACAAACCGTAAAACAGTATCGCATTGGCAATTGCATGCTACAATAGCGACAACCTTACTAGTCTGTTCATTAAGTATAGGAGCCTGAAACAGGATAAAAAGCGCTCAATAACGCCTAATACCGCTCATCACGCAACTTAAGTGACCAATTCTTTTACAGTATTTTAACTACTTCTGTTTAGGCTGCCTAGTAATTGCCAAGAAAATTTTTTCGATGATTACAATAGTAACTGCTTCTAATATATTTCGTCTCAGGCGCCTATTCTAAATAAACAGACTATGGAATTCACTCTTTTCTGAAAGTGATGTTTGTTCAGCAAATACTTCAATTGAAAGCTTGGTGGATGAAGGGGCTATGTTACAAGGCCTGTCCCTAAAGTTACGAGACTGAATTCCAGTCAGAATTAGGGAATTCAGTCTCGTTACTTTTGGGACAGGCCTTGTAACATAGCCCCTTCATTCACCAAGCCCTTCAATTATTATTTTAAAGTATGATGTTTTAAGTTAAGGTAATTCTTATGCGTCAGAAATTCAGGTTTTCAAAAAGTTGAGTGTTACAGTCTTTAATAGTGTAATTTACAGTTTTGATTAATTTGTAAAAAAACATCCCTCAAGAAAACTTATAATCCCAACTTCCCAACAAAAAAATTCAATACTATAATCAACTGAATGATACTTACATAATGAAAAGAAGTTACTTGTTTCTAGGCATCTTTAAAATATCTTCCTACGGCCAAATCTTCCAGAAAATCGAAGGGGATCTCAGCAGATCATTCATATTATTGGTTGTTGTAGTTAAATATAGATGACACAGTAGAAAATTATTCAGTTCTTCAAACCCTCATCTGGAATTCAATGCAATTTAAGAGATTTTAAAGTAAAGCTCTATATAAATTTTAAAGGAAATAATCCAGAGATGTAAGCCTTAAATGATCATATTGATTAGGAGATTACCAACAAATAATAAGTGATCTAAAATAATTTTTTATTACTTTGAGAATTTATGGTAGATCATCAGGTTTTGACCCATTAATGCCGGAATTTTTGTATTAATTTTTTAAATATATGTCACATAGTAAATAGCTCCAAAACTGAAAAAAATAGTAAAAAAATTCCTGGTAAAAATTTTAGTTTTTACGCCAAAATTTAAAAACGTCCCTAAGAAGGGACATGGGCACGAATTTCTCCATGTATGTTGCCAATTATTGTAAACGCCCCTATACTTTGCTATAATAGTTGTAATACCTGAAAATCATTTTCTACCTTATTATGTACAGCAAAATTGATCGGAAAGATACTTTAACATGCAAATAAACAAAAAGCATCAAATATTTATCCAATTAACTGTAAAATTAACATTAATTAACGTAAAATGTACATTTTATATGCTCTTACACATTTTTGCTTTAAAAATGTAAGTTAACTGCAGTTTAATACAGCTTAAAATTAAAAAGGACAATGGAATCGGTAAAAAATTGTGGATAAAACAGTTTCAAGTAAAAAAGGGGGGCATCGCTGTCCTCCTCAAGGACAAAAAACCCGGAATATTGACCAATAATACGGGATTTAAATTAATTTTTGTACACTGAGTCGAAATTTTGGAAGGGACCCTGGCCTTGGCTTCTTGGAGTTATCGGTCCCCAGTTTGAGAACCGATGCATCATGCTAAATGAATTTTTGTAACTATGGATTAAAATTGTTTGTTAAGAAATATACATATTTGCCGTTTTCATTTAAGATTATTCTGACAATAGTCTCACTCATCAGAGTATTCAGTTCAAAAGGGTGCGGGTTGGGGTAAAGTGGGTCTTGGGGTAAAATGGGTCAGTTTTAATTAACTCGATGTATAAATCAAATTTAAATAGAATTATTTTCACTAATTTTTTTGTGTTATAATCTTTTATCTGTTGGCAACCTTTTCCGATGGTCAAAAATTTAGATTTATGAATTTGAGAACTGAAAAATATTTAATTTGAACGGTAAATGGTGTTGTAAAAAAACAGGGTTTACCAACTTCTAAATATTTATATATTGTAATAAATTGCAGCAGACTTTTGTGATATTTTTCCATAAAAGAAAGTCTGAGAGACATTTCAAGCCAATCAGCTTAGAAAAATATAAAATATTTTATCTTTTATAACAATATTTTGTACTTGGGGTAAAAGGGGTCATAGTTAGGAGGCCTTCTGTATTAACTAAAAACAATGTGTTTAACTTATTTCCTTTAAATATACATTGAACGGTCAAACAAGTTAATTTTTTTCTCCAAATGAAGTATTTTAAATGCTACTTTTGAACAATGTTTATTAACTTCGGACGTTTACAATTTCATTAAAGTACAACTTAAAACAAATTTCTTCAGATAAAAACGGCTTAGCCGATTGCCTTTTTCTTATTTTCATGTATATTTAGTAATAAATATATTCGACCCATTTTTACCCAAGTTGGGGTAAAATAGGTCATTAATTTGATAATAAGTATAACCAACTTATAACTAAAAAATACTTGATAAAATTAGATGAAAACGTTCAGAACGATTGTAATGTCAAGATCCAATTGAAAGAAATCATTAAAAAGTAATAATTTTGATAAAATTAAACTTAGAATGTGAAAGTACCTAAAAAGTGACCCATTTTACCCCAACCCACCCTATTTGATAAAAAATCATCGAAGGTAAGTGTCGAGCACTATAAGTGCTGGAGCCCTAATATTTCCCTGTATATTAGTCATTGTGGCTTAACACAATGGAACCACTGTCACCGCAAAATTATAGCATTACGATATTTCAGAGCAAAGTATTTATGTTTTGGTGAGTTATGAACGAAACTTAAAAATTTATCAGCAAACAATAAACAGTACTGAAGCTTAGCTTACAATTCAAGCATATAGGTATTAACATCTGTATTAATTCAATAATTATATATCTAATAAGAGTAAATAAAATATAAAAACTTGCATCCAGCCTGGGCCAAAGCTTGTCGCTCTCTCCCGATTTAATTTTAATAAAAATCTAAATATTAAATGGAAACGCATTTAAAATCAGACTATCGAATGAAATTTTTCTAGATGACTGACATTGAGTTGAGATGCTAGGTTACTCGAAACAAATATTCTTATTTCCAAACATGAGATCTTAACTGTACAAAAAACGGTTTTGTAATGTAATAACACTCCACCTTCAAAATAAAACTCATGAAGTTAGTCACTTGCAATCTGAAGTGCGTGTTACTAATGCTAGGTCTGTCTTTGGTGTAAAGAGTTCGTCTTGATATTTTATTCCTCTTCCTTTAATCTTTGATTTTAGGACCCATTTGTAAATCCTATTCAACATGAAATCATATAATTCAATATATTAGGTCAACCGGAAAGTTCTGTCACTTCAAGAAGCGTCTGTATACAATATATTTTTCGGTACTTTTCCATTACGGTAAACCAGTAAGATACTTCAAATTCTATCTATAGCCAATTTAGAAAATTTGGGATATTTTTTAGTTGGGTAACCTTTTGAGATTTTTTAAATTCTGCGATTAATAAGAGTTTGTTTACTTCAAGTTGACATCTGTAGAAAACTTATAAATGTCAAATGAATTTAATTTTTGATTAAAGTAATATTTAGATTTCATGGATGATATTATATATTTCATAAATTGAAACTCCTTTTATATTAAATACTCATGATTAGCGCCTGTGGAATTCTAAAAGTAAATGAGAATGGAGAGTTAAAGGTAGTAATCCCATAAATGGTAGTGATAGAATTATCTGGATCTCTCAGAAAATTTTTTAATCTAAATTAGTTTTTCCACATGATATGTTAGAATAACTTTAAAATTTAATTGTTTAAAGAAATCAGCCAGTTAATATAAATTTAAAAATCTTCATTTAACAAAAACACAAGGTTTTGAGCCAATATCCCAAGTTTTCAACTGATTGTTGTACCTACTTCTTTAATAAACTTTTAAGGCAGCTGAGACGTGTTTGTTTGGAACTGTTATTTACAGAAACCAACAGTTCCAAACGAGTTGCTAGTGATAACAAACTTCTTGAAAAGACGCTTGCTTCTAAAAGTAAAATGTCGTAGATCAATACGGCATCCTGCATAAAAGAATCAATTAACAGTTAAATTTTCTCGGCCTACCCGATAAAAAGAAGGCCTTCCTTTGTTTCGGAAACATTGCCGATCGCTTGCTGTAGGATGTTTCATTATCTACCACAGAATGTTTCATTATCTGCAGTTTACGCCGCGCTACAATGCCCCTCGCTGGCCGCACGCTTCTTTGAAATCTTACTTATTCCTTTAGAAGAAATGAGTATCAACAACCCATTTTGTTAAGTTTTCTTTCCTGTCACGATTAACGGGATATTCTTTTCCAGAGAAACTGTCAGGGATTTTCTTTGTAAATTATCCTTTGTTGGCGAACTCCTAATCTATGTAAACTTAACTTTTAATTGGAAGGTTTTGTAAAATTGAGAAAAAAAAAAGGCTTGTCTAGCCGTATATTGGTTAAAAGCTTTTCGCTTTCATTTTTTAATATGGCTTCAAAAATATTTTTTCTTCATTTTCAGAAGTTTACAATGTTAAATATTGTTAAAAATGTTATACAAATTTAACTATACGAAAAAAATAAACTATTTATTTTTTAGTCTTTTTGATTTTAATACTTCGCAGCATGGAATTTAAGAGTTTTTCTATTGGATTCGAGCATGCTCGTTTTAGCTTAAAAGCTTCCGAGAATACTCGAAAGCATGCACTTTTCATAAAAATCGAGCATGCTCTAATAACGTCTATAGACGTCGTTTCTTTGTCATAACTGGTCTAACTGGATAATTCATATGGTGATGATAAAATTATACCTCAACATTTATTGTCAACATATACATTTTCTTTACAGTTAGAGACACTTGCTTTGTAGTACTCAACTTTTGTCAACTTTGTAGTAAGTACTTTGTAGTACTTACTTTGTATTCAATTAAAAAAACAAAAAACTACTCAATAACACTGAAAATTTTGCAAATATGTGAATTTTTTCTTTTTTGACCCCTGAAAAAGAGCTATTTTCACATGCTAATATCTCCGTAAATATTCAAGATATTTTGATCAAATATTTTTCAGTGTGTTCTTCATGACATTGGCAACAATACTCTTACTGATGTTTTTGCTGTATATCCATTAGTTTTTAAATTATTTTTTTAACTTTTTAATTTCGCCGCTAGGGCCGCTGTAAGTCATCTCAATGGATTCTCCAGGCTCACTTACCTAGGGGTAGACCTTACTTCCATGACCCTAGGAGGCGTTGGTTCCGAATAAAAGCCGTGCAACGCAATTTTGAAACACCCTGTATAAGCAACTATGGTTACTAATTTTTTGAGATTATCTAGGATACAGATAAAACCTAAGTAAAACATTGCCTTTCTTTTGTATTTTTCAAACAGTATCTTTGAAAACAAGTTTGAATACCACAGTGTAATATTTTGAACATGTGCTTTGCAGTAAACGTATTTTCTTTACTGTGTTATAAGTTTGTAACTTCCGTCTGTTTAATATATCAAGTTATGTGTTATTTTTTATGTCAAACTGACCACAAAAAAGTAAAACTAATTAAATAATGATTTTCTTATCTTTTTTCTCAATACGATATTTAGTACTAAAAATGTGTGTTTAGATAATAGATCCAATGAGGTGAGACAGTCACAGTAATTAAATCATCATCACATAATAAAAAAATAAATCTAATTAATCACGTTTTTACACTCTCAGACAAATATTCTTATAATCTGAATAAAACCATCAGATTTGATCCGTTAATATAAACCTCATGATTGATGAAACATAAGCAAAATAAATCCCTTCCTATGCATATAATATTTGATTTTTCCTGCGCCTAAACCCCGGAAACAGCTACGCCAAAATAAAACATAAGCAACAGAGCCAAATCGTTTTTTTACATGATTGATGATGAAAACTTTTTCCAAAAACTCGGTCCGTGCCTTGGTCACAGGAATCCATCCCCATGACGAGTTGGAGCCCAAAGGAACGTGGAGTGGGGCAGACACGTGCGGATCTCGAGGAGCCCTCGTTTGCAAATCCTAGCAAGCAACAACAACAACAAGAAGAAAAAAATGCCAGAGAGAAGTAACTTTCAACTAACGCACGGTGCCTGAGATAAGAGGTGGATTCGAAGAGGAAATCTGTAAAGAGGAACGGGAAAGGAGGAAGAGAGAGCGTATTTGTGTAGCTTTGAGGAGGAAAGTAAGAGATATCTCGGGGTTTATCGTTTATGAGCTGGCTGAGTTCTTGCTCTCAAGGAGAGTGTTTGTTAGGGCGGTGGGTATTGTTTGAGGATAAGCTTTTGGGGGAAATGTGAGGGGGTAATGCGGAAAAAATCGATGGCCTTGAGGAGTTGTTTCTTGGGGGAGTTTTAATTAGAAGTTTTTATGCTTTATAATTCTTATATGTTTTTTTAAGACGAAATAATTTATTTCTTACTATTTATTAATGTGCATAGTTTGGTAATATGCAGCAAACTAAGGTAAAATGAAAATTACCTGAGGTAAAGTACAAAGTATTTCATACTTTACCTAGGTAATACACACATTACCATATAATACACATTAACTGTAACATAACACAATGCAAAAGCGATAACTAGACGAACGTGTTTAATTCAAAGCCAGCTCTAATCCAGGTGGAGAGGCTGTGGGGCTGCAGCCAGGCCCCCCCTAGAATTAAAAAAATCTTCAAATTTTAGTACCCATTCCATCAATAATTAGATTTTTCCACTTTTTTCGTGAAAGCAGGGAGTAACTTAAGAGAAATGCTTTCAAATTTTAAAATTAAATCTTTTAATACGACAAGGTCATGGCAGTATACATTTAGGGTGTCTCAAAAAAACCTTTTTCGAAAAACCTTGCTCTCCATGGCTGTTCCCATTCCTTTTGATCCCAAAAGATAGTGAGTGAAGTTTCAGCCCCCTAAGATAACTCTAGGGTTTGCCTGTCGAGCCCCAAATTTTGAAAAAAAGTGGAAAAAATGACCAATTTTCAGAATTTTTAAAAATTATATTTTAAGATTGATACTGTGATAAAACTGCTTCAAATGTGTCATTTAAGACTTATTTTGGTGGAATATATTTATTTATGTGTATTAACTGTACCCTATAGCCCCTATAATTTAAGATTAAAATGTACTTACTAAGGGTCGTTGCTAAGGTCGTTTTAGGTAATCCAGCCCCCTTGGCAAAAATACTTGATTCAGTACTGATTCGAAGTCATGGTTATGTCCAAGTAGTCATTGGATTATAATTTAGCCTTTACATGTTTTATTGAATAGGGGAAAGTACCCCAAAACGGGATAGCTTATCTATTCTTCGCTTTATTTCGTATTGTGTACAAGGTACATTCCAGTGAGGCGTCATTTAAAAGTATACACCTTTTCAACTACTTAAAATACCTTTTTCATATTTGTTCAATAATATTTATGTGAAAAATACTGGTTTCACAAAGTCTTACACGATCCCGTTTTACCCTACCAAGGGTGGGTAAAAAGGGATAGGGATTTGTATGTTATTACATTATTGCTGATTTTACTTTTGATTTAGTTTTTAGAACAAAAATAGGCTACGTTTTATAGGAAGAAACGTTTTAATTGTAAATTTGAAAAAATTACTTAACACAGAAATCGCACAGAATAGCATTAAAATGTACTAGCTATTTCTAGAGGAAGTTCGCTGATAATTGTGAGGCATCTTGTATTCTGAATAAATTATTATCTTTTTAAAAATTGCCTAAGAAAATATGGTCAAAGTTTAGTTGTGATTAGCTTATGTTTTTAAAATATTATAGGGAGCACAACGTGTGATTTTCTGGTCTTTGTATAAGCCGCCCCCCTAAAAAAGATTAAAAAAACTCAACTTTTTTAAATTTAAAACTTAAATTTTTGGTCAAAGCATTTTTCTGATTTACAGTTTTAATCTGCAACTAAATTTTGTACATAACTCAGGCCAATTATTTGTACCCCAAAGTAAAGTAAATTATTTTATTTCGAAAATAAAATGATTTAAAATTAAAATAAATTGTTGTAATTGATTATACATATTTTAATTCATTACTTATTTCAATTAAAATAACTTAAACACATTGCCAAAACATTAATGGAAATGGTCGGGTAAAACGGGACATCAAAATTGTATCCCGTTTTGGGCACCTCAAAAGTGTCCCGTTTTGCCCGACCGTGATGCTTTTGACAACATAAATGGCTGACCCCTGAACCGTCACTCACTAGCAATATTTAAATACATGAAATTGTTGTTAGAAGAGCTATAAACCAAACACAGTACTTTACGAAATTGTTCCGAAGGACGGAGAAGCACAAGGATAGTTGTTCTGCAGTCGAAAAAAGTACAAAGTTAGTAAAAATCTCACTTGAAAACTTTGAAAAAATATTTCTTTGCGAAACACTCAGCTAGCGTTGAGATATCAACTGAGAATGCTGTCATGGCGGTCGGGAACCAGTTTAGTCTGTCCCCCGCGAGATAGCACCGCCAGTCAAAGCTCCGAGGCTCAATATCCCGTTTTGCCCGCCTATCCCGTTTTGGACAACTCTAATATTTTCCTTAAAAGCTTCGTAGTGATTATTTCATAATTTTTCTTCTAGCATTCATTGGACCAGGATTTTATGTAAAAGGATGAGAGAGGAACGTACTTAAAGAGAAGATTTACAATGACCCCTTCAATTTTGAAGGATTCAAATTGCATCGTGTAAAGCCTTACACAATTATAAAGCTGCGTAGTTAGAAACATTATGTTCATGAATCATAGATGGAGTTACTAATATAGAATTATAAATTAAAATTATTAATTTACTTTGTAATTAAATTATAAATAATGACTTAGATTGTGTGGGTGGGATGTAAGACTTTAGTAAAGAATGTACCTGATGCGATTTGAGTTTGGAATATTCCTTCTAACATGAGGATAGTAGGTTATAATATAATTTACATTATGAATGTACAGTTGGGGAAATAAAAAACGACTCAGTTGCGATTTCTGGCGAACCACTTGGGTTAGGAAGACGAATGAGGTGTCATTTTTCATTGTTTAAAGTATTCTTTAACCAAAAAAATTTCGAGTCCTTAGGGGGTCGTCTTCATATTAAACGAAACTCTAACTTTTTTTTTTCAACGGGGACCCCCAATTATTATGATATTTTCTGAAAGGCCATCCCTCAAAACCCCTAAATACCCAGTTTCATCCAGATTGATTCACAATTAAAAATTTTTTGAAAAAATTAATTTTTAAAATCGTGAAATATTTTGATGGTAATCGATTCAGGTAGTTAGTAATTTTATGTATAAAGCTAAAATTTCAATCGATTTCACCGAATAGTTTTTGATAAAAACGAACGAGAAAGAATATTCGCGGTATGCATTCGGCAACGGTATACCGCCCCTTAAGATTAAAATTCGTTTTTATCAAAAACTATTCGGTGAAATCGATTGAAATTTTGGCTTTATACATAAAATTACTACCTGAATCGATTACCGTCAAAATATTTCACGATTTTAAAAATTAATTTTTTTTTAAATTTTTCAAAAATTTTTTAATTGTGAATCAATCTGAATGAAACTGGGTATTTAAGGGTTTTGAGGGATGGCCTTTCAGAAAATATCATAATAATTGGGGGTCCCCATTGAAAAAAAAAGTTAGTGTTTCGTTTAATATGAAGACGACCCCCTAAGGACTCGAAAATTTTTTTGGTTAAAGAATACTTTAAACAATGAAAAATGACACCTCATTTGTCTTCCTAACCCAAGTGGTTCGCCAGAAATCGCAACTGAGTCGTTTTTTATTTCCCCAACTGTACTTCTTAGGTTTTCAATTTTTATATCATGTTTCATCAATTAAAAAACTTATTAGATGGATGACAATCAGAGATATGGAATCATGTTCCATGGATTTGGAGGTATTTTTTTGTTAGAATAAAAATATGGGTTGTTCAATTTTATATTATTTTGTAAACACCAAATGCTTTTTTAATCGAACATTTATTTTAAAAAATGCACATAAAATAACGAGTGTCAAAGTCGTATAATTCTAAATTTATATAAGTGTTACAAAAA
The DNA here is from genome assembly GCA_024610705.1 of Tetragnatha versicolor. Lineage (NCBI taxonomy): Eukaryota > Metazoa > Arthropoda > Arachnida > Araneae > Tetragnathidae > Tetragnatha > Tetragnatha versicolor. The sequence goes on along the minus strand of JANDEH010000009.1, from coordinate 36,680,270 downwards.
AACACATTCCTACTTTCAAAGTTATTTCAATTTATTCACTATTATATTGTTTTAATTTTATTCAAGTATCGTATTGCTTCAAAGTTATAAACTTAAGAATTATTTGAAATAAATTTAAATGTTATATAATAAAAATATCACTAAATTAAATTAATCAACACATGTTCAAAATTTAAAGCTGCTTAATTTATAAATTAGCATCAAGCTTCAGAATCCTTTAAACGTACTCTTTTACGATTCAAAATAATAAACAAATCCTATACTTTACTAAATAAAGTAAAACCTCAAAAGACGATTCCACACTTCGGAATTTCTCTTACCCTTCCCAAACAAGTTTTTCTTAATTTATTTAAGGAACTCCGGAGTGCCCGAAGCTGTATCGAAAAAACGAAAACTTTCCCAAACAAAATCTTCCCTAATATTGTAAATAGATCTTTTCCTCCAATGCTGTGCAGCAAGACTTTTAGCCAGGGGTGTCAGTTGCACAAGCGAACATAGCGAAACACTGACGCAAGAACCTGGAGTTGACTGACCTAAACAAAGTGCAAGAGTGTGTAGCTTGTCTGGGATTTTAAGGGATGACTGATCTTGGAACTTTTGGATATTTATAGAAAGTATTTTGAATTGTGAAGAGATTAAGGAATTTCTGGTTTCTTCAGGCTGGTTTAAGATTCAATATTTTTTATCTTTGTTTAAAATCTTGATATCATAGCATAGTTTATAGTATATAAATTTAAACAAACATTTACAAACGATTCATATTAAATTAGTTAATTCCTGATTTGGTATTGTTTAAACAGCTTTAGAGGTTATCAATTTGACGCTTGTGTTACATTTTTCACGTGTGTTATATTTCCCAGTCACTGTCTGATATAACCTGTTTATCAAGCCTAACACAATTTACTAAGATAACACGTTTTGAAGACCATTTTCTTCTCTTAAACTTTTAAAGAAGTTTTTAAGCAAACTTTTGAACTTAAGGAATACATTTTCTATTATATAAAATCAACTAGATTCCTGTGTTAGCTTAACCCAAACAAACACATTATGATATGATAAAATGAAAACTTACACGCCTGGCGTCTGTATTTATTTAAAATACGTTAACTTTTTATGTTTCTAAATAAATTGTTCCCCTTATATTGAAAAAACACATTCCTTATAAATTATATGTGAACTTAAATTTTAAAATATGTGAACCTTTAAGATAGTAATTGTAAAATTAATTTTCATTAAAAACTACTTGAAAATTGTTTTATATGGCTAGAATCATTATCGGTTGATTTGGATATATGTTGGTTCTGTATTACTTAAAAAATATAAATATTGAGATATTAAATCTAATTAAAAAGATCTGATAAGTGTATCGTAAACAAAGGCTAAACTTTATTTAAATGAAATCGAGTATTTCTACTAAGTAATTTTTTTTTACAAAATACCCATTTTTCTTATAATTTCATTTACGTGACACTTTTTTGAAAGCTTGAATTTTTAAATATAATAAAATTTTTAATTAATATTAACAATGATATTTTTGTAATTACGTTTATACGGTTTTAAATAATCGCTTCAATAAGCAAATGAATGATAATAACTGTTAGAATAACTAAAAATAATCAAAATTATCAATGCAATTACTTATAAAAGATAATTGCACTATACGGTTGAGAACATTTTGAAAAATGTTTTTAAGTTAAAATGAATACAAAGACACTTTTATTTGGTTATTGTTTAAACCATTTCAGTTTTATTACAGAAAAATTGAAACTTAAACGAGTAACTGTAATTTAAACTTCTGTCCAACATGTAGGTGTAAAAATTATTTTAATAAACACGTCAGTAATTTATCCCATAAAACCAAGTTATTATCATTTAGAAACAAATAAACCTTGTTTTCCTGCAATAACGTTAACTATAATTTAGCTTTCAGTAATAATAATCATTACTTACGAATGGTTAAAGCTAATTTCCCAATAATTTATAAGTCGCTTTCCACTCAGCTATTTTCTTCCCACAAAACCAATAGTTTAAGAGTAGCTAACATAGGGAACACCAAAACATTGTTAAATATTTCAATAATTTTATGTACGGCCAGCCACACACATAAAACGGTGCTTAAACTAATAGTCTTACGACTGGGTAATTCTTTAACAATTAACGATCCCGATCGTACCGATTGTTCATCGTACTTATATTTTTATAAGGTTGTATATGCATTACATTTAATGAATAGTTATGGTATTATGTAGTACTACAAGTTAAACAAATACTTTATAAATGTAGATAAAAAAGAGTAAAACATTTAAGTATTATGTGAATGTTTTATTAAAATTTATATTAATAAATGTTTATGCTTATTAAGCGTTGAAATAAATGAAAAAATCTCAAAAAGGAACTATATTTTAAACATGAAATCGAAATTATATTGGTTTGTTCATTAATGTTTAAAAACCTAAAAAACACAACTGAAATTGCATAAAAATACTGTGCTATCAAAAAAGGTTACCTCTCTACTTTTTTATCTCTTAAAAACTTCAACTTTTGGAACATTTTCCAGTTTAAAATATTACTATGATACTCAGTAATGCAAAACGACAGGGAAAAAACTTTATAAAACTGGGTACACTTTTGCTATTTTCTGAACTTCAGAGTTTCATAAAATAAAACAGTTTTCCAGAGTAGACATAAACATAAGGTTCATAGAGATTTTGAAAGATAATCTGATAGATATTGATATGTTCTACCAAAGGCGTGAAAAAACTATCCAAAAACTGATAAGTATTTTCGAAACGTTTCTTATAAAAGAAATTCAACTTTTATAGAAGCTCTCATCGTTTAAATCTATCCTTTTGTAAAATTCCTTAGAATCTGGTATTCTTTAAAGTATTTTCCTCAAAATGTTCCAACACATCTGTTTTTGAAAATATAATTAATTTTATATCAGATTAAAGGGAGGTAAAATGCTTCTAATATTTAAACCTTTATTCTTGTTTCTAGGACAATTTTGTTCTGTTCATTTGATGAAAGTCGTGATTATCTAATGGCTACGATTTATGAAAAAAATCCCACAGCCGGATTTACAAAGAAAAAAAAGAGCATGAAATTGTACATCAAAATTTTTGAGGGGATCATACATTAATTTTCAAAGTAGCCATTCAAATTCTTTTTTTTGTGTCATCATAGATAGAAAACATATTTTAAGGACTCGCTTTTTTTTGGCCAGAAACTAAACATTTCGGCAGGATGGTGCAAACATTTAAAGAATCCAGGCCAATCATATTTGACCAGGCTTTCAACCATTATTAAATTTTGAGGGGTCAAGCCTCCACGGGCATGTAAGGGGAGAGTCGAACACAAACGGGTAGGTGAACAAAACAGGGATTTGGGCTTTATTCATTGATTTGGAGTGATATCTAGCAAACACTTCTAGAACTATTTTTCCAGGCATGAACCCTGACAACTTCCAGTAAACAGAAGTTAAATAAAATAAACCAAACCATTTTGCAGAGGGAATCTTTTTTGAGTTTCATGAGAAAAGCTCACCATTTTAGCGTCTGCAATATTACGCCACCAATCTTAAATACCTAAGTATTAACTCTCGGTAAGTACAGCATATGATACCTGATTATTTATTTGTTATTTTAAAAGTTTATATGGGTGCTTAAGAGTTGTTTTATTAACGGTAGGTAAAATTTCTTGAAAACTATTCAAAACTATTACATGTGGGTAAATTCGGATAAAGCTTGTATCTTTTGCTTATATGAACATTCTTAATCTAAGAATATTTGGATACAGTGCTTTCACAGCAAAGGGTGGGCACATGAAATGATGAACAAGACCAAACTTGAAATTGTGTTCTTAAAACGTTTAACCCTAGAGCGTTAATTAAATTGTTATTTGATGAAAATTCCATATAAATTGAAATTCTAGAAGTTTATTATGTCATACGAGGTAAGTTTTCTCATAATAAACAATGTTTTTTTCGAAATTACTATGCTATTTGATTATTTTATCCAGTCCCCGGTTTCGTCCGACCTGTTTGCATGAAACCAGAATTTTTTACTCATCTTAAAAACGTGCTTTTAAGACCTATATTGCTATTATTTATGATTAATTTATTATTTTTTCTTCATAAGGAACCAGTTTCTCGTTTTAGCTCCAATTTTGATGGTTTTGATCATACATTAGTGAATATTCAAAAATAAATTTTGGGTCCCGATTTTGTCTGACCGTCCCCTAAGTAAGACGTTCACCATCGTTCCCACTGGAAAATTACTGGTTAAATTGATTTAAGATTAGAGAGACAAAAATAAGTGGATTTTAAGGTCCACCCTCAAGAGTTGAATAGTTACAAATTAAAAATATTCAAGTTTTAATTCACCTTCTGTGTAGCTAAGGATACAATTGTACAACTTTCGACCCTGCTTGAAATCCTGTTTTCTATGCCAAACCCTTCAACTACTATTTTTTAATGGGGGGATTAAAGGTACCCTCGGGAAGTTTTGGAGATTTAGCATCCCGAAAAAGTGTTTTAAAGCACTTTCAAGGGGCTGGAAGCCATAAACATCCGCTGTTAAAAAGTCACTGGTAATTAAAACATCTAAAAAATAGGGTCTAAAAATTTTAGGTCTATCCCAAAGGGGGGTCCGGATCCGGGGACCCCCTTCTTGGCTACGCCCTTGACCGACACCTTGTGTGGGATGAATTGTATTTCATATTCTTTTGAAATTACAAAATATGATTGATAAATATAAATCCAGAGAACAGAGAATTTGGTATTTATCTATTAATATAATTTTAACTTTGATTCATAATTAACAAAGTCAATAAAGGGTGACGATACGGTTAATTAGTAAGTTAAATTTTATTGCATGCGTAATAATGTAAGAAAAACTTATTACTCACGAAACACAATTTTACCCTTAGCGTTCTGTTGAACGCATGCATTTGAACTTGTTACATAATATTCAGAAACGTTTGCTTGTTTTTCAGAAAAACTGCACAAAACGTTTTGAGTTAGAAGTACTTAAAATTTTCTTGGAAATATGGGAAAAAGCTACACATCAGTAATGTTGAAAATCTTAAACATAGAGGAGAGGAGGGTATTATGGAATAGTCGGGTAATATGGAACACCTGAGTTTCTGCTCCCCCTCGTGTTGCCATCGCGTGGCAATGCTACGAAAGTCTTAAGAAATCCCTATGATGCAGTGCGCAAAGAGTTAAGCATCTTGTTGTTGTCTGATCAGTCGCAGAAAAGCAAAGTGTGTTTTAGGATTTTCAAAAGTTTTTGACGGTAAATGTTCAAACCTAAATATGAGACTTTGATTTTGTTGTTAAGCATAATGTACACTAAAAGATCAGTAGTTTCTTATACTGCAGTCGTTTTTTAGCTATCCATGTTTTATCTGTTAGTAAAAGGGTTCATATTACAAGATGGCCTGTCGGGTATTGTGGAATATTCCATAAGCAAAGGGTCAGAAAAAGACGATTATGTTTGTGACTACTGTAAATAGACTCACGAACAAAACTATTTGAACGTAAATTGTTAAATATATTTTTGTAGTTAAGATTAACTATGTTCTCTAAGGTCTAATAAGTTTTCAATAGCTGTAAATGCAACTTTTCCATATTACCCGAGCGTTCCATATTACCCTCCATTTGTAACTTTTTCTTAAAGTACATTTTTTGATTAAAAAAATAAATGCTGATTTATTTCACTATTGACCCTTCATTTTCATTAGTTATAGTATGTACTTAAAATGATTCGGCGGATTTTTATTTAAAACTAATAGAGTTATTCTTAAATATATAACGGGTGTTCCATAATACCCTCCTCTCCTCTATATCACATGCATTTTATCGAAAATTATGGAATTCTCAAATAAATTTATAGAGCAAAGGCAGATAGTGATAGAGATAGAGAGGGAGCCTTTGTTTGAACTCTAAAATACAGCAAAATGCGTTGCCTGAAACAATTGTAAATTCAAGTGGGGTAAACGAGTTCAAAAGGAAAATTGACAGATACTGGGATTCCGGTAGTTTGGGTTAAAAAGACTGGCCCAACCTTGCTGGGCTTACGCCTGTAGTTGGTCGACTTAATTTGTATTTGTATTTGTATAGAAAAAAAATAAAAATTGAGAAAAATATGATTTTTGTAAAAATATTAATAGATCAGACTATTTAATTAAATAAATATTTTTAAATTTCTATTTTTTTGCGAAGGTAACGGGACACCATTCCGGCTGTTTCTGCTTTAAGTCGGGCCCTGGGTAAAATTATACATTTTTAGCTGTATATTACTATCATTGAGGCAGATACCAATTACTCAAAAGTTTTGAACTCTTTGTTACTTACAGAAAAATGTACCAAATTGTGTTGAATTTTTATGGAATGAAATACAATACTACTCGAAAGACTCCTTGCACTCCCGAAAGCAGGTTCTACACAATAAGTTTCGGAGTGGTATTGAATTTGTTGCCCCAATAAAATTCTAATCGTTCAACTCTGAAAGGAAGGGATCCATTTCAAAAGTCCAGGACACCCCTGAAGATTTACACTCCATCCAATGAACAAATTACTGTTTAGAATTTCTCTGGGACCGAACGTGGAACTGCTATTACCTTTCGGACAATATCAGGAAGATTTATCTTACTTCCCAGTGTGACATTTTATCCCTTACGAGAGGCATTTTTTGAAATGAAAATCTTTCAATTTTCTATCTTCTTTCTTGTTATTGGTTTTGTTTATCCCAGTGAGACTGGACTTTCAATTTCTTCCTAAACGCAGTCCAGAAATTCTACTTTCATCTTGAGGTTTTATTTTGAGTTTCCTTTTTTACCTTTCTGCGCAAAGTGCTGTATCTTTGATTCTTCCTCTTTTTTCTCCCCCATGCTTTCTTCTTTTCTTACAGAGAGCCTCTTAAGAAACCTTTTGGTGAATGACCGTCTGCAGGGTAAAGCCTACCCTACATGCTTTACCTTCGTCTCTGGAGGTTTATAAGGCAGTGTTGGAATTCTCCCCGGTAACATTTCATTCGGTGTGGGGGGGTTAAAAGTAGTTCAAAGTAAATAACATCACAACATAAATCAATTTTTGAAGTGTATTCAGCTAGGTATATCATATGTGTGTCGATAATTCTTGAACCCTGGGAGACGCATTTGATCTAAAAGGGGAACGCTACTGCACCAAAACTACCGCTGAAAATGTATGTTGTTGCGGCAGATTAGCCTTATACGAGAGACTTTAATGTTCTCAGAAATTTACAAGATCTTAATGGAACAGCAACGTAAATTTTCAGTCGAGGTTTCGTTATTATTTTCCAAAGCGTGCCAAAATATTTTAAAACGGAACGAGTAGGACAGGTAAATAACAACTGCTTTAGCCAATAGTTATCTTATACTGAGGAGGAAATATAATTTTTAGGTTTTACCTACTACGAAAATGTTAAAGAAAATCGGCATAATCGGTAAAGAGAGTGTAAAATTTATAATAATTGTGTGAGTAATTGATTAATATGCTAAATGAAAGAAATATTTTAATTAATAAAAGGATAAAAATTAGCCTGTCTACAAATTTAAATTTATAACAGAGCGAAATTGATGAATTCAGATATTATCACTTCTTGTTAAAATGACAGTATATTCAGTACTCATATTTATCAATTAAAATAATTTCACAGAGCAGCTTTTAAGCGCAAAAAATAACTCCCGATAATCAGATAGGAGTCAAAACATTTGTAGCTTGTGGCAAGAAACTCTATTTCAAAACATTGAAAAATGCCCTTGATAAATCATCCTTTAAACAAGGAAGCATTGCCATAGTTATTCACTTTTTAGAAATATAAAATTCTTACGTTACTTCTATATTTCATTATTATCAGATTTAAGGATTTATGGCCTATGCATCTTTTCTCATACATTTATTTAATGTAAGGGCTTTTAAAATCTCACTAAAATAATTTTTTATCTTGTTCTCTCGATACGATATTTTTGAAAGAGTGAGAGAGAAAGAAGGTTGAAATATTGGCTTTTAACAAAATTATTTATTTACTATCGTTAAATTATGTTCAAACACGGGAATCTGGAAGGGTGTTAAATGTAAATGTGGTGAAATACTTCTTTCCGTAAATAATATGTATAGTGTTTGGTTGGTTATATGTGTATTAACGTTATGTAGAGGAAATTAAAAGTTATGTAGAGAATTGAATTAACTTTGTGTTTTAAAAATTGTCTAGTGGTTTACTTGACTATAACAATATGTTATGTAATATTCATATTATTTTTTTATTTCATAAAAAATATGGAAGTCTTGATAAAATGTTAACAAACATGAATTATTTATAATAAAGTATTTTAACATGCATAACATTTCTAACTTTGACCAACATAAACCATAGAAATCCATACAGATATGAGTGATTTGAGTTCTTTTTTTTAAATTACATAAGTAATATGTAAAATAAATATTTTTACTTACAGAGTTTTCTAGTTGTTTAATTCTAAAATAAAAATGTGATTCAATTACAAAAACACAATTATTGTTAAACCAGACTTAAGAAATGATTGAATTTTTGAATTACATATATGTTATAATTTAGTACTTAAATATACCCCTTTTAAACATACTTGAAAAGCTATTGACAAGTAGACCAATTACTTGATATTCTATACTAAAACAAGTAAGCCACTTTGACTTTTAGTGATACAAACTTCAACGGATAAGGAATTATCCACTTTAGCAAATTTTATGCCAGAAATGTCTTTCTTTACGAACTAATGACAGCGAAACGGTGTATGGAAAAAGCCTGTACGTTGAGTGATCTGAACGATGCGTATCCTTTTGATGGCAAAAGACATAATTAATTCACTTCCCGGCCTTTTGACGTTGATTAATGTGACCCTCCTTGGTCTTCATGTAAATGAAACTTTGCAAAAAACAGAAATTATACATTCTTATGCAGTGTGCAGGAGATTAAAAGACTGGGTCAAGACGAGCGAAATTAGTCGACACGAGAGCTGAAATTAGTCTCTATAGTAAACACACTGCCTGTTTTTTGTATATCTGTTTTTAAAAAAGTGGTTGGGGTGTCTAATCTCTTTGGAGTATCTCGATAACTAAGTGCTACTTAGGGTTTTTTGTATGGTATTGTAGAACTGATATATGATTTCTACTGTAAAATATGTATAAAACTTCTATGATTAGTATTAATATTTAAGACTATACGAGAGATTAAACTTCTTGATCTGTAAAAATTTTGCTAATAAATAAATTATATATTTTGTGTTAATATATAAAATAACTATGAATTATACAGCTATTTTATAATTAATTCACATAATAATACATTTTATCAAATGTATTATTTTGATAAAAAAGATGCATTTGATTATTACAGGGCTTATATTATGGAAAACTTTTGGACATGGTTTGTGAAGCAACTATATCAATGAGAATGATATAAGTTGGATTCAAAAATTCCTTAAACTCAAAGAAAGATGATTCATAATTAGTTGTGTATAGTATGCCATGGGCAATATGATAAACCACATACATTATTATTAATGTTCGATGTAAAGGTGGGCAGTGTGATAAATTAAACGACATTTTTCAATGAGTATTTCAATGAATTTATCAATTTGCCCTAAATACGAGGGCATTATTACTAATGCAGATTTTAATAAAATTTGCAGATTTAAAAATCTCAAACAAATTCGTTTATAAACCAATGTTCATTAAATACATTTTCAAGATTCAAAAAGTTCCAAACTTTCCCCTTTTAATTAATTTTAAATTACAAAACAAATTTGTTATTTATATTAAACGCACTCTTAAACGCGAACTTAACTAAACGCGTTTCTTTTTTTAATGTTTAGTTGATTTATATGTTGTAATCCTTTTCCCTAAATATATGGTAAAAAGCTTTTTACCTTTGTTCAATTATTACAATTATCGTATTGATTTACAATTTACTTTCTATGAATGGTGTCGAAGATGAAACATTCATTAAAAAGTAGTAAAATAAAGTAAAACACAGTAGGCAAAGTTTATATGTATACTTTTAAATAAATTTCTCTGTACGAATACAATATTTAAATAAATTACAAATTAATACAACGTTTAAGTGAAAAACTGCATTTTACACAGTAAATTACTACTCCTAAAGCATTAAGAGATCCACCTTATTTCTTTATGCTATCCCCGAAGCAGAATGTTTTCACTAACTACATCTGAAGAATGCCCGGCAAGCAACCTCACCTAATAGATGTCAGGAATGTAACTAAGGACCGAGACTTAGTTTCGCGCACCGATCGATTAAATATTTGGCATTTCTCGCACGTTGAAAAAAGTCGCTGCGACTTTTATTGGTTTCAAGTTTTCCCCCTCAAAAAGTTGGCCGCAATCTGTATTCACACCGGCCTTCTCGGGTCGCCTTATCGCAAATTGAAAAGCTTTCTTGCAACTTACTTTTGGTTTCAATTTACAGCTGAAGCAGGGAAATAAAGTGGGCATTCCCTTGCCCCGAAATGAGATAACGCCTCTGCCGGGGCGCCGCCCTCCCAGGGTTATCGGGGTCATTATCGAGTCGTTTTAGGGGCACTTTCGTGGGGTTTTGTTTCAGGGGTGAGTTTACGCTGAAAACATTTACTCTGGGATTAAATGAGGGAGGTTTGTTTTGCTAGGGAGAGTCAAAGAGTGTGAAAAGTTTTGGGGAGTTGTTTAGATTTTTAATGGAAATTCTAGAAGTTAGAGGAATTAAGTACTTCCTCTATCAGGTTTTGTGAAAACTAATTTTATTAGAAGAAAATATTTTCTTCAACACAAATAAAATCGACTCCTCTTTTTTAAAGGGTTTTTTATTGTCACATTCTTGGAAAATTTAGAAATGAACAAAACATTTGCGTTTAACTGAAGTAGTATTAAAATTGTAATTAAAATAGTTTTCGAACACTCCCATTAAAAGTAAAGGTACTAGGTTATACCTGACGGTTTGGATACTGCGGTAAGTATGGATACCAAGCTAATATATTAAGCCCATCAAATATCGACCTAAAGGTATATTAAAACTTATTTTTCATGATGAGATTGGGCTTTTTTCCCTATTTTAAAATGCTGAGAGATTAAAAATTATAATGAGATCGCCCTTAAGTGAAATGTTAAACACGTTTTCCTAAAAACTACCCTTTTTTAGGTTTCCCTATTTATTGGAAACCCGTCTAGAAATTTTCCTCCCGTTGAGAACACTAATGTTTACATCTTCACTTTAGAGGATAAACTGTATGAGGAGATTTTGCTTCTTATCTATACAGTCAATGCCTATGACTATCGGTTAAAATTCCTTAGTTCTGATAAATGTAAATATTTAAATAAGTGGAATATTTAAATACGTGTATGTTAATTAAATAAAAGAAAAAAATTATTACATGTGACCACAGTTTTTTTATTTGAACCGCTTCAAATGCTTTTCACTCATTTAAGATAGTTAAATATATTAGTATATTTTTAAGTGTAATTTAGCATGAGTCGTATATGAATAACAAACTATCACTACCCTTATTGTGTAACCCAATTTAAAAATTAAGAACTATTGAATTGTGAAAAAGAAAAAGTATTTAGTAAAGGATTTTTATATTGGCATGAGTTAAGAGATAAGGAAATACTTTAATTAAAACAAAATGAGTTTGAGCTAATATGAAAGTGGAATATTTTCAACTCATTTCGCTCCAGCTTAATTGAAGCAAAACTTGGATCTATATCACCTTCAGTATTTTGATCAATTGAAGGGAACAATAACCCTCCCAAGAACGCTTCCAAACTGTCATCCGAAATTACCACCTCCAACCTAAATCCAAACGCCCAGTCTGAGTGGGAGGGTGTTGTTTCCCAAATTCGCGTTTCTCAAAATTATTGCATTGCGGTGGACGCCGTAATTCCCAAGTCTCCGGCGACTGGCGCACGAAATCCGCGTTTAAGGAGGAACGTCATTCTCCCCTAACAGAAAAGGTGATGTAAGTCAAGCCTGAAAAAAACCATCCGAATTATTGAATAAAAACGAGTTTTTCCTCCGTAATTTGCGTCGGACTTCAACAAGGTAGTTGAAATAAACGAGTAGATATCCTTTAACGAACGAAACTAATTTTTATGCCTAAAAACTGACTGAAAATAACCCAGAATATTTATTTCAAATCATGACTTACTCCGTTTTGTGTCTTAACATTAAAGTTGTCTGCAGCACGCAACCTAGACGGTTTTTCCATCCATCTAGCGGTCTTTTTTGAACTGGGCTACACGAAACAAGACCCTTGTAGAAGTGAATGAAATGACACGTGCCTTACTCTTGTCTGAACATGTCCGATCGTGTAGCTGTGTGAACGGGGCATCTGGATTCAAAGTAAGGCCGAGCGTGGTTTTACATTAATTCTTCAATTGCCGCACCTAAACACTATGGTAAATGCAAGCCAAAGGAAAGAGGTGTGTGAAAAACATGTTAAAGTAGGGTTTGATTCCTGTGCGTACTCAAAAGGTTTGAGGCAGTTTTATTGAGTTTCTGAGATGGAAAAAATGTTGTTTTTTTACTGTCGTTGTTTTCTTTTTTAAGTGTAATCTTTGTTTAAGTTTAGCAAATTTGTTGAAGAAATGTAGTTAAAATCAAAGTAAAAATTTAAAGAGTTAAATTTGTTTTATAAAGAAGTAAGTTTAAATTAAGTTAAGTTTTTTTAATATATTATACTTGGTATAAAATGTCTGTGAAAGTAAATGTAACCTAATAAATGTAAATTATTCAATGATAAATATTTCAATTATTATTGTTGTTCAAAAATATATGAGGCATTGTATTTTTATGTAATTACTTTTGGTGAACATTACTACCAAGCGTTCACTTTTTTACCTAAATAATGAGTTCAAGCACTTCGTGTAACATTTTGGAGAAAGCTCGTTTTACATCTCAACTATTCCAACACCCGATGTTATTCACATTTCTCCTAGTCAGCACAGTTTACAACAAAATACAAACACTGGGCAGTTTTTCATCCGAATAATGACAAATAAAAACCACTTTCTATAGATTTCATTTTGCCGGGAAAACTTTTATCGACACATTCCCGTTTGGAACCCGCGAGACTTTTCAGAAACTCAACTTCCTGAACGTGCATAATTGAATATGGAAACATTCCCACCGCATATTCCGATACACGAGGATGGTTCTTTCGATAGAGTTAGTCTGAGAAAGAATCGCCTGGAAGAAACAATGGCATTTTCGTTTTTTTGTGGTCAAGAAAAGGGATGTTTTTTGCAGGGGCTTTGTTTACAGGATAGAAAGGAGCGCAGCCATGTGTAGCAGGGCGCGGGAAACTGCAGATGGAACGTGCCAAGCCTCAACACCTCTACTGACAATTGTCCAGGTACTGCCCATGAAGGGATCAAGTGTATGTAAGATCGAAAAATGCAAAGGCGGTTTGAGTGTGTAAGTCAAAAGTGGAGAAAATTCGTGGAAATGAGGAAAAATATGTATGTGTGACCTTTGGAGTGTTTCAAAATTCGATTTGAATCTGACAAGCATTTTTTTCTGTGTTGTATTATGTGGGATAATGTTTTTTTGTGATATATGTTTTTTTAGTTATTAATTATTTTGAAGTGGTGTAGTACCGTAACTGAGTGAGAACCTAATTTATAATTATTTCAAATGCTGTTATATGTTTCTAAGTACTGTATTTAATGGAAGTAATTCAGTTTTATCATGCTGTTATCGTTTGTTAGGATAAGAAGCGATTATAACCTTGACTTGTTTTTGAAAGGTTATCTCAAAAGCGTCCCTTTAAATAAACCAAAAATCTAGAACACTAAAATTTTAAGTTTCAGTCAGTGTTAAAAAGGTGAATAGAGAAATATGAAATGGGTACAAATGGGAACACAAAGGCACTCTAAAAAAACACATCAAGGTAGACAACAACATACGTAAGTAGAAATAATATTTCTCGAAGAAACTTGGTCAAATTACAAAACGTTTAACTATGATATTACCCATTAACATTAAATTATTAAATTATTAGTCTATTCACGGATTTATTCAGGTGATTTTGTTCCAACTTTATTTGAAGAAATATTAGTTCCAGTTTAAATACACAAAATATATGATTTTATTAAATATGCTTGCGTTCATTTAGGGGGCTTTCATTCAATAATTTATGATTGGGTTAAAGTTTAATAAAGTATCAGGAGATACAATAAATACCGAGAGAAGGGAATAAATTTACACATGGGATAAATTTCGTAATCACAACTTACACAGTGTAACTAAAATTAGTTTAAGAGAATTACAAAAATGCTACATAACTAAATGAATAGAGTAACTTTTCTAACAAATACTTACTATGGCATACATTAAATTTACTCAATGAAATATGCATGCATAATACGATAATAAATTATAAGTCCGTTCTAGAAAAGAAAACAAACTAGCTGTACACACACGAATTTCCTAGCATATTGATATAAAGTACATATTTGATTTGTACGTGTGTATTAAATGATGTTAACCGCCGAAATTCCGTGGATCGATTAGATAAACATCAGGAGCTGATGGAAGCTTAGAAAAATATATCCGCTGTTAGAAATACTCTTGAGATATCAAGATAGTATTTGCTTAAGATGTAGTGATCAGTTTGACAACTTCCAAAGTGGCTTCCGACACTTTAAAAAACCCTTGCAGTTTTTCTCTTCCTCATTTAAAGTATTTTTGCTTAAGTGATTTTTATCTAGTTTATCATCTTTCTTCAATTCGCTGCATAATGCTGTATTCTTTGCTTGTGGTTAAGTTTAATATATTTTGAGCTCTGAGCAAAGTTTCTATTTACGTAACATAAATGTATTAAATATTAAAGTAAAAATGTATTAAAATGGTTTCCTGTTCTTCATATTTTGAGAAGTTGGCAATTCTCTATTATATTTTAAACATTTTGTGTAAAAAATTAGGTTTTTATTTTTTCTGACTCGAAATCCATTGCTTGAACCAACGAGTCGTAAGATATCTATATCAAACCCATCAGATTATGCAGACAGCATAACAAGCATTATGTGCTAAGATTTACTTTGTACCTTTATCGTGTGAAATGTTAAATAAACGTTGGATTGTAGATTTTAGTTAAATGAATTATAATTTTTAATATCCCCAAGGCTTAAAAGATAGATTTAAAAAGTAATGTTTATGAACTTTTCTGGGTGATATATTTTGAAGAAATGAATATAAAATATTTTAGCACTACTTATTTAAAATTAATTAAAAAAAGGTAAATAAACGAATATTACTTTTTTAAATATCTTTAAAAGTGATTATAAAGTGGAAAAACCTTGAAACTGCGCTATGACTAAAAAAATGTTTTAACATACTACATTGTATTAAATTTTTTAATATAGTAAAAAAGGATGTGAAAATTAAAATTACGTACAAAAATTACGAATTTCAGCATAGTAGAAAGTGGGGAGGAGTTAAAAAAACAAATTAAACTTTCTTCTGATTTCTCGAATAATTTATATAACTAAGTAAAAAGTCATTTTTTCTTTTATAAAATTATGTGAGAAACCGTCTATTTTAAAAAAAAAGTTTTGTCCTCTTTAGCTTTCAATTTCTAGAACTTAACCAAATCACAGAAGGGGAAATTATTTATTTCTCAAATTTG
Organism: Tetragnatha versicolor; assembly: GCA_024610705.1. NCBI lineage: Eukaryota > Metazoa > Arthropoda > Arachnida > Araneae > Tetragnathidae > Tetragnatha > Tetragnatha versicolor. The sequence goes on along the minus strand of JANDEH010000009.1, from coordinate 36,664,595 downwards.
AAATATTATTTTTCCTTTCATATTTGAAACAAATACCCATCCACACAGATTTAAAGATTGAAATATTCATCGCTACTAAAAATAACAATTTTATGTCTTTTTTATGGAATAATGTTTTCAAATCAATTTCGTAATCTTCCTAGAACCAGAAGCAGATTTTACTTCCATTAACGTTGACCATTTCGTCATTATCTGTAGTTTAATTCCAGGAAAGATCCACCCACATATATTTAATTACGCAGACACTCAGCAACAATGTTGAGACATTAAAAAGTACTTCCATGCTCTCTGAATCCTGGCTAATTATTTGCTTAACCGTATTTAATATCCCATTTAAATGTTGAAAGTATTCATAATAGGCTAATTGTCTGATTTGTATTCTGTCCTTGTCGTCGGGAGGTATTTATCTTTGGAATTAGAGCATTTGCTTTTCTACTTAGAGGAAGTCTTCATCATGGGGGAGATTAAAAATTTCCACATCTCTGTTTGAGACGGCTCTCTAAAACGCCCAAGAAATGAAATTTATTTAAAAAATTTAACATAATTCCAAAGTTTATGTTCCAGAAATGACTTCAACTTAGAAACTAATTATGTCTTTTTGATGAAGTAATTAGTTTAGTTCCTACAATAAGTAACTCTTGATAAAATTTTCGTTGGGTGTTTTGCTTTTTGCGTAAGTAAAAGTTTTTCAGTGGAAAATTTAAGTATTTATCTCTCATTTTCGATAGAAATATGGTACCGTCTAAATAGTAGTTCTACCATAAAAATATCAACTATGTGTATTAAAAGTGACTATATTTGAATAATCACAATACATTGTTCTGAAATCCCAAGAATTACAAAATATCATTAGACTGCATCACTTTAAGGTTTACTTAAGTTTTAAATTCTAGCTGTAGCAATTGTTTTATTTTTTTATACTTTATAATACATAATAAAGAAGTTTATTTTGATATCATATCTTTTAATTGTACTATTGTAAACTCATTCCATAAAATATAATTTTTTTATTTTAGCATCTTATGAAATCGTCCGTAAAATATCTAAAAGTTTCTTATGTGTATAGCATTAAACTTGAAGTATGTAATATAAGTATAGTGATTATAAGTTTTCAATTTATTTTACTTGTAATGATAGTATGTTAATCAAAATAACAGAAAATCAAACTTATTTTAAGAAAAATGAAGTGGAAATAAATTAAATCCCAATTTAACTAAGATACTCTAGAAGTACTTTAAAATAATTATAAACAAAGAACATTGAATTTATAAGGTACATAAAATAAATTCATAAATAAAGATTGAAAATTTTAAGAAACATGTATGCAACTTATATTTACAAATAAATTAGTTGAGTGTATTTTCAAATGAAAATGAGTCCTGTTCCAAATTAAAATTTCATTTTTACCAAATAATCTTACAATTAAAATTGTTCAAGTATCTTTAACCGTTTATTTACCAGTAAAGATATATCCAAAAAGCATACGTTTAAAACCGCGGAGAATCACCACCTAATTTCAACTCTAATTGGATTCAATAAAACTTACATTATAAGCACCAGCGACAAAAAACAAAATTCATTTTCAGCGTTATCAACCCCGCAATTAGATAATTCATTTTCAAACTCCCTGAAGTACTATTATGAGCGAATAGTTTTAAACGGATCCAGAATTGCGCTGATAGAAATCATTTTGAATGGCTCGAACCAAATCTAATTTTCATTATTTGTTTCGCGAACTCTGGATTTCCTGAAGGATTAAAATCCTGTTTTCAATCCTGCGTTTGATGGAAGAAAGGACCGCCAATCGCAGAGATCGAGCAATGAATTTTCTATGGGCGCAAACAAAGACTTTACTTTGCGGAGATCAGCAAAGCTTTCAATTACCTTTCCATTTAGAGGAATCTCTGACGTTTTAAGTGTCCTGAGCGGGCTCATAGCAAACGCCGAGCCTTGATCGTAATTAACGCACATATAGAGAAGTCCTTATCTTGGGGCTACTATTAATGGGATCTTATTGATATCACTCAAAAGCAATTTATTTGTGCTCTTTGAGCGTTAATGAGGACGAGGATAAAGTTATTTCCACTCTGAAACCACAAGGAAGTTTTAACAGGTATTTAAACCTAAGGTCGAAGTAGTTAGGATACTACTTAGAGAAAGAGAGAGGAGTTTAAATTAATCTTTGTTTTTCTATTATCTTGCACCAGAAACTCTGATAGATATTTTAAGCACTTGTTGAGAAATAGTTTAAATCTGGTTAGTTTCTTTGTTAAACACATTGAGTTATTTTAAGGAAGGTTCTGTAATTTCTCAGACGTGTTAACATTAGGTGAGTTTGTTTTAAATAAAGAGACTGTTTACTTATAGTCATTTAGTAATAATCATGAACTTTCTTCAGTATATACTCGAATTAAATAGATCCAGTTGATACAATTTAGGAGAATGGAATGTTTTAGTTTAATTTTTTAATGCTGGTACATTTCTGTGATTTTTCTAGTGTATTAACAAGGGATGAACTGGGCATTATTCATAATAGCCGAAGTGAGGTGGGCAATTTCATTGATCACTTAGCTCGAAATACACGTTCATTATTAATAATGCTTGGACTTATCACATTGTCCTTAGCATATATACAACGTAAGAATACCAAATAAAAACTAGTTTACGTTGAACTCCATGTCAACAGTACCGAAACTAAAGCACCAAATTCAAAAATCAATTCTCGTTCTAAAGGATTTCTAAAACAATTTATTTCTCGAAATCGGAACAAAAGAACGAAGATCCCCTGATCTCTTTGAGAAAGAAGCTTTTTGAAGTAAGAGTTCCATCAATACACGGAATCCGCCCCCTGACCATCGCTGTTGATATTATGATGTTCATCCCCTTGTCCCTACCCCCGGGTATGGGATCTCCCGCTACAACGGCATCATGTTCCCAAAACGACCGAAAAAATATCGAAAACCGAAATTCATTTTAATGCGAGGACATACCCCGTCATTTGTAACAGGGGATTCCTTGTTCAGCGTTTCAAAATCGATCCAGCTAAGTTCATCATTAGTAGAACTTTATGTAAGTTCTTTTGTCTGGATGAATTTTCGGAGGAACATTGATCAGGAGCTCCCCTCCTGATGACAGTATATCTGATTAAGTGTGCCAAGCGTTCAGATTGTCCAACAAGAGGACTTTGTACGTGTTTCAGAAAGATGTTCTTTTCAAGAAGTCATGAATAAGCTCTTACCGGGAGAATCATAAGGCTGATGTTTCTTCGAATCTGATGGCAGGAAAAAAGTTTTTTTTTTCTTAGTTTAATGCATTCAATGGTTGAAAGTTTTGTGGTAACAAACTTGGCCCTAGTTAGGTTCGGAAATTATTTTTTGATTAGTTTAAGTGCTTTGGTGGGTTTGAAAACAGGAGTGGGCTGGTTGTTATTGGATGGAGACTAATTCTTTGAAAATATATAATCGCTGAGATCTTGTAAAGTTAATGGTTGTTAGAGTGGTTATGATCTGAGTAATTATTTTCCAAACAAACTTCGGTCATATAGGAATAAAGAAAGAATGATGGCTCTTTAGTTGAAGGAACAAAGGGATATTTCAGTCTACAGTTCGATACATCGAATGTAAAAAAGAAGTAAACACACATAAAACAAGTTAGTTGTTGTAGTTAAATAAATTTAAATGGCAGTTGAATATATTTATGTGTGTAGACATTTTTTCTATTGTATTGAATATTTTTATTCATGCTAACTTTTTTTTACATTTAATACATATTTTACGTATGTAAAATAACCTTTAAATAAAAAAGGCAGTTTCGGCTTTAATTCATAGAAGCCACTAAGAAGATAGCGGTCATCAAATAACCAATAAGTTAAATTGATGAAATTTGAGACTTATTCGTTGAGTATTCAATTTAATATTATCTATAAGGAAATATAAATGAAAAATAAACTAAATCTCATGTTATATTATTTTCAGTAATGATATTTCTAATAGGAGTAATAAAATATGCCTAACGTTTCAAAATCTTTCGATCAAAAAGTTACATTTTATTAAACATTTCTTTATAATAATTTCCGTTTCTATACTTTATGCACATTAAAACAAAAAGATGTTATTTATAAGTAATGAAACACTCTTTCCCCATATATCAATCTATGTATATTTTATGGCTCAAGGGTCACTATATCTCAATATTCATATTTTTCACGGTAAGTTCTCCCAAACTTCACATACCATTAATGTCCGATTCACAGTTTTGCCAGAATTAATATCCGTTAATTAATTCATCCCGGTATCAAGGCCAGATCCCAACGAGAAGCAACCGTGCATTTACATTCCCGGTGGAGTAAGGATCATTTGAAGCAGAATTTAACTCTGCTAGACAGTTTTACAATGATCTGCAATTTATAACTGTATGATTTCACTGTTCAAGCTATTTCAGATGAACCAACAGGAGAACGTTTAAAGTTACTCAATTACGAGGGGTATAGTAAACTCGGGGTGCTTGTGAAATTTATGAGGATAAGTTTGTGAAGGCTTTTGTCAAGTTGGGATAGGGATTCTGGATGTGATTTGCACCCTCTAAATATCTACTTCAAGTTAACGTGTTACAGTGTGTGAGAATAACTGAAAGGAAAAAGTATGATAAAGAATTTATCTGTTTTTATAAATACAGATGCAAACAATTAACTTATATACCAATTTAATGTGCAGTTCTTTTATTTTTTGCATGAAAATAAATATTCAGCACATTCTCTGAATGAAAAACCTCATTAATGATATTACTTTTCTGCACACCCAAAACCTAAAAGGGAAATGATTGAGTAGAACAGCACAGGCCAAAGTAAATTTTCACAAATGCTTACTTTCGAGGAATAGGTTTACATAATTTCAAATTTCACCCTGTTACATATTAGGTGATCTTCATTCTATAAAGGTCAAGCCATTTTTAACTTATATAATTAGTTCACTTTTATTTAATTCTACCCAAAAATTTAGTTGCAATATGAATGTGTTTTTGACATATTTATTTTGGTTGATATGAATTTCATTATATTATTCTGATATTAATTTATTTCAAAAATATTAACACATATCCAACAACCTTATATTGAATAAAAGTGCATATTTTTATGCTTAACTTTTTAGAATTTCAATTTCATAACATTAATAAGGCTACATAGTGGATTTTCCGTAATACCAAGGGATTGTGTGAAAATGCGTTTTATTAAGGAAACATAATTATCGTAAAAACACAGAGTAAATATCCCGAATTTCCTTTATATTCAGGATATAATGCTTGGATATTTGTATGCAATATACCTTCTATATTTTGTTTATTGTGTCTAAGTGAATTAGGAATACCAATCCTTCTGGGAAAGAAGTTCCCTGGATGAAAAAAAAAATAAATGTGTCGCTTGGACATCATCTTTTGCTAAATTATTGGGGAATATTTCGGACTTCTTTATGGTTAACCATCAAACGCGGTTTGGTTATAGCAGTGTTTTACTATGAATGCCAGTCTCATTTGACTTTTATAATAGTTCTGAAGTCAATAAATTAAAAGCAATAGTTTTTTAAATGAAAATAGCACACTTTATTTTTTTACTTACATTTAAAATATATAGGTTTTTATGTTGTTTAACGTAGAATTTGTTCGATCGTGTATTTGATTTTTTCTTTTAAAATTTATTCCTTTGTTTTATAAATGCAATAATTAAGTAGGAATATTTTTATATGCTACTTTACATATTAACATTCAACCAGTCTTAATGTTAGTAAAACAGTCGAAAGTAAATTTTACCTACCACTGGAAAAAACAGATGATTCATGCTTAAAAAATAAATTTATTTGTTAGGAAAATTCCAACTAACAAACTCTTTCAAAATAACAAAGACGAAAAAGTTATAAGATGATAAGAAATAACCTCGAATGAGTCATAAATTTTCTATTAAAAATTTTACCAGCCACCTGTTTTGTAATTCTATCTACTGAAAAAACTACATTTAAACTTGTTTATATCAATCATTTTCGAAAAACCGACGAGGACATGACTCCATTTCAAAGAAACTTATTTTCGAAACAAAATTAGTTCAACACAAAATCCAATTCTACGCTTCGTGTTATAATTTCCTAATTTTAACACCCAAACTCAGAAAAAAATGCCCTTTATTTATAAAACTTTATCTGCATAGGAAATGAATCACGAGAAACAGCCAATCAAGCAAGCATCCGTAAAAAACAATTAGGAAAGCAGTCAATTATACATGGCATCAAAACCTCATTGATTAAGTCATTAAATCCGACATACTGAAAATGTCAAGAAAATTCATTAGGATTTTTTTCTATCGGAAGATTAATTTGAATAAAAAAGTACACGTCCAGCCTAAAAGAAAGTTTTTGTCCCCCGTGGCAAAATTCTCCAAACCAAGCTTTTCTCGAAGTGCAATTAAGAAACAAGCTGAAATTTCTACATTTTGTACAAAAACTACAGAACCTCTCCTGTCCTTGAAAAGAGTTTTAAACTTTTTTTGTAAGGGATTACCTATTAATGAGATACACGAGCATCCAGTCTTTAGAATAAAAAATGTAATCATAAAAACTTTTTGGCTCCATTGATGAATAGCAGATCCACATTGATCGGAAAAGAAAAAAGATGAACATGAGAAGAAAAAGACATTGATACGCCTTTAATTAGAGAAGAAAAAAACTATGGATTTAAGCATTCGTATATAATTGAAACGCGGTTGTAATCGGTATCTGCAACGCCTTACTAATAAGAGATGGAATTAGTTAAATACCACTATTTAAGATGTTATGTATAAAACAATTAAATAAGAGAAAATATAAAATAAATTTTATATAGGAAAATTTAATCGGTGTTAGGACAAACGAAACTAATGATAATCTACTTAGCTTGAAAATAAAATCTTAAAAAAATTAAACATTGTTCTTCATAATAAACTCTGTGAGATTCCCAAAATTTTAGCTCTTTAGTATAATATAAAATATTTTATGAAAAATGTGTGTACATTATAACTAAAATGTGTATCATACCTCATACCTTTTAGTTATTATGTGATTAAATGCAACTCAAATCACTTAGCTAAAACAAATTTCACATCGAATAGTTATAATTACTTTAAAAATTTTGTTGTAAGTTACTTAAAATTTTTTCAAATAAGTAACTTATTGTGCTTTAAGTAATTACTTAAGTTTAGTTAATAAACGAAGTTTTAATAGTATTTTATTAAATTGTTTTTGTTAGCTATAAAATGCCCAGAAAATATCATATCCAAACACATATCGTGGTTTACATGTCATAGGCTTTATTATAAGATTCTTATGGTTTTAAACTTGAAATAGATTCCAAAGACATTTGGTTACACAACAGTTTATCCTTATAATATCCTATCAGACGTTGGATCCCTTCCTGTATCCAGTAATTAATTTTTCCCAAACTGATAATGCAATAAAACCATCGTGTCGTAACATGACCTTTCCAAACAGTTTCCTTTAAACTAATCAGCTCTTGAGCACCATTGGCTATAAATGCATTACTTTTAAAGAAACGTTAAATAAAATTTGATCTCCAGATCTTTCCTCGTCGCCATAAATTATCGGGAAAAATATCGGGAAGAGCACTTTTTTATCTCAACGATTTTTTATGTAATGGATTTCTTATATCACATTAGAAACTGCTATTATTTTAGACCCCCAGTATTAATCATTCGAAAAGCTTTTTTCTTCTTCGGGGGTAGAGTAATGTAACTGCGTGGACAAATGTGAAGAGTGATGAAATTTTGAAATATTACTTCAATAAGAAAAGACTAAGTTTAGGCAAAATGATGAATAGGTTCCACCTTAGAAAGCATTTGGGAATTTATTTTTGGTTATCACTATCTATAGGTACAAGTGTATCATTTGTCCTTTGGTAAGGAGAGGTATAGAACATGATCATTAGACTGGTTTTATTATTGAATACATTTTTATGTTAATAGTTTGGTAATTTTCAATACAATTATTTGCATTCCTTAGTAGAAAAAAAATAACTCAATATTAACTTATGGATGTCTGTAGGGTAATGACGTTTTTAAATACGTTTGTAGGAAGGTTCATTGAAAATGCTTTTAAAAATCAGCTTACTTTGTAACATAAATATTTTTGTGTAAGTAGAAGTTTTTGTTAAATTTAATAGATTATTGATTGTTGATTATATAAGGGGCTCATCTCGTATAATTTATTGTTGAGAACTAATAAAAAATGTTAATTAGGAAACACCAACATTATTTTTAAGTGTACCATAATTAGTTGACTTATTCATCCCAAAATTGTTCAAAAATCTTTTGCGTTTGTAATAATTTCCAAGAGCGAGATCAATACATCCATTTCAGTAGAGGAAATACTTAATATTTTAATTGGACTTTTTTATGAACTCCGAAAACTCATCCATTAATTAACAAACATTCCTCTAAAGCACTTTAGTCTGTTAGCTTAAGCTTTTCAAAGAAACCGCAATCTGCAGCAAATAAGACCAATCTAAAAATGAAGCCATCATTTTAAATCCATAATATGGTAATTGAGGGATTATGCACTTATAAATCTGTGGGCCATTAGATCATGAAATTAGACCAACTTCCCCACTAATCTCATTTAAAAGATCTTTCGAACCCGCTGCAAAGTGAAATTAGTTATTCATGTTTCCTTTTCTTGCGCTTATCTTTTCACGATTAGTCACTTTTTTCCTCTAAAATAAGAGATTTTTAAAAGCTTGTTTGTTCGTCAATAATTTATGAACTGGCCGAGTTTTCCAATGTAGGATGTAGTTGGATTATCATAGGATTCTTTTTGGGCAGATAGAACTCTAATGAATTACATTCATTTCCTAATTCCAATGTTTCTGTAACATGAATCTGAATAATTCTTAAATATTATGTTTTGATCCCTAAAATGGAGATAATCTCGTAAGATGAGCAAAGTTAATTTTGAAATACGCACCTCTTACATTCCATACTTAATTTTATTAATTCAAAATTCTTCAAGGAACCATTTCAGTTTAGAGAATTACAGTCCGTGATAATCCCCTTTGTTCCCTGCGCGCGATGCAGATAATGCGAAAGTCCCGTATATTCACGTGCGTAATAAATCCATATTATTTAAACTCGCTCTGCGTTTGTGGAAATATACTTAATATTGTTTTTATAGGTGAACACGTTGCTGAAAAAATATTTTTTGAATGTGATATTCTTAATTCTTTGTTTATAAAACTCGATTCCCATAAATTATAACGTTTTAAGCATTAGTCAGTAAAATAATTTATATTTGTTTTTCCTTTCCCTCAAAATGTTTAAGAATAGTGTGTTAAAAATGTCGTTGGTAGAGTAATTTTCTTATTTTAAATAGGAAGCATAAAAGGGAGCGCACGCGTTTAAGGTTATCTGATTCCTATTACTGTTTTGATTTACTACGAACTTAAAAGAAACTTATTCCGTTTATAATTACTAAGGACACATTTGTTATTTATTGTGTATATTAATGAAGCAGTATAAATAAAAAAATGCTTTCAAATTTATGTTCTTAGATTTACTTTTAACATATGCTGAGATGTAATGTGTCTAGTTTTGAGAGGTAAAGTCAATTTTTTGTCATACAAAATACAAACAAAAAAGGATATTCTGGAGTATGAGTGAAACACCAAGGAGAAGTGAATAGTATTTTCCAATTCCAGTTACTGATGCATTGATTACTAATTTTTAAATCCTTTGAAAAGTGTCTTTTAGTGCTTAGAAACTAATATGTGAAACCATGTAAAACTACCATGGTTATATAAAGGGAAATAAAAGTTTTTCACCTGCCGATTTTGTAAGGGATCACATAAGTGGCTTTTATCTGTAATGTTATACTTATAATTTCTATTTATATTTTTAAGTAAAAAATTATCGAAACAATGAATGCATTTGTATATTTTGTATGCATTTAAATTTAAAATTTCAAACATAAAATAAGATATGATTGACAAACTACGTCTCAAATATTTTTTCAACAAAACTCAAACACCAATCCCTTTTCTCAACTCTCCCAGAGACACAAATGACCACAAAATGGCCACTCCGCCTTGTCTCCGCTTCCAAAAAGAACGCTCCCTGCCCAACAAAAGAACCGGCCCAATGTTTGCAATCGTTAAGAAGTCCTGTGCGGGAACAAAAGGATTTAAATGGGGATTTTTGTATTATTGGGGGGGTTCGGGACAATGTGACAGAACATGAAGGCACACAGGCAATGGGCGGAACCGGCGACCATTTGTCTTCATTATAGGAGACGTTCGGAGCATCGATTGTCGTTAATAAAGTTGATTGATCTGAGGTCTACCGCCATTGCTTTGATAGCTGCTTAATGAAATTCTCAAAAGGCAATCATCTGTAAATGTTCCCGCGAAGACGGGATTTTTAAAGCGTACGCTGGGAAAAAGAAATGGTGTTCTTTTGTGGAGGGATTTTTTTCTGTGGGGAAATTAGGTTGGTGTGATAGCTGGTAGTTATATTTTTGATGTGCTTTATTTCCAAATTGGGGTAAAATTTGTGATGAAATATTTATTAATTTAAGCATTGTTACATCCAATAGGGAGAGCAAAACTTACTTTTCCGGTAGGTCAAATCCTAATAAGGGATGGATTTTTAACTGAATATAAAAACGGCTTTTTCAAAAACAGTTCTGATCCTGGATTTTAGTACCCGCTTTTCATCTTATTCATTATTTAAATTTCAGTTTTGAATACTTATTTTAGCCGTTTTGGTATAGAGATGTTAGAATTTATAGATCAAACTAAAATATTTTTTGAAGAATGCTACTTAAATTCCTTAAAAATACCAGCAGTTAAAATGTTGATGCATGTGATCTGAGAAAACTAGAACTTTTGCTTAAATTTATTGGATGTCTGTAAGGATATTAAAATTTATATTTGAAGGATTACTAATTTAAGTCATAGATAAAGCGTATTGTTTTTGTGATTCTGATTTTTTTTAAATGTTGATTCTATACGAATAATTTTCATTAATGTGAACAGAAACTTGGATATTCAGTATGGATGTTCAATTTCAGTAGATAATCGTGTCTATTATTTTAATTGTGTATTTTTATGAATAAATGACAACAAACTGAAATTATAAAATTAAGGTCTTAAAAATTATGTTTCCTTTAAGTGTGAAAGAATATTCCTTTTTAAATAGTTCCTTCATAAAAATGAAAAAAAAATATTTAAAATTGAATCGTTACCAATTAAACACAAACTAAAATTAATTTACATCAAAACGCAGCTTTTCTAGGAGTTTACCTCAATTTAATAAAACATCGCAAACTTTTTTATAAAATATAAAAAGAAAATATTTTAATAATATACTTATGAAAGTTAAAAACTTACATAATACTATAAATTATCTTTGATATCAACACACAATACACGCTTATCAAAAATAAACCTAAAACCCTCATAACTATCCATCCCATAACCACATCCAAGTTAAACATGCACCATTAATTAAGTCATGAATCACATCGGATACAAAAATAGATGTACGGGACTTTCCCAAATAACTTTCATGTTTTTTATGCGTCCATAAGCATTCTAATTCCATGCGGCATGTGGGCAGCAGACGTCACGGCCGGACCTTAGCTACGTGCTGCCCATGGTAAAGCCATCCCAACCACAATTATAACTCTCTTGGTTATTTCTTGGGGGCATCCGATAACTTTTTTGCCTACGCTACTCAACAGCATAACTGGCCGATAAATTAATAGCTGTGTTTATATGAATTGTAGATTGGGGCTCGTGGAATATTTAATTTTCGGTTTTTGGTGGCTTTGCTTTTAGCATTTTGGTTGTACACAACTAACGGTCAATATTTTTTTTGCTATGATGCTAATAAAAGGAAAGTATAGAATGAATAAAATAACTTTTTTTGACTGGGTGAGCTTTTTGGTTGAAATGAATTTAACTCGTAGATAGAATAGTAACTATAGAATAAAAACGCTACTGATAATGTCCATCAAAGAAATAGACAGCACGTCTGGTTTTAATGCTAACCATCGACCACGGCATATGAGCCCGGATAGTTTTTTTCCTATTAACGACGGTTGTGAACGCCCTCGTATTTATAATAAACCTGTAAGTTTCTTAACAACTTTTAGTGTAAAAGTTGACAAGCGGCTACTTCTAAACTTTTCTCGTTTTAGATCCTTATACTTTGTTCAAATCCTAAAAAAGTGATGAAAGTAAAATAACTTTGAATCACGTTCTTTAAACAAATCACTTGACCAAAATATAGAATAACTCATTGAAATTTATCAGCTATAAACAAGTAGTTCGGTGAAGAGGATACGGTTTTAAATGGCTCGTTCGGGATATGATATATAATCTTATCAAGCGTATTTAAAAGATTAAAATAAAGTAAATTTAAGTTAAATTTTCAAGTAACTTTATACAGGATCCTGTATTATAGACTTCCTTCTCAATCTTAATAATTATGAAATATTTCATAGGGAAAATCTCGGAAGGATTATCAATTCAAAAGTTGTTCGTTAATAAACCCTTAATACTGAGTCAAACTATAATGAACTTAAGGTTTCTCAAAACTGAAGTACTAATTATGATATTTGGAGTTTCTAAACTAAAAGCAAATGTTAAGAACTATTTGATAGTATTTCATTACATTTGCGATATCTAATAATTTATAGGAAAATTAGTATGATCGCCCCCTTCAATGCACAGCTAAACATAAAAGGTAGAGCTCTGAATGCAAATTTAATATTTAGGAAATAGTTCTTTTGGTTAGACTTGTTGTTCCCTAGAAAATCACATTTAAATGAATAAACACCAAAATGTAAAAGATGTGCTATTAAAAATAAATAATTTCATTGGTATAAAGTCAAAAAAATATTTAACTTTATATTCACTTGCGTTCAAAAGAAGTACAAAATTTTCTGTTGCAGTATCTCCATTGTTCAATTTTTAAAAGCAGGGCCTCATTTGTCAAAAAGTCAAGAAAGTGTGTTCGGGTTGGGGATGTTTTTTCGACTATTTTTTCATTCTCACTAAGTGAGTCTTAGAAAGGTAAATCGGCTCCAAGTTTTTACTTAAGAACTATATACTTTTCTTGAAATCGAGTTCTTGAATAGAACAGTGTTGCATTTTAACAAATTTTGTCGAAAGAAAATTACTCTCAAAACGGTAAAATACTTTTTAAGCCCATATTTTCTTGAAAAGAATATGAAGAAGAAAAATATATATTTTATCTAAAGGAAGATACAGTGTTTGGTAATGTTATGTGCTGTGCTGATAGTAAAAATATTACTTACAAAAAATCAACTATAAACTACTTTTGCACTTTCGTACTAAATCAATGGTAATTTTTTCTCCTTTAACTTTTAGTAGTATTGGGTTGTCCCATAAGTTCTTACTTTATACGAAGTTTCGTGTTTGAAATGTTTTTATGAAAAACTGGTAATAACTGGAGATTTCAAACAAAGAGGATTTTGATGTATGTATATTTATGAACATAACGTGTGATTTTGGTAGTTCTCGTGATATTATTTCTTTTCAAAATGGCGGTTTGAAAAAAAGACTGTAAACGACGATTTTCGCGTATTTTTTTTGTTTTGTTTAAAAAACTAGGAAAAACGCATAATTCATGGCTAAAAAAGTTTTACTGTATATTTGAAATGTTTCGATTAAGATTTCATAGTTTCAAGATGATTCGATAAGTTTAAGGTAGGAAATTTTGGCTTTAAAACTTCATATATTGGTAATTTCACGTGTTTTTTGAAGCACACCTACTGTTTTTCTAAGCAGCTGGTGTGAAGCAAATAAAAGGCAGATGTTTTCTGAACCATAATGCTTGTTTAAACACATTGAACGCATCTTTTCATAATATAGTTGAATAGATTTATTTCTAAATTTCAACGAGTTGTTTTTATTATAGTTTTTTCGTATGAATCAAATAATTGCTTTGTTCGCATAGCGTATATAAGTTTAGAGAGTGTAATTCTGATAAGCTAAAAACGTTGCGCGCTTGAATTATTGTGCGCACTGCTTTCTGAACTTAAGTTCCGAGATAATTTAATAAACTGCTTATTTTGAATACTTGGGTCTATCTGTAAGCTTTTTTATTTATTTTGATGAGTTTTTTTGTGAAAATTTCTTTGAAGTTACTAACATTACTGAGGTAAGTTTTTTGCAATAGATGTTATGTTTTAGACCGAAATTTTCAAAGTTAAATCTATCGAATTATCTTGAATCTATGACATCTTAATCTAAACATTTCAAATATACAGTAAAACTTTTTTTCCCATGAATTATGCGTTCTTCCTAGTTTTTTAAACAAAAGAAAAAATTACGCGAAAATCGTCGCTTGCGGTCTTTTTTCAAACCTCCATTTTGAAAAGAAATAATATCACAAGAACACCAAAATCACACATTATGTTCATAAATATACATAGATCAAAATCCCTTTTGTTTGAAATCTCCATCTGTTACCAGTTTTTCATAAAAGATTTTCAAACTCGAAACTTCGTAAAAAGTAACAGAACTTATGGGACAACCCAATATTTACTGGATACTAATGGTTATGTCAAAAACATTTCTTATAACTCCATACGTCGACGAATCAATAATAACTTTTTTTATTAAGGTCTTCAGATATTTTGAGAAAACAGAGAAGAATTTAATCTAAAATTTAAATGAGTAAAGCAAAGGTAGCTAGTTTATGTTTAAAAATAAAGGATATTTGATTAAATTAATTAAAACATCTACATCTCCTACAGAAAAGAACTAAACATTTTTTTCTAACCTCATAAGTATTCACCATAAGAGGAAGCAAACGCATTCACAAGTACTGTTTTTTGTCATGACAGGGCATTCTTTGCAACTGGTTTACTTGTTACTCGAATCAGAGCAATCCATCAAAACGTGCAATCTAAAACAATGCTTCGAGGTGTAAAAATAATCATCCTGGGAATTCTTTTCCAGGCAATCGAGTTGAAGCTAAGCAAATAAAACAGCACAAAAAAAAGATAATCCACTCCCATTAATCGAAAGAGGATGAAAAAAAACGAGCAGGGAAGAAGACAAAAAACAAACAGGCTGTAGGTGCAAAATGAGTCGACAATGCTTCAGTCACAGAAAACATAGCATTGTAGGTTTTTTGTGTTCCCGGAGTACAGCGATTTTGTTTTGGAGCCCAAAGAAAACTGGTGTGTAGTGCTAATGAAAAAAGAATTTAATTGAGAAAAGCGACATTAATTAAAGACGGAATAACTCGTACGTGACTGTTATTCAAGCGAAATTATTTTGTTTCCTACGGTTGCCAATCAGTCAGCAGTTAATGACGATACAGAGTTGAATAAATTAAGAAAACAACCAAAGCGGAATAATAAACTAAGCTTTTTTGTTCTTAAAAACCACACAAAGACTCGCGAATAAGAAAGATTTCTTTCAGAAATTTAATTTTATTTGTTACAAAGATCAAAGAGAGGGTTTTTTGTCATTATGAAAAGAAATGAAGGGACGATAAAAATATTCCCGGGAATTTTAAAGGAGGGAGCACGGCATTTGTTTTAACTGCTTTGTGAGAATGATTTTTTGCGCATTTTCTTATAAAGTACTATAAAATTATCTAACGTCAGGAATGCTCACAGAAATTATGTTCCGACGATGTCAAAAACGCGGGAAAAATCGAAGTCTGCTGACAGCTTATTATTTATGTTTTGCTTTTTCTCAAAGAATGCAATCTCTGTCTTTTGTTCATTTTTGCTTGCCAATGTGTTTTGGGGAACACTCTGGGAAAACTTACTCCAGTCTTTTTTTAAGAAATCAGAATAAATAATGTACTGACAAGTTGATATTTTAAAAAATTGGAGCATCTTCTATTGTGTTATTAAGTTAATGTTTATGTAAATACTACTTATAGAAGCAATGAAAACGGAGAAAAGAAATTGAGAAACTCGAGTTTAACTTATCGAAACATTTCTAATTGTTTCTTGAGGACGAGTAACACAGGACATTTTGTCTAAGAAACTTTTGAAATACCCTCTAGATTTTTTATTCTTTTAATTTGTGACTTCTTTTTTTATTTTAAATTTGAATTGAAACCAAAAATATATTTTTCCACTAGGTTATTTTGAAAAAAATTTATGTGCAAAAAAAGATAACCGTGAAGTGTTTAGAAATATGATTATCTATTGAAAAACCATGTATTTAAATATATTTTTAAACTATTGTTTTAATAGCTCAATAAACAAATGTCGTACGTAATTTTTGTTGTGTAAAAATACTATTAATTTATACTATTACTAAGAATAATAAATCCTATTTTTAAAATAGGATTAGGTAATAGGTAATTAGTAATTTAATTAGAATTAGGTAATAGGTAATTTTCATTATAAATTTGATTATATGCAAAAATAAAATGTATTACTTATTTTCAAAACTGACGATATTTTGGTCGCTCATAGTTAATTACAAATTAGTATATTACAGTAGGTTTTACGGGAGAACACAATTTCAGTAACAAACTACGAGTAAATAAGACTGACTAAATTCTAACAAGTTAAATACTTGTGAAGCTGAAACAAAATTTGTGGAAACAAACAATGTTAATACAACTCAAAAAAGCCCGGGGCATATCTCCAGACCCTTAGTGACTTCCCCATTTATAGGAATGACAAACACGAGTAATTATAGCACAGGAATATTACTTTAACATGAAACGGGGGCAGACGAAATCCCCAAACGGATTCTCACAAACACGAAAACTGCTACAAGACTAAAACAAATTCAGACAAACACAACGTCAACAGGGTTAGAGCCCCATCGTCCAATTCATGGGAGACACAACTACACGGATAAACTACTCAGCCAAGAAACAGGGAAGCCTTAAAATGCACCCTGAGGTAGAAATGCACACATGCTAATGGTTCGCGAAGCTGATTGAACTGTTTTAATAAGAGATATGATGATGAGACTTGAAACTCTAAGCTATGAGGAAGAGTGATAAGATGATAACTCAGTCACTGTTAGAAATGTACCTCTCCCAGTTCTCCCACCGGGACTATATTTCAAAGTAGTGGATGAAACTGTCGTCATCAGTTCAGTCTGCTCTCAGATAGGCATTTAAAACGATGCATATTATCGCCGAGGCCGAAGATAAGCCCCACCTCAGCAGTGGGAGATGCGAGGCTTGATTGCTTCTACTTAAAGGTAGGGGAGAGCGGCAGAATTTAAGATTCAGGGAAACTGTCAATCAGCCAAATGAATGGGGCAGTCGTCTATTGTTTGCTTAGGAATGGGGTGAATAGTTTGGGGGAAGAAGTGTATGGTTTTGATTGGATTTCAGTGGGTGGTAGTTTGATTCCACCGATGTAATGGGAGAATTTAATATACTGGATGTGTTGTAAACGTTTTTTTCGTGATTAAAATTGCAATAAGTTTCGTTTTTCACTTCTGAGATGATAATGTCATAGAATAGATGCTATTGTTGTGGGCGTGTGGCATTTGAAAACACCCAAGCTCCATGAGGATTCAAGGCAAAGGGGTGCGGCTTCTGAGAAACATAATAGAATAGATTTAATAATGTTTTGAAGCTTGGCAATAAGTACGAATCAAGACATAGCATTCATTCAAACTGAAAAAAATATCTATCCCATGTTTTAAGTATGGGGTATAAATTGATTTCTATTGAAAATTTTTTAAATTTCAAAACGGTAAGTATTATCAAAATTATATTAAAGACACAAAACACTTAGCATTATGATTTTATTCCTAAGACTAAAATAAAACAAACTCTGAACAAACAACCGAAAAAACTGTATCCTATGTTTTAAGTATGGGGTATAAGTTGATTTTTACTGAAAATTTTTGAAATTTGAAAATATTAAATGGTATAAAATGTTATTAAAGACACAGAACACTTAGCATTATGATTTTATTCCTAAGAATAAAATAAAACAAACTGAACAAACAACTGAAAAAACTGTGCCCTATGTTTTAAGTATGGGGTATAAGTTGATTTTTACTGAAAATTTTTGAAATTTGAAAATATTAAATGGTATACAATGTTATTAAAGACACAAAACACTTAGCATTATGATTTTATTCCTAAGAATAAAATCTTGCCTAAATTTTCGGATCAATAAAAGGAATTTTTTCTCAGATCATATATATTATTAGTTTTCAATTTAATTCCTACGTAATTCATATGTTTATAAATGTAACTACTTATTACTATGTCATGCAAAGAGCCCACACAAGATAGTAAAAAATAGTTATATCGTACATTAAGTAGAAGATAGTTGTTGATAAGCTTACAAAATAACATGATATTTAAACTTTTTATTTTTTAATGTATGAATAGTATTTGAACTATACACAAGTGTAAAAGAAATATATGTGATGTTTCATGTTGATCGGAAAACAATATTTGGAAATGGTAAAGAAAATTGATGACATAATAGTTTAAATATTAAAATCCATTTTAACATTTAGTAAATGTTTGTCGGATTAGAAAACTTATTTATCAACTACCTGCTATGGAAATTTTTTATATCTGAGAATTTACTCTAGAAAACTTTTTATAGTTAGTTGATGCAAATATATCGGGACTATACACAGCCTAAAATTTTATTTGCACAAAAAATATTTGTTTAAATGTATATTGCAATAAAAGTACCTTTTTGAATAATTCAACGTTCTAGATTTTCGGACTTGTTCTTGTAAATACACAAAATGTTTTTTACGAGATTCATTGTTTTATTAACAAATAAAAAATCGTAAGATTTAAACCTACAACCCGTCAACACAGTGGATTCGAATAAATATGCATTTCAATTTCACCGAATTTAACATTCAAGGCTTATTTCTACATTTCTGTCTCGTCCACAACAAATAAAATGTTTATTATTTGAGAAAAAGTTGAATGTTTTGAAGGGATGTGGCGTCCCCTATTACCAATATGAGTCACGTTCTTGCCCTTCAATTCATGAAACAAATTTCGAAGCGATGCAGACTGCAGGGATAAGCCCCGTCCCAATCTATCGATGCGCGCTCTCGCTCGAAGATAGGGATGGAAACAAATGAATGCAAAACTCAAAGATCAAAACCTTTTATTAAAACTTTTCAAAAATGATGGGAAACATTGTAACAATCGTGCGGAAATCTCCGCAGCCCAAATATTTTCGCAAGGTGAAAGTATAAAATTGAATCCCTCTCAGGCTAAAAAGGGGTTTTCCCCACTAGCGTTTATCATGGGCTAAAAAGGGGCTTTCCCCACTAGCGTTTATCAGGGCCGCTGTGCTTTTTATTGCGTGGCCGCGGCAGCAATAATGAGACGCAGGCCGTTATCGCAATGGGACACAAGCAAGATGTTATTGAATATCGTTACCAGGCACGACATCACTTTGCATTTTATTATCCGAATAAATTCGGAAAATTGCTCCGGATGACAAGCTGCTCATCGGGAGAAGCAACTTTACAGGGATCCATCGATTCACGAGGAGCATTTCGAGAAACCTTTTCTTTCCTGGTTAATGTAGTCATCGTGCGTTGATTGATTAGAGCAGTATAAGATGGCTCCTGCTCTAGGAGTAAGGTGGGGTTTTTGGATAGGTTCTGATAGTTCATAGCTGGAATTCAACTAACCACGAGAGGAGGGATGGATATGTTGTTTGCGTTAGATATTCTTAGATTATTGTTGCCCAGCGGGGGATATCGGAGACAGATTTTATTGGATGAACTACTCTGGGGTTGCAACGATGGAAATGGAATGGGGAACAATAATGTTTAGGATGTGTCGTGTGTATGTAAAGCCTCAATTTTGGAATTTGCGTTTTTTTTAGTTTTATGAGTTCTTAGTGAATTTTGTTACGCTAAAAACCATGAAAAACCTTAAAAAAATCCCATTTTGATGTGGTTTAAAATTATGATACTCCAAAATAAATTAGTCGAATCCTAAAGAATCATAATATTTGATTACTTCTACTTTATAAGAATCGAGGCGCTGGAAGCATTGATAAGCTGACTCTAATGTAAAGATTAAAGATATTGGAGTTAACACACTGTTTATGTAATCTCCCCAATTTGTAGAGCAGTATTACAATGAATACCACTGATCTTTTATACATTATTTCTATTTCTGTATTACAGAACGTATATTAGCTTCGACACAGTTCTCAAAAAATACCCGGTGAACCTGCTTCATGAGCAAACCGTCAAAATTTATCCTTCCAGGATGAATTCAGAGTGTTTCGAGTTCCAAATAAAATGCCCATAGCCAACCACCAGGGAAGCAAAAGATAAAAGAGATTGAATGGTACAATAACCATATCGCCATATCATTTGATCATGTCCTATTAAAAATAGCTCTAGTTACTGACCCGAATATTTATCTACTAGTACTGTTAGCATTACTAGTAAACTCCTCAGAAACCATCTTAAACTCTTTTAAATTTTCAAAGTAAGTAATATTTTCATGGAAAACTACGTGGAAAATTACGAAACGAAATTATAACTTAACCACCTACATTCAAGTATATTCAAAAACAAGTTGAAATCTTACCTGGATAAATCTGAAATTCCCTTCTTTGCTGGAGATTCCTTGGTGTGATACTCCTCTCTCTGGTGAAACATACCAGACAATACCTACACAGCAAAATATGCTTCATTAGAAACATTATAACTTTATAAAGTTTTATAAGTTTGGTTAAAAGGTTACAAGTTAGAAAATATGTTGAAGTACAGAGGATGTTACATTTTTAGTTTTATTCAAAATAGCTTATAAACCCAGGTTGTACTTTAAAATTTCCATTGCTCTCTACGGTTCTTAGTTTAACTTATATCTAATTTATCCTTTGAAAACAAGAAAACATATTTTATCGATAAATTCAAAATAGAATTCAGTTGACTTGATGTGCTTTGGACTTGAAGAAATCAGATCTTTGTAACAAAATATAGAAAAAAAAAATTTTTGCTATGTTGATATGATGATGATAAGCATTTTAAATAATAAAATGAAGCAAACAGTTTTCTAACATGTTGACGAGAATTGTTGCTATTGGAATTGGTGTATTTTTCCGATTGCCTTTGATCCTGTAGAACGATTGTTTGGTTTGTCTGTAAAACAATTCACCTCATTTAAACAAAAAAAAACGAATCTCTTTAACACCCATTACAGTTTTAATGACCAATTAAAAAAATGTTCAATCCCTTCATTTGCTCATCACACCAACATAGGAAAATAGAATGTTTATAAATACACTGAAAATACGTGACACACTTTTTGCAACGGTAAGTAAACATAATAATAATGAACACTTCCAAATTCAATTCCAAGTCTCTGATGATCACCGAAAAAAACTGAAAATAATAATACACTCATTGCCATAAAAAATAGCGCACCAAGAAGAAAAAGAGATATCAAAGCCAAATTTATTTCCATGATTACCCATAGTATGAAGGTTGATTGATAAAAAATTCAGACTTCCTTGAAGTTTAGGGACCGAGAAAATCAGTAAAAATTGTTGACTCCATAGGCGTCTGTAACCGCCGCTACACGCCATAGTATTGAGTGAAAGGGGGTCTAAATGGGCTGTTGGGGATTGGAGGACCATGGTGTCTCCCCACGTAGTCAAATTTTATCTGGTGCACAAGCGGAAGTTGCATACCGGACATGATGATTTTTCCCCATTGACCGGATTTGTTTTGTGGGCGTTGGTTCTGGAGAATGGGAATGACGGGGTAAAAATGCTACCTAGGGGGGTAAGAAGAAAGCTTGGACATTGCGTGCAACATGTGGTTGAGCATTTTTCTCCTGAAACTGGTCCACAGGACAGGTCTGAAGGTAAGGACGGACAACCGGCTGCAAAACCTGAGTGACACAGCTCAGGACGGTAAAAGTACGGTAAATCATACTCAGGAGTTGGGGACAGGGAATCCAATGCATCACCACTCCGTTAATCAGGATCACCACTCCGTGGGACGATTAGAAAATAAACAGCTGAGTGCGCCCTCTCCATTGTGTCTTCAAACTCATATCCAACCGTCATGGGGCTTCAAACCGAAGTGGGATTTTCTCATAAGCACAATGTCATGACATTTGGATTTTCATTTCTTTATTTGGTGCACTATTGGAAACAGAAAGGTCCATTTTCAGCCCCTTGTTTTTAGACAAAGATGTAAGAAGCTATGCGGACCAAATGGACAATCAGCAGTTCTGCTAACGATATCCATCCCCCTCCCGCATGTCCTCAGTATGTTCTACCGGTACATTGACCAACCAGAGCTGCGTCATTGAGGTTTTGCAGCCGGTTGTCCGTTCTTATTTTCCGACTTTTCCTGCGGACAAGTTTCAGGAGGAAAATGCACAACCACAGGTTGCACGCAATGTCCAAGCTTTCTTCTTACCCCCCTAGGTTGCATTTTTACCCCATCCTTCCCATTCTCCAGAACCAACGCCCACAAAACAAGTCCGGTCAATGGGGAAAAATCATCTTGCCCGGTATGCAACGTCCGCTTGTGCACCAGATAAAATTTGACTACGTGGGGAGACACCATGGTCCTCCAATCCCCAACAGCCCATTTAGATCCTCTTTCACTCAATACTATGGCGTGTAGCGGAGGTTACGGACACCTATGGAGTCAACACTTTTTACTAATTTTCTCGGTCCCCCAACTTCAAGGAAGTCCGAATTTTTTATCAATCAACCTTCAGACTATGGGTAATCATGGAAATAAATTTGGCTTTGATATCTCTTTTTCTTCTTGGTGTGCTATTTTTTATGGCAATGAGTGTAATAATAATAATTATCTTTATTCACAAGGACAGAAAACAAATACAGAAATTAAGAACATATTAGTAGCCAAGGGGATAAATTCAGAAATCCCGTTCAGGCTACCTAAAAATAAAATCTTACATGAATTGATAAGCAAAGAAGGAAAAACCAAACACAATTTAATAAATTAAAAAATTGGCAAAAAGCTGGACAAAATTGAAATGATTTTGCTTCAAATGAGGTGAAAATATAGATCAGAATCGTCGATATTTATTAAGAAATTAAATGAATTTCGTCTAAAAGAAGATAAATTATTTATGCTAATTAAATTTAGAGGCAAACTGTTAAATAATTTGGGTGCAAGGTAAAATAAATGTTTAGTAAAGATATCCTTGGAAAATTTAGGAATCTGATAAGTTTGAATTGATCTAGAATTATAAGTTCTTTCTCTAAAATCACACAAATAACTATGGCGAAAAATATAAAGTATGATACGGAAGTATGCATTATGTCGAAAGGGGAGTAAATTAAGGGATCTAAAATTATTGGGGCTGATTTGAGTATTTAGAATTTTAAATATTTTGTTCTGAATTGAAATTATTGGTTGAAGATTGGATCTATATTCACCACCCCAAATGATAACACCATAATTAATTAAGGAATAAAACCAAGAATAATAAATAGTTTTAAGAAAAGACACACCAATATTATTTTTGAGGTGGTAAAATTTACACAAAACTAAACGCAATTTTTTTACCATCTCTTTGATATGAGTTTTCCATTTTAAATTTGAATCTATTATTAAGCCTAAATATTTTATACTATGAACTTGTTCTAGTGTTTCACAATCGCAATTAAAATAACTATGACAGAGATCGGAATGAAATTTAATATTAAGATTACTTGATGTCAGTCTAAGATTAAAATAAATGTATTTAGTCTTGTTTGATTTTAGAGTTAAATCATTTATAGAAAACCAATTTCTGATTTCTATAAGGTCAGTTTCAATTTGTGATTGAAGTTCCAAAAGGTTTTCACAGGAATAGAGTAACACGGAGTCATCGGCATAAGTTATAATTTTACCAAAAAGTTTTAATTTACAGAAGTCGTTAATAAAAATTAAGAACAAAAGGGGGCCCAAAATGGATCCTTGTGGCACGCCACGATTTGAAATAGAATAACTACTTAGTGTGTCCCTCACTTTTACACGTTGTTTTCTATTGGATAAGTATGATATGAACCAGTTTAATATATTTCCTCTAAAACCTGCGTGTTCCAATTTCAAAATTAATAAAGAATGATTAACATTATCGAAAGCCTTGGATATATCTAAAAAAAGTGCAACAGTTTTTTTATTATTATCAATACTATTATAGAGAAATTTGTTGAATTCTAAAAGAGCCGATTCAGTATTTCTACCTTTAATAAATCCATGCTGATTTGATGCAAAAAACTCAATATGATTCAGAAAGTTATACATTTTAATGGATAAAGTTTTTTCGATGATTTTGGAAAAGGAAGGTAAGATGGAAATTGGGCGATAATTAGACAATATATTTTTATTACCTGATTTATATATTGGAGTAATGGCGGCTTTTTTAAGTGAATCGGGAAACTCAGATGATATAATTGATTGATTTATATTAGTATTAGTTATATAGAAGCTGTAAAATGTAATAATCTCAAGTAAAAGCAACTGTGTATGTCTTTGAACTATTACTTTTAATGAAACTGTCGCTTTTATTGGTTAATTGTACCTGTGATGTCAGAAAAAAATCAACTACTTTACAGATATCATTGTTTTACTAAAACCGTCGCTGTTATTTTGTATTTGTAACCTTGGATAAATACATATTAATTTATTCCAAGACTGAAAAAACTTGTATTAAATTATACAATACTTTCAAATTTCTTTTCAATAAAGAATGTTCTTATGTCAAAGGGTATGGTTTAGTATGGAAACTGTTGGTCCAGCATCTCAATGACTTTTAGCATCTACAACAGTAGTAAACAGTTAATAAATGTGTAAGTTTTGTTCTTCATTTATTTCCAAAATTTGACCTTGAGAGAGGCTCAGATTAGATCTTAGTGTGTTAAAGATGTTATAATAGTGCACACTATAATACACAATCACACCAAGTGTGTGTTTTCTTTACTAAATTTCAAATTTATTTGAAATTGACACTTCCCTCCAGAAGAACAGAAAATATTATGGTAACCCAATTCCTGTTAGCATAAAAGTAAAACACAAATTTCCTCGAGGGACTCAGTAATTTTTCTAGGAATCTCACGATATGTACACTTTATAAATATTTACCTCTAAATGAACTAAATTCAGAAATTTTATAATATCCTCTTTAATGTTTATATGATCAAGTTATATCATTTTTTATGAGCAGAGCTATAAAAGCATTCGAATTTTCAAGCACCATGTGGAAATTTTGATCTATTTTTTAACCTCAATATTTTGTGCTATTTATTATATCATGATAATCTAGAAATTTCTCTACAAATGGTAAACGTGTGTCAAATCCTTGCCAGTTCACAGTATTGACACAAGACTCTTATCAGTTTTTCTAGGTTAAGTTAAAAAATAAACCAATTCAGTTATTTTAATTTTAAATATATTAATATAGTGAGGGGATGTTATGTTTTATACCGAAATAAAACAATTTTGTTGTTTGTGACTTTGTGTTGTCACAGGCAATTTTTTTATTCTAAAAGACCTTTAGAAACCTTCCCTCGCTGTCCACAGAAGTATTTTATATAGGAGGTGATTAAAGATATTTTGAAAAGTTTCAGTTGAAGTATATTACTTTTCTTTTTAAATATTTCTTAATATGATAGAAAGGGTTCACATGAAAAAATTAAAATAACTGTTTTGTTTATTTAAGAGTCAAATATCATGAAAACAGTTTTTAAAGTTATACTTGTTGCGAATTGAAGCTGGTATTGTATTCATATATTTTTAGTACAGAAGGCAAAGGATACACTGTAAAAAATAATCCACTAAAAAAACAGAAAATTTCTGGCAGCAAAAATTGCCAGAAAATTTTTGTAGGCAGAAAAATTCTGTAAACAGAAAAAAGCTGTAACCTACAGGTAAATGCTGGAAAAAGAAGCTTTCTGTCAAGTGAGCTACATGTTTTTTCTGTTGCCTCACAGTAATTTTCTGCTTGTGCGCATGCGTGTCGACTTAGTATTTTAGCTGGTTTTTTTTTTTGAAATTTTAATAAATCAATAACCGGGGATAGAACCCACGACCTACGGCATGCTGAGCACGCACGCTACCACTGCTCCAACGTGGATTCAGTAAAAGCAGAAATTATCCGAAGATGTTCTTTCTTTCTCCTCGAACTGAAACTTTCTGTTTAAGTACAGATAAGCTAAAAAACTAGAAAAAAGCTGTTTTTTACATAAAATAAATAGAAGTGCGGTGGGAATGTTACATGACAGAATATCCCTGTAAACAGGAAGTCATTTTGATTGAAACTTTCTGTTTTTCTACAGTTTTTTTACAGTGTAGGCGTAAATTTTCGCCTTATTGGATTGAGTCGTAAAAGGCAAAACTTCAAAAAACTACTCTATAGAAATAAATAAATAATAATTTCTTCAAAGTACAGTCTCAGAAGCATGTCATCACGCATCATAAAATGCCACGTGCTTACTATCTTATGTATTTATTATTCAAAACATGTATTCCAGCTGTTTTTAATTTGATTTAGGTAATATTTATATTTTGCAATACATAATATATTAAAAATCCCCTGCGCAGTCTACTCTGCTTTCACAATCAAATTAGTAGTTTCAAGTAAAACCTTTTCTAACAGCATTTACAAGTAACTTATTCCATCAGTCTCCAATAAGATTTAACGTCACAATGAAAGCATAATCCAAGAACTCAAAACAACATTCAAACGCACAATTAAAAAGCAATAAACACCTCCCTTCCGCTGAATCCAGAAGTTCGAATGGCCTCTAAATCTCGCTTCTGCCCCGAAGAAATAGCCTCCACCTCTCAACCGAACGAGAGGGTGTTAGAAGCATGCAGCATGGAGATAACTCCAAACATTCCGCTCACTCCCCGTTTCCTTCCTGACTGAATCCCCGAAATAGAACCTTCTGGAGGGGGAGTCACGACCTTTTTGATCCCTCGCCGAAAGGGAAGGAAACCCCCTGAGCCATTAATTCATTTTCCTTTTGTTCAACCGAGGTCAGAGTTTTCAATCCGGGCCCCCATTGTTAATCTGATGTGCCACCTGTTTTCCATAAGAATACTCGGTCTGTCTCCAATAGCCTCTTTCTAATTATTGGGAGCCCACTCATTTGCATGAGGGCATTGGAAAGTGTAATTGTATAACGACTATACACGTCCACTGTTTAGATATTTCATTAACCCCAGCACGCAAACATATAATTATCCGTAATTGATTAAAGAGTAGAAAAGCAGTTTTAGCCTATTTGCTATGTTTCATTACCAGCAAAACCAGGCACGCGAAGCTTATCGTTGGGGATCGGGGGTCGTTTAGAATCTTTTAACTCATCGAAATAAAGGCGGTGCTAATCATCCCTGTTCGATATGGCTGCCACTGGTTGAAGAAGGGTGACTTTTTTTGTTGCTTTCACCCGCCGGTGTTCCTAATTACTCAGGGCGTGGGAACATCGCATCAACCTTTGATTGTTCTGGGATGGGTTAGGGAGAGGAGGATCTGCGATAAAAGTTTGATGTGATTAATCTCAGATGGCCTGGATGGTTATGAACGTTTTGGAAGCTAAAAAAGCTTTCTTTTGCCGATAGATTGCAAAGTGTCTTAACAATAATAGGCAATTAAATTACAAGCTTGCGTGATTTTAAGTTAACAATCGGTACATTTGCCCCTGGTGAATTAGAACTTCTCAAAGAATTAATAACTATTAAATGCTGTCAATACAAACTCTGTATGAAAGGATACATACTGAGAATAAATAATTTAAATTGAAAACATAGTAATTTTTTTCCATTCCCTGAGATATTTTTGATAATCATATTAAAATAAAGTTTTAAAAAATATTTGCAATAAAATTAAATGTAAACATTTTAAAAGTTGTATTGATATTTCTTTGGAAATAAAATGTACAACTAAATAAATTAAATGAGTCAATTAGTTCTTTTCCTACACTTTTCAGAGTTCATTTCTGCAAAATTAATTTTTTTAACTTCACAATTAATATATTATATTAACTTTACTGTTTTTGCCATAATAAGACGCCCAACTGAAGAATTAAAATCATTAGTTTCACAGAATCTGTATTATTCAAGATAATTTTAAGATGGGTATTTTTTTAGGGCTTAGGTCCCATAAAGTTTGCATCACCTTGTATTTTCAGATAACATAACCAAGTTGTCAAAATTCATTCAAGCTAAACTTCTTTCATGAATATAAGTAAATAAATTGCAAGTTGCTGTGAAGGAGATTTAATTAAAATTTCCTTAACCAAATTTAAATATAGACAAAAGTTTAACTCTGGGCGAGATGCAGCCCACTATCCCGTTTGGTTTTGTTCCTGTATTACAACATACTTGACTCAGATACAAAGTAGAGTAGCACGTCCATTCCAAACAAATAAAACTCCTCTCTACAAAAAAATATGAAGCACCACAGCCCAATACAAAAGAAAAGAACCAAACCTACCAATCTTGATAAAACCATGCCCCGAGAGGCTTCACATAATTTTACTAACGGTCAGTTTTCAAATTCGCCAAAACCGAAGAACCGCGCGACTCTGAAATATTTGTCCCAATGATGTATGGAAAGTGCGCAACGGCTTAATACACTAGCATTTAACTTCATTTCCCTGTTCTTACGCAAGGGCCACAATACGCAAATGGGGCACACGATTTATTTCTGGCCATCGGCCTACGAAGCCAGTTTTCTCAACTGAAAGTAATAAATCATTCTATCAAAAGCAATTTAAAGGCAAGTTATTTTTATGTATGGTATAAACAATTCAAAGGTGTACGGCGTTGCCATTTTCAAGGAATCTTTATTTTTCTTGCTGTTCTCTTTAATACGAGGTGGCAGAGTATGGCTGGCACCCTGCCAGTGGGGGGAGAGAATTAATTCTTACGTGCAAAAGCCCTTCTTGCACAGTTTGGAGGAAAGGCATTATAGGGATTGTGTGTTTTGCTTAAAGTTATCGATCGATTTCAATCACAGAAGGCATTCAAAAGCCTCGCAGCCAAGAGCGTTAAGTCATTTGGCTTTGTTTATAAGTTTTGAAGTTTAATTATAACCTTTTAAGGTTGGTGAAGTTATTTGAAGGTGATGGATGAGGAGTGAAAACTTAGTATGAGAGTCAGAAGGATTTTTTATTAATAAGGTGGCACGACTACTGAACTTAATGTTTAATATTATTATGATAATGGTCAATTTCTTCCAGGCAATGAATCGGTTTTTATGGTACGTTTTTTGTGGATTAAAATTAAGGTTTTGTTTTTAATTGAGAACTTCAATAAATGTTTCTGAGGCAGAATGGATGAAAAAGTCCAAATATTAAAAGCTACTAAAGGTAACAAACTATACTATGGATAACCAACACAATTTTATAAAAGAATATTACATTCAAAGTTCACATAGAAACATTTTGGAAAATAAGACACTAAAAATAAAAAAAATGTCTTGGGTGAATGCAAGATCCTCTATACTACAGGCCACCCAACTCCGGCCGATGACGTCAAACGTGAGTGAAAATCGGTGAATTTGCCACGTTAAGTCTATGGGGCATAAAAACTTACTTTCTAGACTTCTCCCGTAGTGTATCTCTTCAAGGCTGATATACTGTTCTTAAAACTCAAAAATCTTTAGTTTAGAATCAAAATTTTGTCCCTTTTGTACAGATTTCTTGTATTTTCATTCAGTTTTTTACTTTAAGACTAACATGGATGTTAGTTTATTTTGCTTGCAAATAATGAATGTAATGTAGGTTTTTCTCACAATACTATTATCTTATTAATCTATTAAGTTCATCTAGAAAATAAAAAAAATCACTAGTAAAATAAAAATTAAAAAATATTTTTAAAACAAAAAAAATCAACGAATTTTGTATTGTAGCAACAGTAAATAATTTATTGGACCTTTACATTCTTTAATTTATTAAAAGAAATTAAACTGACGATAATTAAGCCTTCTATTTATAATAAGGACAATGAACTAGTAGCAATAAGTTCTATTTAATCAGTTTGGTATGCATTATTGCATTTTATGCAGCTGGCATCACGTTTTTGTTTGTTGTTCCACCAATTTTGTTGAATTAAAAAAAGATATTTTAGTTTTTTTATGTTTATTTATAATTTCTATTGGCTATACTTCGATTTTAATAATGATAGCCATTAAAAATTATTACAGCTTTAATATTAACATTGTTAAGTTAATGTTAATACAAAAACACGGATATTCCTTGTTCACTGTTAACAATTCAGAAAGTTTAAAACATGGTGTCGTGATGATTGTGACGTCAAAGGTGAGTGAAATGGATGACGTTGCACGTTGGATGGCCTTGTATATAGAGGGTCTTGGTGAATGGCATTTTTGATCCAAGCCTTTCATGAACGTTTAATGAAATTAAAAATCCATCACTTTTTTATAATAAATAAATAAAATAATGTTACTCTTTACCATTGTAACATATTTTATAAGTGTAGCATATAATAATTATTTATAAGTTCTTCATTTATTAATGGGGAATAAGTATTTAAGTATAGGATCACTTGTGGGGTAAGTAGGACCCCTTTTTGGCCTAGTGCATTTTTGGAGCTCAATAGAAGAATTTTGAATGGGTTAAATTTGAACTTATTGACTAATTTTGTTAAAGACACTATCCATAAACAAAAATTTATTAGTATTTTCTAAAATAAAGGTTTACATTTTCTTAATTGGTTTTAATTTAAAAAATGAGATGGGTGTCCCACTTATGTATTTTATGTCAAACTCTGCAAAACAGTTCAATAAACATTAAAATGTAATGAAAACTTACCTGGAAATACTTCTTTGAAAAATGCGTCTTGAACTCTCCAAAAAATCCATTCTGGGAATCTATTTTCAATTAGTTCTATAATCTTAACCCCTTAACATTTCAGAAAAATTGACCAAAAATGGAAAATAAATTTTTTGACTGTTTAATTTTGTTATTTATATTATTATTAGTGTTAGAAAATAATTTTTTTTATTAAAAAATCAAAATTTAAATGCAATTACAAGTGTATTAATTATTTTAACATACACATAAAAAAGTATTGGATTACACACACATCTTGTTAAATTAGGAGGAAGACTAAACAAACATGATCTCTCACAATCCGTAAACGACGAAAAATCACTATCATCAGTTTCAGAACTCAGTTTGGGCTTCACTGAACGGAAACGTTAATTTTTCTCCCGCCCGAGCTCAGCAGGGGTTAAAAATAAATGAAAAAAATCTCAAATATATGCAAAACTCATCGGTGTGACAAGCTGTAACATAATCAATGCGAGTAAGTGTGAAACTTCCTGTACATATTATAGTTTTAGGCGGGTGTCCCACTTACCCCAGTGACCCACTTACCCCCAAGTAACCCTATATTATTGTCGTCTTTACATGAGAAACTCAATTAGACTCTTTGTGAATCTTTTGAAAGTGATTGTGTGTGCGAACGTCGCCAACAAACGTCCGAATCTCAATATCTTGCAACTCTGTAATTCGATCAGTCGTTTGGTCATATTGGATAGAGCAAAAGAAAGCTCCCAAAATTTAACTTAATATCGTGTTGTGTAGTTGGGCCAGGAGTGACTAAAAGTAGCCCTTCATAACATTAAAAATGAATTGTATATGCAAAAATAGCAAGAAATCTTAAAAAAAAAACTTTAAATAAAAATTCAAATCTAAAGGATAGTCTCACAGATTAGGCACAAAAAGTTTTTTCGGCATTTATGAATTTATCATTACTCCCAAAAGGGAAGGAAATAACCAGTTTCCGTAACAATCACAACAATACTTATAACAATTATTTTACTCTATCATAAGTTATAAAAATTAATTTTGAGGAAAAAATTATTCAAGCAATTCCATGTTACGCTTTTAATTTATTCAACTTACCCAATTGTTCGATTTTATAATAATTTTTCATTCAAATATGTTTACATACACGGAACAGAAACCATAAGAACATACACTACATTAAATTTTAGAACACAGACTTACCCTAACTTTATATGCCTACTTCTAAACCTGAAAACACCCTTAAATAACAATCAAAAATCTCTCTCATGAAAATAGGAAATTTATACTCATGTTATTATTCATGAGCAGGAACTCCAGAGGCTAAGGAAATTTTTGAGGCGGAGAAAATTGAATCCCAAGAGAACCTTATTACCGCATAATATAAACTGCGCTAGGTTAACC
The DNA here is from genome assembly GCA_024610705.1 of Tetragnatha versicolor. NCBI lineage: Eukaryota > Metazoa > Arthropoda > Arachnida > Araneae > Tetragnathidae > Tetragnatha > Tetragnatha versicolor. Next base: position 36,632,367 of record JANDEH010000009.1, on the reverse strand, counting down.
TTACATCTCTATCAATGGGAAGATTTTGAAGGGATTATGGGGACAGCTATGTAAGAACTCTCACAACGGCTGGAAGGACTCGCTGCAGATTTCCAGTGTCATCTTGAAGTAGAAGACTTCTGGCATCGCCAAAGATACCATTAAGTCGATATTTCGTTTTTGGGAATAGATTTGCGATTCTTTGGATGAAAATGATACACTGGATGTATTTCAAATATATTTGTGAGTAGTTTTTTGGGATGCTTTGATCGTTTGTGTAGTTTTTATTACTCTATGGAGAATTTTAGTGAAAATTTTCTACTTTTAATATAACTTGCATTTTGTTTTATTTTAAGGGGTATTTTAAATGTGAATTAATTAAAATGTAAAAGTGAATTTTAGTTTTATCAAAAGTATTCCCCTCTCATAACGAAGTTTTGCACACATTTTATAAAAATAAAAATTCAAACAACTGTGCTTTGAGTGTTTTAGTTATTCATTTGGATTACTTAAAATTTTGAATCTGAGAATATACATATTAAAATCATAAATTGTGTGCTTACAATTTTAAATACTAACATGCATGAGTTTTAATAAGCAAAGGAAATAATACTTTAGACGTAATTAAATTTGAAAGGTATGTTAATAACATGAAAATTACACTAGTCGACAGTGGTTTCCTAACAACAACAAAATTACTATTTTTGTAACTAATTCATATAGTTATTCAAATATTTGCAAGTAAAAAAGTTCCATCACGTCCCATTTTTGTGTAACAAAAATTTTCAATTTTCTGCTTTTTTTCTTAATTTTTGCGTTTTAAGCGTCATTTTTTACCATTAGCAACCCTGCAATCCCATCCAATTAATTTATTTATAGTATCACAGTATGTAGACATTTTTTTTAAAAGTGTTGCTATGTTTTTGTATTGCAGTTCATTTTGAAAATTGACGAGTTTTCAGTGTAGATTTTGCACATTTATGCACAATACGTTTTTCTAAATTTGGGTACGGTTTAAATTACAATTCAATGGTAATATTTAACAGAAAAGGTGGGAAAATGTTTTTCCTCACTGATTTGGGTACAAATAGGTGACTAAAATGAAATATGGAATCCTTGGAACATATGGAACATGTGTGTTGCAGAAGTTAGAATGTGGATCTTATTAAGTGCGTAAGAGTTAACAGAAGTTCTATGTAAATTACTATCCCTATAGTAAGGGGAAGATATTCAAATTATCTTGGTTGTTTAATATCAATGAGAAATTCAGAAAAAACACTTCAAAAAGTATTTAAAAGGACTTTTTTCGCCCTTTAGTGAAGGCAAACTCAAAGTCAGTATGAACCTCTGATTAAAAAATAATTCATGATTAGGAAAATTTAATAAAAACGCATTATCAGCTAGGAAATGGTTTTTAGGAGAGTGGTAAGATTATGTTTAGAAAATAGGACCGACAAAAATGTGTTTATCCCCATATAAAGTTCTCTTTAGTCTTACCAAACCATAGAATGTTGAGCATCACTCAAAATTCTTATTTTACATCCACGTTTGAACTTATTTCCGGAAAATCTCACTGTATTAAATCATAAACAAGGGAAAAGATTCCCTTAGGACCTTAACTCGATACATAGGTCACTGAGAAATATATATTTTGGGCTACAGCTCTTGATTCATTGAAAGAGGAGATTTAACGCCACTTAAGAGACAAAAAGGGATAAAATTGCATCATATTTAACCTTCCTACCCCGCATGGGGTATAAGGCGACCCCAAAGACACTTTGGCGTTTGGTATCTCCCGTCGATTTTAGTTTTGGTGGTTTTCAATGCCAGTATTCCTTAAATACGTGAAGTTTTACAATGGGTAAAAATTTTAGGGCTATAATTCAATTTTGAAGCATCATGGAAGAAAGAGACACATATTCCCCCTCTGGGGTCTCCTCAGACCCCAGGCACGAATATGGTAAATTAATAACAATTAATGGAGATGTTTCATATTTTTGTCATATTCTTGATAAATCAAGAGGTTCCTGCTTTCGTTTTAGTTGTATAGAGATTTCTTGGAGAGTCACATTGTGTTCATATATTGATTTTTGTTAGAGTATAAAGATTTGGAGAAAGCGCATTGAATTTCGCCTTATTTCTTAATTTTCTTCTTTCATATTCTGAGAAAATGGGATAATTTTATAAATTTTTTCCAGGAACTGATAGGGGAAGCAAAAAAATAACCTTTAGACAACTGGGCACCACTATTTCCTGGGAGTTGGTTTGTTACAAAAAGTACATAAATTTATGGCATTTTCATTCGGTTTTCTTGGAAAAATAAGAATGTTTGCAAAGATTCAAGAGTATTTATTGAATTTCAGAATGTTATTTCGAAGAAATATTAAAAGAAAATACTAATTTTTTGCGTGGCAGTCTTAAATAACGTGGAGAAGCTCTCTTTCCAAACATTTCTGAGCCGATCATTTTTCGCTTGGTTATTTGAATTTTAAAGAGTTGGTCCGTAATTAAAATGTGATAAAATAATTATACAAATTTATATAGAGCTGCTAAACATACCTGCAACTTCATATAAAAAATAAACAAAATAGTCAAAAATCATTTTAAAAATAAACTAATAAATTATACCCGTGAAAAATCGGGGTTATCAAGTAGTTTACCTTTAAGCACTGTAATTATAAAACATTTTAAGTATAATACTGAATTGTCATTGTTATTTCCTGTAATTTAATTTTTTTTAAGTTTCAGACGTTATAAAGAAACTTACATCATAAAGTTTTAAAAAGACAAAATCGCAAAAAAATGAACAAAAATCGAGAAATTCAATAAAAACTTGACAAGTTATTCAGAACGATGATTTTTGAAGTAAATAATGAAAGTATTTGCAATTTAAGATATAATTACCCTCTTAAATGCGTAAAATACAAGTTTTACGCATGGGGTCTAGATAGACCCCACGAGGGGGAATATGTGACTATTTTTTCGAGAGGGTAGGAAGGTTAATGAACGTTTATTGATTTGTAGTTTCATATTGTGTGAAACATGTATATAATCTTAATTATGATAGTATTTTATGCTAAAATAATGAGATTGACTGTTAAAAATGAGTGTTTTCAACGGTTTTATCCGTTTCTTACAGTACTGGTGCCATATATGTAACAAAAAAAACTGTACGTGCTGCAGCTTTTTCACGACTATTTCTGAATTCTACACCCTGAAATTAGTCGGAAATACCTAATCTCATTTATGTTAGGGAAAAAAAAGTCCAATTTTGTCGACTAGTGTTATTAGTAATCAATACATATTACCCCCTATTATATATAATATATACTTTTTTAACATTTGGAAAATTAATTTCATCAATTTCTGGGTGACTTTGAATCGCAGATTTTTCTAAAGGTAATTTTTTCAATGTACAAGAATTTTAAACTTAGTTAAACCAAATACCTTCGAAAGTTACATTTAATAAAAATTCCTAACATTTTATAAAATTGAAAGACCCTGGAACGCGCAACTGTACGACAAGACAAAGACTTATCGATAGAACCCTAGATTAAGATCCACGACTTGATTTAAAGCTAAATGTTCTGCAATTCGGTTCCTCCTTATTGCCGAGTGTTATTCTTTCCGTAATAATCATTTCCGTTTTCCGAATCGAAACTCCAATGTGATTTTAGTAATTTCCTTGAGCTACACACTTGGAAATTACTAAAAAGGAAGCCGGTTCTTAATTGAGAAGTATAGCAGTAAAACACTAAAGGGGTGGATGTTGGCTAGACAATTTTTCAAGTTGTGTAAAATATTTATTCTAAAATTTGAGGAAAATGAAAACTGATTGGGGGAAAAATGTACTTAACGTTTTAAATTAGTTCTTTTACTTCTTTGTCTTCTGTTTTACAAAATAAAAAGTAGGTGGACTTGTTTAAAAATTAAGTAATTCATAAATAATAATGTAAAATGTCCCTTGAAGGAGCATGAATATCGCTGAGTTCATGTATAAATGCCATCCTCACTCATATAATTCATTTTGAAATTATTTTTAGCTTGATCAGAGAAACAAGTTAATTGTTTTTCTGAACTGAGTTATTTCGATCATTTTAACCTTCCTACCCTCTTGAAAAAATAGTCACATATTCCCCCTCGTGGGATCTAATAGTACCCCAGGCGTAAAACGAGCCAATGGCTATAATAAAGGGTTAAAATACCTTAAATTGAAATAAATTTTCATTTTTTACATTTCAAAATGCTTCAGAATAATTTTTCAAATTTTTTTGGTATTTTTCTCATTTTTTTTGTCCTATTACGGCGTTTTTTGGTTTCTTTTGATACTCGTTTTTTATAACACCTGAGCCTTCAAACTAGAATTAAACTACAGAAATGAACCATAATGAAGTTGTTTTACTTGAAATGTTTATAATCACTGCTTAAAATATACTAGCTGATATACCCGGCCTTGCACGGGTAGAATTTATTAGTTTATTTTAAACTATTTATGAAGTTCCATATATTTTCTTTTCTTTATTATCAGCTACCTGTCACACCCTATTAACTTATTTAGTATTATGAAACATGTGAAATGTGGACTCTTCTTTTTTAAATTGAAATAAAGTAAAAATTATCGGTTCAGATATGTTAGTGAAATCACAGTATCTCGCTTGTTTTATGTAAGTTTTCAACCCGAAATTGATTCTTTTTCGTAATAATTCTTCGAAATCATATTCTGGAATTGAGTAAATACTCATAAATCACTGAAAGCATTCTTGTTTTTCCAAGAAAACTGAATATAAAAACCTATTTACAGGCCATGAATTTAAATTGTTTTTGTAAGGAATTTGTTAAACAGGAAGTCATGGTGACAGTTGTCTGAGTTTTTTTCTGCTGAAACTGTTAGATCCTCAAAAGATTTCTGTAAATAGCATATTTTTCTTAGAATAGGATCAAAAAATTTAAGAAATAGCTAGTTATTCAATGTTACTTTGACGCAATCTTCTTTTTGTAAAAAAATGACGATTTCTACGAAAATGTCCTTCTAATAAATCTCTAATAAATCTACTTAAACACACATAAAAACCATGTTTTATCAATAATATCACAAAAAAATTAAGTATTAAGCTTTATTTGATATTTTTTACCGCCATTCATGCCTGGGGTCTCAGAAGACCCCAGAGGGGGAATATGCGACTATTACTCCCACGACACTTCAAATTGAGTAAAAACTCCAAAATTTTAACCCATTGTAAAACTTTGCGTAATTAAGGAATACTAGCATTGGAAATTGTCAAAACAAAAATACATGGGAGATATCAAGAGTCAAAGTGCGCTTGGGGTCGAAATAGACCCCATGCGGGGTAGGAAGGTTAAGATTTACCAATAAATAGCGGAACATCATTTAGGTGAAATATGTGTTAATTAGACCTTCTAATGTATCTGTTAAAAATTTTGCTTTGGAATAAATTCTTATAATTCCTTTCAAGTGTATTTACAATTGATTATCAAATTGTTGCTGAGAATTGAATTTTTGGAATATAAAGGGTCCAAATATAGTGTCAAAACTTTGTTTCACCATTCTTAAATCCATAGATATACCTATTGTAAATGCCAAAATCACTGTCTTCAATCTATTTAAATAATTTAAGTAAACATAAAATGATAAAAAGACAATTCGATTTTTGGGGGGGAACTTTCAAACATTTTTCCCACAAAATTACCTTATCTGAGATCATTCCTTATATCCGGACAGTCTCCGTTCAACACTGTACAAATTTCTTTATAAACAAATTTCCAGGCACCCTTTTATTCATAAATTTATAAAAATAACTAACACACATTTATTATTTACAAAGATTAAGTTTTATACATCCCCATATGCCTATTTAGTAATTGCTGTACATTCTGATACTCTTACCTTACCCCCTAAAAAAGTTCATTAGTTTTTCTTTTGATAGCGATCCGCTTTCTCGTTCACCTTAGGAAAGAACGATGCAGCCAAAAGCTCCTCGCCCACACCAACTGATTATTCGTAGAACAAATTTCACGTGCTGCCCGGATATTTCTTGGCTTCAATCTTGGGGGAAGTTACCGTAAAAACTCCCTTCCAAGAAAAAAAAGCAAAATGATGGATTGTGCTTGAAACAAACCAGGATCCGCATAAGACCCTCTGTTCTGGAGAAAGGTTCAGGTGAAAGGTAATTATTCCAAGTAATTCTGCAATGCGGTAATCAAATTGAAGAAAGGAAACTCCGAATATCCGTGTTTTCCCGTGTGTTCCTTACCAAATGGTATTTATTTAGTCTTTACGATTTCAAAGCAGAGTTTGAAACTTTCATATGAATGATAGAAAAGTATTTTTATGCGCGTTGGGAATAAAATAGGTATAATATAAATACTTGGATTGTTTTAAATTTCCATATTATGTGTGTTTAAGGCTGTAAGAAACGAAAAAGCTCTATAAAATTCCTGAAAATTTTATGGTAATCATGAGTAAATACTAGTATATAAAACTTGTTTTACTAAAAACTTATAAGTAAATTGCCTTTGGATATTTTTACTATAATTACCAAACAACCATACAAATATTTCCCAGAACTGTTTTTGAATTTTAAGCGTTTTTTTGTGTTAGGAATACTTTTAATAATCATAAATTTGAATTCATGTTGTAATTAACAATACAATTATCTTTCTTTTTAAATTTGAATTTTACAGTTCATTGCCTTAGGCTTAAATACTTTTTTTATTATTATTCAATTAAATTATCCCTGTTTTTTTAACTAAAACATAGCTTAACAATTCATTCGGCTACTGGATAAAGAAAAGCGAGGTTATCGTACCCATTAGTAGAGTTCATTTATTTCTTTAAATCACATAAAAGTGCAGTTTTTCTCAACAAAACCTGTAAATCATGTATTAAAATAATGGGTGTTTCAAAAGTCCGTTTTGCGGCTTTTATTTCAAACCAAAGTCTCCTAGGGTCATGGGTTTAAAGTATACCCCTAGGTAAGTGACGCTGGAGAATACATTCATATGACTTACATCGCCCTTAGCGGTGAAATAAAGGATATAGAGCAAATACCTCAGTGATAGTATTGTTGTCATTAATATGAATAACTCACTGAAAAAATTTCATGAAAATATCGCGAATATTTCCGGAGATATTAGCATATAACTGACAAATTTGCAAAATTGCGTGTTTTTTTTCTTTTTTGATGCTTGAAAAAGTGCTATTTTCACATGCTAATATCTCAGTGAATATTCACGATACTTTCATGAAATTTTTTCAGGGATTTATTCATAATGGTGGCAACAATACTCTTTATATTTGCCCAGATTTTTTACAGTGTAAAACAAATTTGCATTGCACCAAAGTTTCGGAAAATTAAAACATTTGCACCAAATATTGGTTTTACATTTACCAAGATTTTTTACAGTGTACCTAGGGGTAGACCTTACTTCCATGAACTAAGGAGACTTATGTTTCAAATAAAAACCTCGAAACGGACTTATGAAACACTATCTTTTAAACACCCTATAACTGCTATCAAAAGCTACAATTCTAACTGATTCATGAATGAAAAATATACCATTAAAATACTCCTTTCATAGTATCGATAAATAGTTTTCTATCGTAAGTCAAGTGTAAAAGTTTAAATTTAACACCAATTCGACAATGAACCGTTTTTAAACTACAACGCTATCCATCAAAAATAAAAGAACTTGTAACAGAAACTTCTATTTTATCACGCTTTCTAATTAATTTATAATGAAAGCATTCTGGAAAACTTAATTTACTGCTTGTGAGATAAAAATTGTTTATGGCTCTAAATTATATATGAGACTTCTACTTTTTCTTCTTCTAAAGGTACTTAGATATTATTAATTGAAATGAATCCCCGCGATAAAGCTTTTTCGCATTCGTTTTAAAAGTTAACAAATTATTGAAACTGAAACACTGATTACATTTTCCCCGGAAGTCCAAAAACAGAAGATTGTTTTTTGTTTGTCAACCATTTTAGTAATTTAAGAGATATCTCACTCACAGAGAGTTATACTAGTTTTTAAACTAAATACTCAAATACGAAAACATAGTTATTCCCAGTTGCCTATGCTGGCTTAAAAGCATTGACTTCCGTTCTTGTGCTTTTTTTTCATGAATAACTTTCTTTTTTTTCGGAAGTGCTGTTCTTTTCAAAACATATTTTTTAGAGGAAAGGCTGTAGCATCCTGTTTTATATAGGATGAATTTAAAATATGAGTTAAACTTTGTGACTAAGTCTGCAAAAACCTGATAAAACGCTTGTATTTAACATAAAACAGAAAAGTAAATAATGACTCATAATGAATTTCTCGCTTATGTTATTTCGAGTTTTTCCACCAAATTCTCTATTCATAAAACTCACGTTTATCTTAAGTTATGGGGCATGTGTGTGTGTGCTTTAAATGTAAAGCAAAACTAAAATAAAGGTATTTCCACTTTTTCTAACTTTAAATTTATTGTTTCAAAATCTAACTAAAATGTAGAGAATATTCGAATTAGCCTTACCACAACACTTTCAAATATTTATATTCTTGTAACTTTCTGCTGTATGTTATTATTTTTCCAGTAAAATTTTACAGTTTTTATCCAATTTAAAAAAATAACTTTTGAATTCTTAACTATCGTTACTTCTTCATGCATGAAAATATCCAAATCCATCCTTATTTAAAAGTTACGAAAGTTTACACTGATATTTTTAACGAAATTTTTCGTATATAGTGATAACACAGGTCTGCAAAAAAAAACTTTTTTCAAGCTGTTTTGGATATTTCACCTGAACTTTGTTAATTTTGGTGCGCTGAATCCAAAAATGACCTCCATTTTGTCCTGGGACGGCACGGTTTTTGACAATTCAGGTTTTTAGGTTTTATTGGGAAATACCTTAAAATTTTGTAAAATTAACTCTTGATACTAAATTTTTTATACAAATTTTTTCCACAAAATCTTTTTTATGTTTTTGGATGTGCTGAATCTAAAATTGACCTCCGTTTTATAATAGGACTTCACCTTTCTTCACAATTTAAGAAAATTTGTCAATTTTTTAAGAAAATAAAAGTAAATATTTTAAAAAATTATTTTTCGACTCAAACTTTATTCGAAAATAATTTTTTCTGATTTTTGGTGTGCTGAATCCAAAAAATACATCTTTTGATTTTTAAGACACCACATTTTGTAACAAATTGAGCAAATATAGCAACATTTCACATAAAATGTAAGTACACTTAAGAAGTAAATTTTTTAATCCAAACTTATTTTGAGGTTATTAGTTTTAAGGTTTTTTTGTGCCCTGAGTTCAAAAATGGTCTCTGTTTTGCCCTAGAATGTCATGTTTCCTGAAAATTTATGTAAACTTGTAAAATAAGTCATTATTTCAATTTTCATGAAAATAGGTTCATAAAATTAATTTTTTATTACATATTCTTCATGAAAATCCTTATATAACTAAAATAAGCTCATTTACACACTCTAAAGCCAATTTTTCCTCCTCATGAAGCTCCCCTTTGTACCTTTACCCTTGTGAGTAGCAAAAAGAACGTGTCTTTGAACTATACAACAAAAATCCTTCATTATTGCCCGATTAAACCTTCCCTAATATTAATATTTTCTTTCCATCTCTATAATGTCTTGATGAGATAGTTTACTATGTGCACCCTTCACAGCTCCTAATTTTTAAAAATAAAGGAGCTAGAAATGCACAAAATATATGAAAAATGGGCAAATTCGAATATAATTTTGCAATTTGTGAAAAATCCTGACGTATAGGATTTTTTGCAATGTTTTTTTCGTTATCAGCACACCAAAATACATAGGAAATCACTAAAATTATTCAAACAGCTTTTTCATTGCAGACCTGTGTAATGAATCGCAGCTAAAACACAATATTTCAAATCTCCCCCTTGTTAAAATTTTAATTGAAACTAATTCTATAAAAAATACTACTCAGTTTTTCAGTTATTTGAATGATCATGAAAACGGAACCTATTTTATAATTCGTGGGTTTATAACGTTTACGGGCGTTGTTAACTTTAAATATGATAAAAATATAATGCTAAATTTCACTTAAAAAATCGTGTTTGCATCTTAACCTTACCTAACATAACAAGATTTCTTCCCATAGGTTCAACTGAAAAAAAAAAACAAAATCTTATATAGGGTTCAAATCAGAGTAAAAATAGTATTGTCTAATCTCATTATTATATTTTATTTTTTTCAAAACTTTCAAAACTTCAAACTTTTTTCAATAATTAAAACAGTAGATTATTAATTAAACTCCTTTTACTTAAATGTTTTGAACATTATAAAAGAACATCTTTCTTTAAATATAAACATATCGTCTTTTATCAAAACAAATGCGCCATCAAGGGATTAGAGAAAGTTCTTTAAATATAACGCATCAAATGTGTATATTTCTGAATGAACTTTTTAGATTCCTGACGATTTCGTGTTTACTTTTTGGGTATATCTATTAAAGCTCATTTACACAAATTAGAGTACAAAGAATGTGAACGAACCACATTAAAGGAGATTTATAGCATGGCTTGCTGTCAAATGGATGGTCACTAGTTATTTTTATAGAATGGGAAAATTAACTGTATACACAATTAGGCCCTTAAAATTTCCACATATCTATTTTCAAAAGCCTTTGAACGTAATTAAAAGAGCAGACAAAAAAGGACTCAAAAGCAACCCGAGAGACGATACGTGTTAACTCAGTTTTTCTTTCGTGCGTCGTGACGTCATTGTCAAAAAAAACGTTACAATCTGGTATAAAGTATAAAAAAGCGAATCTGACTTTCATTCAATTCGTTTGTCATCAGTAATGACCACAACACTGCTCTTAATTCATCTATCTCTTTCTATATGATATGTTTAATCCCATCCATTAAGTTACAATCATTTGCAGTGCAGTGTCTTTCTAGGTCATCAAAACTCAAGACCACTTAGTCCGTCGTAAACTAACGAGGAATGCCCTCCGAAGCAACTTTCACAAATTGAATCAAACTGCGACTTCTGCAACACACAACGGTCACTTTTCGAGAGGAGGACGCTTAACTGTTCAATTGAACGCAATTAAACCCACTACTTGGAAAACAAGTCCCCTTTGAGAGTGTTCTCTGTCCATGCTAACCGTTACTAAATGCTGGAAACGCAGTTACTTGAAGACCTAAAGATTCTGTGAAGACTCTACTAAGACTCCGAAAATTCGATTTTGCAATCGTTTTGATCCAGTTAGCCTAAGAAATTACGCATAGCACAAGGTATTGTTTCAAAAGAATTGCAGTATATTAAATGTGTAATTGGATGGAAATTAATTAAATTTACGTAACGTCATAAATTTATATGCTTCAGAAATACCCTTATATATTTTCTAGGTTCTTAAACATTGAAAAAACGTTTATTTTACGCATCAACATTTTAGTGAATTACCGTATTATGTGTTGTCCTATACAGAAAGATAAAGTTTAGTTTAATTATATATAAAGTTGAGATTATGAAACTATAATACATAAACAATTTTAATGACCGAAACTATTACCAGTTTAAAGCTTGAAAAATAAAATTACAGTCATTATTCATAACTAAAAAACGTTAAAAAGTCTCTCTGAAAACATATACTAATTCTAGCAAGAAGAGATGACTCTTCAAATGTATTTTACTTCCTCTTTCTTCCCTTATTAACCAAATAATTATTTCCAAAGAAATAGTTTCCTAATTGATGTTTTGACAAAATTATAATAAATATTTAGTAAATGGCATCACTAAATAAATAGAAAATAAACTTCATTTTCAAATCTTTACATTTGAGCTTTGCAGTAACCTTCCAAGTAAAAATTACACATACCATACCATTAATACGTTGCCCGTAAGCAGAACAATAAATTCTGCTTAGTAATATCAATCGTTTCGTAATGCATAAATTATTTCCTCCTTGATGTAATCAACAAATAATTCTATTTTTTAAAATCAAATGAACTTCATCATTAGATTTTAATGAGATGCATGGAACTTAAATTAAATTTAACCCATAATTGAACTTTCATCAGTCATATCTTAAACGAATAAATGGAATAAAGCTAAGAAAAGAACGGGGTATTAGAGTCAATATGAAAGAAAATACCTAGAATATTAGAGAAGCTTAGCTGCATAATTAGGAATTCGGTATTGGAGGTACACCTTATCTCTATAATGGGGTCGGATACCGCAAGCAACCTTTAATGAATCTTTTATACAAAACCAAAATGTGATGTTCCGAATTTCTAATTATCTTATTTTTTTTCGTATTCTGTACTTTGTTACCAAATCTAATAGTATTAGAGCTTATTATTTTTGTTACTATAAAGTTATTTTATTTAAATTAACACTATTTTATAATTAGTGATGGAAATATATTTGATAATATATTTAGAGCATGAATATAATGCGATAGAATATTTAATTCATACTTCTTGTTTTAACTGTAAATGACAATGTGTAATTTAAAAAAATCCATCAATTAGATTTAACTCAAGTTCAGTTACGGAAAAATAGGTGTTACCTGATCAAAAGCCAGAATAACGTACAAAACATTTTAACATATATGTTTTTTAACAGAAACACTCGCGGAAAAATATCGTATATTAAGAACGTAATTCGGATAAATATTTCCTACACACAGGATTAACTAAACGTCTCCATAAAGCTTAACTTACTTAAAAAACAACTCGGATTTTTGGGGAAATTTTTATTAAATAAAACTATTTTTAAATTTTTTAACGAAAATTAGCATTCATCTTTATAGCCTTAAGAATTTCTACCATTCGTTTGAACAGCTTAGCATACTCCTCGTCACTGCTAACAATGGAACCACCAATCCTCGATTTTTTTATTTACCTTCAAATTTAATTTACTCCCATAATTAACACATCCTTCGCATCGGCTATAAGTAAGTGATGATACCGACTTCTCAACGGCGAGCGCGCTTTAAAATTTCAATTTAAAAATGCATTATCTACCACTTCAAAACAGCATTAGACTGACGCCTCCAACTGACAGGTAATGAAAATTAATCATTGGGAACTTTTTGACTGACCGGGCCCAGTGTTTGCACATGGCATTATTCACTCATTAGCAGAAACTTCAGCGTCCCTTTTTCGGCCCGGGCTAGGCTACCGCTTGTCACTCAGCGCACTTCCGTAGGATGGAGGCGTGTGTGTGTATTAATTAAAATCAGAGCCCAAGAATGCGCCAAGTTACTCGGGACACAAAAGCCTTTAATTAAAACTGAGTGGGGAGCTGGTGAGGGGAAAGAAAGCTGAAGGAACCGCGATTCCGAAAATTAAGAACGGGTAAAAATGGGGCGCCCGTATTTACGTTTGCTTCTGAAACTGTTCGCTGCTGAAGACTCTTTTTAGTTCATACTTTTCTGTAGATAGTGATTATCCCTTTGAGCACTATTTTTTTCGTTATTGAGTACTTTTGGATTAGTCAATTGTGTTTTAGGGTTTTGAAAGGTTAGGTGTATTGCGTTTTTATGCTGCTAAATATATGGGAATATTATTTTTGATAGATACATTTAAAGAAAATTATCTAGGTGTTTTTTGTTGAAATTTTATGCAAGCCATATGTTGTTTGCTGAGATTTTTTCTTAAATATTATGCTTATTATCTCATGCTTAAATATTCATAGATATTTTACTACTTTATTTAAAACTTATTTATAAGGTATAAATTAAAAATATAGCTGTTTAAATATCCTTTGTATCTTATATTTCTACAAAATGGTACGTTTAGTGAGTTCAATGAACATAAGTTAATTTTTTTTAAATACAGAATACTAACAGAAATATTAAACAATATTAAAAACATAAATAAACAATTAAGCTCAATTATTATAGGCTAGAGACACATGTCTAGAAGACGCAAATTGATCAATTACAATTTGAATGGTCTTAACACTAACGACAGTTTATAATTTATTATCATGCATAGTAATTATATAATCAATTTTGTTAAAAACACCGGACACACAGTATATTTTCAAAATGAAAAATTTTTGGAAAATAATTTTACAATTATTTTAGAAAGAAAATAGAATTGATTAGAAATGTTGTTTGTTTATTAAAGTTAATATTTTAAGATCTGATCATGTGACATTTATATACCTACTGGATTCACAAAAATCAAACCTAGCTTTCCTTTGTCATATTTCAATAGCATGACAATAATGAAGTAAATACGAGTTTATCATAAGTTTCCACATTTTAATGTTATTCAGAAAAATACAAATGTCATGTTTAACTAACACTTATATTCCTTTAAAATCTTTCAAACTTTATCGCTGGAATTATTCAACTTCTAATTCAATAAAATCTTCTGAAATTGAAAAGAAAGAGCAGTTACTTTCAATCTGCTACTTCCCCATCAAATCATCTTTGAAACAAAAATTTATCACGGTAGATCACTCTTACTTCTCTGTAATTAAAGTGTATAGCTCTTTCTAGTATCGTTAGGAGACACAATATTGGATTTTTCAGATGATAGATGGGATAAAAATCTATTGGGAAGAGTTATTTCGCTCATATTAGAAAATGACCCAATATCAAATCAAAATCTCTGCAAGACTTAGCTATTTCCCTGTATCTCTTATGGTTTTTCCATATCAAGTATTAGTTTGAAATCCTAATTTTTTTAAAAACAACTACGTATTATGCAACATATATTGTATTCATATCGATAAAATTAATATAAACTTCAATAAAATTAACTCAAAAGTATTGTTAGTATTCCATACTACTTATCACATTTGGTTGAATTTAATTTCGAAGTGTATATTTGGACGGCACAAACGGCCCGTGGCGCATGCGCTGTAGGTCTCGTGGTTACGTAACAGTCTCGGCGCTTAGTGATGGAACCAATGGAACGCCAGGCCGTGGAAATTAGAGTAGAGTTTAGTTGAAAAAAGGCCGTCCAAATATACAGTGCCATTTAATTTACCTGCATATTTAGTTTCTAAAATTTAACACGTTTTATTAAACGTAAAAGTTTTAGTTAAAAGCTTAAGTGTAATACCAGAAATTATACAAATACAAATACAAATTAAGTCGACCAACTACAGGCTTGCGCCCAATAAGGTTGGTCCGGTCCATTTAACTCAAACCACTCGATAGTATAATATCAATTAAATTTTGTAAACAAGAATAAAAATGGGAAGGGGAACTAAAATTTCAGTTTTATTTACCCATTAACTCTACAAATATATTGAATTATATTACAAGGAAGAATTAATGTAAGTAAATAATACTAATTTTTAGTTCTTTTAAAAACTAACATCTGTTACCACAATTATAGGAGAAAAAAATTAACTAAAATATTTTTGGCTGATGTTTTTAAATGTAAAACAGCCTTTAAAATTGGAAAGTTTCCATCCTCTGCAGCTAACACTATTTGTCCTCATTAAGACTTATAAAGGATATTTTTCAAAGTACCATTTTAACCTTTATGCCCCAAATTATTTTCATCATCATCATCATCATCAAAATATGTCAAGTTTTGTAACTGCAACTATAAGTAAACGAAATTTTGCCTTACGTGACAAAAATTGGACGAATTTGGAACATTGGGAAGTGGGACTTACAAGTCCCGTCGAGACATGTGTTAAACGTTATATTTAGTGCGTGAGTGAAGTTATAAAATATTTTACATCCATGCTAATTGTAGGCCAGCAACTTAGACTTCTACGCATTACTTTCTAATGATGAACCAGTAGCGCTCTATCTGAACAACTCTTTCTAATATAACGGCAATACTGGAATAGACTTACTCTGAGCAATATAAATTAATTCCCGTTCCGTTTCCACGGTTCGAGAAGTAGTGACCTTATTTACACTTAAATAGGAGCATCGCAGAGTAAAATTTTTATCGCCGCTTCATTCTTTGATGACTAAATGAAGCGGCGAAATCTATTAAAGCAGTCCCTAACTCCCACGGGGACGGGAGTTAAATAAACCCCATTTTGCCTCGAATTCCAACGGTGCTTGCGCTTTTTCTGGGACTGCATTTACATATTTGAAATTAAACTTTAATATTAATGCTTTGTTTAGGATAGCGCCAAGCTCAATTTATTCATGTTGCGAGACGGGATTCGAACGGTGAGGAGCTATTGAATAAATTTATTCGAAGCGTTCACAGAAATGAATTGGAGGAGGGCAAAAAAATCTTGGTGTGGAGAATGCGCGGTTTGTTTTGAGGTTTTGTCCCTGCATTTCTGAGAGGGAATACTAAGTAAATAGCTTACCGAAAGATCGACGCTTCTTTTAAAACACACTATCACTGTCGGGTCTGTTTGGAAATAGGGCGATTTGTTTTAAAAATAGATTTCACTTTCCAAATAAACGTCCTTCAGGAGGTTACGTAACAATATATTGTATGGGTTATTTTGAAAAGAAGCAATATTGTATTTGATTTGCTTTTAATTTCATTTATATCAATCACTTACATTTTTACTCTTCTTTCCATAAAATTATTTCTTTGGGTTTGATTACTTCATCAATAACAATTAGGCAAAACAGATTTAGAACTACAGTATATTTTTCAGTAATTTGAAAAATGTTTTTTAAATATCCCATATAGGAAGAAAGGAGGGTGTGTGAGTACGCCTAAAGTGATTTTGGGCTACAAAATCGAGAATTTAAAACATCACTTATATTGTATATGAGTACTCTTAGGTGGTGATATATTAATTATCTAAGTCGTCCTTTAATCAACCCTGAAATTCACCACAGTTAAACTCAAACGATGCCAAGTTGTTCAGAAGGAACCATAACCTCCCATTGGAGTTAAAAACAATCATTAGTTATTTTTTATATAATAAAGTTATATTCCGTCAGTGAAAAACTGTATGCTAATTAAAAAACAACAACCTTATTTTACCTGCCCAACTGCGCACTTTTACCCTCTTTTCTCATAATCAATTGTACTGGACCATAAATTTAAGTAAAATGTGTTGCATACTTCATTTCAGTCTTTATGTATAATAAATTTGTTTGACCAGTCCTTTTAAATATTGCCTTTAATTATATTATACTCTATTCATTTAGAATTGGCGCTTGAGAAATAGTGCTTTCCCCCACTCTAGAAGCGTAACCATAGTTACGATCTTCGAGCAGCCAATAGTAAGCCTTCTTCGTCACTTTGACGAGGATAGCTGCTATGGTTACCGATCGGTGGTGGGAAGAAGGAAGTATTTTCAAGCGCCAGTTCAAAATGAACAGAGTATAGGTAAGTATTATTATTAAGTTAGGCCTACCTCTTTTGCTGTTTTTTCTTTACAAAGTTTTCCAATCGTTTTACGGGCATCGATCGCTCAATTTTTCTAACAAATCGACAACTCGGGCATAAAAATTCCCAAACGCGCTTTTAAAATATTCCCTCCACATACCCATCACCATCACCCACCCCTTTCAACGCACCCAACAAACAAGAAATCGATCAATCGAACCCCTAAAATCACCTCTTTCGACGTAACAACATGTTGCGTATGATTATTAATGAACAAGCCTCTCTAATCATAGTATAACGTGCTCATCTGCGTAGAAATAGAGAAGAGTTAATTAAACTTTAACCCTCGCTCGATTCATGGCTTTGAGGGGAGAAACATCGCCAAAGCTAATCGTAGTTTGGAAATTAAACTTCTTACAATAATTGCTCTAAACAGGGAAGCATTCCTTGAAGGACTCTTCCACGCAATGCCGTCCTCTTTTCGCGCAGGCTTTTCTTTCCCTCTGTGCGTGGCATTTTTATGGTGCTTCAACACGCCATTTTGGTATCAAAGGGGAACGGGAATACCAGCTGGGTATCAGCCATTATCCACTTAGAAGAGCCCGCAAATGAGATTAAGTCGACTAGGTGCTTAATTGAAGGGTGTGCTTGTCACTGGGTGACACCGAGCGCGACGAATGCATTTTTTGCGTTGCTTGGGTGCGATATGTTTTAGTAGAGGCGTAACGGTGTAAGTGCTGCTTGGATTGTTAGGAACAAGTATGTTGTTGATTCCCTAAGTAGTAGATATACATATTTTTTGGTTTAATAATGCCAAAGTTATGAACAGCGATTGTTTTACCACTTTTGAGGGTGTTATGAACCATGAACCTTGCGATAATAACGTCGGAAAGAAGTCACACATATTTGATGATTGAGACTTTTGGTATTCTTTTTGACATTAAAACCAACGGAAATATATTTAAATTTAAAAGATAGAAACATGATTATCTCATTCTTTAAAACTGGATTTAAATAAAATATCTTATACAGGGTGTATCTGAAATGGTGCAATAAACTTTCAGGGATGATAGTACTCATCAAGACGAACAAGAATCGGTATAGAAAGGGGGTCCCAGACCAAATCCCAGGGAATTAAAAATGATGCGACACCCCAAAAAATCATTGAAAAATTCAATTTGTAGAAGAACTACTATTGGTAAATACTTAATAACGGTCTCAAAAATTGTGGTTTAATATGATCTTTAAAATTACCTCAAAAGTCTTCACTTTAAATTTTTTTTATTATGAAAAAAGTTAAAAAACACAAAAAAATGTGAAAACTCTGCCAAAACATTATTTTGTATTTGAAATCCTTTCTTTTGATTTGATAATCTGAAAGATCATAGTTGAAAACCCTCAAGTCCAAAGTTTCACGTAAATACAATCAATATTAAACGCATGAGATCCTGTTAAAGTTTGTTTTTTGCGTGCGCTAACTGCTGTTCTGGAAACAGCTCTAGAAAACTGTTTCAGCACGCAAAAAACAAACTTTAACTGGATCTCAAGCGTTTACTATTGATTGTATTTACGTGAAACTTTGGACTTTAGGGTTTTCAACTATGATATTTCAGATTATCAAATCAAAAGAAATGATTTCGAAATACAAAATAAAGTTTTGGAAGAGTTTTCACATTGTTTTTTTTTACTTTTTTTATAATAAAACAAATTTTAAAGTGAAGACTTTTGAGGTAATTTTAAAGATCATATTAAACCACAATTTTTGAGACCATAATTAAGTTTTTACCAATAGTAGTTCTTCTACAAATTGAATTTTTCAATGATTTTTTTGGGGTGTCGCTCCATTTTTAACTCCCTGGGATTTGGTCTGGGACCCCTTTCTATACCGATTCTTGTTCGTCTTGATGAGTAATATCTTCCCTGGAAGTTTGTTGCACCATTTCAGATACACCCTGTATTTCCTTTATAAGATTCCTAATCACATGAAACTAAAGGTATACTTTTCTTTATAAAATTACTTCTGGGCATATCGAGAAATGTATTTCACATTATACAATAATCTCGTACGTGGTTTTTGTTAGTTAATTATATAAAAAGTTCATTAAAAGCTAAAAAGAATCTACTCATTAAATAATAAAACCACGCTTTAAGCAATTATTATTTCAAATTCGGACTACAATTTTAATGCGTCAAATGTTTATAAATTTAATTTGTTTCAATTAAAAACTTGCTATAAGTTATATGAGAAAAAAATATAAATTATATTTGAAACATCTCTTTAAGAAAATATATGTTTTTACTCGTGTTCTTTTAATAAAAATATACCTAGACTTATTATATTTTAACATTAAAACGGACTGATTACTCATTATTCTCTCACATTGTATTTCTAAATATTTTTCCTGTCAACATATTCACTCTAATTTAAAAAAGAAAATATAAATTTAAATAACAATTTTTCGCAACACACTGGTTTTAACTTGATTTATAAATTAGAACAAAATGTTTATAAACGTTTTCCAAAAGTGTTGCAGTATGTATTTCTGCTTGAAACATTCTTAATTAAATAATAACCGAAATTCAATTAATTGAGCCCCAAATCTCTTTAAATTTAAAGTTTATTATAAACTGTCTGGTGTCTTTATAACTTTAAACGCATAATTAAAAATAATAGTGATTTAATTTATTGGAAACAACACCATGCGTTTTGGGGGATCTTGCCCAATTAAACAAATATTAAGTGTTTGAAAAACCTCATCCACTTTAAACTATCAGCAAAGTGTAAATTTTTTTCTAGTTTGCAAATACAGTTGCATTTTGTGTAATTCCAGGTATTTCCTGTGTTCTTTATTGAATTAAATGAAAACTATTCTCCCATGATATTTGTAAAGAAAGACTCTTAATTTGTTTTAATCCAAAACTTCAAACTTGTCGTTTCCAGAAATTTTATATTTTATTTTCATATTACTCTCCCATCATCTAATAAACTTTTTTTTATAAAATTTTTCAACTGAAACAGAAACGCTTGCTTAAGCCCATGAAGAAACAGGGACTAAGGATTTGCTTTCATCCGTAGAGACAAGTATTCTTATTTTTGAGGTTAGATTTAAAAAAGATAAAATAGAACCTATTTTTTTAATCAGAAGTTTTGTAGATTAAATTTCGAGGATAAAATCACTTAAGGGATTTCAAACTATCCTAAATTACATAAAAGTTTCATTTAAAACAAGTTGCTGTTTTTAAAGATAGCTTAAAAAACTTTAATTGTATATAT
This sequence comes from Tetragnatha versicolor, assembly GCA_024610705.1. NCBI lineage: Eukaryota > Metazoa > Arthropoda > Arachnida > Araneae > Tetragnathidae > Tetragnatha > Tetragnatha versicolor. Next base: position 36,611,828 of record JANDEH010000009.1, on the reverse strand, counting down.
GTTCTATCATAAAACTATTCCTATTGAGAATTAAATGGATCAGTTTATCAAGTTTTTTTAGTTTTTAGTTCAGAAACATGATGAAGATGACATAAGATAATTAAATTTATCTAACTATAAAATGAAGTAACTCCAATTTTGGAGCAATTACATTGCACAATCAATATATATATATATATATATATATATATATATATATATATATATATATATATATATATATATATATATATATATATATATATATATATATATATATATATATATATATATATATATATATATATATATATATATATATATATATATATATATATATATTTTCTTTTTTCTAAAATATTATGTCCTACATCATGACTGAGTTTTGATGAAAATAGTACTGTTTTCTAAGTTGATGAAGTTTATGGTTTTAATTCATACTTGAAAATAACTATTCTTTATCCTTCTCAAAAGTGGCACAACTATTCAAACTAAAAGCGAATAAATAATTTTATTGTTTATTAATATTATTAATATGTAAGTAACCATAAACGTTTAACTTTCTATAACATGGAAATAAAGCGTAATATTAAATTTTTTTTTCATTCAAAATTCACATTGTGCCTTGTAAACCAATTAATTTCTTTAGTATACGTATACATAGATTAAACCTTACCATATACCACAGAAGTATTTAAAACTTTATCAGAACATGAATTGTGTGTTTCTTTCAAAAAGTGACGGAACTCCAGGCAAGTGATGTACCCCAGGGAGTTCAGAACTCATTCTATGACGTCAACACGATGAGGCGGAAATTTTCCCCTGTTTCCAAACAACTTGTAGATTTCCGATAACATCAAAGTTGAAGGAAATTTTCCCCCTTGAATATCCTATAAGGGGCCCAGAAACTGTCTGGGTTTTTTAGATAAAGGCTTTTACTGTTACACCAAGTTTTATGTGGGAAACTGAATGGAACGTAATTCTTAAAAAGAGCTGGGAGTCCTTAAAGATTACAATAAAGAACTTAAGGGGGTAGGTTTACGCAAGTAAGTCCCTATCTCCGTAATGTTAAAAATGAGGATTTTTAGGGAACATTTTTAAAAAATCGACTGAATCAAAGTGCCCAAATTTTTTTCTGAGTATTCCCAGAACTATAATACATACTTTAACCAGAGCTTTTAGGGCTTTGATGCCTGGTTCTTTTTTAAAAAAATATTATCTGAATGAACATAGTTTTTTTCTCAAAAAGACTAAAATTTCATGATAAATTATGCTATAACTTCAGTTTAAATAAATTTTTTGAGAAACCCCTTGGTAAAAGTATGTAACATAGAGTCATTAATTATGATACCAAGTTATAAGTTGTTTTCTCTAATAGATTTTGAGAAAATGTTCCTTTTATGGTAAAAAGTTCAGTTTTGAGAAAATTGGAAATTTAGTAAAAAGCATGTTTATTGCTAGTGTAACCAGTACCATAGCTATAGTATTTAAATCGCATAATGTATTAAAATAGCTAAATTTAGTGGCTAAACATATAAGAATTTAAGTTTTTTTTTGTTTGAGGGGGCGTGGCACCCCCATATCAGCTGATCAGGCAGTTTTAATTATTTTTAAAAAAATAATTAAAAATACTTTTAATCCACGTAGAATAATAAATTTGGTGTCGTTTGAAGCGGAACGTGTAATACTTAATGAAAATCCAGAAATTGAAAAATGATTTTTCTAGTCGAAAGTTGTAACCCTACCCCCTTAACAGTTTAACTAGAACTGATAAATTTTGTTAGGGTTGTAACTTTTCCTAATAAATTAATGAAATAAATTAATTAAAAAATCATAACTTGATTTTTTTAAAACCTTATATAAACAATACCATGGACTCTATAAATTTCACAAGTTATTGCACCTAATTTAAAATAACTTACTGTTGAAAATTATCACAGGTGCTCTTTTTCTATTATCTAATTCCAGTTTATGAGTTTTACCACACTAAAACAATGATTAATGATCACTCATAGTTGATATCTGTTGAGAGTTAGTATTATAGAGATTATCCTAATATTTAATATCAATAAGGGATTAGAAACGTGTATGTCAATATGGGGATAATGCATATCTATGAAATAAAGTTTTAACGCCGCAATTCAAATTTCGAATTAAAGGTTCTGATTTTTGCCTTAAATGACTTGTTTCGTCAATACTAAAACCATTCTAGTCATTTTTCGGCGGGAAAAATATCCTAAGTATGATTTTGAGGATGTTCCCATTTGGGAACATCGGCGTTTGGGGTGAAGTTTTTAGGGGATTTCCAAAAGGAACATATTTTACAATTAATTCAAATAAAATGATTCAAATCGGTTTCTACTTAATAATTATGAACATTTTTATGATTGTGGATGGTTTTTTGATTTTTATTCACCATACTTGGACGATTGAGTAGCATTTTATAGATTTTCATAATAAAAAATTTGACATGTTTATTACGTACACGAAGCTTTTCCGTAAATTTTTCTTGCACTATGGGTAATATTTTGGTGTAAAAAATACATGAGTGTTCCCACGCTCTTCAAAGCTAAACAGTTACGTTTCTGTGAGAAAAATTAGTTTTAATAACGGTTCTATACGGATATCTAGCATAAATCCACTAATTGCATTCAAATCAAATTAGCTTTCAAAATTGGTAATCATAATTATCTCCATTGATTCATTAAAACTGTGGTTCTCATGGAAGATTCCAAACTGAACCACATATATCTTTCATCTAACTTACGTTAGAAGATTGTTTTTAGATGCACGCACTTTTCCTTATTTTCAAAATTCTTTAATTTTATTCCTAAAAATTTTTTGTAAAAAAGTACTTGAACAAAAATATATACGCAAATATTCAGAAGCACTCCAAATAGGCTCTTTGCATAACCCCTATTGATAATTAGTGAAAATTAATCGATCGGGGACTTATAAAAACATACAAGTGTAAGAATCTGCTATACAGATTTGGAATTTATTTCTCAGTAAATCAGGTGATAAAATAAAAATTACATATATTTGAATTTAAAACATCATTCTTAACCTGTTTAGATACTTTGAGGCAAAAAAGATTCAAAAAATTAAAGAAAATAGGAAATAACTTGAATTTTTGCATGTTATAAAAATATCCTCAAATACTATATCCCATACGCCGATGTTCCCATTTGGGAACATATACATTGTATTGGTAATTACTCTCCAAAATTAGAATATGAAGCTATTCTGTCAAGCCAAATTGGAAGGTGTGTACTTACGCTACATAAACAGAGCAAAATTATTTAAAACTAAATTTATTTAAAATTTTTACAAGATGAAACTTGTGCAACTTTTCGAAGAGCCAAAAATCTCTAATTTTGAAGTAAATTCTACAAAAAAGATTAATTTGCACGTGAAAAACTTTTGCATGTAAAATAACTTCATATCTTTGTGTTGCTTTCTACCAAGTATCAAATTCCTGCATGAAAAATTAAGTGGTGAAAAAATTCCTTAAATTGATGTTCCCATTTGGGAACATCGGCAGGTAAAAGGTTAAACATAAACAACCTATTTAAATTTGTATAGTCTTTATTTCTCCCAAAAAATAAAACAGATTTTGTAGGAATGATGTTTTTAAATTGTGATTATTGTTATACGCGCAATTTCAAACCTATTTGTATACCCTCTAAAAATAAAGCATAATTATAATTATAAATTATTCATTCCGTTTTAAACATTATTATCAATATAATATTCGATGATAAATATTTCATTTTTGAAAAAAAAACATGAGATCTTTCTATCGAACACTTATATTAAAATAATGATTTCTTTTCTTGTGAATTTTATCTTACAGAATTTGAGATATTTAAATTGCTTAAATAAATTATTTTTAAAATATGTCTCAAACAAACGAGAAAATCATTTCAAACTTTACTTAATCTTAAAAAACAACACTCTAAGAATATAATATAACAATCACTATTACCGTGAAGGATATTTTTTCTTGGAATTCAGTGTGCTAACAAAAATTTAATTGATAATGAATGAATTAAATTTGCATGTCTTAAATGTTTTACATTTTTATGGTATCAGAAAGTTATTTTTTCATGAAAAAATATAACATGAAGATTAATTTCAGAAATAATTGAATTAAAATCTAAAAAATGGTTTAACTTCACGGAGTGACTTAAAAATTCATTGAACTTTTAAATTATTTTGAATTTTATGAAAAAACTATCACCAACAGAATATTATACTCTCATTCCATACATGTAATTCTCTAAAATAAGTTGTTATGTTTATAATTATCCTGAATAAATTATCTTTTCCACTATTGATATATTCCTTTTCAGTCCTTTAATGTCACTACTCTTTGAGCCGTCCCTCTTTAATTCCAAGACAACTTTCTATCCAGTAGTAATCGGACAAATTCTCACTCCCAGCAGCTGCGAGTAATAAAATTACGAATGAAATTGCTTAATTCGCGTGTGAGCATAATTTCTCGTAGCACATCCCCCGTAATTTATTTTGATGCTTTGTCATAAAAGGATGCCGGAAAGATCTCTTAAGTAAATAAAATAACATGATAACGATTAGAAGAATGACAGATGCAGGCTGCTGAGTCTGCTGGCTTTCACATTGAATTGCTGAGCATAAATCTTGTTTAATTAGGGTAATGTTGAGTTAAAAATAAAATTGAAGAGAAAATACTGACTGAAGTTTTTTGGTCTCTTAAGATATCTTTTTGTGTAAGGTAATCTATTTAAAAAAATAGTGAATCACCTTGTTTAGTTTTTTATAACTATACTATAAGCAAGTAATTATAATAAATTCCTACTGAGATGAAAGCAAAAACGAACAATTGTATGTTTTTAAACTTTTCTATGTGTATGTAAATAATGCTAGATTTACTTTTTGATCATCATCCTTTTGCTCACAGATTTGCTCCTAAATTAATGTTGTCACTTTTTAAGAGTGAATTAGAAATAAATAAAATTTTAAGGTAAGATTTTTTCGACTATAATTTTGATAAAGGAAAATAAAATATATACGCAGCTATTAATGTCTAAGTCTAGTAAAGGTGATGTTTTGAAATGTTATATCAATATCTAATGCTCATAATTTCATTCACTTAACACCGAATTTACAAACTTGTCTCAGAAGTCGAAATGTTCCGGTATCAAAGTAATGAAACATTTAATTCTGATACAGTTTTAAAGTTTTTGGCACCTTTTTACGTTTTTTACCAATTCTTCTGCTCCTATACACTGCGTAAAACCATATTTAAATATCTGAAAGAGTAGGTCGTCAATCATTCCACATTTCTTTAGGTTCTTATTTCAAATGAACGTTTAAAATATACATCAATCAAAATATGTTGAACTTTTTTCTTCCGTCTGGCTACAAAAATGCAAAGTTTCTTGCATGCAATTTATTTTTTAAAATTATAATCCCTTTAACTATTTTGAAGTAAAAGAAACGAAGATTAATATAATTTTTCTAATACTTCTAGATAGTTAAAACAATCTAAGAGGTTTATTTCGTAAAACTTCAAAAGCTTTATTAAAAAAGGGCCGAATTTTTACATACTGAAAAATCATGCTTAGGTGTTTTAAATCTGTATGTAAAAAGAATATATCATTTTTATTATTTGACTTGTATAGCAGCAATAATAAAACTTTCCTTCATTTAACCCTCCGTCGGTCACAATATTAAACTAACGTGTTCTGTCGCAATGTGCCAAAACGCACAATCGAAAGAATTGGAAATTTCTACCATTTAATTTCAATGATAGCATCTTAAAAACAATAAAAGACATTCATAGTATTATTCAGACATAGAACATTTGATATTTTTTTAAAAATAATTAAGAATAAAAATTAAAAATAGCATAAAATTAATCTTAGTCAAAAAATATGCTAAATGATATGAAACCTGATGGATATTTATTCTAAATTATTGTTTTTGAACTCATGTTCCGATAATAACCATTCACAAACAAAAAATTTTACAGGTAATACTTGCAGGTCATAGGCTGGGCAAATTGACCGCTAACAGTCCCTGTAGCTATTGTAAAAAAACTCCAAAATACATTATTTTAGCTATAAACTGTGAACTTACAGGTAGTAAAAGTAGATTTGCATATTTCACAAAATTTTTTTTTTGGCGAGGTAAGTGTATAAGGTACGATTTTGTAGGTGTATGTTCAACTGCAATAAACCAAAAATAATTCGAAAAATTACATACTTATTAAGTAAAATTTAATAAAATTGATGCGTAAGCACTCTTAAAATTAATAAAAAAAGCATCAGTGATTACAAAAAATGATATAACGTACCTTAAAGACGTTAAACACGATCGAGCGCAATGTTTCAAATAGTAAAATTATGATGAAAACCAAACTAAACAAAGCACGCGAATTTAATGAATTGGTTGGCGAGATACATCCGGTAAAGATAGGACTCTACCATAAATTTCAGAATCTACCCCCCATAATAACGGAAAGGCGAACGAAAATGTATGAGGTGTGCGAAAAAGTACAATTGCGACCGACGGAGGGTTAAAATGTTACTATTTCGTCTTCTCTAATAGTCTTTTCCATTTTCCTAATTTCCTAACTAGACATCATTAGTATCACTCTCATTTTAAAACGCTACATTGTTTCACTGGTAATTTACAGAGTTCTTTTGAATGACTTAGATTGCAATTAGTTTTAATTTACGCAACATTTTCCACATTAAATTTCCGTCTGCCAAGAGTTATCAGTTTTGAAATACAGCATGCCGAAATTAGTTTCAAGACCGTTTTCCTTTCTAACCATTTGAAAATTTTAAAGCAATAGCTTTCCGCAAGTGACGTTTACAATGTTTGGCACCTGTTAGTACCCCGAGTGAAGGCATTCCGATTATAAATTACTTTTAAATGGGATACGAACGTGTTCCTCTATTATATCTCGTCGGTAACCACAATAAATTAAATCATTTCGCAATTTGCGCGCGCCATCTGTTTCCAGCGATTCCAGCCAACTTTCTCGTACGAAAAGACACTGAGATCATCAATAAAATAACACTGATAAAAGATGGGACCTGCTTTAAAACTCAACACCGCGGGAAAAGTAAGCCAATTACGCAGATGGAAATCGCAGTTTTATGTTAAATGCGAGCGAAAAGCAAGAATGAATACCGTTTATGATTCCATTACAGCTGGCCGTAAATGAGCAGGAAAGGTACTCGAGGCTTGCATTATTTACGCAGGGGGCTCTTTCCCGAAAGTTACAAGGAGTGCGTTTTTCGATTGCCTCTTGCTCGCTTTCTGTTTCGATTTGTATTATTTTTTGCTGCTTCGGCCTGATTTTGTTATTTGTGGGAAGAAACATCTGCCTTTTGGGTTCTTTTTTACCTAGAGATCCTCGTAGGCAAAGTAATGGGTTTCCATTTCATTTCGTATGATAAAACTTTGTGTATCTTATATATCCTCGATGATTGATAGAAAGTTCTGTCTCATTCTGATGGGATGGAAAAAAGCTTGGGATATTTGTGGCCAAAGTAAACCGCGGTGAAACGTTAAGAAAAAAGGAAAACATTGATCTTGTTTCGCACCCTAGTTTCTGATACAATTTTCGCCTCGCACTTTTTTATTTTAAAATGTTTTTATGGGTTTATGTTTCAAGATTCTATTTTATGTCATTCGAGAGTCATATAAGAATTTGCATGAGGTCTTTGAAACTGTTCCCAGTTTGACGATTGAGAAATACCTTTCAGAATGTTTTTGAACAATTTTGGACTGGGGACGATTATAAGTTTGAATGGGTGTAGCAAAAACTGGCTCGTTTATTTTAGCGAAACTCATAAATATTTATGTTTTTTGAAAGAAACGAAAGAAAAGTTTAAAAAATCAATATTTGGTATTTTTGTATTCAAAACCATATAAAAGGAAGGAATCTCTTTATTTTTACGTAAAGATTATTTTAGCCAGAAAAATTTACATGCATGGAAAAATTTATCAAATATACTTACATTAAATAAAATAAAATATTAATTTCCAATAGTAGATATACTATATCGTAATAACTCCTTCGTTTTAGTTTTCCATTCAATATGTAATTTACTCTATATTTACTCTGAAGTAAGGATAGTTTTGTTCTTTGATAATTTAAACCCTTATAATACTACTACCAGAAATAACTTTAGAAAAAAAATTGTCGTTTTATACTGTAGTTTGGGGCCAAATACAGTAAAAATGCAAAAAAACTCAAATTTGATTAACCAAAATTTAAACATTTCAAAAACTAGGACTGGACCTGAACTTTATAAATTACCACCTTAAGATGCAATTATTGCTGCAAAATCTTTAAAAATGCTTTTTGGGCTGAAAATTGGAACTTAATATTTGGTATCAAATTTGCTACCATGGGCAGTAGAGTGTTAAGGGTGTAAATCTAAACAGTTTTCGTTTATAACCCAGAGTCCTCTGATTTTTTAAGGAAGCAAATATTTTGTGTTGAGGTCATTGAATGAAAAGTACACTTTCAATTACTACTATAGAATCAATTAATATTAGATACTGTGTAAATATTTTAGATAATCCGACTAATTCTGGTCAATTAGCTCAAAAGTAATATTGATGATAGCAAGTAATCGATGGTAAGATGATTACGCTCTTTTTTACTGAAAAACCTAGATTAATCATATTGGATTATGGTTTTCTGAATTTAAAAAAATATATGAACTTAAATTTGAGAACAATAAAAAAGCCCATACGACATTTCCACAGGACTTTTTCATCTTAATTTGAGAAAGCCAACCAACGCGATCCAGGCCAAATGAGGCCACTGCAAAAAGTTAAAGGAATATGAATGCGTTGGACCATTCAAGCTTATCTGCTCCAAATGCTTTTGTGAGACGCCTAAAGCTTTTTGTAGACATCGAATGGGCTATATTATTGGTCAATAAGGAATGGAGAGAGGAACTATTCCCCCAAATCCGAAAAGCATAACAACATACCAGCTTTTTCCATTTGCATTTTGACAAAAAGAATTTCTGCATTCTTTGTTCCGTGTTTCAATTCAAAAGGAGATTTTTGGGGAATTTTTCGTACTACAAAACGGAAAAGCTCTTTATTTCCGAAAAGCATATTATGCGACTTTTTACTTGTCTTTCTATTGCGGCCAACGCCGTGCTGATATAAGCTTTGAATTATCACCACAGTTTGGCTCTGGACGTTAGGGCAATTCACCGGTGAATGGTATTATGTTTTCAAGGGTCATCTGTGTATTTCCATTCAGATGGTCGATGAATTTTTTTGCGGTCATCTTTCTCTTTTCCAGCGCTATTTAGTGTTCAAAAGTGGGACATGAATATTTTTAAATGGGCATTGATGAGTGTTAATGAGTTGGAATAGTATTTTGTAGAAAAATAAACTATAACGTTTATATGGGAGTTTGAGTTATAGATTTTTTAAAACTATTCACATTCAAATAATAATTTAATACGTATTAAATTAGTACTAAATCTAAAATATAACTGTTAAATAACGCTATATGGTTGCATACAATGTTATTCAAAATATTGTATGCAATTTAAAAATTCTTTATTTTTTAAATAAACGAAAGATACTAATAAATAGATTACATGAACTTGGACAACGCAAAATAAAAAATAAATAAAAATGGCAAAATAGGGCATCTGACTTTTTGTAAGCTGTCATTTTGTGGGTGTATATTCAGTAATACCATTCCGCATTAATATCTTAAAAATGACAAATTACTTTACTTACGGTTTAGAATTTTCGAATATGGTGGAGAGTTCTGGATACCTTTACCTGGAAAGAAAGTAGTGCCCAAGTGGGGAGGGGAAGAATTATTTGCTTTTTCACAATAAATTAGGTACCACTGAAAGTTAACTGTATGTTTATGTTTTGCAAGTCTTAACGTGCCGTGTAGGACACTGGAAAAGGAAAAATTGAACGACACAGTAAATAGTGATCAAACACTTGTAAAAAATCGATATTTTCCCCTTAAAATTCGTATTGTAAGTAAGTATCGTTTATTCATGAAACTGTAGCATTTTGAAATGATATAAATATCTTACATTAGTACATTAGTTACCTGCACCTATTAAAGAATTAAGTATCGAAATTTTATTCTAATAGTATTTTCCCCATAAAATGCAGTTTTTAATATTTTTAACAGGGGCCAAGTAAGAAAACTTCTACACACCTTGATTCCAATATGAAAACGTGATTCACTCTCACTTCGTATGCACGGGTTTAATAACTTCTGAGACTTCCTAATGAACCTGGTTTCTCAATTCACTTCCTTAGAAGTTAGAAAGTTGCACGCTAGGTGAGTATCGAAAACAGCACTAATGAACTTGTCTCCAGTGTTAATGTGTTTCGTGTATTTTACTTCGTTCCTTTAAGGTTTACTGTATCATTACTGAAAACAATACTTGTCTGAGCATAATAGAGAACTCTCTGTTACATATAAAGTTTGTACTATATTTTACAAAAGCTATTTTTTAAAGTAACATTTTACCTGTGGATAAACAGTGGATGTAAATAATGAAACGTTAGTGTGCGTGTGTATGTGTGAGTTAAACTAGAAAAGAATTAAACCTTATCGGAGATCCGTGTACCTAGGATCACTTATTCTTAAAACCCCCAAACTAAGCCTCAAAACTTGTTTTAAGTTAAGAAACTGATATGGACACATCACACTTTTTACTTATCATTTTGATTATTAAATACTCATGTTATAAGAAATAATTTCCTGTAAGATTTAAAAATGGCTCATAAAAGGACAATTTATTGGAGTTCCTATATATAGCTTATACCTATAGGACAAGCTTATAAAGAATGCTTAAAGTTAAATATTATTTAAATAAAGTGGGTTGGCCCTTAGGTACAAGGTGACCCTAGGTACACGGATCTCCCCTAGGTTTTTCGCCATTGATGCTGCAGTACACCCTAATAGTAAAATGATGGGGTCCTTCACCAAAAAACTAAAAATAACCAACCACACAAGAAAACTTTTTAGCATTATCAATAAATAATTAGCCTTCAACTTACTGACGAGGGAGATTTTTAAAACACCTTTCAGAAGATTGTTACGGGTTCATAAATCTGATATATAATTATATGTTGTTGTATAATTATATGTAATTATATGTTGTTATATGTTATATGTTGTTGTATAATTATATGTAATTATATGTTGTTATATGTTATATGTTGTTGTATAATTATATGTAACTATATGTTGTTATATGTTATATGCTGTTGTGTAATTATATGTTGTAATATGTTATATGTTGTTTCATATAGCTCAAAAGATACTGGTCGATGAAAAAATATTGACTTCTAAAATATCTTATTTCAACCTATACAAAATTAAGGTTATAAATATTTATATAATTTAAAAAAATCAGGTCTACACTTAGACATGGAGAGGGTTAACCGCTAAAGATACTAAATTTCGTAAGATGTTACGATACAGTATAGGATCATGATATTAATGTAGAAACCATTTGGTATTATTTTTTCTAGAGAGACAAAGCCAAAGGGAAACCTTAAATGTAAAATGCACTTTATTTCTTATAATATTGGTTTTTCTTAACTCCAACAGTTCTATTCAAGGATAGCTGAACTAAAATTTTGATCTATGAGAGATTATTCTTCCAAAGAAAACACCCTGAATGGTAAATTATTAACCCATTAACGCCCAAATTAATTTTTTGGGAGGCGAATTGAATAAAAATCATGAATCTGGTGTATTTTGCCTTTAATATGAATATTATGAACAGATTTTGTCAAAAGAGTCATTAGTTTTTTCAAAAAATGCTGATCTAAAAATAGATCACTGGGCGTTCGGAGGATACTTTTTGTCACAAAGTTAAGTATTTAACTTTAATGTTGTTTAACTTCAAAAAAATACTTAAAATTATAAAATAAATATAAATATTAGTATTTCTCTATAAAAAACACGTATTTATTCATAAATATGTGGAAAAATAAATAAATAGTAATAAAATTGAATAGTTTACCAAAAATTAAGTACACAAATAGCCTATGTTGTAAGTAATTTTAGGAGGAAAAGGGGAAATCTAATCAAGAACTTGAAATTTATGTATAAGTATATTATAGAAAACATATAACATGACATAAAATTGTAACTAATAATTAAAATAAAATGCATTGGGTTAATTTTTTGATAATTTTGTAAATTGGTTTACCATAAATTAGTAACATTCATGAAATAAAATGTAATTTTGTCTTACATGGCTACATCCAAAATTGCTGCTTTGTTTTCTCTGACTTATTCAATAAACTTCTTACTCTGGCATAACGTCAATTTTAAGATTACAAAGGCTGGATACGGGCGAATTAAAAAAATATTGTAATTCTAAATTTGAGATTTTCATAGCTCCATTAATTGTTTGCTCATTAATTGTTTTAAAATTTCCCCTGTGAAGTATTTCAAAACTATTTGTGTCGTATAAAATACGTTTATGTGAATAAACACCAATAATTTTATACCACCAGTTCCAATGTTGTGCTTTATTAGAAATGAATCATAATGGCTTACCCTCCATGTATTCACCAGAATAAGTTTTAAAATTTAATTTCCAATCATATAATGGTCAACTTCTTAAGAAAATCAATAGCTGACTTCATCTTGAACATTACTGAGTATTCTCAGATACGTTTTATCAGTTTTTAGTGGAAAAAACTAAATACTCGTATTGTAAGCAACACAGAAAAAATGAAAGCCCGAACGCCCAGTGATCTATTTTTAGATCAGCAGTATTTGTACTTGATTTTTCACTAAATAAATTATTTTTGACTAAACTTTGCATTATATCCCAATAGCTACATCTATAAAGATAAAGTAAAACTGAAAAAGGATTTATTTAGTGGTATAAATGTACTGTTTCCTTAAAACACGTAAATGAAGATGAAAAAACTGCAAAATGAGACTCTGAGACAAACTTAAGCCCATCACTGTTCCAAAATAAATGAAGCAATACAAAAAACTCATGGTATTAGAATTGAGGGATGTTTTCTCTTGCCATACGTGCAGTTTCGTTACTGTTGGATGAATTTAAGGACATTTTAAAGATAATTTATGACACCATGTTTAGCGATCTAAAAATAGATCACTGGGCGCTAATGGGTAATGAGATAGAAAATTGTGGGCTTTTTAATCAAATTTTTAATTTATTTTTAAGGAAATTAAGGGGACTTAGTACCAAAAATATTTATTTCTCTAATAACAGGATTTTATTATCTTTTAAGGTGTTAAATTATGTATTTACTTCATACTAATTCATATTTAGCCCAAAAAGCGAGTTCAAAAATTTATTTTTTAAAAAAATTACAAAAAACCTCACAACAATGCCCAAAATTACCATAAATTTAAATTGATACTCCTCCCTTAATATATGTTCTTTTGATTTGATTTTTTGTCTTAACATAGATTAAACATATATAATAACTTTTAGGCATGGAAATTTGATTATCTATAAAAGTTTCTGAAAAATTAAAAGAACTCTGAAATTTGGCATTTTTTTTCGAAAAATATCCTAAGTTTCCACTTTACTGCTCCGTAAAAAAATTCTAATAAAAATATCTTAAAATCCATGCCTGAAGATGTTAAACAGGTGTTACTGATAATGACTACAAAGTTTGAAGTGGTTTGGATGATAAGAAAAAAAGCTTTGTGATTTTAAACATTAAAAACCTAGTTTTGAGAAAAAGCCGTTTAAACCCCACTAAAAAAATTCTGCAGTTTTTCTATAAAAAAAATCTGCAGGCCATCTGCAGTTATTTGGCCCCTTCATTCTGAAGAAAATCTTTAGATAACGTTCTTAAGAAAATCTTTAGATTATGGTTTCTAAAGAATTTCTTCAGAAAGAAGGGCCCAAATATAACTGCAGATAGTCTGCAGATTTTTTTTCTGAAGAAAATCTTAAGATTACTCAATGTTAAGCCTAAGGCCTAAGCCTACTTCCCCCATGCAACCACCTAACATATATGCTTGCACTTTGCAGTAGTCTTGCATCTTTGAACAAATGAAATTTTAAACCACAATATAAATAAAGGACATTCGGTAAATTAAATCATACCATATTGTTAGGTAGTCCCACAATTATCAGGAAAATTCATAATTCCAATCAGCATTCATTCAGGCACGCAACTAGTGTTGAAAACAAAACGTAAACATTGTTCTATCGATTCGATTCTGCAATCGATTCTCTAGGTTAGATTCGATTCGTTTGATCTCTGATATCGATTCGGTTCCCGAAGATTTGATTACCTAATTCTCGGGAAAGTAGTTTTCCCGCTATGAAATATTAACATCACAAATACGATCTTAAAGTGATTAAAATTTTAAATCAACAGTACAAATAAGAAAACTTTGATCGAGTTCTAGGAATCGATTCTTTTACGATTTAAATTCTTTTGAAATCGATTACAAGGCATTCGATATCAGTTTTTTTTCATTCCGTACGTAAAATGATAAAATTTGTTAAAGTTTAATATATTTTGAAGACAATTTTAAGATTCTGCTCCATCTGAAAAATGTCTGCATTCCTTGTCTTCAAAATTTCTGAAGATACATCGTCTTTAAAACATCTGCAAATTGTCTGCAAAAATTCTGAAGACAATTTAAAGGTAAATCTATGTCTGCGAAATATCTGTTAGTTGTCTTCAAAAATTCTGAAGATAGTTTAAAGACAAAGCAAAATCTGCAAAATATCTTAAAATTTTTGTAGAATTTCTATAAAAAGTGGCTTTTTCTGAAGAAAATCTTCAGATTATTTTTAGTGGGGAAGATAGAAAACTATGCTTCTTAACACTATCTAGGCTTCATAAATCTCAAAATTTTCACACTTAGAATCCCCGTATCATTATGAAACTTGGTGGGAATAATACTAAGGGTATTATCTTCATTTTATTGCAAAATCTCAAATTCGATATTTTGACAAAATTTTGGTACTGAGTCCCCTTAACCGTGTAAAATTACAAGTTTCAGGGAAAAAATTAAATTGGAATAACTACTTTATCAATTTAATTGGATCGAAATACTTAAATGCTCGTAACATATTGCATATCAATGTAAATTGTTAACTTAATGCTTATATGTTCTATTATTATTGCCGAATAAAGTTTGTAATTTTATTTGAATTTCATTTGCTGCATTAGGAATATAATATACATAAAAATTAAGAAAAAAAATTGCATTTCAACTAAATTACTTTAATGGAAATTTAATGCGAAAAAATGTCAAGTAAAATGAGAGATAATTTGAAAACCGAATTAAAATCTCCCAAAAAGCAAAGTTGGATCAAATTTCTAGATTATCTGAAGTACGAAATAAAAAGTCAAAATATTTCCTTTTAAATTATTAGCATTACTTATACTTGGAGAAGCAAGTTTCAACCTTCATCGATTTCCATTCCTTATTTACGAGTTTCCCAATTACTAAAATGCGTAACAGCTGCACTAGAATTCGGGTAGTATAAATCTAGAATTTCTAATAAGAACACCTTTGTGTACTCACACTTGAAAATAGAAATAATAATTAAATATTTCTGTGACCTGAAGCATTTTTGCTTGGATAAAAGATTACATGGGCTAAGATGCAATTAAAGGCTTTTTTAGGACCAACCCGGAAATCATTTGTCTCTGTAATGTAAGTAGCAGCTTGCAATTATGGATTTCACCTTTGTGAAAAAAAAACACATGGTGTACATCGATTAATATGTGTATACTGAGGTAGCCAATAGAAGGGGATAGTAACTTATTGAGAAAAAATAGGCACTATTTCGTGTTGAATAGTGTAGTATTCAAAATTACTTGGTTTTATTTAATATTTACATTAACATAATTCGAAAAAATATTTTCTGGAGAAATATGCAACATGTATGCACGTATAAAATATCAATGCAAGGTAAAAAATTAATTTATACATATGTGTTATATAAATAGTCCTACTATGCGCCTATTGAATAAAAGAAGTGAGTAGATTAAGGTCATGATATTTTTCTTAACTGTTTAATTTTATAGAGATTTAAAATGTACTTGTCAATTTATAGTATAAAATTATTTTTTAAATATGTTAATGAATGTAGGTAATTAAATTAGAAGAGTTTACTATCTGAATTGGTTGATAGGTAGGAAACAGAGAGTGCAAGTCAAAGGTAATTATTCTCAGTGGGCAGAGGCCATGGGTGGGGTACCACAGGGGTCAGTATTGGGGCCAATTCTCTTTATAATCTTCATTAACAATATTAGTCAGGACATTAGGGACAAAATCAGTATCTTTGCTGATGACTTAACCCGGGAAAGACTGAATTAATTTTTTTTCTCAAATTAAATTTTCCTCTTTACTGTATGCTTATGACATGTCTTGAAGTAGCCTAAAACCATTTTTTCAAAAAAAATTTTATTATTTTAGTCAGAATAGGGTGGTACCATATGGTACCGCTAGGCTCTTACACTACCATTTTGTGCACCGTACAATACTGGCAAAAAAAATCGACTCAGACCCTATATCTCAGGAACGGCTTGTGATATAAAGACAAATAAGGTATCATTTTTCATGATTTGAAGTATTCTATATACAGAAAATTTTTCAAGTTCTTAGGGGGTCGTCTTCATATTAAACGAAGCACCAACTTTCGTTTTTCCTATGGAAACCATCAAAGATTATTCCAGATTCTGAAAGAACACCCTCTAAAACCCCCCCAAAACCAGTTTTCATGCCATTTGGTCCCCAAATGAAGCCAGGAGTGGGGGTTGAAGTTCGTCGAATTTACGTTGAAATCTCGTTTTTTACGTTGAATTCTTGATTTTGATCCTTTCAACCATCAACCCCGCAGGATCAAAATCGAGAATTCAACATAAAAAACGAGATTTCAACGTAAATTCGACGAACTTCAACCCCCACTCCTGGCTTCATTTGGGGACCAAATGGCATGAAAACTGGTTTTCGGGGGTTTTAGAGGGTGCTCTTTCAGAATCTGGAATAAGCTTTGATGGTTTCCATAGGAAAAACGAAAGTTGGTGCTTCGTTTAATATGAAGACGGCCCCCTAAGAACTTGAAAAATTTTCTGTATATAGAATACTTCAAATCATGAAAAATGATACCTTATTTGTCTTTATATCACAAGCCGTTCCGGAGATATAGGGTCTGAGTCGATGATTTTTTTTGCCAGTATTGTACATATTCTTATAAGTTTGAGATTTCAAAGTCAAAATAATACATTTTTCACACTTTTATCACTTTATTTACCATTTTTAACTAAAACAACAAGTAAAATTACAATTTAGGCAATGATGATTGACAAATTAATTATTATAGTAGTTGATATTACTTTCATTATACCAATTAGTAGTTATATTTTGCTCTTAAAATCCTATTATCAAATTTATTTCTAGAAATAAATTTTGTACACACTAGTCCAAAGGTGATAAACAAACTTTTTATACCGCGAGGTAAGCTCATTTGATACGGAATTGATAATTTTTCCAATTTTCCCCTCATAATGGGTGTTAAAATTAGGAATTTTGTTAAAAAAACACAAGTTTTAGGCATTAAAAATTTCATAAACCATATTTAGTATATAGCGTCTATAGTTTAGTTGAAGACTATGAACATTATATTGATGATTTGCATGAAATACTACCATGGCACTGTATATTTGCACGGCCATTTTTCAACTAAACTCTACTCTAACTTCCACGGCTAGGCGTACCATTGGTTCCATCACTAAGCGCCGAGACTGCTACGTCATCACGAGACCTACAGCGCATGCGCCACTGGCCGTTTTGGCCGTCCAAATATACACTTCGTACTAACCATTGTATAGATGGGTATTCCAATCAATCACTTATAATATGAAATTTTTCTTATTAAATTTAGAATTATTGGCCTTAAAAATTAAAATTATGGGAAATACACTATAAATTCAATAAGTTTTTGGCATAAAAAATTATTATATAGGTTTTACCTTAAAAATTAATTGATTTCACAGCATATAAAACGTTTGAAAGAAAAAATACACTACTTCAAAATATTTGTACTATTTGGTAGCGTAAGAGCCTAGCGGTACCATATGGTACCGCAAGATTTCTACACCAAAATTTTCTACCTTAAAATTATTCAATCTTTTCCAAATTTGGGCTATTATTGCATAATACAATTATAAATAATAATTCACCATTATTTAATCCATTCACTAATTTTAGGTATGAATAAATTGCACTTACATTTTCAAAAGAGCCTTTTTTCGCCTGTCTTAAAAAACACGTTTTTCATTAAGCCATTAAGCAAGAATTTATTGAAATAATTTGTTATTAAATTACTGTTTACTAAAGTTTGGTCCATGTAGTAGTGACATCTACCGTCAGAATGAAAAAATAAAAGTATTTTGGTAGAAAAAAGCAGTTTTTTCGTAGTGCTGTTTGCCGGTACCATACGGTCCCGCTAGTCCTTCCCGGGTTGGGGGAGGGTAGATACTCAGGAGCAGGTACAAAATTTACAAAGGGATCTAGATATCATATCACAATGGGCTGAAAAATGGGGTATGTCCTTTAATATAAGTAAATGTCAGGTACTTCATATGGGTCGGGGGAATGGTAGGACAGAATTTTATCTGCAAGGGAACAAAGTTAAAGAAGGTAATATGATCAAGGATTTAGGAGTGATAGTAAATGAGGACTTTAAATGGGTTCAACAGTGTTCATCTGCTAGTAAAAAGGCTAATAGGATATTGGGATACATTAAAAAAACTGTTTCTTCAAGGTCCGAGGATATTATTTTGCCACTATACAGAGGCTTGGTGAGACCTCATCTAGAGTATGCTGTTCAGTTTTGGTCTCCATACTTAAAAAAAGATATTGATTCAATTGAAAGGGTTCAGCATAGGGCTACTAAAATGGTCAAGGGTATATCCAGTTTAAGTTATGAGGGAATATTAATGAAGCTAAATATGTTCACTATAGAGAAAAGAAGGATTAGAGGGGATTTGATTCAACTTTTTAAAATGGTTAAGCAAGGGGACACAGAGGGACTAGATTTCAATACGGGTAATAGAACAAGGGGTCATAATTTCAAATTGAATAAAGGAAAAATTAAGACGGATTGTAGAAAACATTATTTTTTAATAGGGTAGTGGGTAGATGGAATGCGTTGCCTGAAACAATTGTAAATGCAAGTGGGGTAAACGAGTTCAAGAGGAAAATTGACAGATACTGGGATTCCGGTAGTTTTGGTTAAAAAGACTGGACCAATCTTGCTGGCTTACGCCTGTGGTTGGTCGACTTAATTTGTATTTGTAGAAATGCGTTTTTGCGAAATTAATGAATATAATAACGATTTGGATTACAATGAATAAAAAGTTTTTTTTATCATTGCCAGTTTTAGAAATAATTATGAAAATGATGAACAACAATGGAAGTAAAATTTTTAAAGTGAATGCACTTTTCACTTAACTCTACCTCAGGCATGTCCAATGTGCTATGATATGAAGCGTGTTTTCTAATTAGAAATATAACTACAAAAGCTTTGATCGGAGAAATACAAAGCTATAAGGTTAGATAAATATTTTTAGCACACAAACAAAATTCCTACAGGGCTAAATTGTTTTTTTCCTTTTTAAACCTGTTTTTTCTTTGAATTGCAAAAGAAATACCGCACATTACAAACCCAGCGAAACCGTAAAGATCTTCAAATGATTTGGCAATTCCTGGAAAGGACGGCAGTGCTTGTTTTGCGATTAGTAAAATGCTTACTGTTGTTTTAAAGTGGGTCTTGCGAGGTGGAACATCATGAGAAGTACTCTAATGGCAGTGGTGCGCCAAAATAATTAAAGTTTATGCCTGCAAAAAAACAGTTTGATTGCGCTATCAGTTTCTCTTCCGTCTATGACCCACTTCATCTAATGGCCATGATCATAACAATACCTTGAGGAAATGCTGTTAAGTATGTTATTGCTTAGCTTCTTCCCAACATAAAACTGAAGTAAACCAGTAAATAAAGGATTGCCGCGCTTTAGTTGAAGGGAAAAAAGTAGGGGAAAACAGGGAAAAACAGACGCGAGCTTTTATCGCACTTAGATTTTATCTATTTTTTGTTTTTCATCGCAAAACTGACCAATTCTTCCTTAAGTGCATTGCTTTTCTTTGTTCTGCAACTTCAAACCGCAGGGCCCTTGCTGCATGGTTTGTGAACACTTAAAAGCTGGCAAAAGGTGTAAAGCAGTTTTTTATTTCGCCATAAAACAATTTCTTCCGCATTAAATTTATTGTCTGTGCTTATATAAGATTTTTTTTGAAAATGCTTCTGGCAAAGTAACATTATCTTTGAATCTTCTTAGTTGAGATGGCGGTTTAAATTTCTTCTTAATCACACTTGGTTAAGGTTGTATATTTTTTGAAGAATTGTAAAAACTTTTTTTACATAAGAAATTATATAATGATTAAAGTTTAACTTATTTAGAAATATCCATTATTATAATATCGCACCAAATCTAACTAAATATGTTCTTTAGTAAGCAAACTCTTCGAGTAGAAGTAGATTATTGAAGGAGAACATTTTAATTACCATGCAATTCCTACGAATAAGTTACAATAACAATGTATATTCATCACAACTTTGAAGTGAAAACGAAAAATCAATATTTTGCTTTGTAAGGTATTAGAAAATCAGGCAAAAAATGCCATTATCCCTCTCTAATGAAAGACAAGAATAAGATAATACTTTCTGATTTTTTTCAAACTACAATATTCTAGAAAATAAAAAAAAGGATTTTACTTTATTGAGTAAACATTGGGGAAATATGTGGCAGTCACCAATGTGTCGGAAAGCCATCACTCCAAGTTGTTGTGAACGCAGAAGATCAAATCAAAAGCCGGGCATTGATTAACAAAAACTTAACGTTTATTAAAACTCAACACAACATTTTAAAAGGTTAGTAAAATACAAAGTAAAGGTAAAGATAAAGGTGCGTGTGTGCGGTAGTGCTGGTATACAATATTGCTGCTATTCATAATGATGATAATTCTAACGATTAAGATTAAAATATACAAGTTAAAATCTGCATGTAATAAAGGTTTAAAAGTCCTATTGTAAAAAGGTTAAAAGTTCGATTAAAGGTAAAGAGTTCTTTTCACAAGGTAGAGAGTTCGATGCCCACAGGACTCCCCCGCAAGTTCCTTTCGGACGAAACACCACACTACATCTTCCAATGGACGCGGCGTCCTGAGCGGGTTGTAGAAACTTTCTGGGGTGGTACATCGGAGTTAGTAAGCTGTAGGTCTGCAGATAAGGAGTATGCTGGTTGGAGACGGTCTATGGACACTGTCTTAGCACAGCCATTCACGTCGCACTCGAAGAATTTACGATGCCGCTTTATCACCTTAAAGGGGCCAGTATATGGTGGAGTCAAAGGTTTCCTCACGGCGTCGTTTCTGATGAATACATGCGAGGTAGTTTCGAGGTCTCTATTCACGTAGACATCTCTAGTTGTATGATGGGAAGCAGGCACTGGACGAAGGCTCCGCATGGTCGCTCTCAGGTGGTCGATGAAGTCGGGAACCGGAATGGAGGCTGAGTTGCAACTTCGTAGAATTTCTCCTGGCAAACGAAGTGTTGAACCGTAGACGAGTTCCGCTGGGGATGCTCCGATATCCTCCTTCAGCGCACATCTGATCCCTAGAAGGACTGTGGGCAGGACCTCCATCCACTTCTCCGTGTTGTGACACATGATGGCGGCTTTTAATTGACGGTGGAGACGTTCCACGGCTCCGTTGGCGATGGGATGGTATGCGGTAGTACGGGTTCGATGAGATCCTAGGAATTTGGCGAGGCTGTTGAAGAGGGAGCTCTCAAAATTGGATCCACGATCCGTTGTTACTACTTCAGGCACTCCATATCTTGAAATCCAACCGTCGTAGAACGCTCTCGCTGTCGTCTCCGCTGTCTGGTCTCGCAGGGGAAAAGCTTCGGGCCATCGGGTGTAGCGGTCAATGCACGTTAGAAGGTAGCGGAAGTCCCTAGATGATGGCAGGGGTCCAACTACATCAAGATGCACGTGTGAGAACCTGGCGGAAGGCAAGTCAAACCTCGTCAGTGGAGCTTTAGTGTGACGCTTGACCTTTGAACGTTGACAGGAAAGACAGGCTCTGCACCACGACTTGACATCCTTATTCATGGTACTCCACTCAAACCTCTCCTTTATCAGCTTCAAACAAGGCCTATAAGCTGGGTGAGAAAGACTATGAATGCTGTCAAAAAATGTTTTTCTGAAAGATTCAGGGACATAGGGTCTAGCAACACCAGTAGAAACATCGCAGAATAAAGGTTTAGATGACATAAATTTAGTGGGAATAAGTTTCAGACACGTATCCGAATCCACCAAGGAACGCATCTCCGGGTCGGATTCCTGAGCGGAGGCCATCTCATCGTAATCTATACTAGAGGGCAGGGTAATCTCAGAAATCCTGGATAGTGCGTCAGCAACACTATTTGCTTCCCCGGAAACATACCTCAGGTCAGTTGAGAATTGACCGATATATTCCAGATGTCTAGTTTGACGTGGAGAGCACCTATCAGGTCTCTGACCAAACGCATAAATGAGAGGACGATGGTCCGTATAGATAGAAAACTTTCTACCCTCTAAAAGATATCTAAAGTGCTTTACAGCAGAATATATTCCCAGCAGTTCCCGGTCATAAACACTGTATTTAATTTCAGCTTTGTTCAACTTACGTGAGAAAAAACCGAGAGGTTCAACTCGATTGTTTACCTTCTGCTGCAATACAGCGCCGAGAGCAATGTCAGAAGCATCTGTAAAAAGAAAAAGCTCTGCGTTAGGTACAGGAAAAGCTAGCAACGTGGCTTTTGCCATCATCTCCTTACAGTCTGAAAAGGCTTTCTCGGCTTCCTCGGTCCAGGTGATGAGAGTCTTGTCGTTCTTCTTCTTACCCGCAGTTAGAGCATGTAGAGAAGACTGCGTACCAGAGGCGTTCTTCAGGAACTTGTGATAGAAGTTCGTCATGGCCAGGAATCGCCGCAAATCTGAAACGGTTTTAGGCAAAGGAAATTCGGTTAGAGCTTTGATTTTATCAGGCAGAGGAGAAAGTCCGTTCTCTGAAACTCTAAAACCCAGGAAATCTAGCTCTTTTTGCCCAAATACACATTTTTTAAGATTTATTACAATACCGTATTCCTGTAACCGAGTGAAAACTCTGGCAAGATCTTCTTTGTGGGTAGCTTCGTCGTTCGAAGCGATGAGAAGATCATCTATGTAGGCAAAGACGCAATCAATGCCTCGCAAGACTTGATCGATGAACCTTTGAAAGCTCTGGGCTGCGTTGCACAAGCCGAAGGTCATTTGGCAGTATTCGAAAAGACCATCGGGGTTATAACTGCTGTTTTGGGAATATCCCGCGATTCAATAGGGATTTGATGGAAGGCTTTCACCAGATCCACTTTGGAAAAGACAGTTTTACCTGCCAAACCTAAGGCGAAATCATGAATGTGGGGAAGGGGATATCTATCAGGGACCGTTACGGCATTAAGTCGCCGAAAATCTCCACAAATTCTCCATTCATCGTTTGATTTTTTAACCATATGAATCGGGCTTGCCCATGCACTTTTAGATGGTCTTATGATTCCTTGTTTTAAGAGGTTTTCAAACTCTTTTCTCAAAAAATCTAACTTTTCTGGTGATAGCCGCCTAACTCTTGAAAAGACAGGTGGGCCACGAGTCTCAATACAGTGTGTGACTGTATGCAGTTTAGCGTTAGTGTTAGACAAGGGCTGCAAGAGTAAAGGGAACTTATGCAAGATTTTTTGGAAGGGACAATCGTTACCGATCAAGGTAAGACCCAGGGAAGGACCTGACTGAACAGTACCTTTCCTAGAGAGCGAAGTAACGCTATCCACTAAACGGCGGTTCTTAATGTCCACCAGTAAGCCGTACTTCTCTAAGAAGTCTGCGCCTAGAATGGGATGGGATACGTCAGCAACTATAAATGTCCACTCAAAGTGACGACGTAAACCAAGGTCTAAAGAGATGGTTTTAGTGCCGTAGGTTCTAATGGGTGAACCGTTTGCTGCGTATAAGGTTAGAACTCTAGAGTTTTTTGAACTAGCATGAGCTTTACCCAAACAACTGACCTCTGCTCCACTATCAACGAGAAATTTCAATCCGTTTATTTTATCCCAGATAAACAAGCGGCGGTTTCGAGGGCTACCATCTGCTGCCGCGATGACAGTGGAGCCTACTTGTTTTCCCGAAAGTTACAGGGAGATTTACACTTGAGAGCCTTTTCAGCATACTTAGCATGGTACCAACAAAGGTCTCCATTACTTTGATCTCGCGAATGAGATCGCCTACGAGAACGGGAAGGCTGTCTTTTAGGACTGCGTTGTCTAAAAAGTTTGCCAACCTGATCCTTCAAAGCTGAAATTTCAGCTTGTAAAGCCTGTATTTCGGATACCGCTGAACCAGAAGCTTGGTTTCCTGAAGGGGCAGGTACCTCTGAACAAGAAGCAACATTACTTGATGGGGCAGATACCTCATGTATTTTATCGGCAAAACTTGCTAAGGCATTTAAGTCACCCGGGGCTGCCGAGAGGATCTGCTGGGTGTTAATGGGGAGGCGTTGTCGCCACAAAGTACCCAGAGTACCATCATCAAATTTATTATCAGCCAAATTCCTCATCTCTCTGAGCAATTGGGAAGGCTTCTTATCCCCGAGATCAAGATCCTGCACCAGCAATTTAAGCTTTTCTGATTCAGATTGGGAGTGGACCTCAATTAATCGTGACTTTAGGGTCTGGTATTTATCAGAATCGGGTGGATTGCGCAAAATGTCTCTAACAGACGCAAGGATTTTGTAATCCAAGGCGGCAACCACATAGCTGTATTTAGACAAATCTACTGAAATACCAGAGACGTAAAACTGTCTTTCTAGCTGAAAGAACCAAGTCTCAGGATCGTAATCCCAAAAGGGCGGTGCCTTGAATGATACCCTAGCCAATTCAGGCTCCTTTGAGTCAGGTTCAGTATCAGGCTGTTTTGATGCCTGTTCGTTTGGATCCTCGTTAACCATATTGAAACACAGAGATCACTAAAATAGCCAACGCTCAGAAACCCAACCGCGAACCTGATGGAAACAGAGATATGTCTAAAACTTACCCGATCCAAAAAAGCTGCAGGACGTCAGCATATGAAGGTCGATGAGGGAACTCCAGCACATCAGCTCTTCTAACTCGACGCAGAAACTCCGTTGGCAGAGAATACGCCATTATTCCAGAAATCGAAGAACGGGTGAGCTCATAATTCCGATTAACTCACAGTCCATGGTCAACCACTGTGGCAGTCACCAATGTGTCGGAAAGCCATCACTCCAAGTTGTTGTGAACGCAGAAGATCAAATCAAAAGCCGGGCATTGATTAACAAAAACTTAACGTTTATTAAAACTCAACACAACATTTTAAAAGGTTAGTAAAATACAAAGTAAAGGTAAAGATAAAGGTGCGTGTGTGCGGTAGTGCTGGTATACAATATTGCTGCTATTCATAATGATGATAATTCTAACGATTAAGATTAAAATATACAAGTTAAAATCTGCATGTAATAAAGGTTTAAAAGTCCTATTGTAAAAAGGTTAAAAGTTCGATTAAAGGTAAAGAGTTCTTTTCACAAGGTAGAGAGTTCGATGCCCACAAATATTTTGGAATTTACTTCGAATCAATGTTTCTTGATTAAAGTTTATATTTTTATTTTAAGTTAATGCTTTCCGTTTTGGAAAAAATGTTAAAGAACATTTTAAATTTGTGTGTAGTAAAGAAAGATGGAATATGAGTAATATTGTTGCCGCGTTTTATGAAACTAGAAAAATTGCTTCTGGAAATGTAATTTTTGTATTGGTGAAGATTTTTGAATCTCAAAATAACTTCCTTGGGTCAAATCAATTAATATTTTATGGTATTTTTCATTAAAATAATGTTTATATAACAATTCAAAAATGTGTGAAAAAATGGTTTTTGGTTTGGTTGAATATTTAACTGAATTACTCCTAAATTCATGCATTGAACTAAAATTTGAAATTAAAATTTTTCCCAAAATAAACCAGGCCCAAATCTGATTAAGAAATTAAATGTGGACATAAAACTCAGATAAAAAAATGACTTAATTTAGGCTCATAGGTGGCTACATATATTATTTTCGTTTTCTTATCTAAAACGCTTTTGAACTGAATTTAGACTAGAAGAACTTTAAGGTAGGTTTGTTTTTTTTTCACTGTATTAGGATTTTTTTCTTAGAAAACGAAGTTTGTTTGAAATATAAAACTACGGTAAGTTTGGATCTCTAACTTAAAGTTGCTGACACTCTTAATAAAAAAATAGTCATCAAGCAGAGAAGGTTTTTAATATTGGTTTCGGTGAATTAATTAATGTTTGAAATTGGGACTTTAAGTGTATTTTCTCATTTTCATTATATCTAATGGATAAAAACATGGAAAATTAGTTTCGGCTATACTAAAAATTCAAAATTTAACATTCATAATTTCAACACTTAAATGCTTTTAAAAATCTTTATGAACGTCTTTCTCAATACTTTTCACCCCAAAAAAGTTTAAAAAAATCACACAATCACTTAATTAAAACAAACTTTGGCAAAACTCAACAAACTCAAAGATATATCTCTAACCCATCTAAACATCGATTTCCAAATGCCTCTCACCCAAGAATCGATTCATTTTTGGCAGCCATTGCAAAAACCCGAGCGCTAATGACGTCTACGCAATATTTACGCCCTTTCCCCAAAGGAACCACAAATCACAGCGTCGTTATCGAGCCCTATCAAAGCGCGTCTTTATCCGAGTGATATTTTATCTTCCACTCGACGTGTTTTTTGCGCGCGTCCTTGCCGGCTCTTGCGCGTCACGGAAACAGCCCGCGGGAGGAAACTCCGCTTGGCTATCGATCGCTTAATCTACCAAGACGCTACCGAGATCGCGTCCCGGAATTTCGCGTCAACTTCGGAGGGGAGTTTTGCGTTCATTATACTCGCCGGTTTTTCGGGAGTCCTTTTTTTGTTTGGGAAGTCGGATATCCGCGGAAGTTGGGGATGGGAGATCCTTGGATTTTAAAGGTTTATTTGTGGTTTGGACGCAACTATTGGGAGATTCTCTACCGCAGATTAAAGTGTCAACCTTGACGTGTAAAGCCTTTTTCTTGTTTGGCACGTATTTATTGGATTTATTCGTTAGTTTTTGAGTCAGGGAAGTGTGAAATAATTTGGGTTGCTTATCAAGGTATTTGGGGAGGAACTTTCTATTCGCTTCATATTTATTCAAAGTAAAGGAAGTCAAAAAATGCATTGGGACATCATCTTTCATTAATAAATATTTTAGAATCGTTACAATTTTTTAAAAATTAGACTTACTTTTCTTTTAAATTCATTTCAATTAATTAATGGAGTTGTAGAAAAAACTTATTATGTTTGACAATTTCATTTGATGAAATTAAACTCATCGAAACAAAATCAATTTTTGGTTTATTAGAATTGAGTTATATAGGGGAGACCGGGGTTATAATTAAATTAATTAATATAATTAATTTATGTATAATGTTTATTTTAATAAAATTGATACGTATGCATGCATCATAAAATAAATAAATAAGCATCACGGAAGACAAAAAATGACAAAACTGCTTGGAGAGAGAGAGAGAGAGAGAGAGAGAGAGAGAGAGAGAGAGAGAGAGAGCCAGGAATTTCAAATTTCTAACCTTCACCTATAATAATAAAAGAGAGTCGAATGAGAATGCGATGAGTTGTGCGAAAAAAGTTCTAATTTTGGTTTATGGATTAGGTCGCAGTTACGAATCAAGAACTGCCAAACAACTTATTATACAAATATACATCCAATCACAACGACCAATTGATGCCATATTCACACATTTGGTCTGAAATTTATGATTTTTAATCTGATAATCGAAATATAATTGTAACATTGAGTGCCCTGTAGGTTTTGTCTTCTGTTATAAAAGTATTTTTGTCTTCTGTTAAAAAAGTATTTTTTAATAAGTCTGGATAAGTTACTAGATACAGTTTTATATTTAAAAGATCCATGGTATACGTTTTTTTTTCAGAATGTTAATTAATAATAGTTATTGAAATAGACATGCGCTAGATGTTTTTAAGGAAACATTTTAATTAAATTATTGTTTAACCCTTTAAGTCCCGATGGGACTTGTAAGTCCCACTTCCCAATGTTCCAAATTCGTCCAATTTTCGTCACGTCAGGCCAAATTTAGTTTACTTATAGTCGCAGTTACGTAAACTTGACATATTTTGGATGAGGATGAGGAAAATAATTTGGGGCATAAAGGGATAAGTTTGAGTTAATAACTATTAAAACTTTTAAGAGAGTGTTATTCATAAGATGACTTGTGACGTATTTTTAGAAAGTTGGTTGACGTTTCTTCTGCTGATTAATTTATGTTTTAGAATGTGAGGTATGTTCTCTGGGTTAGGTTTTGTGAGGATTGTGAAGCACTCCAAAATGTCCCACGTAACCAGTTTACGGGGGTTGGTGAGTTATAGCTAGCAGGGGCGGTAGCTCCCTAGTGCCTAAAAAACGGTAATTTTTCAATTAAAATATTTGTTACCAACAGATGGATGAAAAATTTATTTTTTTGTAGTTATATATTTTTAAATGCTTGATTTTTCAAAAACTAAAATAATACGAATAATTTCTATAGTTAAGTTACTGTATCTATATTGCGTCCCTATTAAATTTTAACTAAAATTTTAAAAAATAATTCAACCTGATTAAAATTCCCCAGTGGGAACAAGCAGATTTCTCCCCGTTTAGTTTTGCTAAAACTTGTTTCACACATTTCGTTCTACATATAAGTCCTCAGATAAATACCAAATAAACTATCTTATATTCAACCTGTTTACAAAACAATAACATTGACGCTTTTCCCAATTCAATCTCGAAGTATACTCTAATAAAGTACCCGATCGGAATTTCTTTGATTTTAAAGGGCTTAACAAAAGGCGTTATCTTATAAAGCTCTCTCTGAATCTCCTTTTCTAGCGTTTGCGTATTTTCGAATATCCAGTAGTCTCTCTGCGTCTCCATGAATAATTTATACTTTTCCGAAAACTCTTTCTAATCTTTTCCCAGTAAACTTCGGAAGTTATTACTTTCGTTAGGTTAGTTTCTTGCGATTACACCCTGGAAATCTAAATGCGGGTTTTGGTTAATGAATTGATCTCGGGTAACGCGGTGTAATAACGCTACACAGTAAATGAGATTGCCCACACAAAAGTTTGCGGAAACTAGATGGTCTGAGCATTGTTTTTGTGTGAAACAATGCTTGTTGTTTCAAGCAATTGTCTTGATGTAAGGTTTTTGGAAGGCTAGAATGAGATTCAACAGGTTTGATATCAAAAAACTTTTTTATTTGTAGTAGGTTTATTCGTTTTTTTATTATATGTAGGGGGTAATGTCGTGTACTTCGGACCTGTTTTTAATTTTTTAAATGTAGTTTGTTTTTTTATCAAACATAAAAGGTAAACTGATGAAATAACTTTCCGTTGATACTATAGGGTTTGATATTTAATTAATTAATTGATTTTAAACTCAATGATAAAAATAGCTGTTTCAAGGTTTTAACATTATTCATTAAAACTTTTATTTCGTGTAGAAGAAGGGGGTAGTGGTTTTGACATAAGTTATTAATTTCGATCTATGTTTGTCATATGCTGGTGCAAGCTTAACTTGTTTTAATTTTAGTTCATACTTCAGTTTTTGTTAACTTAAAATCGTAGCACTAAATTTTATACATAAAATTTCCAACTTTCGTGTGAATTTAAGGGGACATGGTACCTTTTTGGCTAAAATCTTTATATTCATTGTTATTTGATACTTTTTGCTGGTAATATATGTATTTTCCTAGGTGCATTTCAAGTTGAAAATACTAAAACATTGAAAATTTATGAGTTAAAAAAAACTTAAAATTTAAGAGTTGTTTTTAAAATGCTACTCCTCCTACAATAATTGACTTAAACTCATAAAATATTGTATTTAAGTATCTCAATCTATATACAATAAAAGTTAGAATCGGTTAAGGGTTTGTACTATTTTAAGTAAATAAAAATTTTTTTTCTTTCATCACTTTAAAAAAAACCCTAAATTTGCTGAAAATAAAAATTCAGTAATATTTTTAAAAAAATCTATCATGAATATCCAAAACCCATACTACTTTTTGTTAAACCCACTTACAACAATAACCAGAAAAAGTATCAAGATATTTAATGCAATAGAAAAAAAGCCTTAGCATTTTAAACAACGAAAACGTGGTTCTGAGAAAAGCGGACTTGAAGTTTCCAATATCCATAGAGAAGTGAATACGATCAAACATAAAATTAGCCATAACTTGGATAATTTTCAATAAAAAGTTTCTAAATTTTGTAGGATGATAGACAAATGCATATAGATTAGTTAGAATGAAAAAAAAATTTCGAATTTTTGTCAAAGAAAGGTACCATGTCCTCTTAAGTTTTAAAATATGTAAAGGAAACTAAAAACAACAGCGTTGAATTTTATCGATATAAAATGCCGAATTGCAAATTCTTTCTTTAAACTCCTTTTTCAAGAAAAATGAAATAGGACAATAACAACCAATACTTTCTCTTCACATAAAATAAGGTAACTAACTCTCACACCATTCCTTTTTTAATAAAAAATATCGATCGCGTCTTCACCGATAAAACACCGTCAGCCACCAAAAAAATTAAAACCCGAAAAACGACAATGTCAGAAAAATTACGATCAAAACTAGATAAAACTTCAAAATTAAGCAAATTTCCAGTTCTCTCAGTGGTTGTTTCGGAATGACATTTTTCATCTGCTTGATTGATGGCAAGAAGGTGAATTAATCTTGACCCAGAGGATGGGGAGTCTACCTGACCGATGAAGTTTCCAATCAGAACTCTTGACAAGTTCTTTTGATGACTGCGATTCTTATTTGATGGAATAGCTTGTCAGAAAAACTTCATGGATTACTTTAAAACAAAAAATTTAGGGTGCCGGGGCGTATTAGGGAGTATTTGTTAAGGAAAGAAAATTTAAGCTTTTTAATAGGAATTTAATGGGCGTTTTTACTGTTATAACTTCTTATGAGTTATTCCTATAAAATTTTAAACCGATTTTCTGATGGTTCTTAGTTCATGGTTCTTAATCAAAGTTTCGTTATCACCTTTTCACCATTGCTATTCTGTGGTGTTTTATATTTCATTTCATTTTTCTCAACTGATTAAACCTTATTCCTACCTCTTTTGGGGTCTATTAGACTCCAAAATAGGGGAATATGTGACTTTTTTTCTAGAGGGTAGAAAGGTTAATGAAAGTTTTACTCTAAATGCAGAAGAACTACTTTTTGTTTCTCTCATGGATTAAAAAAATGTCATATGTTCTTCATTAGGATATAGTTCTGCATTAACTAACAAATGATAAAGAAACATTTGATTATGCCGTCCACGCCGAAAAGGGTGATATTTGTCAGAGTTGGGGTCAAGTTTGCATTAGTAAACAAACTTAGATCTTGTTTAGAAAAGTAACTTAGCATTATTTTCTGTAAATAATAATTTTCTGTTAATAGATAATTTAAACACGGCCACCTAGTTCTTAGTTATTCTCAAGAAAATGTTCTAGAACTTTTTTTCCCAATGGACTTATAATCTGGTTGTAAAATCTCGCGCTTATGTAGTGCGTGTTTATTTTATTTCAAATCTGTTGTCTGAAAGTAGTTATCTTAAAAGATGTCTGTCTAAATTCACGTCATTATATCTAATTTTACTTAACGTGTTTATCTTTCTCTGCGTTCAAAATTCAATACTTACAATCTGGCTCCCAGCCGTAAAATGAGCTGCTATAAATTACCGATTGTACCACAGAGTATAGAGCTTAACAGAGTGTTCATCTCCATAGACGCTAATAGCAACTTTTTAACAAGGCTTTTAACATAGACAAACGTCAGGCCAAACGGACCCGCCTCCTTTAATACCAAGTCATTCCTGCTAATTCTGTCATTCGCCCACTGAAGCTGTCACTCAAATCCAAATCGGAAAAACAACACCCATAAAATTTTAATGCCGCTTGCCATATCCAATCAGAAATCACTTACGCATTTATCTTTTTTCTAATTGGCTGCTAGTGAATTTAATTATAATCTGCGAGTTGAATTAAATTAACCCTACTATGCATACTGTAGCCATTTGGCTACACGACATTTTTTCCCATTCCCTACTCGAACTTCCATTTCCAAACGGCAACATCATGCAATAAGTACAATAAATATAACATTTCATTGTATTAGCACTTTAGATTGCCAGTAGATGGCAGCAGGAGTACTATTTTGAGACATTTGTTAGTAGCTAGTGAGACGAAAGTCAAGACACAGAACACGCCAAAATAAAAGGACCATATAAATTAAAATAAAAAAAATTTCAGCTTGAAAAAAAATTATTTTGAAAAGATAAGTTGTTTTTTTATATTTTTAGAGCATTTGGTTTTATTTCACTTCACAATTAATTTCACAAGGACAAAGTTTTTTGTCAATTAAAAGTAGAAAAAATTAAATTTATTTTTTTAGTATTTTTTTACTAATTTACACTATAATATTGGGTTGTCCCATAAGTTCTGTTACTTTTTACAAAGTTTTGTCTTTGAAAATTTTTTATGAAAAACTGGTAATAGGTGGAGATTTCATACAAAGGGGATTTTGATATATGTATATTTATGAACATAATGTGTGATTTTGGTAGTTCTCGTGATATTATTTCTTTTTAAAATGGCGGTTTGAAAAATAGACCAAAAACGACGATTTTCGCGTAATTTTTTTCTTTTGTATAAAAAACTAGGAAGAACGCATAATTCATGGCTAAAAAACGTTTTGCTGCATATTTGAAATGTTAAGATTAAGATGTCATAGTTTCAAGATGATTCGATAAGTTTAAGGTAGGAAATTTTGACTTTAAAACTTCATATATTGGTAATTTCACGTGTTTTTAAAGCACACCTATTGTTTTTCTAAGCAGCTGGTATGAGGCAAGTTAAAGGCAGATGTTTTTTGAACCATAATGCTTGTTTCAACGGTTTAAACATTGAAAGCCTCTTTTCATAATGTCGTTGAATTTATTTATTTCTAAATTCCAACGAGTTGTTTTTATTGTAGTGTTTTCGTATGAAGCAAATAAATGCTTTGTTCGCTTAGCATAAGTTCGGCGAGTGTAATTCTGATAATCTAAAACTTTGCGCGCTTGAATATTGCGCGCTACTTTCTGAACTTAATTTCAGATATAATTTAATATATATTGCATATTTTGAAAACTTGGGTATTTCGTAAGCTTTTTTATTGATTTTGATGCTTTTTTTCGTGAATATTTCTTCGAAATGACTAACATTACTGAGGTAAGTTTCTTGCAAAGATGTTATGTTTGAGACCGAAATTTCCTAAGTTAAACTTATCGAATTATCTTAAAACTATGACATCTTAAACTAAACATTTCTAACATACAGTACAACTTTTTTTAGCCATGAATTATGCATTCTTCTTAGTTTTTTAAACAAAAGAAAAAAATTACGCGAAAATCGTCGGTTTTGGTCTTTTTTTCAAACCGCCATTTTGAAAAGAAATAATATCACGAGAACTACCAAAATCACACATTATGTTCATAAATATACATACATCAAAACCCCTTTTGTTTGAAATATCCACCTATTGCCAGTTTTTCATAAAACATTTTCAAACACGAAACTTTGCAAAAAGTAACAGAACTTATGGGACAACCCAATAGAAGTCAAATAATTGATTTTCAAGTGAATTTAAAAAATCATGCATTGTAGGGTTAATTACCTAAGGAGGAAAACGGTCATTTGGCATCTCTGTTAAGCTCTATACTCTGTTGATTGTACGATCGAGATTGTGTGCTGTGAAAAAAAATCGAAGAAATACAACACAACTTCTCTAATGCAAAGCCGTAGCTGATTTGAAGGTTTTTATTTCAATTATTATAGTTTGTTTTACTTTTTTTATTAAATAAAATATTTCAAAAAATCTTTTTAATTAGAAGGCTAAAAAATATTTAAAAAATTAATATTATGTTATACATTTTATTTATTACAAACGATATTACAAATATTATGTTTTATAATTATTTATTAAAATTATGTTTCATTTGTAAACTACGTTCCATTTTAAAATTACATTATCGTTTGCTTTTTAACAATTAATGTTTCCTCTTATGATAATATTTACTGATTGGAAAACTAGGGAGCTACCGCCCCCTGCTTGCTATCGCTCACCAACCCCCGTAAACTGCTGAAGCAAGACTTTTGGGAATTGCCTCACAATTCCCACAAATTCCAACTTGCTGAATTTAATACACTTTATAAAACAATTTACAGAAAAAAAGTTCAACAAACTTTTCAAAAATACGTCGCCAAATCCCCTCCATGAATAAATTCCATGAATAAATCCATGAATAAATCTCTCTTAAAAGTTTGAATATATGTTGAGTCTCAAGAAAACAAGCGTATTTAGAATAAATACAACTTTATTAAAACACGTAAAAAGCCCATCCAAAGAGAAGTAAAATCTATTTATACATTAGCGGGGTAGTCAGCAGTTTCAGTTACCGCTAGCAGCCTCAGACAGCAGACACAGATTCAGCCACCGTGCTGGCCACCCAACAAAACACATCAACGGGTCAAGTTAAGGGCTGAGTTGCGACTCCTCACAATATCCCCCCAACGAAAAATCGCTGCTAGGGAAAAAAGGTCGCAACTTAGATGCATGGACTATTTCCTTTTTGCCACCACCTTTATCAAGTTGAAAACTCACATCAGAAAGTTTTTCTGTAATAGTATAAGGCCCAGAAAATGGAGGCTCCAATTTTCTGGTGTTTGGATACCTGAACTCCTCCATCATGATCACATCACCCACCTTGAATTCAGCCTTCCTAAAACCCTTATCGTACCTCAGTTTGCTCCTCTCATGACTATCCTTGGTCCTCTTCAAGGCGATCTCCCTGGCCTCATCGACTGGCGGGTACAGGTCTTTACCCAGAGGGGAATCAAATGGAAGTGTTCCATACATGAGGTATGCCGGCGGGAAAGATGTAATAGAGTGCGGAGTATTATTGTACTCCACAGTCACCTTTTCCAGATGCCGAGTCCACGGAACCTTGTCAGATGATTCATTGACCTTACATTTTAACCTGTTCACGATAGACTGGTTCACCCGCTCGCACTTCCCATTTGTTTGCGGATGATGGGCGGAGGTCAAGAGTTGCCTTACCCCAGAATTCTGTAAAAATTTCCCAAACCTCTTTGACGTAAATGCTGGATTTCGATCCGTCAACAAGGCCCTCGGAGTTCCATAATTGAACACTTGTTTTAATAAATTAGCGTACATTTCTGACGTTATGGTTTTACTAGTAAACGTCCAAATGAACCTTGTAGCATGATCTATCAAGACATGAAGATATTTCTTAGAGGAGTTGTAATAGTTAAAACCACCCAC
The DNA here is from genome assembly GCA_024610705.1 of Tetragnatha versicolor. Taxonomy (NCBI): domain Eukaryota; kingdom Metazoa; phylum Arthropoda; class Arachnida; order Araneae; family Tetragnathidae; genus Tetragnatha; species Tetragnatha versicolor. The sequence goes on along the minus strand of JANDEH010000009.1, from coordinate 36,576,224 downwards.
AGAGTCGAGGGAAAGCACCTCAAAAGGATCTCTGCAAGGGGGCATAGCTTGTAACAAACCAAACCTCTTAAGATGGGAAGTTTTGTTCAGCTGGCAGGTCTCGCAATGCTTAACGTAATTACTTATATCAGTTGTTATTTTTTCCCAGTAATAGTAAGGCGAGATTAGACTTATCATCTTTTTAACTCCAGGATGTCCAAAATCCTGATGAGTTTTTGCAATCAGTTCCTCCCTAAGGGAAAAGGGGACAACAACCTTAACAAGACCTTTTTTGCTTATAGTCCAAATTCCAGCAACTTTTTTAAACTTAGGATTACTCACGTTATCCAAAAACTGGTGTTCTTTTATTTTCTCTCTAGAAATTAGATGAGTTAAGTTAACATTATGATGTGAAATTATATTACGAGATAACATATCGGGTTCATGGTTAGAAGCACCCTTTTTATATCGTATTTCATAATCAAACATAGACAGCTTAAGGGACCACCTAAACAACCTACCAGTAAGATGTTTCACGTTCCTCAGCCAAACAAGGGCAGCGTGATCAGTATGAATAACAAAGGAGGAGCCATGAAGATAGTGCAAGTAATTATCCAAAGAATCCACAATCGCCAAACACTCGAGTTCAGTGATGGTGTAATTTTTCTCGTAGGGCCGTAACTGCCGAGAATGATAACTGATGGGGTACAGCTCTCCATCAGGATATTCTTGCTTAAGGACAGCTCCCAAAGCCGTCTGAGAGGCATCTACAAAAAGATGGCATTTATAATTAGGGTTAAAGAGATGCAAAACTGGTTTTGAAATCAGGGAGTCGCGTAGACACCCGAATGACCGTTGGCATTCCCCCGACCAAACCCAAACCAAATCTTTTTTCAGCAACTCATTCAATGGACACCTCAGCTCTGCATAACCTTTAATGAACCGATGATACACGTTAACACTCCCCAAAAACCTTTGCAATTCCTTCACATTTCTTGGAGGAACAAGTTTTTTAATGGCCTCTATATTCATGTCACTTGGGGAACATCTACCCCTCGAAACATCATAGCCCAGAAATCTTATAGTTGTTTTTGCAAATTCACATTTACATCTCTTTAGCTTAATATTTTCTTTTTCACACACCTCAAAAATTTTCCCCAAATGATCCAAGTGCTCCTCCAAACTCCGGCTAAATATAATGATATCGTCAAAATAATTAAGGGCAAATTTAATGCAGTATTTATTCAACACTTGCCTAATAGTTCTCTGAAATACACTGGGGCTGTTTTTCCACCCAAAGGGCAACCGCAGCCATTCGTAAAGACCAAAATTGGTGGCCATGGCCAGTTTTTGGGTATCCTCATCTCTTACTTTTAGATGCCAATAACCACTGACTAAATCAAGGGTAGAGAAGTACTCAGCCTGTGTTAATTCATCTAGCATAGAATCAATCCGGGGAATAGGACTTGAATCCGTCTTGGTAATCAAATTGAGCTTACGAAAATCAATACACAAGCGGGTTTTTGTTTTCGCCCCCAACTCATTCTTTTTCAAAGCCAAAGTCACCGGTGCCGAATACGGACTATGCGAAGGTTTAATGATATTAGCTTCCAACAATTTATTGATTTGGGACTCAATTTCTCGGTTATCAGATGGAGAGCACCTGTAAGGGCGGATAGAGACCGGCAGCTGACTGGTCAACTCAACCTTGACAGGCTCTAACCTGATCTCACCTACATCATAACTATCTTTAGAAAAAATATGCCCGTATTGCCCCAACAGTGCCGTGAGTCTAGGATCTGCACTCACCAGTGGTGGTTTGTTCTCCACTAGATCGGCGTCTTTTTGACCCACAGTTCCTGATAGAGAACCACCAGAACAACCCGGCAAACTCTCCCGCTGTAATCCCACTCTGTTCACACTATTAGTACTTTTAATACTAGGATTATTCAGTTTACTTTCAGGTACCACTACCACATCACCCTGTTTAACGGTCAAGTTCTTAAAGTCGATAGCCAAATCAAAAGCACATATATGATTCATTGAAAGCAAGCAGTACAAAGCATTTCAATGTTTTCCCTTTTGTTACCAACCTTTACCAAAACCCAAACTGGAATAAAATCCTCAATTTTACCCTTCGTCTGTTGTAAAACTCCAAAATTTTCATTACTTTTAGTATACTGGATACCTTTTAGAAACCTCCGAGGCAAAATACTCACCGTACTCCCGGTGTCTAAAACGCCTGGAATAAGTTCCTCCCGACCACTGCATCCCAGGAACACCATATCAACATGCAGCAGTCGCATCCCCAGAGGTCAAGAAGTCTCACGATCCAGTTGCTCCGACGGTCCAGGGACATTCTCTCCATGGTGAGTACGAGGTGACACCTCTGACTCAGTCCTTTGATGAGTCTCCCGTGTCCGAGGGCGGACAACACTATTCCCCAAATAGCCGCTGCCCTGCACGCCACTGGGATCAACACGCCTATCGCCAAAATCATAACGACCAAGACCTCGGCCCCGACTGCCAAAAAATGATGAACCAGATGGACGACGCTCCCCCGAACCATAGGTGCCTGGTCTTGATCTGCTGTATCCCCTGTCAAGACCACTACGTAAAAGTTCGTATTCGTCAAGCCTTTCAGCAAGATCGAAAGGTTCATTCATTGAACTCCAACTATTCAAAAATTCCATCCTGACCTGGGGACCAACCCTAAACTTCATCTGGTTCGCGATCATCAAATTCCTTAGCTGCTGAAACGTTTCGATCTCGAGTTCACCAATCCAATCATCAAAGTAGGCCGACAACTCATGGGCAAAAGCCCTCCATGAATCTCCACGTTGCCTAGAAGAACCAAAAAACTTTGCTTTCAGCTCTTCTGGATTTAATTTATATCTTTTTAATAACAATTCCTTCACTTTTTCATAATCTTGTAGATAAGATTGCGGTTCTCGTGCCAGTTGATTTGACATTTCCGATGGCAAAGCTCCCAGCAAAAATGCCACCCACTCACCACGTGGAAGCCCAGCTATTTCTGCTCTGGTCTCAAAACTCCTCAAGTACAGCACCATTTCGTCAACCTCAGGGTTGTACTTTTGAATCAACTGATTCCATGCGAATGACGATCCACAGCGGGGCTTCGCATCCAATGAAGGTTTCCTTTCCTCCACTAAACGTTCCACGATTACCTTTGCAGATTCAGCATCGTACTTAGGATCGGTCAAAACTTTATCCTTAATCTTTTTCACAGTCATTTCAGAGTCTACTTGTATGCCCAATTCTTCAGTCAAAATAACCAACTCATTCTTTCTAAGCTTCCCAAGAAACGCCATGGTGGCAGAAGCTGTTTTTCCCGGAGATATGATCCTGCCGACTATTGTTGAGTCTCAAGAAAACAAGCGTATTTAGAATAAATACAACTTTATTAAAACACGTAAAAAGCCCATCCAAAGAGAAGTAAAATCTATTTATACATTAGCGGGGTAGTCAGCAGTTTCAGTTACCGCTAGCAGCCTCAGACAGCAGACACAGATTCAGCCACCGTGCTGGCCACCCAACAAAACACATCAACGGGTCAAGTTAAGGGCTGAGTTGCGACTCCTCACATATATATTAACTCGAACTTATTAAAAATTTAAACGAAATGTTTTTAAAAATATCCATCTTAATTATTTTTAGTCTATGATTATAAAAATAACTAATTCTAATTGTTTATCAATATTCGGACAAAACAAAAAACATTATTTAAACTCGTTGGTATAATATGCCAAGTGTTTATCATTCATATTTTTTTTAAACCCAGACTTCAAAACCGTTTTAGCAATTGAAAATAATAAGAGACAAAACACCACTCTATGTTTATAATTAATTTCGATAAAATCAGACTAAAAATTATAAATATTGGACAAAAAGTGTGAAATTTCAGTATAAAATGGCGTACATGTAAGTTTTTAGAATATATTTTTATCAGTCTTTGAGTGATATTTCACCAAGAAAGTACTTTTTTAAAAGGTGAAAAAACATGTTTCATCTTAAAATATAGCATCAATCGGTCGTTGTGATTGGATGCATAATAATTTGATTGACAGTACTTGCTTTGTAACTGCGACCTTATCCGTTATCTAAAAAAATGGAAATATTTTAAAATTGAGAATTTTTTCGAAAAATCTAAGGGCCTACTCGGAAATCCGGAAAGAATCCGGAGATTTTGATACCATATATTAATTTGTCATTTGGTTCAGTAATTAAAAAGCTTTTCTCTGGAAACCGTTCACCAAAAACTTTTTTTTAGAATAGAGAGATAAACAAGTGAAGCTTCAAGTTATTTGGTATTTAATCAAGTTATTATTTTGAAGGATTTTTTTTCACCTAAAGTTTGCTTACATCGTGAACTGCTTTGTGGGACAAATTCAGCTTAGTGTAAGAACTTAAACTTTGTAAGTGTGTATATTTCTTTCGATGTTTATACATAGTGACATCAATAATACTAATTTTTCAAGAAATGTGTTTACGAAAAGGGACTTAATATTTCCATCAAAAGAAAACAGTAAGATTTTTTATACCTATTCAAACTTAAACATTAAACAAACTTCTCCAAGAAAGTGTTGAACATACTACTTAATGTAAAGACCTCAGAGAGATCGTACAAATATCCATATACAACCCAAGCAACCCAAACTGACAGATCCAATTTCCCACCATCATTTGCCCTCAAAAACTCAATTTGTAAAAAAAATCTCAGCAATGTCCATTTAAGTCCTCAAAAACACGTCCAGACTTGCAAGTCATCCAGTGCAGTACTCGATGCGGGCAAGTGTCCATCCCCCGTTGAAATAAATCTGGTCGCGGGCAGACATTGTCCTTCTGTCGTGATGGATTGGCTAGCAGCCGGCCATTATGGACCAGGCATAAAGCTGTCAGGAGCAGTCAGGGCGCCACATCGGGAATGAAAGGACACGCTTCACCAGGAACCGATTTCTAGTTTTCAAAGGATGGGTCTTACAGCATCCAAGAAGCTCCCAAATATATTTATATAGGTACGCACAGAGGAAGGTTTTTTCGCTCCTTCCTTTAAAAACGTGTAAAAGGACGAAACGCGGCTGCTGAAAAAAGTAGGGAGCCAACGTGGCAGTTTCTCTCTTTCGATATATTTTCCTTCAATAAAGAAAGCGGGGAAGATCGAAACAAGAAAATTCGGTTTTCTTATGCGGATTTTTTTCTGGCCACCGGACATGGGGGTGAACGTTTAGAGGGGGATAATGTGACGCTTTACAGACTCTGTATGGAATTAATTTTGGATGCTGGGAGGTACGGGACATAAGTGGTTCAAAGCGTAAGGTCTGGATTCGTTTGGGCTTAGAAGAAAATGTACTTTAACATCTTGTTAATTACTAGTTTGATATTAGTTTAGCTGTGTCTTGTGATTACCATACTAACGGCCTTATTCACTGCCACTTGACCAGTGCAGTGGATAACCAGCATCGAAAGAAAATGAGCTTTTTGAGGACAATTATTAATGGAATCATTCTTTAACCGATAGTTAAACGCTGTTCAGGTACAAGTGAATAAGGCTATACAGGGTGATTCTGAAATGGACCGCCAAACTTTGAGGGGTGATAGTTCTCATCAAGACGAGCAAGAATTGATGCGGAAAGGGGGGTCGCAGTTACACCGTTAAAGAGCTAGGTCCTAATGTAGTGCGAGAGCGTTACAAAAGGACGTTTTGCCAAGGCCCGTTTAACGAAAAAAAACATAATGAAATAAAAAAATTTATTGCATGAGGTACAGCAGTATCCGTACTACTTACATCATAAATTTGATAGAAATTGGACCACTTGCTAAACCGGGGGGTGAGTTTTAAAACGCGCAGTATTAATCTTCTAGCCAAAGAATGGAGTTCCATTAATGGTATTTAGAAAAATGATGATCGGGGAAGGAATTTTCAATGATCATACATTGATCATTGAAACTGTATGATCATTGAAAATTCCTTCCCCGATCATCATTTTTCTAAATAGCATTGCACTAATGTAAAGGAACTCCATTCTTCGGCTAAAAGATTAATATTGCATGTTTTAAAACTCACTCTACGGTTTAGTAAGTGGTCCAATTTCTATCAAATTTATGATGTAAGTAGTACGGATACTGCTATACCTCATGCAATAATTTTTTTTCATTTCATTATGTTTTTTTTCGTTAAACGGGCCTTGTCAAAACGTCCTTTTGTAACGCTCTCGCACTACATTAGGACCTAGCTCTTTAACGGTGTAACTGCGACCCCCCTTTCGGCATCAATTCTTGTTCGTCTTGATGAGTACTATCACCCCTCAAAGTTTGGCGGTCCATTTCAGAATCACCCTGTATAACTGCCGTATTCTGTGTGCTGTCTGGGGATAACTGCCTGATCCAAAATCAACAAAGTATAATCTAACTCATGTCCGTTTAATTTGGAGTTCCAAGTGCTAACTATGATCAACACTAACCAACGCGTTTGTTAGTGGTGCGGCACCAGATCTGGCGAACTAACAAATCTACAGGTGATAAAAAAGAAGCTCCATCACGATTGGTTGTTTCGAGATCCCACGTAACAACCACGTGACCTCACGTAACAAAACATCATATCATTTACATATTTTCCCGCTGTTTTTAAGTTCGATTTGGATTGAAATTAAAATAGCAAATGGTAATGAATAGTGAATTATAAATTTAAAATGTTTTCCTTACTTTGACTCCGAATTGCTTCTAGTTTGTATTGATAAAACAAAGCAGTAATTAAAATGAGGATCATAAACACGGATAAAGGGAATTATCGTCAGAAGCCGATTCTTGATATGCAGTGATTATTTATTTGAGACACAAGGTTAAATTCGAGTAGATGATTGCTCTTAGAAATAGGAAGTTATTTTTTTCTCCTTCTCCCAGCCGGCTGCGATGACGTCACAACCTACACTTAATTCTCGATTCTCATTGGTAGTTAAACTTATTTTGCTGTTCTCCTTGGTGGTGTGTGTTAACTAATTAAAAGTTTCTTAATCACCGTTAGTCAAGGATGTTTCAGAATGCCAAATTAAACAATTTAACAAAGGTTACCAGAGGTTTAGACTTAGAGTACGACAGTAAGTAAAAAAGATAGTTATGTTGAGTTTGCTTTGGTATACTTATGTTAGAGTTCCACAAATACACTTAAGGATTTTATGAATTTCTACTTTTGATGAGCTATAATCTTTTTAGACAATCAGAAATGATTCAAATTTTAAATAATTATTATATCATAGTTCAGGTGGGGTAAAACTGTTAGAGCGGGGTAAATGGGATAAAACGATTTTAGCCGTTTGTATTTATAAATAGTAATGCTTTCTGGAATTCCGATTTTTATTGAAACTCAATAAAAAGCAGAATGCCAGTAAATATTAAATTTTATTAATTTACCCAACCCGACCCCCTTTTCGTTTTCTGATTATTCAAATGAAATTTCAATATTTTGTATAAACAAAACTGTTGTGTATTTTTTCAATTGCTGGTGCTTACATATTATCTACATGTCAGTGAATTTTGTTTCAATTTATTACGTTCGTCTATGAGATATGGAAACGCACTACCTAATGACATTATCCCGATACTATCTTTAAAATATTCTTTTTAATATTCTGGCGGTTCTCTACTTCTTTCGAGAAATAGTATTTTCTCACTCTGAAACTTCTTAAGATTTGCCACTACTTATTTCAATTTTTCAATTCAGAATTTATTATAGATTTGTTTTAGATAATTGAGGACGAACTATTAAATATTTAAATATTTTTTTAAAGATTGCGAATAAATTGGCAATGCTGAGATCTTAAGAGAAACATTGATTCTTAAAAATAATAGAAGCAAGTAAAATGTTAACTTTTATTATACCTAAATTATGAGTTAACTAAGATAGGTAAAAATAATTACCATTCTATATTATTTTTGTTTTATAACTAATCAGTTTTTATATCTAAACTTTTGTGATATTGTACAAAACTTTATTTTAGATTGTATATATTAAATATATTAACTAGTATCTCAAAGTTAATTGTAAAAAAGTTTTGAAAGAGCTTTCTCTTGACAATAGAAAGAAAACAACTTCTGGAAGAGAGTTCCAACGATTTTTCACAAAGGAGTCAATATTTGAACCTATAGCCAGTTACAGCGATTTACGGTCGAGTAGTTAAAGTCGTTTCTACTTAGTTGTTTACCTGAGAACAAAGAATGAAGTAGTATATATATAGTGTCTTGAAACACCCTATCCATTATCTTCTTGTGTTATTATAAAACCTAATTCTGTTTTCCGACTTTAATTTTGAGCTTAATTTCCTCGTTCAAATCAGAGCCCACAATCAACCTAATATAGAGATTTAAGTTATTATTCAAGTTTTGTCGGGTTGCATACATCATATAGAGTCCATAACTCGACAGAAGACATTCCTCGTGTGGTTAGGGCAGAAATGAGGGGGGAAAACGAATTTTCGGCCTTTTTGGCGGCGCGCCCCAGTGGATTAACATGGGGAACTTCAGGGCCGATGTGGCACCTTAAGAAATTATCCAAAAATTCTGAAAAAATTCACAGGTACTCTCTGGCACCATAGACAACTTTTCCGCACTAATGCGTCATCAAAATAAAAAAGTACTATTAAAGTACTATTTCGGAGGGAAGTAAGGAAGAAATTGATTGGCAGTTGATTGAAAGCGGACATTTGCTTGCTTACTGGAAGCCGCTTTGAATTTTACTTTCCAATTTTTTTGGAAGCTAAAATGAGTTTGCTCGTTTACGAATCTTGTTACAATTTTGCCACTATTTATGATTTTTCCGTCTTAGATCGAAATTGAACGGAATGTATTACCGTTTTGTTAAGTCCACTGGTTTTTCTCCAGCTTTTATAAGTTGATGTTTTAATATTTTGAAAATCCTTATAATAATCACCTTGCCACAATTTTAACCCGCATATTATAAATGCCATGAAATACATAATCCCGACCCAAAAGGTCGTGGCTAGTTCACAGGAGCGGTCATAAGGTTTTTTTTGTTTTTATGATAAAAGAACACTTTTTAGATAATAAAAATACAAATTTAGGATTTTTCATGATCTCGATCATGAGTTTTATGATTTTTCATTCGTCCCCATACCACCGCTCCTGTGAACTAGCCACGTCCAAGCCTGAACAGAGAGAAAAATACTGTTACCAATTAAGATTTTTTTTCAAATTTTTTAAGTCTTGAAATCATTCAAGTAGTTCCGGATTTCCGAGTAGGCCCTTCGATTTTTCAAAAAAATTCTCAGTTTTAAAATATTTCCATTTTTTTAGATCACGGATAAGGTCGCAGTTGCAAAGCAAGTACTGTCAATCAAATTATTATGCATCCAATCACAACGATCGATTGACGCCATATTTTACGATGAAATTGTTTTTCACCTTTTAAAAAAGCACTTTATAAATGAAATATCATTCAAAGACTGATAAAAACCTATTCTAAAAACTTACATGTACGCCATTTTAAACTAAAATTTCACACTTTTTGTCCAATATTTATAATTTTTAGTCTGATTTAAACGACATTAATTTTAAATATTGAGTGATGTGTAGGTTTTGTCTCTTATTATTTTCAATTGCTTAAACGGTATTGTTTAACAAGTCTGGGTTTAAACAAAAATATGAATGATAAACGCTTGACATATACTAACAAGTTAATTTTATACTATAATGGTTTTTGTTTCGTCAGAATATTGATTTACAATTTGAAATAGTTTTTTTATAATAATAGATTAAAAATAATTAAGCTGAATACTTTTAAAAACATTACTCTTAAATTTTTGATAAGTTAGAGTTGATATATATTCTAACTTTTAAGGGAGATTTATTCATGAAGGGGATTTGGTGATGTATTTTTGGAAAGTTGGTTGACGTTTTTTCTGTATATTGTTTAATTGTTTTAAAAACTGTATTAAGTTCAGCGAGTTGGAATTTGTGGGAATTGCGAAGCAATTCCAAAAGGTTCTCCGTAAGCTGTTTACGGGGGTTGGTGAGCGATAGCGAGCAGGGGGCGGTAGCTCCCTAGTACTACAAAAAATCGAATTTCCTTCTTAAGGATTTTTGTTCCTCCTATTTTTAATGGCTTCAAGTTTTTACGGTAAATCCTTCGACAGTACTTCAAAACAAATTTTACAGAATGTAATATAATTTTTTTATCATCGATCGTATTAAGCTTCTATGATGCAAGACAATTTGCAAAAAAAATTCATAGATGCCTGTTTTTTGCATTTAGTTTTTGTTATGTTGGTTTGAAGATAATATTGAAAGTGTAATTATTAGTAATTAGTGTGTTTATTTCCTTAAATTTATTACTGTGTTGTAAACCTACCCTTAAACAACTCTAATTAGAAGTGTGAGGGAGAAACATCCCCATATCCCCTCTTTGACGAAGCCTTTGCGATTGACCTCGCAATTAATAGTGTCGAAAAAAAATGTAACATGGTTCGTAAGCGCGCGAACTCATCTTAGCTTCCAAAATAGCTAGAAAGTAAAATACACAAAGAGGCTTCCAGTAAGCAAGCAAATGTCTTTTCCGCTTTCAATCAACTACCCATCAATTTCTTCCTTACTTGCCTCCGAAATAATTCCATCGCCTGTCAAAATCACGTGACCCTTTTAGTATCTTTGGTTCGACAGTATGTAGTTATAGTGTTAATATAATAATAATAATAATAATAATAATAATAATAATAATAATAATAATAATAATAATAATAATAATAATAATAATAATAATAATAATAATAATAATAATAATAATAATAATAATAATAATAATAATAATAATAATAATAATAATAATAATAATAATAATAATAATAATAATAATAATAATAATAATAATAATAATAATAATAATAATAATAATAATAATAATAATAATAATAATAATAATAATAATAATAATAATAATAATAATAATATTATATAATCTATTGATATACTTATTTTCACAAGTTCAAGCTGAACTTTTAAATTATATGATATTTTTTGTTTTTGAATTGAAGTTTGCTATATTCGTTATTTAAACTCTAAAAACAATTCATATTATTAGCATATTTATTTGGAAAATAACTAACAAGCCGGATGTGTTTATATCGATTAAGTTGTAGTGAGTGGGTTAAGTTGAGTTGTGTGTCTCCGAGTGAGTGCCTAAAACCTAATAAGAGACACTTTTAAATTTTGGTAGATACAATTCTAGACAGAGACAATCTTAATTTATCTTCCAGGAGAAAAATAAAACATTAAAACTTTTTATTTCCCTTGAGTCTTGGACGTAAAACTAAATTGAAGATGAAATTAAAAATTCCTAACTACATACAATACATTAAAAATTCCAAGTGGTGAATTTAAAAGATAAAGAAAATACCTTTGATATTTTAATTTTTTAGGACGTATTTCAAATACGATTCTTCCCACATTTGAATCGGATCAAGTTACTAGAATAATCTTTAGTGATAATGTTTTTATTTATCCTATTGTCATACAAGAAGGATGTTGTTTGATTCTCTTCTTTTTTTTGGGTTTAGTATTCAAGAGGATCAAGTCTCGAATCTGATCCTTTTCACCAGAAGTCAAACACCAACCCGGATATTTAATATAGCTAAGCAGGATATTTACAGTAGCGATTTAACTGCAGGTAGTGGTGAATTCCGAGCGAAAGTGATATTCAATACACGGTGTACGGAAGCGAAAAGCAGCTTTACACGAAACCGGTGTAAGTGGCAATAAAGGAAAACGTTGAGAAGCTTTCCGAAGATCGTGTTAGGAGAAGTGTCAGAAACGCTCCTGTCCGTACTCCTAACTTTCCTAAATATAATGTGTCAGCTGTCTCGTCTCCTCACCTACCACTTTAGGAGGCTTCCATGATTTAATTTACGAACTAGTTCAGGCTTTCATTAATGTCGCATAGCTCTTTGGTTTTAAGAACGCGGATACACACGTGGTGGTTTTTAAGGATGTGAGTTAAACTCTATGGAGCTGCCAGATTGTGAAAATGAAGTTACGGTCCGAAATTTCTTCTTTCAGAGTGGGAAAAAAGACCGATGACTATGACGGGGAGTCCTAGTTTAGGACACGTTTATTAGTCTTGCCAGTCATCTTTCTGTTGTCATTATAAAGGGGAAGTAAATTTTGTAAGTATATTCACAGGCGTTAAGCTTTGATCGTGATGTTTGAAGGTATATCAAAGTTGGTTATCTTTTGCTGAAGCTGCGATGATATTTTTCACCATTGGAAAGGTAATTTAGTTACAGAACTTAACATTCACTATCTGCTTTTGGTGATTAAGTTACATTTTGCTGAGATTTGCTCTGTTTCTTTGAGAAGACACAATTATTTTAATTCAATAAATATTTTATGTCGTTTAACTATTTCAAGACATTAAGTTTAAAATTGATTTTGAAAAGCACTCAAGTTACAATGAAATTACATTTAAGCCACTTAAATTAACGTTTTAAAAATTTATTAAGCTGTCACTATTTCAAAAAAATTTAATAAGTTAACTCGGTAATGCAAGGAAAGATATTAAATTTTTAAAGAGGGTGTGTGTGTTTTTCTATGATTCATAGCCTTCCACTATAAAATGTTTCCTATTGAGTTATAAGCATTTTACTTAATTTATATTCAATTTAAAGGATAATTAAATGTCGAATAATAGTGCAGAATGGTGTGAAGGGTGTATTTAGATTGAAAGAATTAAAAAAATAATTTAAATTTTAGGTATTAAGATTTCATATTCACAATTAATCCTGTGATATCATTATGTCAGCTATAGTCTCTTTTAATTTACCACTAACTTGACCTACAGTTAAAATGGAGAGAGATACTCAAGCTTTTAAAAAAAACTCTGATTGGCTTAAACCAGTTTCTATCAATTAGAAATCTTGATTCCAGGTTAACCTCATGATAGTGTAAATAGGGTAAAATTCTACGACTTCATTCTTCCTTAACAGTTTCTTAACTCTATCACATTTAACCTTTTCATACCACGACCGTACTAGATTTCCATTAAATAGCATAGAAAAATCGGGGAGACCAGGATTAAACGGGTTAAACCAAGCCCTCATTCACGTGTCACTCTTTAAACCTCCGAGCTTTCATCGAGCGGAATTCCCCTTGTTTTTGCAATTAATTCCCGATCCCTCGCACCTAAAATTCCTGGGCATTTTTTTATCAGCGATAACAGGCCGTCCATTAATCTAGCCATCGAGTCAGTTCACTCGGGTCCAGTCCATCGCCACGCGCAATGGCCCATGCCGACTCGTTCTTTCTGCCGTTTGCATGCCGCCGCCGCCATGATTAATGAAGGTTCCTGTTTATGTTTGTATATTGTGGCAGATCGATCCACACTAACACGTCACCCTAGCGTGAAGATTTATGGAAGTCACAGGGACAGCTCTCATCCCCAGCCAATACAATTAAACAGCGATCAGCGTCCGCCATTTATTACGAACACCTGTCGATAACGGGATCGAAACGAAATAAATAAATAGGGGGCTTTTTATCCTGTACTTTTGTTTGTACTTTCCATTCAAGTGTCTCATTAACACAGACGAAGTTAAAACTTCGATATGTGGAATCGGTATCGGACATGAGATTGTCAACGGTGGAGTCTCATTAGAAGCTGGGGGAATTATCGGAAATGTATACAGGGATTCTTTGTGCTGCTGCCTATAAACGGATGATATCAAGTTTCGATTGCTGCCGATAAAAGAATCCCTTCTCGTCTTTGATTACGGAGCGAGTCGAATTCTTTGCTTTTCATTAAAGCTTCTTAAGCTGCGAAAAAAGGGTCTAGTTGTAAAGCTGGAGTTTGGACGACTTTTCTAGGATTTTCTTGTTCATGTTTACACGTTTTTACGTTAATCCGTTTATTTATATTAAAATCCTGCTTGAACGTTTTTACTCAAACAATATGATAACTTAATAATATCAATAAGGATTCAATTTTTTCCCAAAGTGATCAATTATTCAAAATGGTACATTTTTATCATAATTATTAGAGAATAAATATGCTCTGTTCTAATCAAGTCCATTAAAAAAATTTAATTTTGCAATAAAAATAATTTAGTTAAGTAATAATTTATGGCAGATTTCTCAGTTGTTTAAATTTTATATTCTAGTTCATTTTAAATAAATAAGTATATCATAAAGGGTGATTCAAAACTAAAGGGGAAAAAAGCTAGAGAGTGTAGAGTGCCCCAAGACAATTCAGAGAAAATATTCTTAAAAAGGGGCGCTGAAGCAATCCCAAGGCTCTGAAGTGCGGAAAAAAGTTGCCTAAACATGGAATATTGATGATAATTGGAAAATAATTGGGGTTAGAAATGAAATCTTTGTGCCAATTATCATGTTTTACTTAATAAAAACTGTGAAGGTCGTATGGAGAGTTTTTTGGGGGGTTAATAAAACTAGTTATTTATTTACTGTTAAAAAGTATAAAAAGGTGTATTTTACATTTATTCGTTCATTTCACTGTAAGATGTATTTGGAAACTTGACTTCCCAGCTTTTACTTAATAACTTCTAAGATAACTATTCTCAAGAGGTATTTCGACACTCAGATACACAAAGACATACTACCCTTTCTGTTATTCCTAATGGCATTCCTTTGAAAGTGTGATTTTACACTAAAATACACATGCATGAACAAAGTTAAACTCCAAAATCTAATGAGTATTTAAATCAGATATTCACATACTGAACTTCAAAAGTAAATCCCAAACTCCACTAATCAAAGCTTTTAGCTTCTTACCATTATTTCTGGATGCATTAACGTTTCAGAAACAGCGACTTTATATATAGCAGCAAAGTGAGAGACCGAAGGTTACCCATAAAAGTCGTCGTTCTTTGAAAAGGGGTGAAATATTGGTCCCGAGACATGAAAGACCCCGTTTTCGTAATTCATGTTGACGATTCATCTGTCGAATGTCAGAAAAGTGCTCCCAGATCAATCTTTTAGGTAGCTTAATAGTGGATTAGGATCATTCTGTCATTGCTGAACCGTATCGTATCCTCTGAACCTACTTCCTAAGCCTGATAATTAACCTAACGATCAGTGTGAGTGAGGGCTTAGGAGGGAGATGAATAGGTTGTGACTGCTGAAAGTTTTGATTGCTGTCTAATTAGAGACATCCGGCTATCATAATTACTTTTAAATGCTGTAATTTAAGGATAGGACGTATTTATAGAACTAGCACTGAAGTCTATTGATTTATTTCAAATTAGTATTTACTAGGTTATTAAACTTGACGTGTTCGGTTTGTGCAGTTTTTTAATAAGAATTTTGGAGGTTTATGGTGGAGAATATAGATATTTATTTAGAAATTTCAGGGATTTATTTAGAAAGAGATTGTATTTCAGAATGTGATAATTTACTGGAGTGTGTGAAATGAAAAGTTTTTCAGGGATTTAAAAAAATATTGTTTAAAAATCAAGTACTCAACTTATACACAACTTTACTCTACTAAAAGTGTATTTATTTTTATTCTCTTTTTCATTGTCTAGCGATAAATGGATGCTTGTAAATAAAGTTCTAATAAATCAATTAATATTTCATTATGGAGTTAACTTTTCTGTTTTTAAAATGCTTTTATACTAGTTTTTTATCATAACTAACAAAAAATATTGTTGTTAATACAAATGTTATGTTAATTCTAACTTTTACAGTTATTATAACCGTCACAAACAGCAGAACGATTTCAAGCGATGCTTCTCAAAAATATACCCCTTAAAAATTACAATTTTGAATATGTAACACGTTTTACCTTAGAGTATTTGCGACGAATAGGAAATGGCAATATCCTTGCATCTAACATATTTACGTTTAACTATCTCCGTTTCAACGTTTTCTTTTCATAAAGTTACATTTTCAAGGGATCAGTTACTACCATCGTTTGTGTTATGTTTGGATAAGAGTGTATATAATTCGTTTATATAATATTGAGTTGCAAACTAAAAATTTAGTAAAATGTTACAGCAAGTACATTTGAAATTTCTCTTGCATTTTATGTTGTGTTGATAAGATGTTAATGCATTAAGTAATATCTAATTTTTTAATGATTCGCAATGATTAAAGGATTTAATGATTCACAATGATTAAAGGATTTAATGATTAAAATTATTCGTGTATATAAATGTGTAAAATAATTCGTCATCTGATTACCCATATTCATTTTCAAACAACCCAAAAAATTAAGAAGAACAACGTGTCAATAAGACCGGAGAGACTATTTTCACAAGTATTAATTAACAGCAACAGTGATTTTCCAAAACATTCTTTCCTTACACAACCCCTATAAAAAAAACACTCCCTTCTCCCCCAAATCGGCCATGCCCCCCTTCAAAACACAGCAAATGTTCCAAGGGAAAGCACAAAGACACGCTACTCCCATTCTAACTAATCCGAAATTGCAAATTAGTAACTTTTATTTCGGCAGTCGCAAAAAGAAAATGGAAACTGAGCGGGCCAAAAAAGAAACCACAAGCAGAGGCACGTCAATTTCACCATCATCAACTCCAAAAATATGAGTCTTTAATTTATCTAATTCTAGTGCCGATGCGGAGGAAGTTCTTATGAAGGAATCATTTTTCTTTGTCGCTTAATAATTAATGATTATCTAGATATTTTAGGGCCTTTTTTTAATCTTTATCAATTATGTGGAAGAAAACCGCACTTAATCCCTTGAAATAGAACCAGGCCACTGAAGCATTGTCGAGTAAAAAAGAAGAGGTAAAAGTTTTTCACCTCAATGGTTGTTCCATGGGGATTTGCTCCAAATTAAAGTTAGAAATAGCACAAATGCAGTTAGATTAGCAGGGATAAAATGAAATATAATGCTGGAGGTGTTATGCTTTGATAAGGTATTATTTTGACAGTGTATTGTTTATTATAAAGAATAAGAGGTAACGATTACAACTGTAGTGTTTTCTTTGGGGATTGTTTCCTAATTAATGCTAGGGAATTTATGTTTTTGTTTTATATTATTTTTTGAATGAATTATGCTATTACCTCTACCTACGTACTGAATTAGCCAATTTATGATTATTCACTAATTTCACCTACTCACATATTTTACGGAAATTTATCGTATTACTTTACTCTTTTTCCATCTTACGAATAAGTGTTTGAGTAGGGGGTTTCAAATGTGAAATAAAGTGTACGAAAACAACAATCATTATCAACTTTATTACCTTGGTAAAGGTAATTATGCATTATTATGATAATTTGGGAATAACAACATAATTATGTTATTTTATTAGATTTTCTTACGTTGTTTTTAAATATCTAAGCATATTAAAGAATAGTTTCATGCTATGAAACTAAAATAAATAACTATTAAACTCTAGCTTTCATATAATAAATTACCAAGTGATATTAAAAATGAAAAAAGTATTGGAATCTTTAAAAAATTAAGCATTTCTTTTATCCGAGACCAATATAACATTGAGGAACTATTTAAATCAGTCAGGTGAAACCAAAGTGATATAGTAATAATAAAGTTCATTCCTTTGTTGTTCCTTCCTTTGTTGTAAACCCATTGATGTATAATTTTCGGTCACCTGTAAGAGTCAATTTGACTCCTTGGTGTCTCATACGTGTATTTTTGTCATTTTCCCTTATATTTTTTTGTTTTGACCTTAAATATGTATATATATTTGTAAAAAATAAATTTTGATTTGATTTGATTTGTCAGCCTTGTCAATCCCTTTTTTCTTTATTTATGTATTTTCCCTATGTGATTTCTTTCGTTTTCATTTATTCTGGAATTCCATTTTCCCATGGACGAGCTTTGGCTCCTTTGGTATAAACATGTATTTTTTTCCACTTTAATTTGTGTTCAGTATGTTATCTTTTTGAAAAAAAATGTATTTTGTGGTTTATTATTTTTTTTGTTTAAATAAATTGAAAATTTGAATTTGAAATTTGAATATGGCATAAGAATTATCAGTCATTGTTGTTTTTCTTGTCCATTCTGATTGTTACAATTTGAAAATAATATAGCCACTGAACTTTTGTCTTCCTTTTGTAAAACAAATGTATCGGCTACAAATTTTATTTAATTTTTAAGACATTTTTTAAGCAACCAAATTTTTAAAATTAATTTCAAAATCACTTTTATTAGAACTATTCATTAGAAAACTCTTAAAAAACATTATATTTATGTGTTTTATTTTTGTAAGCTACAATTATTACAATTATTCATTGCATTATAAATTTTGCAATCAGAAAACAATTATTGACGGACGTAAATAATTTAAAGTAATTACCTAACCACAAATAATTGGTCATACCAAGTTTTATTAAAATAATGACGAATAGTAACAAATTAACTGATTAATTAAAATTAGAATCTCATTTTTAAATACTTTTTTTTTCTTATTAGCAAACGATATTATTATTATTACGACGAGTTGTTTTAACGTGAGAGTTCTTAGAACTAAATTTGGAAAGTACTTCCATACCCTTTTATAATCTTGTGATGGAAATGGAGTTTTATATCTGTATGACAATTTGTAAAAATAAAGAAATAAAAGTGTCACTACCTGAATTATATGAAATAAAATGAAACCATATTTTCTATTATTAATACTGAAAGAAGAGTTGAAACTTACAAAACTGTAACCAGTATAGTGAAACCTGGTATTATGCAATGTAATTTATTGGGGTTTTCGTATGAATGTAGTTTTTGTAGGTTCAGTAGTAATAATACATATAATGAAATGGAATATTATGAAACCAAAAATGTCAAGAATGTAATTTATATGAAAGAAGCAAAATAAGATAATCAAAATAACAAAACATTTAAAACAATATAAAAAATTATGAACAATGGCTACATTAACTCATTCCGAACTTTAACGCACCTAAACTATGAGACGTAGTACATTTCAGTAGAGAAAATTGAGCATATAAATCCTTTCGTTCCGGCCCCTATCTGAAAATTAAAATTATTACATGTTTGTTGCAAATAAGACCCGTTTTATGCGTTGAATTTTTGCATCAAAGGTGAAATGTGCACCAACAAACACCATACACCCATCCTCCAAAAAAAAAGATAATTTTTGACCCTCAAAAACCCATCATCATCAATTACCCCTCGACCCCTAAAAACAAAAATGCAAAACCCCTTTTATGAGACTTCCCCTCAATAAGTAGTCGACCCCCGGGAACGCAATGGTCTGCAAGAAATGGGTGAGTGACGAACCATCCACACGGAAAGCGGACAGAAATTCGCAGCGGTAGCAGCAATGGAGCTGTCGGGTGCCTTTTATCCTCGATCCCCGTGTAGGATCCCCACTTTGGATTGTCTTCGGGTGCATCACAAACCATTTCGATCAGACATGTTTCAGTCGCGGGGCTCTGGGGGGAGTTACGGGGTAGCCCCAGGCAGTGAGGGGTCGTGCCCATTAGAATCGGAAGGACGAGAGGGGTTTTTCACTGGAGATAGCTGGGTTGTTTTGGAGAAGGGACTGTGATTGGAGTGTTTTGTTTGAGATTTTGAATCTTTTTGAATCGACGAGGAGGGAAACGGGTGTCTTTTCTTTGTTGGTTTGTTTGGAGAGCTTGTTTGAGTGTATGTATCTAAGGAGTGTTTGGTGTTTGGATAAATACGTACTATATTTAAGGTAGGTCTTTAAGCATTTGAGAAAAAATATTTATTTTTAGAGATATACGAGAAAATGAATTTAATTTGAGACATTGTACTTTTTGATTTGTTTTTCTAATTTCAAAAATATTTTAAAAGGGTTGCTATTATATCATGTGATTAACCTGTCTAGAAACAAAAAAAAACAATTGATATTAATAACACAGGTCTGCAAAAAAAAACTTTTTTCGAGCTGTTTTGGATATTTCACCTGAACTTTGTTATTTTTGGTGCACCGATTCCAAAAATGACCTCCATTTTGTCCTGGGACGTCACGTTTTTTGACAATTTAGATTTTTAGGTTTTATTGGGAAATGCCTTAAAATTTTGTTAAATTAACTTTTTATACTAAATTTTTTATTCAAATTTTTTCCACCAAATCTTTTTTTATGTTTTTTGATGTGCTGAATCTAAAACTGACCTCCGTTTTGTCATAAGACTTCACCTTTTTTCACAATTTGAGTAAATATGTCAATTTTTTAAGAAAATAAAAGTAAATATTTAAAAAAATTATTTTTCGACTCAAACTTTATTTGAAAACAATTTTTTATGATTTTTGGTGAGCTGAATCCAAAAAATACCTCTTTTGACTTTTAAGACACCACATTTTGTAACAAATTGAGCAAATATAGCAACATTTCACATAAAATGTAAGTATACTTAAGAAGTAGATTTTTTAATCCAAATTTATTTTTAAGGTTGTTAGTTTTAAGGTTTTTTTGTGCCCTGAGTTCAAAAATGGTCTCTGTTTTGCCATAGAATGTCATATTTCCTGACAATTTAGGTAAAATTGTAAAATAAGTCATTATTTCAATTTTCATGAATATAGGTTCATAAAATAAAATTATTGTTACATATTCTTCATGAAAATCATTATATAACTAAAAGAAACTTATTTACACAATCTAAAACCAATTTTTCCTCCTCATGAAACTCCCCTTGGTACCTTTACCCTTGTGAGTAGCAAAAATAACGTTTCTTTGAACTATACAACAAAAATCCTTCATTATTCCCCGATTAAATCTTCCCTAATATTTTCTTTCCATCTCTATAATGTCCTGATGAGATAGTTTACTATGTGTACCATTCACAGCTCCTAATTTTTAAAACTAAAGGAGCTGGAAATGCACAAAAACTATGAAAAATGGGCAAATTCGAATATAATTTTGCAATTTTTGAAAAATCCTGACGTATAGGATTTTTTTCAATATTTTTTTGTTATCAGCACACCAAAATACATAGGAAATCGCTAAAATTATTCAAACAGCTTTTTCATTGCAGACCTGTGTAATGATAACAATTTCTTTCAATGATAATTATTAAATCATATTTGTAGTTTATAAATATTCAATTTCTATTATGATTTTTTCATAAAAATATATATTTAATTATAATATTAAATCGCACGTTTTTGGTCTTGCCTTTTGAATAGAGTTGCCATTAGTATGTAACTTGATTTCATTCAAATATAATGCTATTTATATAAAATGTCTTACTAGTCAAGTTCCAGTTGGCAAGTTTAAAATAGGAGGAAAGAAGATTGATTGAGAAGAGACCTTTGAATTTAAAGTTTTCAAAGTTTTAAAGCCAGAAATAGACATCTACGAGTCAAAATATAATTAAAAGTAACTTTTGAATATGTTATCATGTTGTGTAGTTCACACATAATTAAATTTATAAAACAATAAATTTAATAAATATGATAACCATTTAAGAATATTTCTCGAAAACCCCCATAATCAAACTATGTAGTTTCCACTAATTTCTGTAAAAGAGTTAAGTTGCTTTCACTGGCATAAACCTTCCCTAAAGGAGAAACGACATTGTCAGGTAAAGTATTTTATTCACTGCAATAATAGTTAACTAAAGGAAAAGCATTATTTACAGGCGTTAATTAAGTTTCGTTTTCATTATTTGTGTTGTAAAAGAAAAACAACATTTAGGTTTCTGTGATTAAAATTTTATATAATGGTGTATTCTTATTAACAATGTTTTTTTTAAAGAAAAAACATTTACAAACAACTTTTGTACTTCTATGCTAATAACTCTCTCATCTGTTATCTGTTACCCAAAATTACAAATTAATGTACAAAAATACCGCACTTTTTATCATTCCTGGGTATATTTTCTTTTTATGATTATTATGTTTTGAAAATTTAATTGTTTATTATAAACTTCTTGTCTCTTATTCAATAAAACACGAATTAATAAATTTTGAGTAAATTTCCGAGTAAGTCCTTTACAAAACAGTTTGGATTAAATAACTTCTTGATTTCCACTGTTAAAACAACCATATGTTTCTTAAAAACAATCAACAATACTTACATAACTAATCAATTGAACCATATTTTTAGAAAAATATTCTTCGAAATCACTTTTTCAAAAACACTTCCCCCCAGCCCCCCTCAAGCTCTCACCAACTAAACCTTAGGTAATAACCTCAACAAACACTTCCAGAAGAAACGTTATAAGTAAACATTAAAAAACCCGCCCTCTCAACTGGAGTATCCTCCTTTAAAAAGATCCCACCTCAAGAGTTTCCAGTTATCAGGGTGATGTGTGAAGAAAAAATCGCCCTAGTGATTAAATGAGGCTCTAGGGCGCTGTGCAATCTTCTTGGAACCCTCACTAGCCCTTCAGATTCCCAATACTTTCTTACTCTATGACTTAATGCTACTCTTTCCTGAGCAGTAAAAACGGAATGGTACTGGACGCTATGTAGCACTCAGCAAGACGAAGAACAAGTATTTTGTAGATACTTGGGAAGAAGGGAAAGAAATCCTATTTCGCTAAGATAGTCCCACTTCAATCGCCTAACTGGAATTTCCCTTTTTCGAAGATATGAAATTTTTCCGCTGCGTTTCTGATGGCGTTTTTCTCGGGGATGGTCAGTGTCCCAAAGGATTTCTGTCTTCCCGAACCTTCATCGTTTAAGGATTTCATTAGGAAATATTCTTGGTTTGTAATAATACAGGATAACATTGATGTCTTATAATATTTGAATTGACATTCTTTCTGCTTGATTTCGTACTACTTACATTTTTAACACTCATGGGGACAAAAAAACTTGTTCTGTAGTGGAGGAGAAATAAATAAATGACTGGTTTTTTCTCTCTTTTTTATGGAGAATTATATACAGGATGTTTCAAATAGAATGTAACAATAGGCTATTTCTTAAAATATGTTTTGCCTAGACCTATACTTTCAATATAACTTTTTTATTTTAAGAGGTGAAAAATTAAATGATAATAGATTTACCTCCATATGAGGTTCTATTTCAGAAGATGAAGAAAATAACGTTTTATACGGCTACCGTTAGTTATAAGAAACTCAATTAGAGAAATTTTCTTTATTATTTTCTGAATACGACACAAAAAAAAATTATATCTCAATAACTTCAAAACTCACTGAGCTATGCGTGTTTAAGGTTTTATGGGGTCGTCACAAATTAATAATTTTAAAGTTATTTCTACAAAAACATGTTTAACTTTTTAAAGTTATTGAGATATAATTTTTTGTCTCTTATTCAGAAAATAATAAAAAAAATTTGATAGTTGCAAATTTTAAACTATATGAGGTCCATATACTTTATTTCTGCATTTACTTAAGGTATCCGACCACGTTGAAACGGGCCATTTTGGTCAAAATTTTCAAGTTGTTTTTATTAGGTTACTGGAAAGAGTACTTATTCAGCTTTCCAAAACAGTTTTGGTTTTGCCTGTACCTTAATTAGAAGCTGAGAAATTTAGGTGTGCATATTTGTATATAGTGTTAAATATAGCATAATTTAATCTAAAATTGTTTTTTACCTCGAAATTGCTAACTCCAAAGATGATAACTCTAAAAATTATGAACAGATTTTTATAAAACTTGCAGGGATTGGATCTTTGAGTAGTTTTCTAGTGCATGAAGTATTATTATTCTTATCAAATGAAAACTTTTTATTTTTTTGGCCTCTTTTGGAAAAAATGTCTATGAAAAAATTCAATTTTACACAGGGAGTGTTTTCGACTACTAGTAAAAAACTTAATTTTTCATAAAAGTCTATGATAATACTTCATTCCCTAGATAAATGTGTGTAGTTTGTATTGTAAGTAGTTATACTTCCTTAAATATTATAGTTTTTTGATAAGAAGCTTTCAAAATATGATAAAATTATCTTAAAAATTTTCAACAAATTTAATTTTAAAAAAATGTCTGCATATACAGGGTGTCCCTTAAATAATGGGTCACACTTCTAGGGGGGATAGTAGACACCTAGACGAGTCAGAATCACATAGGATTTGGGGGTCCCAGACCAAATCCCACGGAGTTAAAAATGGAGCGACACCCCAAAAAAACTACTGAAAAATTTAATTTGTAGAAGAACTACTATTGGTAAAAACTTAATTATGGTCTCAAAAATTGTGGATTAATATATTTAAAATTATCTCAAAAGTCTTCACTTTAAAATTATCTCGAAAGTCTTCACTTTAAAATTATCTCAAAAGTCTTCACTTTAAAATTATCTCAAAAGTCTTCACTTTAAAATATGTTTTATTATGAAAAAAGTTAAAAAACCACAAAAAAATGTGACCACAAAAAAATGCCAAAACCTCATTTTGTATTTCGAAATACTTTCCTTTGATTTAATAATCTGAACGATCATAGTCGAAAACCCTTAAGCCCAAAGTGTCACGTAAAAACCATCAATAACTAATGCTGGAGAGCTTGTTAAAGCATGGTTTAAGTCCGTTTTTTGCGTCCGCAACCTGCCGTTTTGGAAACGACTGTAGGAAACCCGTTTGCGCACTCAAAAAACGAACTTTAACAGGATCTCAAGCGTTTAATATTGATGGTTTTTACGTGAAACTTTGGACTTAAGGGTTTACAACTATGATCTTTCAGATTATAATATCAAAAGAAAGGATTTCGAAACACAAAATGAGGTTTTGGCTGAATTTTCACATTTTTTTGTGGTTTTTTAACTTTTTTCATAATGAAACAAATTTTAAAGTGAAGACTTTTGAGATAATTTTAAAGATCATATTAAACCACAATTTTTGAGACCATAGTTTAATTTTTACCAATAGTAGTTCTTCTACAAATTGAATTTTTCAATAATTTTTTTGGGGTGTCACACCAATTTTAACTCCCTGGGATTTGGTCTGGAACCCCCAAATCCTATGTGATTCTGACTCGTCTAGGTGTCTTCTATCCTCCCTAGAAGTGTGACCCATTATTTATGGGACACCCTGTATTCACATTTTTATCACTTCTATCTAAATTACTGCAAAATTAAAACAAACAAGTGTCCTAGTGTTTAAAAACTATATTTTAAAAAAAGTACTTCGAACGTGTTCGGATATCTTAAGTAAAGCCCCAAAAGGGGTTAAAACTAGTCTCTTTTAATTTTTCAACTCTTAAAATGAAAAATTCTTAAATGAATGAAATAACTTCTTACAAAAAGTTTAAAAACCTCTGGTTTAGACAGCTCGTGTTTGTAAAAATTTCACTTAAAGAAGGGATAGGTTCTTGCCTCAATTTTTATGTGAACATATTTATTTGGGTGTTCCTATTATTTTAAAAATACTTTCAAAAATAAATTTTTGGAGTGTTACATCCTTCTGTATTTCAGTGTAAAACTAACTCTGCCTAATATCCCTACATCTAAACAACTCTATATTACCCCACAAAATAAGATTCACGACAGACTAACTCCTCAATCACCACTTTTTCCATTATTTCGTGTGTCCCCACAACATAATCCAACAAGAAAAACTCCCCCAAAGCCTAAAAAAGCTGTCCAAAGGTGTGACCCCATCGGTACCAATGATGGACGAGCCCGGACCTTCACGGACAGAAGCCATGTTGATTATTCTTGGTATTCTGATGCGTTATCATAAATGTTGCCTCAAGCCATTCTTCAATGTCATCGTTGCCTAATGACAACGTCTCTCGGGAAGTTTGGTAGGTGTCTGGGACCAGATCATCGGTTTGTCCCGGCCACAAAGCAATGAATAATACAGCACTGATTGTCTGCAGCTAGGTGCGGGAGAGGAGTGACTCTATATTGATTTTTTACCATCCCCTATAAACAGCCGTATCACGTATTGAGATTGTTCTTTCCTCCATGACTTAAGTGCTTTATATCGAAGCACATATCTTGTTATTATGCTTCCTCCGCGAGGACGTGTAGTTGATAATTTAGCGATAACGCGGGGGCTTTCACTTTGGAATGTCGCTGGGCGAAGACGTCGAATTTATTGGCTCGTGTCGCGATATCGGTCTTGATGGTGGGAACGTAAAATGTGGTAGGGAATTTAGTACTTGGTAAGTTGATAGTGGGGAGTGCTGCTGGGATGTTTGCGTATCATTTAAGATGGGAGATTTTACGTATTTTTTATGTCGCGTAGATGGGTGGTGTCGAGTTGTAAATTCAGAAAGCGTCTTGTTGGAGTGTTGGTGATCAAGTAAACGTCACTTCTAAAAGTGTTCTGATTTTTAGGTATTTAAACAAAGAGAAGATAAATAATGCATACTGACTGTTTCGATATTTAACGCTGTTCATTGTACTAGTTATGAATTGATAACTGTAAAAATATCCCTATGTGACAATTAGTCCTCTTCAGTGTGAGTAAATTTAAACTTGGAGTCAAATGCTAACGCTGGTAATCTATAGATAATTTTAAATAACAGCTTACATTGGACAAAAATTAATGATAATTGGAAGCTAACTTTTAGAAGTATGCTTATATATTTGATCTTTTGGAATGACAGTGGAGTAAGTAAGAGATTCTCAAAGTGTTTGGTTCACACCCTTTTTTGTAGACTGTAAAAATAATACAGTCCCTCTGACCTTTTTGCTTTTAACCACTAGAATATATGGAAAGCAATGAGAAATTAGCATATAGTATTATTGTGAATTTTACTTAGATATGAATATCATAAGAATTGATTGAGGTCATCCTAGGCAGCTAATTTTTCTCTCGGTTTACGTTAAATCGTAGTTTATTAACATAATTTTAAATGTGTTTATATATAACCCAATAACCAAGTTTGCGTCTTATGCTTCAAAAAATGAAAATATATACCAATAAAAGCCTAAAACAAAGCTTATAAATATTTCATTGCAATAATTTCTAGTAATGTTATTTTAAAAGCAAATAAATAAAGCAGTGTTTCCAAATTCCAACAACAACCATGATACAATCATAGAGTTAGTACAAATATAGAGACAGCTTGCTCTTCTCCGTAAAGCAACCCTGCATGTCGAAAACTGTCGGACCTGTTTGCGGGGCAGAAAGAAATTTTTAACATGGGAAGTCCCATAGGCGGGTGGATTTTGGGGCATAAAAACTGCTCTTCCTCACAGAAAAATCAGGAGAAAATGATACCGACAATTTTCCATTAGAGAAAAACCAATGACGAATCGTTTAGTGAAGAAAAATTTACTCTATCTGAATTAGTTTTTTATCTGTGATTTTTTTAAATTCCGCGGATTCGGAAAAACAATTTTAAACTGTATTTTTATAATGTTTCTGGGGGAATTTCTTTAATAAAAGCTTCACATTACATAATATGAACCCTCCTGATTCGATACGAGTCATTTCCAATTCGTTTAAAGAATATTTAAGGGAGAAAATTGCTGATTTTGTGGCCGAGGTAGAAACTGGAAGTTGGCAAAGCTTGGCGGTTTGAGCTTGGCGCGCGTTTTTGCCGTAGTTTCTTTCGGTGGTCATTCGAAATAACTTACTGATTTGATTTTGATTTATTAAGGCCATGATTATCTGAAATACTTCTGCATCTCGACGCATAAATGTTAAATTAGCTTTAATTTTGTTAAATTTTTATTTAAGTTTTTAATTCTTACCACTGATCTTCTTTTAATACTTTATTTTTATTTTTGATAGGAGGAAACTTACAGTAAAGTAATCTGTGTTAATCTTTTCTTTCCAAGTAACAAGCGATATTTTTAAAAATTTATGGCCACTATCGAATCATCTTTTTCAACTTACTACATTGTTAAACTAATAAGAAAAAATATATATAGAGGAATTAAGAGTAGAAATTTTGCTTCCAGTTCGTTTAATTTAAAACAGTCGTATTAATGAAATATTATCTTACCTAAAATAATTCACGACACAGAATATTCCTTGAACTTATATCTATGGATTTTTCCGCCAATCTAAGGCACAAAGAATCTAGGGCAACTGTAATTCTCTCCTAACACCAGGTGATGGTTTGTGACATTCGACCACAGGACCACATCATCTGGCTTTAACTTTGTGAACTATGAGCTTTTTATGTTTAAAGTTATCACACTTTTCTCTCTTATTCCTGGAAAGAAGTGTTGAAGCGAATCTGATAGCTTAGAAATTAACTTAGTTTACCTATTATATTTTAATAAAAACTTATTTTTGTCTTATTATATTTTGATTTAATTAACAAATTTAAATACATAAATAATTTGATTGGCAATTAACTGAAAAATACCCTATATTGTTTTAGTAGTTCATTTGGTATAATATTTAATAAATAATATTTTGTAAAATGCTTAACTGATTCCTTAACTTTTCACTTAATAAAAGAATTTTTTTGCAAGTTATAAATAATAGTTTAAATTTTTAATTTTCTATTAAATAATGTTTAAAAATTTTCCTTAAGTGTTTATCAAGATAACAAAAAGTTAAAGTGTAAAAATTGAAGTATGAAATATAAACAAACATGACATGAAGTTAAACATAAGGAATGCATGCATTTAATATTAGTTGTTTTTCTTCTGAATAATAATTTTATAGCGATACCTTTAAGGGAATCTTATAGTGATATCAGTAAAAGGGGATTTTTAAATGGTATTTTTTAATTTAATGGTATGGACAGTTTAAACAAAATATAGTATCAAATACCTGTTTTTCGTGTAGGGGAAATATATTTCCTAAAGAAGAAAATTACAGAAAAAAGATGGGAGATACGAGTAGCAAGAGTAGCATTGTTTTGGTGGAAGCATCGACTAAAAATGAGATTTAGAACATTCATATTTTATTATTAAAGCTGCAAAATTTTTAAAACTTTCCTTCAAAAAATAAAAAGCACATTAGATAGGGCCCACAGGTTGGAGACAACTGAGATAAAGTGATCGAAAAAAGCAATCACACGAAAAACCGTAAACGCCAAAAGAGGGATTTAGAGGCCAAATTGGCAAAGCAAAAAAAACCGATTTTGCAGGGCAGCGAAACGAAAACCCGACACGCTGAGAACAATGGAGCAGATGTTCCAAGCTGTCTCTATATTTGTACTAACTCTATGGATACAATCCATACAACCAAAGCACTACACGGTGAAGCAACGCCACTCCCATGGTAACAGCGAACGCCAAGTATCGGACGATCGCAGCGCCAATATCTCGCCCCGTGGTGGCAGGGCCCTCCCGAAAACCCGCGCCTGCTTGTTCATAACCATAACTTCTAGCATTGTTTACATTCCGTTTTGTTTACAAAACGAATATTTCGATCGAATCTTTGCGATTAGTAGGTATTTAGAGAAAGGTTAATTTTCATTATAATTAGGGTTTACAAAACTCAACAATTCCATTTTTAAGAATTAGGGTGGAAAAATAATATTTTTTCAATACCGAGCTGTAAGATCGTGGAAATGCTAAAACTTAGTGCACTTAATTATCTTAAGTCAATCAGTTTATAGAATTGTTAGACATCTTCTCATCCTCAATCAGTTAATCTTTTATGAAAATTTCTGTTAACTGAGAATGACTTACGATAGCTTGTCAGTATAATATGAGCATTTAAATATTATTGAAACTGCATTGAACTCTGATGGTTTTATCCATTAATTACAAAATCAGGAGGTACTTTGGGATTATCCTGGTCTGATAGTTCTATTTTATTGGTGACATTTCACAAAATAAGCTTCAAATCAAAAGCACCCTGGTAATTCAGACATTTTTAATGTTTTTTATTTTAACATTTGAAAAACTTATTTAGTGGTTATCGCAACATTTGACACTTTGTGCCTGGAATAATCCCGAAGTAGCTGAAAACAATTCCTTTGAAAAATAAGATCAAAATAAAATATCAGATAATGGAATCTTCAGCCAGGGAATAAACTGAAGACCTTTTTTAAATAAGTATAAAAATTATAAATTCTCAAAACAAAACTATATTCTAAAATCTTAGTATAAAACACAAGAAGGAAAGATAGCTGCATTACCAAACACAAGATTTATTACATTTCCCCCAAGCATTACATTAAGTATTTTGAGTTCCCAAGAAAAGGAAAGTTTTTTCAAATTTCAATTATTATGTACAAATAAAAAGTTAATCAGTTTATAATGATCTTTGAGCATGAGCACTTAGATATCCTCGAGACGAAGCGTTGGTAACCGATGTTGATGGGCAGGATTTGATGATTCCAGGTGTTGATGGGATGGACTTGACAAAGTTGGGGGAACAACGTAGCCCACCTCCATGTGGTGTTCCCTAGGAAACGATGTATAACCAGCGGCCAAGTGGCTAAGTAGATAAAACTGAGTTAAAACATATATTTAATTATGGTGAAAAGATAGAATGTTATGTAAGAAAATTATTGAATTTTTCATTTTCATAACCATAGAATTAAAACTTTACTCAATGCAATGGCATTGGGTTGCTGTCCAGCTTGTTCATTCTTAAAATTTGTTAAGAAAAGACAAGAAAATCACCAAAACATAATTTATTTTAAATGTTTAAATCCTACTACTATTATAATTGTGAATGTTTGGCTGGATGTTTGTTACTCTTTCACGCAAAAACTACTGAATGGATTTTAATGAAATTTTACCATAATGTAGCTTATACATCAGAATAGGACATGGGCTATAATTTATAAAGAGAAAATCAGTCCTTCATTCTTTTTTCCCGTTTTTCCTGCTTTTTTTTTCACTTATTTTTCCGTGTTTGAAAACCTGTTTTACCAGTCATACAACGAGTTAAAAATAAAACATTGTTTCAAATGAGACACAGATCACTAGACTTTTTCATTTACTAGATCTTTTATTTTAGTTTTAAACACTGGTTTTAACACTGTTGTTATATAGCTTAAAGCCCTAGATCCTCTACCTTAAGTAGCGACATCACGCTCAATCGGCCGCCATTGTAGGGAGAACTCACTACTAGTGACGATAAGCAAGACTATCCAGACTAGTAGTGAGTTCTCCCTACAATGGCGGCCGATTTAGCGTGATGTCGCTACTTAAGGTAGAGGATCCAGGGCTTTAATATAGCTCAGTGGGTTTTAAATTTCTTAATTTGTTCACTAGACATACTAATTTACTACTATGGTTTCAAATTTTTTATTTTATAAAGGCACCAAGATATTAAACATTATCAGGAACATCGGGATGGAAAAATTACCGGGTTATGAAAATTACCGAGAACACTCGGACAGGAAATTTACCATAAAGACACCCAGAATACCGGAATATAAAAATTACCGTAAACACTGAGGTAGGAAAATTACCGGGAAAGCCGGGATTAGAAAAATTACCGTGACCACCGGGATAAGATTACCGGGAACACTGGGATAGGAAAGAGGCGCCTGGGATACCGGGAACACTGGGATAGGAAAGAGGTTCCTGGGATACCGGGATGATTTGTAATATTGCTAATTTACAAAATTATTAATGTATTTTAAGAAATATTTTAAAAAATAAATTTATACACCCCACCCGTGCAAGGCCGGGTATAACAGCTAGTATATCAATAAAGGTATCCAATATTTCGTGTAAATCATGAGAAGATTTGTTTCAAAATTAATATATGAACTAGACTGTAATTAGAATTTTGGTAGGCAGGACAAGAAATCTGAAAAGACTACAAGATATTTGTAAAGATTTGGGCATGTACATATCAAGCGCCATTATAATAGCCATTATGGTGTCTTAAAAAAACCTTTTTTCGAAAAACCTCGCTCCTTAGCAAGGTTAAACCCTAGAGTTGACTTTGGGGCTGAAACATCACATACTATTTTTTGGGACCAAAAGAAATGGGAAAAGCCCTGAAGAGCGAGGTTTTTCGAAAAACGTTTTTAGACACCCTAAAGCGCCATCCTTTCTGCTCTAATTAAAAACAATTTTGAAAATACAACTTTATTTTTATGTATGTTTAAACTATGCAATTTTAATTTTTTTTTTATTTTGGCAATATGGTTAAGAGTCGGACCTGGAAAAAGTGCCCAAACCTACGAACCTGGTTCAGGGGAAGCCCCTGCCAGCTCCATAGGAAAAATACATAAGGTTTGGGGGAAGGTTACAACTTTTTCCAGGTCCGTTAAGAGTTAATAAAAAGGAATTAAAATTCGTAATCAATCTAATAAGTGTACACAAACTTTTTATGCTCATCGGCTAAATTAAATTTTGAACTGGATAATAAAATAGAATTTGTACACTTGACAAAGACTGAAAGGATAGTTCTAGTATTGAAAAATAAAGATAAATATTATGGTTGGTACAATTAAAATATTAACCTTTCATCTGTTATTAAAAATATTTAAAAAAACACCACTTATTCTGATGTATTTATAAACTATGCAGGTTTTCAAAATTTTCTGGTAGGTACTTGTTATGTGGTTGAGAGTTTTAGAGAAGAAGTAAAATTTGTAATCAACCGAAGTATACAAATCTTTTATTATTAAAATTTGAACTGGACTCAAATTAAAATTTTGCAACTTGAAAGACTAAAAAGATAGTTCTTGTGGTTTTTGTTATAAATGCAGTTTTTGAATTTTTTTATGCATAGGTAAAAATAACCATTATTTTAATCAGGGTTCCCACTCAATTTAGGAAATAAAATTCACTGACTTTTCCAGGTCAATTTTTAAGATTTTTCGGTAAAAAAATTAGCAATTCACTGCATTTTTGAACACATAATTTTCAACAAATTGACAATTTTTTCACTAGCTAGAGCCAAAATTGACATTAAAAATTTTCATTTTCCAGGTATTTTTAAAGATCTTCTAGGTTTTTGCCCAAAATTAGCAATTTTCCCTGACTTTTTAGGTGAAATTTAAATTCCCTGACTTTTCCAGGTATTCCCTGACCCATGGGAACCCATAACAATTACTATTTAAATAATAAAATTGAGAATGATTGTAATTGGAAATTTTGGCACAGCTTCGGTAAAAGTCGACCAGCTACCATGTTTACCCACAGCACAAATTGTGATGCACAACCATATAGATCTAACTTGAGCTATGGGTAAACACGGAGGCTGGTCGACTCTTATTGAAGCTGTGCCGAAATGTTTAATGAAGATGTTTTTATAGAAGTACATACCTGAATCATCAAAGAAATTGAGTGGCACTACCTTACTTCTGATTAGATACTCTAAAAATGAAATTCAGATTCAGGAATATTGTAAATATAATATTTTATTTTTATATTGCATATAAAAATAAAATTAAGATGTTTATATAAGATACAGAAATTATATATTTATATATATACTAGCGCTAGATCCAGGGGATGATGTACGAAAAAACCGTTCAATGCAAAAATCGCTCAATAAAAAACAAATTTAATACATGTGTAAAGCTATATACGTTTTTTAATGGTTTTTGTCCGATCGGTTTTTGCATTGAACATTTTTTTTTGCGACACTGACCTGCGGTCCTAGAAAAAGTGCCCGAACCTGCGAACCTGGTTCAGGGGAAGCCACTGCCAGCTTCCATAGGTACAATACATAAGGTTCGTGTAAATTTCAGTTTGGTTCAGGGGTAGGTTATAACTTTTTCCAGTTCCGCCCACCCAGGTTTCAGTGTTTAAAAAACATGCTGGTACGTTACAGACGGGCCTCGCCAGTTAAATGTGTAGCGCTAAACCAGAGGTTACCCGGACAATATGGTTCCGGCAGAGTGAGAAATAGTTAAAACATCAAAAATTTTTATGTTTATACTTTAACAATTAATATTATATATTCTCTTATTATATTTACAACAAAGTGATTTTGCCATTAAGTTAGGCATGAAATATGGGATTTTAAGCATAAAATTTACCAAAAAAAGTTGTTAGGATGCTTCTACTTAAAATTATTTTTATTCAGAAACCTTCCCGCAGCAACATGGTAAAGTTTAAAAGTTAACGTAGGTGGGAAAACTTTAAAACTATCAAGGACATATACACAAACATTGATTTATATATAGGGGAGACTCGGACAAAACCGGGTAGGTGGACAAAACGGGGAATTGAGCTTTATTCCTTGATTACTGGTGATATTTGGCGGAATCGGCTAGAACTACTTCCCAGGCAGGTGCCCAGACATCGTCAAGTGGAAAGAAAGTATATTTACAAACCCGTCTCGCTGAGGGAAGAAATTTAAAATTTCACAACAAAATCTTAAAACGAAAGCGTCTGACACATTTGTCTACCGATCCTAAATACCTACAGATTCAGTTTAGGTGAGTGTAGCGTATAGATACCTCATTATTTACTAATTATTTTATGGTTTTTATTCTTACCTTGGAGTTGTTTGGTCAACGCTAGAATAAAATTTCTTCAAAATGGCATGTTCGGACAAAACCGGGATGCAAAGGCTTTTACGGACAATCCAAATCTAAAGAAATGTGGATCCAGTGCCGACAATGTAAGGGGTGGGCACATGAAGCCTGCAGCAATGTGGATTAAAAAGACCAAAATTTCATCTGCGATTTTTATTCTTAAAAAAGTTCCATTAAGTCCCTTTTGGCTAAAAGCAAAGTCTTTAAGGATTTATTTTAAATTAATATTATTTTATGAAAATTTTATATCGATTCAAAGTTTAGAATGCCATTCCCAGCTATTTTTCTTTTAATAAATAATGTTTCTTCGAAGTTACTATCTGATTTTGATTCTTCTCCATCGTTCCCGGTTTTGTCCGAATAGGTCGGATAAAACCGGGACCTTTTACACATCTGAAAAGTTTGCTTTTATGATCTATATTGCTATTGGTTATGATGTATTTGCTATTTTTCTTCTGCATAAGGGTCCAGTTTATCGTTTTAGCACCAGTATTGACTGTTTTGATCACACATAAAGTGAATATTCAACAAATAAAGTTTGGGTCCCGGTTTTATCCGAGTCTCCCCTATGTTAAGGGCAATGAGATAAATCGAGCATTATTAATAATGCCCGAAGTGGAGGAGGGCAATGTGATAAATTCAATGGCATTTATCAATGAAATATATCACTTTGCCAGTAACATATATACAGATAGGCAATATTGGGATGACAATGAGGCACTAATGCATCGAAAAGATAATCCATATAATAAAATTTATACCATTAAATTGTAAAAGAAAGCTAAATTTTTAAAATTCTTTATGCTGAGAGATTAAATAATACCGGCCGTTACACTAATACCTATTGCAACCTGAGACTGTCTCTGAAACAGTCCTCTTTTGATTACACATCATAGTTACTAGAAAAATGTAATCATGGGAATGTAAATAAGAATTAATATAATTTGCCGAAGATGAACCGAGTGGGGAATTAAATAATGCAAGCAAATGGGGGATTTTATTGTTTGAGGATCCTAACTCACTCAATTATTATTTAAAGAAAATTTAGAACATGATGCTATCATTAACCATAACATTTAACATAGAAGAACTTACCTGTTAGTAAATAAGTGTGAATTCCTTGTTCCGTTTCCATGAAAATATAGAAGCAAACAACACCGAACTTTTCACTTCGCCAAACGGCTAGAAAATTCAAAGTTATTTACTGCATACTGCACGTGCGTAATGAGGAGCATGCGCAGTGTGAATCGGGAACCATGGCAACCGATAAATAAAACTTGTAGTTATACCCTGCGAGCACTAGATGGCGACACGTTTATGTGGCGACCGGAACTCCCATAGAGTTGTCGTCGCTTTACTTATACCGCTTTGCATACAACTCAGTAACATAAAACGGATTTTTCTTTCCCTGAAATAAAAGTTCCTCCCAGAGCTCAATAACTGTTGACGGTCTAAATCCATCTGCAGTTGTCAAAGGGGGTCGCCGACACACCCTTCTTAAATAGCGCATGACACCTGCTCTTGCCACTCGCAATCCACACATTGTTTGTGCCACAAGATACATTATACGCATCGGTTCTTTATATCCTCCTCCCCCACTTTCAGCTGCTCTTCCCAGAGGAAAGTCCTTTTGAAAACTCTTTCAATTGGGTTATTTTATTTCAGAGCAGATACAAGACACTGGACGAAGCGGAAAAAAGTTAGGATGAACTCCATATGCGCTATGTTCACTTTGATGTTAGAAAAATATATTTGTATTTGGTTGATTTGGTTTTTAATTGGGCATTATGTTTGAGATGTAAAGATTGTGAAAAACGCTAAATTATCATAATATTCCATCATTTCTAAATTTCATATTATAATTTATTTGAAAAAAAATGTATTATTTGTTCAGCCATGGATGGAGAAAATTCTGTAATTCTGTATACCACCGATAGATTTTTATTACTTTGTTTAGAGTTGAATTATCATTGAACTGGAATAGAGGAGAGGAGGGTATTATGGAATAGTCGGGTAATATGGAACACCTGAGTTTCTGCTCCCCCTCGTGCTGATATCACGGGTCAATGCCATGAAAGTTTTAAGAAGTTCCCAAAATTGCAGTGTGCAAAGAGTTTAGCTTCTTGTTGTTGTCTGATCAGTCGCAGCAAAGCAAAGTGTGTTTTAGGTTTTTCGAAAGTTTTTGACGGTAAATGTTCAAACCTTTTAACCTTACCAGTAACTATGATACTTTGATTTTGTTGTTAAGCATAATGTACACTAAAAGATCAGAAGTTTCTTATACTGCAGTCGTTTTTTAGCAACCCATGTTTTATAGGTCAGTAAAAGTATTCATAATACAAGATGGCCTGTCGGGTATTATGGAACATTCCATAAGCAAAGGGTCAGGAAAAGACGATTATGTTTGTGACTATTATAAATAGACGCATGAACAAAACTGTTTGAACTTAAATTGTTAAATATATTTTTATAGTTAAGATTAACTATGTTCTCTAAGGTCTAATTAGTTTTCAATAGCTGTAAATCCAACTGTTCCATATTACCCGACTGTTCCATATTACCCTCCATTTGTAACTTTTTCTTAAAGTACAATTTTTGAT
The DNA here is from genome assembly GCA_024610705.1 of Tetragnatha versicolor. Lineage (NCBI taxonomy): Eukaryota > Metazoa > Arthropoda > Arachnida > Araneae > Tetragnathidae > Tetragnatha > Tetragnatha versicolor. The sequence continues at coordinate 36,539,417 of JANDEH010000009.1, read as the reverse complement.
TATAAAAAATAAATGCTGATTTATTTGACCACTAGCCCTTCATTGCCATTAGTTATAGTATGTACTTAAAATGATTCGGCGGATTTTATTAAAAACCAATAGAGTTATTCTTAAATATATAAAGGGTGTTCCATAATACCCTCCTCTCCTCTACTTATAATAACTATACTGTGTTGAAAAAATGTAACATATTCTCTATCGTGTAGTCTAATTGTTGAAAAAGGTAAAACTTTTTTAAGCCGCTAAAAGTGGGATAAAATATTTCAAATTGAAAAGAATTATCATTTTTTTCTTCAATAATATGCTTCAGTACAATTTGTCTAGTTTCTGTAGAACTTCGTGTACACCATTTTTACAAGTAGTGTAGGATGAAACGAGTTTATCTGGTTGTATATGTTACCGCTAAAGTTGAAAATTAGTTATTCTAAAGAATACCTAGGTAAACTTTAGATTAACTGATTTCTGTCGTTAATGTGCGAATATTAGAGTTTTTCGCATTTTACCTAGGGAATCTACACTATAACGGCCTCTTGATAGTTAAAGTTCAAAATAGTTTGTTTCGTTCAATACTTTCTGTTAAAATGTTGAGGTGCTCACTGCGACATGCGCTTACCCCTGCGCAGTTGGGTTTCAATACGTAGTTTGTTGTCATATTTGGTGTTTTGATTTCAAATTTAGTGCGTAGCACTGGTAGTTGTTAAGTTGAATGTTAAACAAACTAATTCAAGCAAGTAAGTACAGTAAATTTACAAGCAGTTCAGTAAATAACTACTAAAACGGGTATTTTAAAACAATTGTGTTGAATCTCCGACTTCAGAGTGACAGAGATTTCTTTTAACGAATGCAAATGTCCCAGCTGTTTAAATATATTTTCAACAAACGTTAATTCAATAATCCCTGGAACCTTGGAAAATGTTTAAGAAATGTAATCGATCGCGAATCCAAGCAATAGTTTAGGGTAGGCTGGCAGCCGATTACACCGCGCTTTCATTACGATTTGCTAGTTTAAGTGCTCATTGAAATACGCTGTAAAATCGAGATCGAAAAACCACAATTGATAACAAATCTAAGTTGGTACTTTTATATTCTATTCGTATTAAAATTGCTGTTTCAATACTATTTTTGTGTGATTTGCATGTTTTGTGTAATATCAAAAAGTACCGAGCCCCCTTTTTTGATTCGTCATTGTTACTGTTAACCCCCAATTTATAAAAATAAAATGCATTTTTGTACTTTAACGGATCACCCTCGGAAATATGTAAAATAACTGATTACAGGTAGTATGCAGATTAACGAGTGTCTAGTCGGTAGGGCGCAGAATACCTAGGTAATTTCAAGATTACCTAGGTAATCTTAGAAATTGAAAAAAAATTCGCTCTTTAACGGATCACCCTCGTTAATCTGCATATTACCTAGGTTATCTGTAAATTAACTGATTTTCGGACTTTAACTGTAATATATATACGTTTTTTATATTGTGCAAATGTGGGGGGGTAAATACGATATTTATTTATCATATTTTTCTTCATATTTCTTCTTATGATGAAGAAAATAATAATTGATTTATTTTTTTAACTCTAGTTAAAAGGTTTTACAATCCAAATAAAAACCATTGATAGCATAGGTAAGGGATATATTTGGAAATTGTCTCTCTAGTTTTATCTCAGATTCCAACTTCAAACACATACAAATAAAAGTGTCATGTTTTTTTTTACATAATTCTTTGAAATGTTGATCTGAATTTTCTTAAACAATTTTAAATCCTTGAAAACGTTGTTCATTTTCCGGGAAAAATTATAAACAAATTATAAAAAACAAATTTATTATAGCACAAAAAATAAGCATTTTGCTTTTTTGTATTGCTTTACCGCATTCATGTCTGGGGTCTATTAGACCACAGAAGGATTACAAGTGAATTTTATTCCTAACACACACAAAATAAAAAATGCCTAAAAATGATTTTGCGGATTGTAAAAATGTCCATACATAAACCATTAAAATATCAGGATGATATCATATTTCAAAGTGCGCTTGTGGTTTAATAGATCCCATGCGGGGTAGAAAGGTTACTTCAATTATTGAAGTGCTTACTGCAACAATCAGCTAACTCCAATGTAAAACTGTTTGAGTTAGCTGATTGTTGCTGCAAACACAGCAATTGCACCTAACAGTGTACTGTTGTATAAAATTGTAATCTGCATTATTAGATAAAAAGATTTTCAGGGAATATATTTTATAGCAAAAAAGTTTATTTTCATTTCATTTCATTTCTTTCTCTCAAAATTTTATATTCGAAATTTTGGTTTATCGGTAGTTTCAGAAAGATTCAATAGACTAAGAATATGTTTCCCAATATCCTTATTTCTCCCTCAGTATTTGTGTAGGCTTCTACATAATAAATCATTTGTTTTGATACACAACTAATTCTTAGAATGGGCATAACGCGCACGCCTTTCACTCTTTGGTCATAATAGAACAGATTCTTGGGAAAACACTACTAATTGGAAACAATTAGGTAAGGATTATTTCTATTTAATTTTCAAAACATATGTTTAGCTTTCTGGGCGATTCAAATTTGTATACTAGTATATGTATACTAATGAAATAACTTTGTGTGGAATAAACATACTCCTGCCAAATATATTCCTTCCACCACATAACATTTCTGAACTATTCAATGTCTAAGAGAATTAAACAGATCAAAGACTGATTCAAACTGCTGTTTCTCCTGTTCTAAGTAGGGATATAGCCTTAAGGCGATCACCAGCTCAAGCATCCTATCTCTATCCCAAATAGACCATCTACATTAATCAGGAGATCCTCTCAAGAAACATGTAAACCAACGATGGGCAACCTACGGCCCGCGGGCCGGATCCGGCCCGCCTCGTCATTTGGTCCGGCCCGCGGAACATTTTAAAAATTGTACCAAAAATCACTCTGGTTTTCGTCAACAAGAGCGAAAGAGGAGATACAGAACTTTCCCCCGAAAATAACTTAATTTTAGCAGTTAAAACGTGCTGTTCAACTATATTTCGTTCTTGGGAGGCATCTATAAGCGTGGGAGAGTTTTTCACGACGGACGATCGTCGACGGTTGATATTCCCCTCCCGATTCTCTGCCTTTCCCAATGCTGCTAAAGTTAATTGGTCCTCCTGAACATTAATTTCTCCTCCATTAATTCTCCTGTATCATGTAATGACAGTAAGGAAGTTGCATGTGTCAGATTTTCAAAAACAAACAAGTGTTCTGTATGGTTTTTTGTATGGTAAAATGAAATATCTAACCAATTTTTCAAAAAAATGTACAAGTAATTAAATATTTTAATTTCAAAGTCGAGAAAAAAACACGTGACTGAAAACGCTTATTGTTTAAAGATGTCAACAATCATACCATCAACTCCATTGCTTTCCAACAATATTTATCGTATGATGACGTCAACATACGATGATCCCAAACTCTTGGCGTTTTTGCGCGCTTTTAAAAAGTGGATTTTTGTTAGTTTTTTTGGCAATCAGAAAAATTCTCGATCGGCCTGAAATTTTGGGTAGTTGCTTATTTCTACAAGAAGAATCGATTAAAAAAATTTTAAAAATCATGCAACTTCCTCATTGTTAAATATCTGTCCTGAAATATTTTTTCATTACTATGAGCTCTAAATATCATTATAGCTCATATTAATGTAACTTAAACATTATAATTACTGTATGTAATCAAGATATTATTTTAGTCCAGATTAATGTAACTCATTATAATTATTGTATGTATAATATGTAATCAATATATTGTATAAGTCCAGATTAAATTTTAACTTTAGTATTAAACTTCGTAACTATATATAGTAAAACTACTCATTTTTTACTTTGAAAAATATTACCTATTATCTACTCTATGGCCCTCCACGTCATTATAATCATTGAATCCGGCCCGTGGATTCAAAAAGGTTGCCCATACCTGATGTAAACCCTACGTATATGGGGTTTCAACCTATGTAAATTATGCATATTATGAATTTATTCACAGGAGACATCATTTTTTAAAAATATATACAAATATCATATATCTTTTTCATTTTTTAAAAATTTTATTAATTGGGGGGTCAATGATAAACATTGTTTCAGATAAAATAGTGTCTTCTTTACGATTCTCTAATATATCTAAAGTAGATTTTTAAAGAGTTATAAAGAGTAGTGTTTTGCTGATTTTTTTGTGAATAAAAAATGGTAATTTTTTCTGATAAAGTAAGAAATGAATTGTATGAAATTCTTATTCTATTTGACACTCCCAAACCTCAGACGCTAACAACAGTAAAGTCATAGATAATGTTCACTTGAAAAAATAAATATTATTTTCCAAACTCAACCTCCGTTAATTTAAAAACGAGCTGTATACCTTAGCTTTTGAGGTTGTTGTTATTTTCAGTAGCAGAAAGACATTCTTTGTTGCTAGTGTGATCATTAAGACAAACCCTCTCAAGTATCTTGTAACTGGAAGGAGTACTCTTGAATTGGCCTAATTGAGACTTTTTTGGTAACAATCAACCTTTAGGTAATGGTCTCTCCTTTCTATATCGGCATTTGCTTTAAAGTATAGCTGTAACTTTCTGCAAGATAAATTGAGTAGAAGCGCCCGTGTCAGGTTGAATTATATCTTAAGTTAATTGGTGTTATTTTACACATTATATTTAGGTTAAAATGAGTAAAATATAACAGGATTAGCTTGTTTATGGGTGTAGGTGATATTTTTATAAAACGAATGACTGAATTACATTGGATTGTGTAACATGTAATATAAAAAACATAAGAAAATTAATTTAATTTAAGAAAATATTGTTTCATAGGAAAACATTTGAATGTGATTGGAAAACAATAAGTAAATAATAATTCCCAGCGTGGGAAAGCATTTTATTGTTTTTATTGAGTAGATAGATAATAAATGCTTGTTTTCGTAAGCAAAACAATTGTTTAAGAGGTTTATAGAAATGAGCGGATTTAAATATGTTTGCTAATTGAATGTATAAGTTTAAAATGAATAGAAAGTTGTGAGGACTAACTATATAATATGAATTTAATAAACATTCAATTTGAATTAATATATTGGAACAGTTAATAGTTTCTTAATTTGAAATGACTCGTTAATAATGTGAACAAAATTTTGTTAAATTATGTTGATATTTTTGATTTGATATCTCTAATGGAAATGGTTAGCAATATACTCATACAACTAAGGGATAATATGCATTTCTAGTACTTGATACATATCCGGTATGATATTGAGCCAATTGGGTGCTGTGTCACCATTAGCTCGGTGTGGGTTATTAATCAAATAACATGGTACATCAGCTATCCCAGAGACTAGCTAGAAGGTATATGTAACTAGCAGGGGTAATTTGATTGGATTGCGCGTGCGTCGAATACATAACTAATTAGGCAGTCTTACCCCCAAATCAGAGTAAAAAATGTGTGTGTAATTTCAAAGAAACTCTATTATTTAAAATTTTTTGAAACGTCTAGTTATATTACGTATAAGTAAACTAAACCTTAACTGATGAGAAATTAATTATGTGCTGTATGAAATATAGTAAAAATGATTATAAGTACACTATCTACTTTTTTCTTGATTTAAAATTCTCTTTCCTTAGGGATGCGTTAGTTTGAAATTGATAACTGTTTTGTCTAAAACTATCAAATGATTTAATTTTTGAAGAAATTTCACAAATTCAACTATTTTGTATTTTAAACTAAATTCATCAAAAATTTAAAAAAAGACTGATTATTAGGAGATATTTTGTTATACATTATTTAATATTTTTATTCTATTGATAGTGATTTATATTTTTATTCCAATACGTAAAGGATTCCTTAAATAAATTAAATTTTCAGAATTAAAATTGTTTGTCTGAATTATTTTCTTCTCACATTCAAATAGAATGACACTTCCATCTGTAAGAAACTAAAAATGACCTTAACAAAATAATTACCCCCGTGAAATCAAATCTTCTTTTTGACAACCTAAGATTTGTCACGAGTTCAAGGTTAAGGTGTATAGAAATATCCTCTAATCAAACTTCGTCTCAATACCAGTAATTAATGAGACAGGAACAAGAAAAACCCACCATCACCATAATGACTACCCCAGTTTACACCTCGATGTTGACTTTTCACTGCCATCAATTACGTACGACATATGCGCCAAAGCAATCAGTCCCATTTTTGCAGAACGCGCGACCCGAAAAATGCCTAATCTCCGCAGAGTCAATTACAGTCCAGAAGCAGATTTTAATTGCAGTCGCTGACGGTCACTCCTGATGTAAGGGCCCCTGCTGTAATTGCCCTCCGATCATCCTTGCTGTCAGAACGGATTAGGCGGCCTAAGCCTGGACTGGGCTGATAGCATCCGCCATCAGATAGGGGGCTCAAAATTCCGACACTTGGCCAGAGTTGAGGTGGTAATCCTTGCGAAGGAAAGAGAATGGGATTTGGTAGAAAGTCGTTCCGCCATAATTTATTTCTTGCCAAGTGCCTCCTGAAGACGGTGGAATGGTCTTTTGGGTTAAACAATCGATGGTATCGCGTGTATTGAGGAGATCTATGGTTGGAAATGCTGACTTGTGGTAGACGTTTTTTGTCCTATTGTAGCTTCTCACTGTTTGTTATGGCGTTTTGTGAGAATAGGCTTATAACAGTGTTCAGTAATGCTTTTAACGGTACATTTTCGGTTTTAAAGCACTTTGGGATATTCAATTACTAATTATTTTGTTAGTTTTATTCAACACAAGTGTAGAGCTTTTTTAGAAATTGGGTTATAAGAAGAATTGCGCTTAATTTGTTATGAATTTGATGAATAACATTCAGTCTTGTCCCCCCATCACTTTATCATCATTATCCTTGGTTTTATATACATCATATTTACTCTATAAAAATGTTTGTGATCTTCATAATTGGGTAAGTAACTTTTATTATTTGAAACTTTTTGCATTTATAAAGGTTATCAAATAATATTTGAGTATGTTTTACTTTTGTAAAAATACTCCTGTCAATAGTAAAAATAAGTTATTCTATTTTTAAGGGTTGAAATAAATGTGTATACTTGATTGAAATATATTTCTCGTTCACTCAATTTAGTTTATCACTGGAAAACATTTACCACATTTCATCAGCTGGTATACAAAGCAAAATGTTAAATAAATAAATCAAACAATTCCTTCCACAACAACTAAATATCTAAAAATACTATGTGAAAACACTTTCCTCATATATCTGAAAATAATAAAACAGTTTCAAATTAATGATAGTTATTAAATGATAGTTAAAGTCTTAGAAGACACAAATCATTAGCGGACTATTTTTTATTTAGATCAAAAATGATCACATATCAATGATATTTGTGATTGAGGTGCAAAGAAAACCTCAACTAATTTCTAGATTCTATTTTTCCTGAAATAACGTCTTTTACTCTTTCTACTCAATTTTATTTAGTAAAATATTTTCTTTTACCGGAAGTAACGTACGTATTTTTATAATTTCGATATATTTTGAAACCAGTTTCCATCATTAATATATCTGTGTTATTTTAGTGTGTGTGTGTGTGTTTTGACTTTTACGGAGATAAATATATTTCGTACTTAATAATTATATTAACTATAGTAAGGTGGACAGAAGAAAAACTTTTATTTTGAATTACAAAACGCTATACCGTGAAAAACTTGCTTCATGGATAGATAAGTAAATTCAGGGTGGCCACCAATATGGAAAATATGGAATTTTTAGGGAATTTGATATTTCTGGAAAAGTCAGGTAATATCAGGGAATTTTGAAGAAAATCAGGGAAATTTTAAGTATTTTCATAGAAATTTTAAGTATTTTCATAGAATTTTTTTCTTTTTTAAGGGCGATGAAAAAATAAATTTGTATTCCAATCAGATTCACTTTCGTTTTTAAAAGCGAAGGTTGTCTAGAAAGTTTGTCGAGTGCTCATACTTTGGAGGAAAAATTCGCGATACAATGGACATGGACAAGCCTTGTGAAAAATCATCTCATCTTTCCAAAACGAATATTTAAAAATTTTAAGAACAGTACTATTATTATTTTATTTTTATAGTATTTTAAGTTGCATTGTTTTGTGTTTTTAGCAGCTGAAATTACTGAGGGATTGTTTTGTTTTACGATTATTTCTCGTTTTTTCTGCAGACAGTTAACTGTGCAAATATTTTCAAAATGGTCTTAAGGTTAAAAGTTTGGAGTTTGAAAAAGTTACCAAGTAATTTCGGCTATAAAGGTGTTAATTTTTTTACTCGTACGAGGTCTCGGGCACCCATACAAACTTTTGTTTCATTTTGCCACTTCTAATTTGCCAAATTTTAAGGATTGTCATTTAGTTTTATGAATAAGGCTAACTAGTTGTTAAAAGTACTTAATTTCACTCTTTGAACTTCTGTACGAACCCGTTATATTAGCAGTTAAATCTAAAGATATCTATTTTAAAATTTCAATTTTAATAACATTTATTTATTTTACTACAAGATTAGAACTATTTTTTAGGGGGACTATGTCTGGGTGTCAAAATTAATCATACATTTATTATTATTTAAAATTGAATTTTTAACAAAATTGTAATTTGCATAAAAATAACTATTTTTTATACAGGGTGTCCCACGAGAAGTGGCCCAACCCTTTAACTTTTGAACCCCTACAGATATAGTCATGAAAGTGGGGTCTAGGTATAGTAAAGTGACCATGCCCTATCCGATGAGATAATTTTCAACGCCCTCTAGCGGAAAATTTAGGAGTTATAATTTTTATTTTAAAAACTGTGGGAGGTATGTGAAAAAAGTCAATGACTAAGTTGTAGAGCATCATCGATTTAGTAGGAAAAGACACCTTAAGCAGAAAAATATCTTGAATAAAATCCCTAAAACGCACGCTCAAATAGGTTGAATTTACGTAGATTTTACGTCTTAAAACGCTCCTCATGAGGCGAAAATGAGAAATTTTCAATTTAATGAACTAAGAATGCTTTAAGTCATTTACTTAAATCATAAAAATAAAAATTTCTCATTTTCACCTCGTGAGGGGCGTCTTAAGACGTAAAAACTACGTGAATTCAACCTAATTGAGCTTGCGTTTTAGGGGTTTTATTCAAGATATTTTTCTGCTTAAGGTGTCTTTTCCTACTAAATCGATGATGCTCTACAACTTAGTCATTGACTTTTTTCACATACCTCCCACAGTTTTTAAAATAAAAATTATAACTCCTAAATTTTCCGCTAGAGGGCGTTGAAAGTTATCTCATCGGATAGGGCATGGTCACTTTACTATACCTAGACCCCACTTTCATGACTATATCTGTAGGGGTTCAAAAGTTAAAGGGTTGGGCCACTTCTCGTGGGACACCCTGTATTTCATCTGCGATAAAGATTTTATAGCATTTAATAGTGTATAATCAGGGAAAATTTAGTTAAAACCTGGAATTATCAGGGAAAAATCATGGAAAATTACTGAGCTCAGTCGGTGGTCACCCTGAAATTGCAACAAATTTTTTTAAAATCTAGTGGAGAAAGGATTTCATTCCAATGAAATTTTTAGACTATCCCCTAAAATAGACTATTTAACATTTACTGCAGAATTCAAAATGTTAAGGAATAGCGTAAAATCATTCAGATAAATTAATATGCAAGTTTTCTATCCAATAAAATATATGCCCCCAGCTTTGATCAAATCTTAAATATTTTACTTAAAGGTGGTATTTATAGTTCTTTGTATACATAGGTTTTTTAATAACTTTCAGCAACGTGTCTGTGTTACGTTTCTCGAAAATTTTAACGTAAAATACTGTCAATAAAAGTTACCCCCTAAATACGATGCAAAAATATTTCAAAGATGTTGTTATGTCTGTATAATTTAGATACAGTATTAACGTGGAAAAGAGAGTATCTCGGAGTCAAGAGCGATATAATGAAAGAGAATAAAGCGACCACTGTTAAGCAACCACTCACATTCCCCCAAAGATGGATTCACTGAATCAGAAAGGATGCATTAATATAAAGATCCTGACTAATAAATGCAAATTTAGTAAGAGTTTTACCGAAGTCCATACACCAAGTCATTTACAAAAGGACGGAAGCATCACATTTAGATTTGCCTTTATTTATCGTCCTGATCTCTTTCTTGGAAACTCGAAAGTACCCCTTTGGTTCAAGCTGAGTATATTCGGGGGAAAAGTAAGATAACAAAAGGCACGACCAGCGCTCAATGTTCTTGAAGTTTTAAAGCCCGTGCTTTTCTTCTTGGAGTTCCCCAGAATTTTTATTTCCAACTTCTGGCAAATCTAATGCTATAAAGTCACTCCAGGAAATCGTTTCGATTTCTGTTTCCCTCCCGGAAACAAGGAATTATTCTTTTCATTCGTCACGGAGACCTCTGCAAACTCGGAACTGGAAACTTGGTACCAAAGCGGGGGTTTTATGCCACTTGCGACAGCCGGTGGTGAAAAGGGCCTCCCCTGCTTCATATTAAAACAGCCTAGCCTAATTCAGCAATGAGCTATGTTATTTTATAATACAAATACCGACGGCTGCTTGGGTTTCGTTTCTTTTTACCTGGTATTAGCATGGAAACTTGGAAACTTTTTGGACTGAAGAAGTAGGTTTTGGTTTTGTCTAGACAATATATTTAGTCAAATCGATAAAGTTGTAGAAGACTTGTTCAAACATCTCTCTTTTATCGAGTTGTTTCGTTTTGATTCAATTGAATCAATTATACTAATTGATGAGGAAATGTTTGATATTTCTGCGTGGGACGTTATTTCTAAGCTTTGAAATATTTGTTGTGGTTTCTTAATGATCGGGTTTCGTTTATAATTGGCGAGAGTTTTATTTTGTAAAAGGTTTACGTATAAATTGATTATTAAGTAAAATGTTTTCGTCGTTAGGATAGTTGGAAAATTGATAGGTAGTTTTTAGCGTTATAAAAGTGGAGAGATCGGAAAATATGTAATTTTAGAATTCCAATAAAACATTTAAAATTACATATTTAAACAAACGCATGTTCTTGTTCAGTGAGTGAATTTAAAAATAGAAAATAGGAACAAAAATATTTTTGTGGTTTTTTAATTTTAAATAGGTAATTAAATATTTTGTTTGGTGAGAATATAAAATAGAGACGAATTCAATACGTTGGCAGTTCATACACTAGTTAAAATTTATATCTAACTACGTCTAATTAGTATTTTTAAGGAGGAATTTTTATTTAGTTATTAAAGCAACAACTATATAATGTACTGTTTATTAATGTGTAAGCTTCAAACATAATCCGTTCAAACGTTATCTACGCTTGTTGGAAAGAAAACGAGTTTTTATTCATTGCACTTAAAATATATTTGGAGATATTAAAAGTAAAATTTAGTGTTTTCTGGAAAAAAATTATCATGATATCAGAAATGTGTTCTGTCAATTATCTTTAAAAACATCTAACGGTATGTACTAAAATAGTCTTAAATATCAAATTAGGTTTTTGTGTAAGACTACGGCTAAATATACATATACGTTCATGTCATTTCCTTAAAGTATAACAACCTGCCTCAAGTTATTTTCATAAAGGTCACTGATTCCGCATTGGCATTTTCTTCTCATTATTAACAATATTAATTTTCCCAGGTATAAGAAAAGAAAATTTCTTCCTAGGTGATGAAAATAATTACAAACACTCAAATTCATTACTTGATTGATATACAAAAGTAGTGATCAAGGAAATTTTGATTGCTGTTGTCTTAAAGGTCGATAACCACAGTATAATTACAAGCTATTTTACCGTATTCCATTGCAATCGCCCACGCAATTTTGTTTTGGACTTTTTTTGGGAGTTGCGTGGGTTTCATTGACGACTTTAAGATTGGGACAATCCCAGTGGACATTTCATATAAGAATTGTTCCAAGATTATATAAAATTCCTTTGAGATTACAGTCAGCATGAACGATCATGGAAACGTAATAAACGCAATACTTTATTCAGATACTTAGTTTATTACATATCATTTTATTAAAGCAATTTCTTCATCCCGAGAACAGTGATTTAAACAAGTATGATTCTTTAGATGTGTGTTGAAATATACGTGGGTTGTAATGCAAATATTATTTTTGAAAAAATATTCCGGGTCCATTCTTATACGTGGATAAATTTAATTTGTGATCATCATGTTGAGTGTACCCCAAACTACTTAAATATATTTTAATTCTTTTTTTATGTAAAACATAAACTGTGTGTCTTTGCCATTATATTGTTAGATATAGATATATTCCTTCATTGATTCATAGAATAGTAAGCGTTCCACTCATTATATAACAATTGCAACAGTGCATTATGCAAGTATTTTTTGCAATTAGTTTTTTAGTAGGTTTTATGCTATTAAGATTTCATATGCATGCTCTTCATACCGTATTTAAATCATTAAAACAGGTTAAGTTATGACACTAAAATTTAGATGAGTTTGAAAATAGCATTACTTTACATGAAAATAGTAAATTTACCACGTTTTGCTTTTAGTATTTTCTTGTTCTTCTTTCATTTGTGGATACATTTCACGGTCAGTGATGAACACACTCAACCTTGAAGTAGTAGAATCTGAAAAACTATTGTTGAGGAATGAAAAATCAGAGTGGTTTGTAGACTTAATTAGTGTAGGCAGCTTCTCAGACCGATACCACGACAGCGTTCAGGTGTTTGAAGTAACTGAGCCTTTTTTAATCGATTTGGCTTATCTCGCAAGCTCGGAAGCCCCCACCTTTTAAAACTTCTCGTACCCCCGAAGATAAATCATTTTAATTATACTTTCCATTAATTAACGCTGACGCTATGATTAAAGAAAGATCAACTCGTCACGCTTAACCCGGCAAGATTAATCAAATTTTGATTCGCCGCCTGTTTTTTTGGGGCCGTGAATAATTGCTTCGTCAAATGTACAATCGTCGTGGTATATAAATCAGATTTGGGATATAAACGGAGAAATAAACTGTTTGCGTTAAGCTTCCACACAATAGTGAAGCACTTGAGCGGGTGCAGTGGAGCTTTACTTGATTAATCAAGACCTCTAAGCCTTTGCACGAGGGCTTTCCCTGCCCCCAGATCCTTGTCTCTAATTCAGGGGCCCTCTTTGGGGGAAGATTCCCCCCTTCGATTAAGGAGGCTTGGTCTTGAGCAGTAGCGTTAAATGTTATCAGCTAAGCTTGAAATAAGGAAAGCTGCAAGAAATTATCCGCAAGAAAGTTGAAACTATCCTTGATTTTGGAGCTACTTGTAGATACTACTAGTGATTTTTGTTACTACAAATAATTTTCACCTTGCAAAAGCAAATTGATGAACTGGTATTTTTAAACTAATCAACTTAGATTTACTAACAGTGATTATGGGTTTCAAAAATATCTGTTTACTTATTATTTGGTATTTTCATACCATCAATGGAGGGACAAGGTGTAAACTACTATTTGGGTGTCTTGGTAAATTCAATAAAATGGATTAGCAGTCTTAAAAACATCTTATTTTAAAAAATCGTTGATTTCATTTTTCATATAAGTTACTGGATTTTTAAGTGTTACTGGATATTTTAAGCCATGTATTATTAAAATTTATATACCATGCTGACAAAAAATTTGTTTGTGTAATAAGTCATAAAGAAGTAGGTATACAAAAACATTTCCTTACTCCAACTACAGAGAAAGAAATATTTCTTGATACGATTTCATTTTTTAACTAATTTTCATTTACCTTTTTATTTTTGTGTTATGGTTTAATAAATTTCGATGACACATCTTAAAAATTTTAGGAATAAAATAAAAGATTAGATCAGGAATAAGAATTACTGATTGCCATGTATGTAAAGTTAATCCTAGGGACATTTAGACTTAAATATACTGATAATGGGTGTACCAGCAAAAAAACGTGTCCAAAATTCCTTCAAAAAACGTGCAGTTTTCTCAAAGAAGTCTGTAATTATTTTGTAGCACTAGGATTTCAGCATGTAAGTCTGCAGTTTCATTATAGCAGTTTTGCTATAATCATTGCTGCCTATTAAAATAAAAGAAAAAAATATTGTAAAATAACCTCCATCATTTTTAACGTTTTTTGTGCATTTTTGGGGGGTAAATACCCCTTAAACCCATCCATTTACTACAAATTTTCATATTTTAGAAACTTTAGCCTTTCTTGTCCTCTAGCGTGTAATTTAAAGACAAAAGAAATGGTTTTTACCCTGAAAATCGAGTTCAAAGTCATTCATTTTGCTTTTTATGCACATTTTGGGGGTACCCTGTATCTTAAAAAGTTGACTTGATAGACAAAAACTACAGTTACTTTTGGATTCAGGGGCTAAAAGTGATTCAAAAACAAGTCACAGTTCTAAGTCAGTGAAATTGCTGTTCCCCAGTGTAATCATTGCATATATTTAAAAACATTACAAAATAATGTACCATCTGGAATGAATTCGTCTTTTTTTTTTATTTTTTTCAGAATTCCTTTATCCAATATACGCAATTTTAAAATTTTAAACAAATAAGTAAAAGCTGAACAAAACAAAATTATAAAATTATAAAAATAAAATTTTAAATCATAAATTAAAGATAAGAGTAATTCAAGTATGAGAAAAATAGCTAAACTCAGCTTTCTAATGGAACCAACCAACAGAAATCTTACGATATTCAGTTACACAACCATAAAATAAATCCACGGTGATTTTAAACGCTTCGTTTTTGCTTCGAACCCCCGCTAAATAAGAGCAGTTATTTCATTAGCAATTTAACACGAAAACTTTCATTAATATTCATAAAACATTAATTTATTTGAAAAGGGAATTTATTAAAAGCAAAGCTCTCTGCTTGTTTATTTGCAATGAAGCGTTCGTGACAATGATACCGCTTCCCCCGATAGTCCTTCGTTATGCGTAATTAGGAGAGTTCCTTAAAATTCATTCGCTGGGAGTCCTTTGCTTTGATTCATAAGTAGATAAATCATATTTGAGAAGCATATTTTAATAAAAGACCTCTTCCTGGTTTAAAATACTAATTTGAAGTGTTTTGGAATGACCGTTTTGAATAACGAATTATTGTGTTTTTCTTTATGAAAGCAGGGTTTCTCTTGAAAGAGAGTTAGTATTAAAAATGAGTAATTTAATTTTGATAAGTAACAAACCTTTCCCATGTTTGTACCTCACTTGGCCAAATGGTTTCAGTAAAAGATATTATAACGAATTAAATAAGACATAATATTTTATAAAAAAATAGTCCTTTTAACTAAATGGTTAGAGTAAATTAACAATAGTTCATTTTAAGAAGTTCTTAATTTCATGGATACCAGTGAAAAAAAATTATAATAAAAATATTTGTTTTTTAAACTGTTTTAAACTAATCACACCTCATTGTGTTTTATAAGTTATCTTTTGTATAGAAAGTACAGAAAACTACAATTTTTATGAAAGCTTTTAATCAATTAGGTATTGGCTGAAAATTATATATACAGATTTAATGTGTCTCTTGGAAATTTTTGTTATTTTTTATATCAGTTGAGTTTACAGTAATACTTGTTCTAGAAACTTTTAAAAACTAGTTAAATTTCGAAATCCAATTTTATACTATGAAAATTCATGACATGTTTTACTTCAAAACAAAAGAAGTTAGTACTTAGTCATTAAAAGAAAAAAGTAACAAGTAATTTTCTCTAGTATTCGAATTTCGTTTCTAAAACTCTGTAGAAATTATTTTTTTATATACTTACAATGTTATTACATTTACAGTAACCTGAATTCTCCTCAGTTTTTAAAAGTTGTGGATACTTCCCTAATAAAAAAACACAAAATTAGTTAATTAAAGTGGTACGTATTTTAAAATTTTTGTTTAATTTAAAACAAAATTGTTAAACATAAGTTTTCATTGCGTATTACTTCATTATTTGGCAAGAATTCTTTTATTTTTAACATTTTTTGTTATGACTAATTGAAAATTCATCAATAAAATAAAATGTTAAAAGTGTCTTTTCAAAAAAGCTTTATCTATAAGCAATGTTTAAATTTTTTAACTAACATACATCATATGATACTAATAATAAAATTTAAATTAAGAAATATATTTCGTCATTGTTTTTGCAATCGTAACAATCAATATTTAGGCTATTTTTACTAAAAATGAAAATATCAGATGTAGTTTTGAAACTTAGCGGAATTGTAAATACAAGAAAACTCTTATAAGGACCATGAGATACTTTTATTAAAATCATAGAATTTATTTTACGTGGATATTTGAGCTAGTCCAAGGATTAAAGTGGCATAAGTCCGAAAATTTCAAAGGTTGAGTTAAGTATGGATGTCGATAGATTTGTAGGTCAGCGGTTTCCAAACTGTAGGTAATTGGTAACTCCAGAAGGAGGACGCGAGCCTAGGCCCGGGATCTTTTCGAAATTTGGACTAAGTGGACAAAAACGAGTAAAAACACTGACTCAAAGGGTCAAATTTCCAAAAATTTTCTGGACATCACTTTGTACTTGGAGTTTTGTGTCTATGTAGGATATCCTACCTCAATATTTCTCAATAGACATAGATTTCTCAATAGACAGACTTTTTAAGGGCTTTGGAATAATTTCATCCTTTTCGGAACAAAATCTAGGTATTGGTCTTGCGATATAAATTATTAAATCCATACTGAGAGTTCATCCCGAAAAAAATTATTTATTGGTATCTTTATTGATTGTGGAAATGTTGTGAGTATATCGAAAACGTACTAGAATCTAGACTAATGGTGCGTCAGGGGGGATATGTATCTCCAAGAAATAGCTTAGAATTGCTCTAAGCTATTTCAACACTAAAATTATAATAACATTTCCGGGGAAGGACCCCCAAATCCCCCCTTTCCATTGAGCAGTGGTTCCAAACCGGTTTTCTTCACGTATTGCAGCTTTAGCATAACTTTATATTGCACAATTAACAATTGGGTCGCCAATACTGTTTGAGAAGCACTGTTGTAGGCCTTTTATTTAGTGTGGAGATTGGTTAAGCGAAATGTGCAACCTACGAATATGTTCAAATGTTGCCTACAGAGCAACCAAAAAAATGACTACTTATTCGAACATCAATTTTTTTGAGGATGAAAGTGAAATAAGTTCATTTTTCCGTCCATCAGTGTTGAACTGAGGAATCTGCGTGGTTATATTGAGACCTGCTAGCTGGAGATAAAAAGTTTTTTGTAAATTATAATTATACATATTTTTGGAAGAAAATATCCAAAATAAAACCCATAATATTCGTAATCTACGTGTTAAAATCTATAGAATAGAACAAAAACATCAAACTTTGTTATCCAGCCACTTAGAAAGTCATATTAATTACATTTCATTTCCCAATCTTCCTCCCTGAAACCCATCAACTTATTAGGATGAAAGTGGTATAAGTCCATTAAATTTAATTTAAAGCACTTAAATATAAGTTTTGATGAAAGTTGGAGAGCAAAAATCCACAGCAAAATTTGAGTCCAATGATAAAGACAAATACCGCCTCAGAAAATGAAATGATAAGCAATTCTGTTTTTTTTATAACCTGAAAACCTTCAATTACTCAAAACAAAGTTCAGTAGACTAATGCCACTTTCATCTTAACCAGCTCATTTATCGTTCTGACACATTTACTTAATAAGGGAATTAACTATCGTATAACAATACTCATACAAACGAAAGCAATTTTTAAAAGTATATAGAATTTCATTCTCATAAAATGTAACTAATTAATTAAAATAATATATTTTTTTCGTTTAAAATATTATAATTTTAATTACTTATACAGTTAAAATAAAGAAAGAATACGTATATCATTATTACATAAAAAACTCTTTCCTTTATTTGATAGAAAGTAAAAAACTGGTAGGTAACCCCAAAATCTTTAGAGAGTTTAAAATTACAAAAAAAGAATATCGAATAAATTAAGTTTTAATTTTATTCCTAACGATGCTCTTTAACTACTTTTCTGCCTCTCTTGAAAGAGTCAAGAAATTTAACAGCTATTTGCAAATAAATGTGATCGAAAAATTGGCTATTCACTTTTAAAGAAAGAAATATTTTGCTTCGAGATAGGCTAAGCAGGGCGGGTTTTTTTCCGCCATTTGTTTTGTTCCCTTTACACTTTTTTTCGCCCGAAAAACGAAACCTAATGGATGAAAGCAAAAGTGGAAGAGAGTTTGGGGTCTCTAGAGAAGCAAAGAGATTCAAGTGAGCGACTAAACTGCCTGTTTTTTGTGTCTAATGTTTTTTAAATCTTTGATGTTACAGTTCTTGGTGCTACATCTGAGGTAACAAATTATACGAATGGTTTTCCCTCTGTTCAAGACTGAATCTGCTATTAAGAATGTTTTGGGGGAAAATTTTCCAAACTCGCTACCTTTTTTGGAGTTATGCAAGTTAGCAGTTTCCCATTACAATTCACTTGAGAAAAGCTTTGTTTAAGGGTTTAGAAAGACCCAACCTGTATAAAAATAAGTTTGAAATAATTTTTAAAAAAATAAATCAGGTTTTTTTTAGAAATGGTTACTGAGAAAAAATATTAACAGAATCACATGAGTAATTTATTTTTGTGCTATTTTTAAGGTATTCTGATAATTTCTTGTTAATCATTGGATTTAATAGTAGTTTTTAAATGTTTCCCTAGCTGATATTGTAGTATTTCATTATCAACCAACTGGTAAATTTGCCAAATTCAAAATTAGGAAATCTTGAGTTGCGGTAAGGGTGCATGGAAATTTTTAGTCACTATACATGGTGTTATAAGATAAGTGCCCAGCGCCTTTATATTTGAATATTAGTGATAGTCATAAAATATGTACCGTAGGGACAAATTTAAGAGTTACCATGTTTATTTCAAAAATTATTAGGGGTAAGAAAAAAAAGTCAATTAAAGGGTTGTAGAGAGGAATCAATTTGTATAAGACAGAAAATAGTGAGAATGAAATCTTTAAAATGCCCTTTTCCAAAAAATCACAAGTCCCTTATTTGGATTATCTAAATACAGGGTGTTTCAAAAGTCCGTTTCGTGGCTTTTATTTGGAACCAACGGGTCTAGGGTCCCGGAAGTAAGGTCTAACCCTAGGAAAGTGACCTTGGAGAATTCATTGAGATGACTTACAGCACCCCTAGCGGCGAAATAAAAAAGTTAAAAAAATAATTTAAAAACGAAAGAAAGCAATAACCCCTCAAGAGATTATTGTTGCCAACATTATCGAGAACTCACTGAAAAAAATTACATGAAAATGTCGTGAATATTCGAGGTGATATTAGCATGTGAAAATAGCTCTTTTTGAGTCCTCAAAAAAGAAAAAGTTCTTAAATTTGCAAATTTTTCAGTGTTATAGTGTGGTATTCTGTTCTTTTAGTTGAATGAAGACAAAATTTAATCAAAAAATTAAAAAAATTTGAAAATTTAATAATTTTTTCTTTTTTGAGGCCTGAAAAAGTGCTATTTTCACATGCTAATATCTCCGCGAATAATCATGATATATTCATAGAATTTTTTTCAGCGAGTTCTTCATAATTTTGGAAACAATACTCTCTGTGAGGTTTTTGCTCTCTATAATTTTTAGTTTTTAAATTTAATTTTTTAACTTTTTTGTTTTGCCCCTAGGGGAGCTGTAAGTCATCTCAATGAATTTTACAGGGTCACTTACCTAGGGGTTTACCTTACTTCCTTGACCTAGGACCCGTTGGTTCTAAATAAAAGCCGCGAAACGGACTTTTGATACACCCTGTACACAATTACACGTACAATATCCACTACCACTATATAAACCTATATCGGGAACTTCCATTTCAATCATTCATATCAACCCCACCGATATTTAAAATTTTAATATAGCAAAATATATTGCATAAGTTAATTTCTATAATTATTTCAGAAATAACCTAAGCTACTCTGAACTACTTTTTATATCATTCAATTACAACGCAAGAACTGATTCAATTACGAAAACATCGAACCATACATAATAATATTCAATTGAATCCTATTTCTCGTTAATTAAGTTGAACCTAAAACTGAATCTCTGACGGCCGTATTCTGCGCTACCTTATCAGATGTTAAGCACCAATCAAAGAAGGAATCGCGGTCTCTGATTACAAGAATCCTTCTTTGACTACTGGTTAACCGCTGATCAGATAGCACAGAATACGGCCGTGAATGTATCGCTTAAAACTGTCTCATCTAAACTGAGTGAAAGATATTGTCAATATCAGAAAATCGAAGATATCTTTGTTTCAAAAAACTATCTTCAGCGGTCAATACCCTCTCTTGAAAGATTCCGTCTATTTTGGACATAACATCCTTTTCTATATGTAGTCTTTTGCATAATGTCCTAACAATTTCCTTCCAAGAAATATTTCTAATTAAAATAAAACCTCAAACAAATTGAACAGACATTCAAATGGTTTGCGTACGCATGATTAAGCATTCAATTGTCAACCCTTTCTTCCCAAACAGGATCCCCTCTTCTCATCGCAAACTCCTCCTCGACAACCGATTCCCGATGCGCTCAGGAGCAGCACCATGTGCTCATTGCCATGCAAATTCCACTCGGAACTCGCCAAGGGCCGACGGGAAAGTGTCGCCAGGCGGCGCCCAACTTTTGCGCGGGATTCAAAGGCATCGATCGCCAGTCGCCGGCCGACCGACCACCACATCAGACGCACGGTAAGTGGCCTCCCGTCTTTCGTCACGTTGGGGCACGTTGGCGCGTGGGACACCTTGCCTACCACTTATGGGACAGTGGTCGAGACGGTTCTTTGGGAAGGAGTTTGGGAAGTTTGGATTGTTTTGGGACCTTTTTTATGGGGGGTTCTTGTTTGGGACAGTCAAGTGGACACTTTGTGGGGGGATCTTTTTCTGTTTGAAAATTAATTTTTAGGTTTTTTGTAATGTGTAAAGGTTTTGGGTCGGAGGGAAATTTGTCTGTTATGAGTTACGCTGAGGACTTTCAGGTTCATACTTTAAAAATCGCGGTTGATTTTAAAAACTACAGTTTAGATCGAGGATTTGGGGTAACGGGCTTCTCTTTTCATTGAAAATGAATATGTAGGTTTTTTTTAATGGGTAAATTGTTTTATCACTTTAGTTGGAGGGAAGTTTTGGTGTTATAAGAGAGTTACCGCTAGGAACTTTCAGGTACATACTTAGAGGGCTTAAAAGACCAGAGTTGGTTTTGAAAACTACTCTTTTGAAAGAGGAGTTGGAATTAGATTAGTGAATTTTTGGGAGATTTTTTGGTACTTACGAATTATACCGTCGACCGTTCAGCGGCCGTTAAATTCAGTGGTGCAGCTACAGAACAGTGAATGGGATTTAATAGCGTTTTTGGATTTAGCGGCAAGGTCGACGGCATAATATCGTTGTTGAAAAATTAGGTTCTTACGTGTTAACCCGTCGACCGTCCACCGAATCTAAAAACGTTAAAACATCCCATTGACTGTTCTATAGCTGTATCGCTGAACTTGACGGTAGACGGAATAATATTACGCAAATACCGAAAATTTAGTTTTAGTATAACTTTACAATTCTTTAGTTATTGTGGTACCTACTCTTTTTGATCACGTTCGCTCGTACAAAGTACAAGTTTTCCAAGTTGATACCTGGAGAATTTGGAAGACCACATAGAGGAGTCTGCTATTCTGATAGTTATGGATGAGTTTTTTTTATAAAATATGTTGGGAATATAAGTGGGATTTTGCACTTTTATTGATAATGTTACTGATGAAAAATTTGGGCGTGCTGTTACCCGACTTTCAAAATACAGGTTCAATTTATTTTCCCGATAGGTAAGGTTTTGGTTAAAAAATTTCTAAAAACTTCATAGGTAGTTAGTTATAAAGTAAAATGTTTACAGCATAAGTGAAAAAAAATTTATACGGAGAATATAAAAAATTACATGCAAAAAACCTCTCAAGCCAGCTACGACGTTAATCTCTAATGTGCGAAGAAACGTTCTTTGGTCCTCAAATCAGCTACCGCGATGGAATCCGGAATGTGTCAAAGATTATTTTTAACTTTCATAATATTTTGACTACATTTATTGATCGTTCTTTTAATTACATTTTTTTATTCATGATAATTATTTCATGTAATTTTTTGATTGGCCTTAATAGAAAATTGACCGCAATCGACCCTTATAAAAACATCGCATAAAAACCGAATTTGGTGTTATCGTTGTTTTTTAAGAAAAATAAAATGAGTAGTTGTTAACTTTTTACTGTAGTTTAAAGTTATGATTTCTTATAGTTTAAGTAAAAGTTAGACAAAGTTATTTAAAAGGGAAAATTCTAATTTAACATTAAAGGGATTTGATATGAAGTTGGGCTAATGTATTAAAGCGTTTATTATGTTTTAATTTGTTAAATTATTTCAAAGTTATTTCTCTGAAAATTTGAGTACTTCATTAATTATCAGTAGTTTTTTATGTATTTGATCTTCTTACTTCTAGAATGGTTTTAAGTAATTTGTAATCACAAATTTTCTTATTTATGTTCGTAAATATTCTTAACGAAAATTTTCTTTTATTAATGGTTGTTAATTACAAAGCCCTTAACCTATTAGAATAAACCCAAACATTAACGAAAATCCAGATAACTTTCATTTTTAAGTAAAAAATGAAATGAGTTTATTTTTGGTGGCAATTTAATTGGGGAAAAATGGTCAAATAATATGTTTTTTTTGTTTTCCAAAGTCGTGTAAAACTCAATTCTTAGGTTAAAAAATAAGAAAAAACATTTATTCATATATGGTCAAAACAATAAAAAAAAATTAAGACTTTTTTTCAGAAAGTACCAATTTTTGCATTGGAATAGCAATCATGTTTTTACAAATATCAATAGAAGTGCCTATTACGACATAAGTATTCCCAAAATTAAAAACCCTTCATGTCATTAATATCATTATAAATTACAGCCTTTTTTCATATCTGATGCCATTTAATTTGTTTAAAATAACATTTGTAAATTAGCTGCCATGAGATGACCTAAATGGTTCAATGATTTTGTGTACTATGTAAAATACATTTCCAAAAATCCGAACATTAAAAGGAAAGTAGGAATTTTCAAGAACATTCTGCATAGAGACCTTTCAGTACAGTATTATACTACAAATCAAATCAAATGTTAATCAAAGTTTAATACAATATTTATCGCCCAATACATAAGTTATTGAATATAATAATGAAGCTTGTGTTTTATTTAATGGATAACTGAAATAGAAGACCCTTCAGTACAGTACTATACTACCAAACTAGTGTTAATCAAAGTTTAGTACAATATTTATCGCCCGATACATAAGTTATTGAAGATAATAATGAAGCTTGCTTTATTTAATGGATAACTGAAATACTGACATACCGCGAGGAGAAGAGCTATGAACAGGGTTGCCGTGAGTAGACGAGTCCAAAAGAAGAGGGAAGCTGGTATGAATTGAACTGCAATATTTGGCATTTTAAGCGTACATTTGGCCAATGAGAAATCTTTTATTAAACTACATTAAATTATTGATTATCTTTGAAATTTCTCGTCAGTAAAAATCGGAAATACTTTTACACATGAAAACTTTCTACCGTTTAGTATGCTTTTATATTGCTATTTTGAGGGAATTAGTTATATTCAGTTTTTAATAGCTGATATAACTTTTGTTGTAAATTTTATAACTTAATTATCATACTTGTGAAATGTGAAATTTAAATAAGGCGTTGTGATAATAAACTTGTGAAGTGACAAAATATAAAAAATATGTATTCATTATCTTTTTGATATTTTTTACAAGATTAGGGAGCTACCACCCCCTACTCGCTATCGCTCACCAAGCTGCGTATGCAGGACCTTTCGGATCGCTTCGAAATCCTCACAAAGATTTGCTCATTGAACTATTCTCTGCAAACTGAACTTAAATGCAAAATTTAACAAAATATCTAAGATCAGATTGATCAGATAGGGAATAGATCAGACCAGTTGATATAGATCCGATTAAATCCAAAAAATTACAAAATATCCAAAATCAAATCAGGTAAGATGAAGTAAATCAGATAATATGAAATTAAATTAAATAGATCAGAGATTATATGAAAGATCAGTTGAAATAGATCTGATCAGTTGAGATAGATCTTATCAGGTGTAATAAATCAGATTAGATCTAGTAATGTAAGGAAATTCCCATCCGCGACTCTTGAATCGAAAGAAGTACAAAGTTGAAAAATAGGCACTCAGATTTGGCGCAAAACATTTATTTCAGCGCCAAAAGAATCACCATCACCCCCGAAATTCAGTGGAATAATCCGTTTCTATAACAACCGCAGCATCATCGTATGACGTCAATAGCTCTTCTTCTGGCGGTATGTCAGTACAGGGTTACCAAAAGTCAGTACACTTTTGAAAATTCCATAAAAACCGGGAAAAAAATTGGAAAAATAAACGGTCTTCACTCTCAGCATCCTGAGGTCACGAGATTTTTTTTAAGTAAATAAAAAAATTAGTTTGAAAAAACGATTACAGATGTCACCACTAGAAGCAATTTGGTATTTAGAACCTTCCGAATTCGAACATTTAACTACTAGCAAGAAAGACATGATGGCCAAGTTAATGTAATGAAGTGTAAAACTTTTAAGAATCCAATTTTAACGATTTACAACGATGATTTCACTTTGGATTAGGTTAACTTGGATTTATAACCCTCCCATTTGCTTATTTCCAATGTCGCTTATATGCGCATAATCTTGGTTGTACATTTTCCCAAAAGTTTTATACTACTTTACTACCTTAACTTGACTATCATGTCTTTCTTGCTGGTAGTTAAGTGTTCGAATCCTTCCGGATTCGAACACTTAACTACCAAATCGCTTCTAGTCGGGACATCTATTAGCATTTTTCGAACTAGTATTTTTTATTGGCTTAAAAAACCCTGTGACCTCAGGATGCTGAGAGTGAAGACCGTTTATTTTTCCGATTTTTATTCCGGTTTTTATGGAATTTTCAAAAGTGTACTGACTTTTGGCCCACCTTGTAGAAGGTGTCTCTTATAATCCCTGCCTACCATAAATATGTTGTCTTCGAAGCTCTCGATAATTATTTTTTCTTAACATATTATAAGAATGTTCCAGAAATATCATGGATATTCTAATAATAAAAATAGTATTTCGTTAAGAATCAATATTTATTTGAAGATCAAATTTAAAAAATGCATTTATTTTTTCTTAAAAAATGTTATACTGCTTATATAGAATATAAATGTAAACCTTCCTTTTTGAAAAATAGTAATGTACTTTTTGATTTATCTTCTAACAGAATTTCATGAGGGTAAATAAGGGTAATTGATACTGAACTTCTTGTAGTTTTAAAAGCACAAATATAGCATTTGAATTATTAAATTTTCAAAGTTAAATTTATATTGGTTAAATACGTGATTGTTTAAACTTGATGCAAATTAGTTGTTTGATTATTACAATGTGTGACTAAAAAACTTAAATAACATTAATAATGTTAATTTTATTATGGCATAAATTTAATTTGTTATATTGTATGAGTTAAACTATATATTATCTGACCCTATAAATATAAAATTTTACAAATGTATTTGGATTGAAAATAAAATTTTAATATTTCTTTCCAGATAAAAAAATATATAAATGTATTTTTATTTCTGAGAAACATCTTTATTGTTTGAAAATTATTATATGGTTTTTCTTATGATACCATTACTTTTATCATTGCATTGCGGGTTTAATTCCACCGTAAGAAATAAATTTTGGTTGAGTAAAAGTTAAGAAAATATGTACTGGAAATTGTTTACCCTTTCATATTAATATATTAAGTAAATCGTGATTGTAATAATAGGTATATATGTCCGTGTATACTTTAAGTTTTACGGTTTTTCTAACTGACGTGATTATATCACAGAAACTGAAAATTTTATAAATGACGAAATAAAAATTTTACTGCATTGACTTAACAATTGTTTACTGGTCTTTTTATTAATATCTTTTCATGTTAAAACTTAATGAAAAAGGAAAATGTAATCAGGTTTTTAAGTATCATTATAAAATACGAGGTACACATATTTGTGCAATTAAATATATTTATGTATAAACAAGTTCAACTGAAGTTGACCAAATACCTCCAAAAGAGCACTTTCTTAACATATTCCACAACATTGAAGAAAAACTTGTACTTCCGGTTTGAACTACTCAGTTGGGGATCTTTGTAAAGTTTCATGTATAGTTGAACTCGTCGTCTATGGAAAACTATTTCGGTACTTAAATATTATACTAACTGATAAACTTAGTTATAGTTAGTCCGAATAAATTTAAGTGAAGAAAAAAACTTAATTATATCATATTTACTATACAACAGTTTCAAAAAATCCGTTTTCTCCTCACTTAAGAGTATCAGTAAAGTAGTAACAATATCCTCTAAGTTGTTTGACAGCTAAACTCCAAAAATATCTATTGTTAATGTACTTTGTAAAATTTATATGTGTGTATAATACAAAAAATAATTTTCTAAAAGATTTTGCATATTTCGATAAGTAACTTATGCGTTAAATTGCATAATAACAACAAAATATTACAATTGGGGAAACTTTAGGTTATGAGTAAAACCTACTTAGTGTTAGTTGTAAAATAAAGTTATTGAAGCGTTAAAGGGTGATACTTCAAAATTTTTAAGATAATTTGAAGTCCATGAATTCGTTCATTTGGCTTTAGCTGTTTCATTAATCCAAGCTTGAATCCAGCATTGAAGCAGTTTTTGACGTTTGACTTTCGAGCAAAGGTAGTGTGAGGGATTGAGTAAATGGTTACAGGTCTGGAAATACATTTTCCTAAAATCCTATGCCACGTGAGCCATCATTAATAAAACTTCTGACATTCTCGCTTTGAAAGCAGAGCAAAAACGCATTTCTAACCCGAGCGAAATTTCTCCCTTGACAGTATATTTGTCACGACTGAGACTGGAATAAGGTGAAGAATGAAGTGCTGCTTACAAGGCGATTGCGCCATGGAAAAAGCGGGTTTTCATTTAGCCTCTTCAAGTCATTCAAAAACTTCTTTGGGATCTTAGCGGACGTAAAATAATTAACTCCTTGCTTCACTCCTTGAAATTGTTTCCTTTTTCACGGCGTTATTGTAAAGTATACTACGGAATTCATATTTCAGTTTACCTTCTTTGAGTTTACGTTGTGTGAAAGAATTTTACCAGCCCAATTTCAACTCGTAAAAGAGTTAAATTAGTTAGTTTTTTACTCCACGAGATCATAAACATTTTCTAAATTTAGGGTTTATGAAGTTTCTAAATAGCGTTGTTTTTCCATTGGTAATGAATTTTTGACGAAGTAAGTTTGAGCTAGCATAGAATTAGAAGGAAGTTATTCATTACATTGGTTAAATTCAAAAATATGAGAAAAACTAGCGTATTTAAATCACTTTTAAAAAGATCTAATGCGGATGAGTATCAAGTTTTGTTTTAAGTGGACGTGTTAATTTTTGACTAATGCAAGGTGAATATATACAGACTATAATATAATAATATAATAATAATACTGTAATTTCGACTATATACAGGGTGTCCCATAAATAATGGGTCACACTTCTAGGGAGGATAGTAGACACCTAGACGAGTCAGAATCACATAGGACTTGGGGGTCCCAGACCAGGGAATTAAAAATGGAGTGACACCCCAAAAAAATTATTGAAAAATTCAATTTGTAGATGAACTACTATTGGTAAAAATTTAAATATGGTCTCGAAAATTTTGGTTTAATATGATCTTTATAACTATTTTAAAAGTTTTCAGTTTGAAATTTTTTTATTACAAAAAAAGTTTAAAACCTCAAAAAAATGTGAAAACTCTGCCAAAACTTTATTTTGTATTTCGAAATCCTTTCTTTTGATTTAATAATCTGAAAGATTATAGTCGAAAACCATTAAGTCCAAAGTGTCACGTAAAAACCATCAATATTAAATGCTTAAGATCCTGTAAAAGCATGGTTTTAGTCCGCTTTTTGGGTCCGCGAACTGCCGTTTTGGAAACGGCTATAAGATACCAGTTTGCACACCCAAAAAACGAACTTAAACAGGATCTCAAGCATTTAATATTGATGGTTTTCACGTGAAACTTTGGACTTACAGGGTTAAAAACTATAATCTTTCAGATTATGAAATCTGAAGAATGATTTCGAATTACAAAATGAGATTTTGGCAGAATTTTCACATTTTTTTGTGGTTTTTTAAATTTTTTCATAATAAAACAAATTTTAAAAAGAATAATTTTGAGATAATTTCAAAGATCATATTAAATCACAATTTTTGAGACCATAATTAAATTTTTACCAATAATAGTTCTTCCACAAATTGAATTTTTCAATAATTTTTTGGGGGTGTCGCTCCATTTTTAACTCCCTGGGATTTGGTCTGGGACCCCCAAATCCTATGTGATTCTTACTCGTCTAGGTGTCTACTATCCCCTTAGAAATGTGACCCATTATTTATGGGACACCCTGTATATATGCATTCGTCTATCATCCTAAACTTTGCAAAAGATTTCCTTTGAAAATTATTTAAGTTGTGGTTGATTTCATTTTTGAAAGTATTACGGTGTCTGGCTTGTGGAAAATTCAAAGTTCTTACATTGTTTTATTGTTTAAAATTACAAGACTTTTTACTAACATAATTAGACTAATAATTTTTCTGACTATTCTTAAAAGTGCGTGTTACTAAAGTTAGCATTTACTTTTTTGGTGAAACATGATAAGTAGATTGTTTTTAAAAAATTACTTAACTGAATTGATAGTTTTAACAAATTGGGGCTATTTCAACAAGTGATTTCAGAAAAAAAACAATATTTTCAGAATTTAAAGCACTATAAACCTTAAATTAATCAAAATTGTGCAATTCGTAGTTTGATGTATTTTAATACGAAATATAATAAGTATACATCGATTAGTGAAGAATTTTAAAAACACCTCTTAAATTTTAAATACATTTTTTAAAATTATAAAATTTTAATTTCAAGGTATTTTGAGTTTGGAATATGTTTTAGGTATATTAAGCAAGTGATTATAAATAGAAAGAAGTATTAAGTAACAATGGTTTTATAGCTTTTCATTAAGAATGTACCACGTCCCTAAACATGTTATTTTAACCGTTAAGACCCGAGCCATTTTATAAATCAGCTTATAAACTAATAATACTTATCTGCAGTCTGCATGTGAGATGTGACACACTGGGCTTAAATATACTTTTTTAAATTAATGCACACACATAGTGCAGTTATTTTAATTACTATGATTTTTCTGTACATTCTTCTTAACATAAAGAATCAGTGATATTAAAAAATAACATAAAAAAGAAAATATTTCTATCAAACATTGAAACCCCATAACAGTTAGAAAACAGATAGTGATATATCAATGTGTTGTAAACTACTTAGTTCAGCATTATAGATCGCAAACTATTAATTTTGGCAGAAAACCATAGTGCATACATCACATTTATTAGGAAGATATCCACAATGTATTAAATACATCAATTTGAGCGAGATCCTTTACATACAAAATACCCAATTCCTGGGAAATGGTAAGAAACTGCTAGAGGTTGAAGTAGTTTACACAACGTCAAGTGCAACGGGCCTGTGATTAAAATAATCTCAAGGGGATGATATATTTCTACACTTCAAACAATAATGTTTGCATATCGCATACTCGGTAGCGAATTACATTGGGGAGAAAAGCCGTCAACCACGAAATGCGAGGTAAGAATTCTTCAGCAGCGATTAATGGATAGTCTTTGATAATAAAATTGACATTAACATGGAAAAGGGGAAGGATTGCTTTGGAGAATGTGCGCTGAAATGCTTAATGTTGTTCATAAAAATTAGGACGAGTGGGAAGATATTGAATAAAGCGTGTGATTTAATCACTTTTGGTATCCTAACTATTTGAAACAACATTGAAAATAATGCGTGTTATGTTTTAGACGCACGATGTTGGTTTAAGTTGAGATTAAAATTATTAAGGTTTTGATATGAAATTTTTTTAGACAATTATTTCATTTTAATTACACTAGCGGAAATAAAAATCCCAACACCAAGAAGGAAAGGAGATATCAAAGTCAAATTTATTTCTATGATTTCACATAGTATCAATGTGAATTGGTTGAAAAATCAGCCTTCCTGGATGTTAGGGGGCCGAGAAAATCGGTGAGAAGTGTTGTCTCCATAGGTGTCCATTACCGCCGTCACACGTCATGGTATTGAGTGACAGGGGCTCTAAATGACTTTTGAGGGATTGGAGGACCATGTTGCCACCTCAGGGTGTCCAAATTCATATGGTGCACCAGCGGACGTTGCATACCGGGCTAGGTGATTTCTCCTCTTTCTCCGGACATGTTTTGTGAGTGTTGGTTCTTAAGAACGGATAGGCCAGGGTAAAAATGCAACATAGGGGGTTAAGAAAAAAGCTTGGACAGTACATGAAACATGTGTTTGTGCATTTTTCTCTTGAAATTTGTCCCCAGGACAGGTCTGAAGGTAAGGACGGACAACCGGCTAAAAAACCTCAATGAAGCAGCTTTGGTTGGCCAAAATACCGGTAGATCATACTGAGGACAAGCGGCAGTGGGATGGATGTCGTTTGCAGTACTGCAGATCGTCCGTTCGGTCCGCATAGCTTCTTACATCTTTGTCTATAAACAAGGGGCTGAAAATGGGCATTTCTGTTTCCAATAGTGCACGAAATAAGGAAATGAAAATCCCAATTTCATGATATTGTGTTTATGAGAGAATCCTGATTCGGTTTGGAGCACCACGACGGTAGGGTATGAGTTTGAAGACACAATGGAGAGAGCGCACTCAGCTGATGATTTTCTAATCGTTCCACGGAGTGTTGATGAAGAGTAACGGAGTGGGGATGCATTGGATTCAATTTCTGCAACTCCTGAGTATGATTCACCAGTAATTTTTCCAACCAGAGCTGCGTCATTGAGATTTTGCAACCGGTAGACCGTCCTTACCTTCAGACCTGTCCTGGGGACAAATTGCAAGAGAAACATGCACAACCACATGTTGTATGCAATGTTCAAGCTTTCTTCTTAACCCCCTAGTTTGCCTTTTTACCCCGTCTTTCCCGTTCTCTAGAACCAACACCCACAAAACAAGTCCGGTCAATGAGGAGAAATCACCTATCCCGGTATGCAACGTCCACTGGTGCACCATATGAATTTGGACTACCTGAGGAGGCAACACGGTCCTCCAATCCCTCAAAAGTCATTTAGATCCCCTGTCACTCAATATCATGACGTGTGACGGCGGTAATGGACACCTATGGAGACAACACTCCTCACCGATTTTCTCGGCCCCCTAACATCCAGAAAGGCTGATTTTTTAATCAATTCACATTAACACTATGTGCAATCATAGAAATAAATTTTACTTTGATATCTCCTTTCCTTCTTGGTGTTGGGATTTTTATTTCCGCTAGTGTATATAACACTCATTTTCAAAACGGAATCTTACAATGTTAGCTTTCAAAAAGTAACTCTGAGTTCAGTTCGTTTAATAACGATCTAATTGTTTTTTTATTATTTCTTAATACCATAACCTTTCCAGAAAATATAAGTCTTTTTACCTACAAATATTTTTACTTTTCTTCCTCTTCAACTTTTCAAACGCGTCGATGTTAAAACACGTTTTCCTTATTTTTAAATCATGACTAGTTGAAAAGTTAACATATTATCCTGCTTTTCAGAATATTAAAGATATATTAAACATTTATAACAGACGATTAAAATTTTAACATTCATGATTAAAATAAAAAAGTTATTTTCAAAAGATAAAAAATAGAAGATATAGTTATTCAATAACAAAAATAATGCTCCTACAGAAGAACTAAGCATGTAGTCCGAAACAGTATTTTCACTAAAAGATTCCCTTTATTGTCAAAAACGGATAGAATTATTGAAAGCTTTGGTAATTTGATATCTGAATTCGCCATTTCTGAAACTATATGTTTAACAAATAATGTTAAATACAAATTTGCATAGAAATTTTAACTTGCAAGTCATGGGATATCCATCATAATGTCGTGCTAGCTCCCTCTGCATTGTCTCTCAAGACAAGTTACCCCATGAAATCTTTTTTCTAATTCGCAAGATCAAATCTGAATTAAAAGGAACCCATATACTTATTATACAGTCATCACCAAATTCATTCTATTCTACAACCACCCTCAAATTAAACTTACTACAATCCACTCTCTAACCACATCCGCCCTCAAATTAAACTTGC
The DNA here is from genome assembly GCA_024610705.1 of Tetragnatha versicolor. NCBI lineage: Eukaryota > Metazoa > Arthropoda > Arachnida > Araneae > Tetragnathidae > Tetragnatha > Tetragnatha versicolor. The sequence goes on along the minus strand of JANDEH010000009.1, from coordinate 36,507,105 downwards.
TCAAATCCACACTATAACCACATCCGCCCTCAAATTAAACTTACTCCAATCCACTCTATAACCACATCCGCCCTCAAATTAAACTTACTAAAATCCACACTATAACCACATCTGCCCTCAAAATAAACTTACTCTAATCCACTCTCTTACCACATCCGCCCTCAAATTAAACTTACTCCAATCCACACTATAACCACATTCCCCCCTCAAATTAAACTTACTCCAATCCACTCTATAACCACATCCACCCTCAAATTAAACTTGCTCAAATCCACACTATAACCACATCCGCCCTCAAATTAAACTTACTCCAATTCACTCTATAACCACATCTGCCCTCAAATTAACCCGCGGGGACGCGCGCGGGGTCTGCGAGACCCCAACGCTTAAATAAACCTTCATAAAAACTCTAATTTTTAATGAAAATATATGAAACTCCGTGTAGCTGCCTAAAAGGTTTCCACCTATCACCTCATGAAGTTTAAATAAAGTAGGTATGTTATTTTCCGAGTTAGGTTGTTGTTTTTAAGGAAAATGCTTCCAAAACTGTGAGGATTGGTGCGAGTTAAATAGCCAAAGAGGTTTCCAAAAGTAAGAAAGAGGTAACTATAATCCATAATTTTTCTTGCAAAAAAAGAAATTAGAAAATAAAGGATTTTAGAAAATAAACATCGGTTCAGTTTAGCCAAAGAAATTCGTTAGCTCCGCTATCATTCCATTGCATTTCATGTTTTCCTAGTCTTATATTATATCTTAATAAGAAGCAGTCAACTAATAATGCACATTAAACAATTAAATTATATATTTAAACTATCCGTGATAAAAATTTTGCATGCACTGAACGTTTAAAACGGAAAACGGTGCGTGGGGTCTGAGAGACCCCGCGCGCGTTCCCGTGTAACAGAAAGTAGCGCGCGTCCTCCCGGGTTAAACTTACTCTAATCCACTTTCTTAACACATCCGCCCTCAAATTAAACTTACTCCAATCCACACTATAACCACATTCCCCCCTCAAATTAAACTTACTCCAATCCACTCTATAACCACATCCGCCCTGAAATTAAACTTACTCCAATCCACTCTATAACTACATCCGCCGTCAAATTAAACTTACTTCTATCCACTCTCTAACCACATCCGCCCTCCAATTAAACTTGCTCAAATCCACACTATAACCACATTCCCCCCTCAAATTAAACTTACTCCAATCCACTCTATAACCACATCCGCCCTCAAATTAAACTTACTCCAATCAACTCTATAACTACATCCGCCGTCAAATTAAACTTACTCCTATCCACTCTGTAACCACATCCGCCCTCAAATTAAACTTACTCCAATCCACTCTATAACCACATCTGCCCTCAAATTAAACTTACTCTAATCCACTTTCTTAACACATCCGCCCTCAAATTAAACTTACTCCAATCCACACTATAACCACATTCCCCCCTCAAATTAAACTTACTCCAATCCACTCTATAACCACATCCGCCCTCAAATTAAACTTACTCCAATCAACTTTATAACTACATCCGCCGTCAAATTAAACTTACTCCTATCCACTCTGTAACCACATCCGCCCTCAAATTAAACTTGCTCAAATCCACACGATAACCACATCCGCCCTCAAATTAAACTTACTCCAATCCACTCTATAACCACATCTGCCCTCAAATAAAACTTACTCTAATCCACTTTCTTAACACATCCGCCCTCAAATTAAACTTACTCCAATCCACACTATAACCACATTCCCCCCTCAAATTAAACATACTCCAATCCACTCTATAACCACATCCGCCCTGAAATTAAACTTACTCCAATCCACTCTATAACTACATACGCCGTCAAATTAAACTTACTTCTATCCACTCTCTAACCACATCCGCCCTCCAATTAAACTTGCTCAAATCCACACTATAACCACATCCGCCCTTAAATTAAACTTACTCCAATCCACTCTATAACCACATTCCCCCTCAAATTAAACTTACTCCAATCCACACTATAACCACATTCCCCCTCAAATTAAACTTACTCCAATCCACTCCTTAACCACATCCGCCCTCAAATTAAACTTGCTCAAATCCACACTATAACCACATCCGCTCTCAAATTAAACTTACTCCAATCCACACTATAACCACATTCCCCCCTCAAATTAAACTTACTCCAATCCACATCCCCCATCAAATTAAACTTGCTCAAATCTACACTATAACCACATCTGCGCACTTACATAACCACATTTCCCTCCAGGAACGGAAGCTCGACGGTCAGCCCCGAAATGGGAATGCAGACAAGACCCACTCCAGCGAAATCCCAGCTTTCACAGCCCCACATGCATCCACACAGCAAGAATGAAATAATAATAATGCAAAAAAGAGTCTTCTCTCTCCACTTTCAGATATGACATGGACGCGAGAAGAAACCCACTTTTTTGATCGTAGTTTCCGGCTATAATTTATGAAGGAACCTTTTTCCGTCTTCTTTCCTATTTCCTTGAGGGTGATGGACCCATCTCGTCCCAACTTTTTCTTCCCAAAGTGCACCGTGCCTCCGCCACGTTCCCGACTTTACGAGATTTCCGAACCTAGTGGAGGTGGTTTTTCGCAAGGAACAAGGTGGATCTCTAATGCTGCCGAGGACACAGATGTATCTTTGGGCTTAATATGTCTTAGAGGGACTCCTTCTATTTTGGGTTCTGGGGGAATGAAAATTAGGAGGTGTGTTGGAAGTTTCGGGGGGGTTTCGGTGAGGTTAATTGCTTTGAAAACCGTGAAATTGAAAAAGAAAAGGTGAAATTTTTCGAAAAAAAAATTTTCCGGTGTGGAAATGAAAGCAAAATTTTAAATCATCCACTGACTTTAAGTATTAAATACTCCATTTTCCAGTATTTTTTCCAGTTGATTTATAAAGCGGATAAAAAAATAAAGTTCCATTGCACATTTGTATTTTTTACATAATTATCCGTTTTACTAATCAAACAATAAATTATAAAAACGGTTCATACCTGTAGTTTACTATTTAATGATTTTTTTCTTCAGAGATGGCAAATCGCATCAATGGTTATCTATCCCGTATTAAACTTTGAATTTTCTCTTCTTAAATTAAATTTTTTAAGTGCATTTATAACTTATTTGGTATTATTTTCCCTTCTAGTGGAATTCGTTGACTAATTGTGTTCCAAAAATATTGAAATAAATTTAAATAGCAATATAGAAAATACCTGAGCAAGCTCTTAAATAATTCGTTTATTACAGCAGTTCTTAACATATCTAAGAGTGTATGGAGAGAAATGTATTGCATATTGATTTAAGTCCCATATATTCTGAAGCTCAAGAGCATTACAAGAATTAAATATCATAATTTTTCAGGAAAATCACATCGTTTTTCCAAACCACCGTTCTTATAGTATAAATGAAATGTAACCCATAGCGCATGTGTATTGGTTCCATTTAACCTTAAATAGCTCACATCTTTTATTTTCAAAAGGTATCTTCCTCACTCTGAAAATTTTCCATTGCATTAAATTTATTTTGATTTAAGGAATCCAAAGGTACACTCTACTGTTATTTATCTTTCGGGGGAATGATTCTAAGTACTTGATACTTTGAAAAACCTTAAGTAAGTGATATCATTCATTAAATGGCACAGGATTTGGCATATAATGTACAGTAATGAATAATTTATATTTACAAAATGATAAATATTTTCTAATATTCATAACATATTTTATAAGTACTGATCCTTATGACAAATACGAAAAATCCCTGAACGCGAAGAAAATTTGGAATCCAAATATTCATATGAGTTGAGAAAAGCATTGTTTTTAAGTACGAGATTTGTAGCATTAGGTGATAGCTAAAAAAGAATAAACCCCGAAGAACAATTTGATGATAAATCAAAGTTATCCCGTAATTATTTAACAAAATTATTTTTCACACCATTTTTATTAGTTTCTCCGGATCACTTAAATCCAATCCAATATTACAACACAAATGACAGTAAAACGTTATTTCTCTTCTAATTTATATACAACTAGGCTAGAACCCGTTAAATTTATCATCATCATAATCTCCATATGCACTGAACGTTTATATACGGTTCCTATGCAACGAATAGAAACGAAGCCTTAAGGAGATGATCCGGGTTCGTAATGGGAAGCATAAAATCCCGCACATCTGGATGCAATGCAATGAAGTTATTTACCAGACCCTCTTCATCAGAGTTGTTTTCTTCCATTGCGGTTAAAGTCACGTCAAACTGCAATAACTCCGACCCAAACCTATTGATCATGGTTTGTGAAACACGTGATCGAGACAAGGAAACGGTTTTTCGCCATCGATTGAATGGACCACATGGTATGCATGCATTGGAATGAGCACACCCTGGCATGTGGTGCCACTCGCCGAGGTTTTCGGGGGAAACGGCTCTTTTATCGAAATTTTTCGGAAGAGGTGAATTTTCCTCGCTCTTTTTTGAAATCTACTCGGTGTAAAGTTCTGTTTTGGATGAGAAATAGAGAAGCGAGTGACATACGAGTGTTAGTTTTTTCAACCTTCATTTTGCTCCAGAAAAAGGTCGTAAGAATTTCGAAATAATTTTGCTACTGGTAGATAGGTACGTCCTTGAGAATCAATTGCCAGCTTTACTGAAAAAAATCCGACAATTTTTATATTAGTTATTGAGTTTAAAACATACCTTCGCGGAATTTTTTTCATGCTGGCCCATAGAGAATTTCTTATTATCCAATCTTGGTTCACATTAACAACAATGGGCAGGCAGGTGACTTTTGAAGTTTGCAATTGTGCATGTTTAAAACATTTAAAACCATATGTTCTGTATATTCCAAGTTCCAGGCATTGGTCATTGTTTAGCTACAAAAAAAAATTCATTGATTCCCAAGAAATTTGTGCGCCATGGGGGAAAGCGCTTCCAAACGGACGTGGAGCTCACAAACGCGTCAAACTTTTTATGAAGAGGGGATCAGAAAACTTATGAAAAGGTACAAAAAGTGACTCAATTTTCAAGATGATTACGTGGATAAGTTATTAAAGGTACTTTTAAAATTTAGTAATAACCTTATTTTGAATTATCCATTTGTTTTTTTATAGATGACCTATCGATATGGGGAAAATGAAGAGGAAATGAAGTATCAATGGGCCAGCGGGAAATAATTTCGAGGAACGCGCTTGTAAATTCGTTAATAGAAAAATTTTCCTATTTTTTCCAGTAAAATTGTCGATTGATCCTTAAGGATGTACCTATCTATCAGTTGAAACATTATTTAGAAATTCTTAGTTCTTTTTTTTTCTGCAGCAAAACGGAAGTTGAAAAAGTAGTAGTTATGTTTTGGTGGTGGGTAAAATAATGAAGGGAAAATGTGTACGATATATAATATATAATAAATGTGTATAATACACGATAAGCCTTCAGTTGATATGATTGTACTGAGTGAAATTCAGTGCTGTTTACTTGAGATTGACGGTATTTATCTGATATCTTTTATGGTAGTTGGGTAAATAAATATTTTATGAGTGTATTCAGCTAGACGGCGGACGGAAGTTTTCGTTTGAAGAGTGGGTATGAGCTATATATTCATAAAAGTTGGCTTAGGTAAAATGATATTTTAATGTAAGTCCATAGAGTTGTTTCGTTGAGCTGTAGACTATGATCACGTATTGTGCAGAAAGCGTAACTTTGGAGTTATAGATATATTTGATACAGATGGGTTATGAGTAAATTTCTTCTAGAAGAAAAAGTTTACAGTATTGATCACTAATTAATAATATCACTTAAAATGCATTGAAAATAAACTACATAATGACTTAAAATAAACCATGCACCTAAAAATACTTTAATTACTCACAAAATATTTCAATACCAAAAGTAAATGACTGAAAATACAACATTCGTACATTTTAGAAACATCATAACATGCTATTTTTTATTTTTGTTTAGTTATACACGCAAGAATTATTTAATGATATAATAAGTTTCATGAATATAATCTCAAAACACATATTTTTTAAGTGCAATGTTTCACATAGAGTAGAAAAAACATGTTTATATCGTCATTCAAGTATAACACTTTTAATGTCCTGATACATGCTTCATGGGTCTAAGCAAAGTTTTATCTAAAATATTTGTTATGTGGCAGTATTTTAAACCTTGAATGAAGAGACTGAGTGACACGTCATTTTTGTTCAGAAACATCATTTTACTGCAATTTCAATTTAGTAATAAAAATTCTTCGTTTATTTGGAAGTAAAATTTGGAATTAAGTATCGAAAGAAACCTGTTAAACGGTCCAAAATGACTGCTATAAACTTGTTTTATATCCTATTCTAGCCGCTAAAAATTTAAGTGCGTGCAAAATATTATTTACGGAGCTAAAATGAAACTGAATTTATTAAAGTTGCTGCAGGGACATACTGAGAGATTTCTTTCCTTTTTATTTCCGTTTTTCGTATCATCATAAATGTAAAACTTTGTGGAACAGTTTTAATGTTTTATGCTTTGGAGCTTAGGGAATTTTTCTGAAATCTGTTTTATTTCTGTTTTTATTCCTCTATTTTAGAATGAAAAATGTTCATAGTATTAAAAGCGAAATAGAGGTATTTTTAAAAAATGATCTCGATATTTTTGTAATTCAAAATTTTCTCTTCTCTATGTTTTTTTACTTTTATTTTTCATTTATAGAAAATTATTTAAAAGGACCCATCTAATGAAATGGAATTTAGAAGGTGGTATTCGGATTTGTATATTATCTATCCACATATTATTTAAGAAAGAAATAAAATATAAGTATTCTTTTTTACATTTAAGAAACATTGATCTGGCAGGGTTTTACACTGTATTTTACTTACAAAATTAACTCAATTTCTTTCGATTTTTTAATGACAAATTCGTTTCGAAATTCAAGCATTTATCTTCTGTATTCTATCTAATTCCCTAATACGACATGATGTTCAGTTATTAGTAATTTCATTTCTCAATGAATCGACTAAGAAAAATATCCTTTTAAAATCTAAATTGAAATAAGCAGTCGTCAATCTAATGTCTCATTCCTAACCAAAGGCGTTTTATCAAACGACCCCAAATATATAACAATATACTATATCAAACGAAATTCCCCACTTCCTCCCGAACCCACTCCTTATCCCTATCTGAGAAATCAGAGAACTCAAAACATCTCCTTACAGCGATTGCTTAATTTTATTTCTCGGACCCTGATAACTGCATTGTCTGAATCCCTCACGTCCTTTGGGTTTACATGGCCACCCAAGAAAAAAAGATCAAAGGAAGCGTCCGCAGATCCCCGATGAAGTAACCTAAAGTGACTTTAAGTGATCGTGGGATTACGTGACTCGAAGAGTTTTTTATACACTGACCCCGACTTCCGACACAACTCGAGGGTGATTACATTTCCAAACAATCCACCTGGGGCCGGTAGAAAAAGCGTTCGAGGTGGCTTAGTAATAATTGCGCCTGGCCGAGCGATGGGACCAATACTTTGGTCACCATTTCAATAGAAAAGTCAATTCTTAGTGAGGTTTATTATAAGGATTAGTTTAAATTTGTCTATTGTAAGGGTTAGTTGGAATTTGCTCATTATAAGGATTAGTTTATATTTGTCTGTTATAAGGATTGGTTTGAATGTGTTTATTTTAAAGATAATTTGTTTAATAAAAGGGTTAGTTTTTGAATTTGCTTATAATAAGGATTAGTTTCAATTTGTTTATTTTAAAGGTTAGTTTTAATTTGTTGATTTTGATTAAATTAAGGAGATGAATATAGTTAGAACCGTTTAATTGGAAGCATTTTGAAACTAAGTGAAACATAAAAATTAGTTACATAAAGATTTAATAATATAGTTTTTTATTTACTTTTTCTTCATTAATCATCTTTATATATTGCTAAGATTTATTATGATATTGTAGAATGATGCTTATATTAACCATGTTTTACTTTCATTTTTAAATTTGTATTTACTATTTAGATAACAATTTAATTAGAATGTTAACGGTATGCAATGGAAATATAAAATAATTTACTTTAATTGAATAATACAATCTATAAAAGATACACATTCATTATTTAGGCTTTTTTCAGTTTAAATCAAGGTTTTAAAATTTCTGTTTTTAAAAATCAGCAATGCAATTAATTTTATGCATAATTGTAATGATTTTGATTGTTATTGTACTGCAATATTTTAAATTATCATTTAAAAAGCATGAAACATCCTATAGTTGCATTTCAAAGCAATGCATGGTAAATATATTGTTAGTTATCTTATTGTTACTGTTATTTTTTTAAACCTTAACCTTAAGTAAAATGCATCTTAAATATAGGTTATAAAGCTTAAATTATGAATTATTGGTTTTCTTTTAACAAAATTTAAAACAAAATCAATGTAGAAAAACATGAATTATGACAGAATCACGAGAATCAATAAATCAAAATATTTTGCATTCACATTACAGGTCTTAAAAATATGAATTGTAAACGAATGAGCTAAATGTTGATTTATTAAGTAAGTGATTCTTATGTTTAAAGTAGTGAACATTTTAACGGACCTAAACCATTTTTAAACAACTTGATACCTAAAAACGTAGATTTTAACAACTTATTGCAAGTTTGAAAATGTCTCTTATAATTCAGCTTTAGCAAAAAGATTCACTTTAAAAAAATTAAGATATACAGGGTGTTCCAAAATTCCGTTGCACGGTTTTTATTCCGAACCAACGCCTCCTAGGGTCATAGAAGTAAGGCCTACCCCTAGTTAAGTGATCCTAGAGAATGCACTGAAATGACTTACAGCCCCTCTAGCTGCGAAAAAAGTTAAAAAACTAATTTAAAAACTAAAAGAGATAGAGCGAAAACCTCAGTAAGAGTATTGTTGCCAACGTCATGAAGAACTCACTGAAAAAATTCATGAAAATATCTTGAATATTCGCGGAGATATTAGCATGTGAAAAGAGCACTTTTTCAGGGGGCAAAAAAGAAAAAGTGCAAGTGAAATGTGCAAGTTTATAAATTGTTTTAATTAAATTTTGTCTTTATTTAACTAAAAAAGCATAAAACTAGATAATACAGCTGACAAATTTGAAAAATTGAGTGTTTTTATCTTTTTTTGACCCATGAAAAAGTCCTATTTCACATGCTAATATCTCCGCGAATATTCAAGATATTTTGACCTTATTTCCGTGACCCTAGGAGGCGTTGGTTCCAAATAAAAGCCGTGCAACGCAATTTTGAAACACCCTGTATTTAACAGTCTCTAGAAAACGCATTTCATAGGAATTTTACTTCCCAATCTCTTCAAATCATCCCATTGGAACTCAAAAATCTAATGAACGACGAATCTATTTCAAATTGACACTTTCCTAATTTCATAACTATTGAGGATCAGCCAAGTATCTCACGAGCAAGGAATAGTAAAAGCCTCCGTAGAACGATTCCTATAAAATACCCAGTTAAGGAGAAATCCACTTTCGTTATATGTAAATTGAAAAGAAAGTGATAAATTAAATTTCGGTCGAGTAAAATCCTTTTCAAGAGAAGACTCTCACTGGAGATCGGGCCTGGATACCGTCAAAAGAACTATCTTGTAAAGAAATGAAGTTTTCACCCAGAATTGCAACTGAAACTTGTTCTCCCCTTTTATTTCCTGTTCCATCAAAAAGTCAATCCTTTAGCTGATTTGAATTGACAGCACGATTCGGGAGACTCAAGGGAAAATAACTATTCAACCTGCGGCATGGCTTTTCCCTAGATAACGTTTTGTGCAGCTACAGTTAAGGAATTTTAATTTTGTCCACATCGTCAACAAGTTGGGATTTAGCGATACGGTTTTTCTTTGACTAGCTTCTTTCATGCGATCCATTACCAAGCTATTCTGTTGGATTGCCTATCCCCACACGTACGTACTGTACTTTTGTTTACAAGTTGAAATAGACTGCATTGTATTGCGGTTTGTTTCGAGTCAGTTTTGATTTGCTGTTTGTTTCTGGGGTTTCGAATGTTTGTTTTAATTTAAATCCCTTTAAAAACTAGCTGTTTGATCTTAGAAATAAGTCACTTTTTAAATACTATAGATGAATTTCCTTCTACACTAGGGAAAAGTTGTAGTAAAAAACAACTAATTTTTAAACACTTTATGAAGTTCTTTTTAAAATAGTTATAATTGCTGCGAATATGGCATTTTCCTCCATTTCCATACATCTGCGAATATTCAAAATAAGTATCCTTACATTTAAGTTTTTTTTCAAAAGGGGGAACGCCTTTTTCTTTCGGGTTTCATTATAATTTAAATTTGTTTGAAAATGAAATATTTCTCTTAAGTTTTAAAACATGTAGTTTCTTATTTGCATTTATATCCGCATTAAAAAGTTACTACACATTTTCAAAACTAATTTAATTATGAAACATGATAGAAGAAAAGCAATCTAAATTAAATTAAGTTTTCAAGAAGTTCGTTACGTACTCCCTCTAAATAAAAAAATGCATACACACATAAAAATTTTAAAAGGAAAATTCTGGCCAGAAAAATTTTTAAAAGTAAATTAATTATTGTATAAATAATTATTTAATTATAATTATATATTTTTATTATCTATTTACAAAGATATGATCTAAAAATTGAAGAGAACCTTATATCTTAGTAATGTATTTGAGTGTGCTTGAACCCTAATATATTATTCAACGTAGATTTTTATGTGAAGGTGCTAGGAGAATTAATTCTCTAAAAATTTAAAGATAAAATTTCAATACAAATCTTAAAAGTTCTCTATACAGAAACTGAAGCAATAACAAACTATATTTTCAAATATTATTTTCATTAATTTGGCTCACTTCATGTTTAGATCTTTATGTTATTATAATATAATTTAGTTAGTTTTATTAATTTTATGATTTTGTACTTAGATATAACTTTGTACTTAGAAGATAGATTTAATCTGTCTTATCTGTTTAGAAGATAGATTTAATGTTTCCACCAAACGAAATAACATTATGAACTTGAAATGAATACGAATAATTGAGTTAACATTTTACAAAGCATTAATCTGACAAATATCCTGTACAAATTCACACAAGCTCTGTTTTTAAGTTAAATTTTTTATTATAGCGCACTATTCATGAAAACCATTGTTACATCAATCGATCTTCATCAAACAAAACATTTTTGAAGATCAAAACAGAATTGCTCAAGCGATTTAAATGCTATCGAATGTTCTACAAAATTCGATACAAACCCCTCTATCGACCATTCTATTGCCCTCACTGCATTCAGCGAGTTCAAAAGGTTCCAAACTGACCATAAAATCGAAAAGTTGTTTTGAATAGTGGCATTCAAACGGGGCTTTGTATCAAATCCTGATCGCATAAAGCTGATATTTCAAACATCAAATAGCAATCCAACGGCTCTGAACTGGCTACGGAATCCAGGATAATGTGGTGTGAATTACAACAGAATAATTTTAGTGGTTTGAAGCTGTTGATGACAAGGATGGGTACCATTTATTGCCATGCTGTGCATATTATTCTGAATTGTAATGGGGAATATAGTTTGGTTGACCGGATTAGTTGGATAGTGTGATCCTGCTATAGGTAAGTCAGGAACATCGTTAATGTCTTCCAGCTTTGCTTTGGGATTTTAGCGAGGTAAAGGCACGAAAATTATTACTGGTATATCTGTTTAGTAGATAATGATAAAATGATAGCCTGCGTTGTTTTGTCCCGTTATTTTAGACTAAATGAAAGAGTGAGAATAAATTTTTAAGAATTTCTTACTTTAAATCTGAGTCAAGTAATAATTCAGGAATACTAACTCAAAACGTATAAAATATAATAAGAATTTATTTATTTATGTAGCAAATTTACTTACATTTTGTTGTTCATATATTTATGTTATTCTATGAATAAAATTACTCTTTTAATATAATTCTATATTTCTTAAGCCTTTCATGCCAACTTCCTTTAATTCATCCAAAATATATACATAACATATAATCATTTCATTACAAAAATGAAAATAAATCCGTCTTTTAGGTAATGTGAAAAGTGAATGCGAGTTGGAATCGGATGAACCTGCTTAGAAACCTCTGCCAAGTTTTGGATAGTACTCGTTCTAAAACTGGGTCTTGAATGACTTTCATAATTGTAATAATGACTACTTAACTGGCATTTTAAATGGTGTTTGCAAAATACACGAGTGCTTATTCTCTCCTTACCTAATTGTAGATTGTCACGAACACGAGTACTTCCTGCAATGTTTCCGCATTGTCTTCTTAAATATTCACTTACACATACCTTAACATATAATATGAGAGTAGTTCAACCTTCATATGGTGGATAGAGAAGTTGGTCCATGAGCCTCTTTGAAGAACATTCAGTTTGTCGAGAGGAAAGAAATCCCTTATAAAATATATCTCGATAATAATAGCATTCGATGAAGTTTTGTGGCGTAATTAATTGATTTAGATATCTATTTCAGTTTTGTTATTCACTTACACTCTTAAAACGACAGTCTCAAAACTGAATAAGAAGTACTCAAACTGGCTCCGATCCAAACGTTCTCAAATTTCAAAACATGAATATACTCATTTCTGAAAATGTCCATACTCAAAAATGAAACAACATAAGCTGATTTTTGAGTTCAAGCTCAAGATGTTTCATTTTTGAGTATGCACATTTTCAGAAATGAGTATAGAGGGGGGTATTATGGAACACCCTTTATATATTTAAGAATAACTCTATTAGTTTTTAATACAAATCCACCGAATCATTTTAAGTACATACTATAACTAATGGCAATGATGGGCCAATGGACAAATAAATCAGCATTTATTTTTTTAATCAAAAAATTAAATGGAACAGTTGGGTAATATGGAATAGTTGGATTTACAGCTATTGAAAACTAATTAGACCATAATTAATCTTAACTATAAAAATATATTTAACAATTTTAGTTCAAATAGTTTTGTTCATGAGTCTATTTACAATTCTCACAAACATAATCGTCTTTTTCTGACCCTTTGCTTATGGAATATTCCATAATACCCGACCGGTCATCTTGTACTATGAACCCTTTTACTGACCGATAAAACATGGATAGCTAAAAAAAGACTGCAGTATAAGAAATTACTGATCTTTTAGTGAACATTATGCTTAACAACAAAATCAAAGTCTCATAGTTACTGGTAGGTTAAAAGGTTTCAACATTTACCGTCAAAAACTTTCGAAAATCCTAAAACACTTTGCTTTGCTGTGACCTAATCAGACAACACCAAGAAGCTTAACTCTTTGCTCACTGCATCATGGGGGATTTCTTAAGACTTTCGTGGCATTGTCATTTGATGGCAATACGAGGGGGAACAGAAACTAAGGTGTTCCATATTATCCGACTATTCCATAATACCCTCCTCTCCTCTATTCATGTTTTCAAATTTGAGTATTTTGGATCGGAGCCAGTTTGAGTACTTTTTTACTCAGTTTTGAGACTGTCGTTTTAAGAGTGTGCGTTTAATTTTAACCTGTGTAAATATTTAAAACTAAAGTAATATCTAGTATACCACCAGGAGGAAATACTTTGGCAAACAAATCAAATATCTGAAAAAGGCAAAGCTAAATGATAGTCACGCAGGTTTTACACAAAACGTTTATTCATCGTCTATGGTTTACCTTCACCCCTGAAATTGAGCGGAAAAATCCGTTAAAAAGTTTTTCTCCTGACGGTATACACCTTCGCATGGTGAATGAAACTTTTAAAAAGGTGAATATATGCTCTTGACTCTAGAGACTAAAGCTTATTCAGTGTGTCTTGGGGAAAGAAAGAAATGTATCAGTAGATAATCTTCCATTCTAGATATTCATCTCTCTTGATATCCTTAACATGTGGAGTGTGGAGTGCTTTACATAAAAGTAATATCTATTCCTCTACCTTCTCATAGTCGCTGGAGTTAGATCTATGGGTCTCCTATAGCTAGACTAACTTATTCAGTGTGTCTGGGGGAGAGGAGGGGAATTCCCTGAACTAAATGTATCGGGATTAAAAATAGCCCTCTATGCAGTTTTGCGGCGCAGTCATTGCATTTGCATGCCAGGCCATCATACCCGTGTAGCATTGCGTCCGCGACATAAAGCGCAGCCTATTCCGCGTCGCATTTGCGAGCCGGCTATTTAAGAGCGAAAAACATTTTCTCAAAAATGCAGGCGGGGAAAAAATTACCGCCGACCGTTCGCGTCGACCCGATCACACCCCAGTTTATCTTCTTTTAAGGTTACAGCTGGTGAAGGAAATTTGACAAAAAGGCTGTTATTGCGTCCTCCTCGCCTTCGCAGTCATTTGAGCCGCACAGTTTCGGAGGCGGGCGTTATGATCGAGAGTCTGGAAACGGCTCCTACTCAGCGTTATTGATATTGCTCTATCTTTCGAAAACTGTAAAAGTCATCCTCGGAGTCTGTTCACTTTTACGGAGGGGAAATTTATGGAAGTAAACATGGTCGGAAAGAAATGATAGTCGTTGACGGCAGCTGGGAGAGGTCCATGGACTTTTGTCCGCGTCTTTATGATTTTTACTTCGCGTAAACAGGTTCTCGGGTCCAGCCTTACCTTGGGATTAAAATGCCAAACGGGTGCTGGATGAGGTGGAACAAATTGCTGACGCGATAACTTGGTTTAGGTGGTGGGGTTATACTCTCTTTGGATGGAAGGACGAAATTGGAGTCTTTGGCCTTTTGGGAGTGAACTGAGCGAGAAACAATTTTGATATAGTAAGTTTTTGTTCGTGGATGATTTTGTGAAGTGAGTCACAATCATTTGTATTCATAGCAAGATGCATTTATTTTGGGCAAAAGTCATTAATTACTCATTTTAATATTACGTTATAAACTGTCTAAAATATTCTTGCAGTTACAGTAAATGTAGATACGCAAAATCATTTTTAAAGTATCAACTTTATATTGAGTGTAGTACCTGTAAGATAACATATATTTCATAAAAATTGGGTACATTGTTTATAAAAATACATATAATAAACAGACGTCAAGTCCTTAAAAGATCTCAATTTGGTTTTTAATTTAAATATTTATAAATGTGTAAATTCCCATGCAACGTATGGATATAAGGATGTATGTTTGTGTAAGTAAGATTTAAAATATTTTCAGTAATAAATGATATTAGTCCAAGTTATCTTTTCAATATTACACCATTTCCATGTTTCTTGGATTTAATTCTGTTTTAAGCTTCTTACAAGTTGAATTCAAAAACATGGTAATGACTATTTATTTATGATTGAGGAAGCGATAAATATCAAATCAAAATTCATGGGAGAATAAAATATTCGGTTTCAAATTGGTTAAAATTAACTCATTTGGCCAATTATCACTAATAATTAATTTAACTTTAATTTTAAAATATAAATTAATTATTACTGAGAATCATAAATAATTAATTAAAAAATAACTTCTACCTCTCAATGTTCAATTACTCAGAACCCAAATAAATAAAATTAACCCACCCACCAAAAGCCTAAGTAATCCCCCAATAATCGATAAACTTCCTTTCAAACAACAACCGAGCAGCGAAAACTTAAGACCTTCACCCCAGAATCCAATCTTCCAAGAAATATCCCTTCCCCAATTAAGCCGCGTTCATAGATACAATACATCTGCCGAAACACATATCGCTTAACAAACTTCCCCGATAACTGCTCCTTGAATCGTGAAATGTAAACTTGGAGCAATTATGTGCGGATCGGAGAAAGCAAACACCTAATAGTTGGCACAACCCGTGTGATAGGAACCTCAATTTCTAATTCTCCTCCAGAAGACTAGAAACCGTAATCACATTGAATGGTCTCCCCTTGAGGGAAAAGCTCTGGGGAATTGCTTACTTGTTTAGCCGCCAAAGTATTCAATAGAAACTCCAACGTTTAAGGATAAGTGCCGTCTTTTTCCTCTGCACCGCAAATACTTCTTCCGGAAAGCACTGCTTCTTGGGATCATCATAACAATCAATTACCAATGCTCATTTGTTTGCTTTTTTCATGTGGTTGGTCGTCCTAAAAAACGTGGGACGTTTATTTTTTTTCTGAGTTTGTCTTTTTTTTTATCGGAGTTGTGTTTCTGCATGGTGCTTCAAATGATGTAAGATTGTCGAGGTAGTCTACTGAATTCTTACCTTAATTAGAAATGGAGAAGAGTAAGTTTGTAGAAAATAATATTGATACTGAAATAAATTTGAGCTTGTACTTTAATGGTTTTTATAATACTATAAGGTGCATTATTTTATGAAGGTTATTAACCCATATCCTGCCAAGCATTGAAGACATTAATAGTTTGCCATTAAATATCAAATATGTGTTAGTTTAAGCCCATGTACACACATAAAGTTGAAAAATTATCAAACTAGTAATAGTAAAGGGTGTCCGAAAAATAGAACGATGGCAGAATCCACTGCTATCGGTTTCTTATAGGTGTGATGGGCAAATCCCTGTTAGACGAGGTAAAAAACACACATTTTGGAAATAATTCACAATTTTCCGGACTCTTGTTTGAAAGATTTTCAAAACATTTGAACTCTTTTTAGAAATAGTTTTGATTTAAATTTTTTTAAACTATGTGAACCAATGCAAATGGGAACAGATTTTTGTGCATCTTTTGTATAAATCGTTCTAATTACTCCATTTTTATATTTAAAATAAAGTCATTTTAGATCCTTACTATTGAAATAGGATTTGAAATGCGTTAGGTAATATGCATCCTCTTTAAAATTGATAAAAAACTAAATTGTGTTGTATGTTTTACCATTATATTCGAGAAAACTAAGCTATTTCACAGTAAAAAGTGGTTATCCTCCTTTGTAATGTATTTAAAGCACACTTTTGTTTTTAAATAAGTTTTACTTTCTTACTTTTAATCAGAAGGAATTTTTGATACAGAACTTCCAAATACCTGTAAAAAAATGTGTTTATACAGTATTTTTTCGAAATATCGGGATTTCCGAGATATTAAATTTCGAGTTATTGAGAGTATGGTTTATTACCACACATTATAGGTTTATATTTGCTTTACAAATAATTTAAATAACCTTTGTTCAAAAATGTTGCTTGTGTTGAAAATGCCATTCTGTATAATAATTAACTGATAGTGATAATTAGGGCTTATATGTAATTACATATTTGTTCAGGAATCTGATATTAAAGTGTGCTTTTAAATTCTATACGTTTTAAAAGATTTTGATTCGATTAAGACCATGTTTATTTTACATATTTCTACATATTTTGGTTTATTTACATATTTTTACATATTCAACCTATAACTACATATGTTTATTACATATTTATCCATTTTCAAGTTTTTCAAAAATAAATCACACGTTTGACAGATTTTCAAATTAAAGTAACCCATAAAATGAAATACGCATTCAAATTGTAGTTAAAATTAGTGCACCCATTGCAGAATTTAACTTTTAACAGGTTTTGAAGTCGGGATTGTCAGATGAAACGTATCAGGCGCGCCGAGAAGGGAAGTAGACACATGGTTTTCGTTTTTCTTTTCTCCCGACAAGACAGAAAAAAATGAGCTGTCGGCAAATTGTTAAACCACCCTTCCCTACTAGATGCTTGCGTAAGATTTGAAGTCCTTTTAAAAAAATTACTTAAAATTTTCTTTTTATTATTACATATTTGGCATTTTTTAATACATATTTTGCTAAAATAAACAAATATTATATGTACATATTTTGGATTTTTAATTACATATAAATCACAGATCTAGTGATAATGTAGGGGTAGTGCATCCTGACGTCGTCCTATTTTTGGGACAGGTAGAAATACGGGGAAATTTGACCCCCTAAGTAATTTTTTCACCAAATTTGCTTTTCTGGTTTTAATGTAGAGTATAGGGGAGAGTGTGTTGTACCTACGGACGGTTGTACCTTCAGCCACCTCATTTTAAAATTCGGGAAAAATGTAAATTTGAATTTGTGGTCGATTTTGAATGTAAACAGATGCTATCTAGTTGCTAACGTGAAATCAGCTGTTTAAAATATTATTTAAATTTTCTATAATAAAAATGCTGTTTTTAGGTGCTCAAAGTTTTTTTTAGTGCATCACTACATTAATTATTTTCTTCCTCTATGATTATAATATGGTAAAATGGGATATATGGGGGAATCCCCGAGAGTTTGACTTTTAAGTTTTGATATTAGAAATAGTCAGGTCTCAATTCTTTTATCTTTTATAGAACTTTGAATGCAAAAACACCTGATGCTGTACCTTCGGACACCATAAGTGTTGTACCTACGGACACGTTCTTGTGGGTGCCTGTAGCTAATCAGCGTTTTAGAATCAGGTTTCATTTAACTGAATACATTTTAATAACTGTTAAATTAATTCTAAATGCTAATCGATTTGTCAGCGATTATTTTCAAGTGAATTTTAGATGAAAAATCAAATATTTTGTGATCTAAACTACTTTTTTAAATTTATGATTCTACTTGGAATTTAATGTAAAATATGGTGTAACACCCTAAGCACCCTATCACATTTAAGTATGATGATTAAAAAAACTTAAACTTTCCACTGAAGAAGATTTACCATCAAATTATTACTGTTATTACCACCAAATGCTTGCACAACTAAGTTTCGATCGAATTGGGTTTTTTTGGATCAGTGAAGTTGTCAGATCAATCAGCATGATTGATGAAACTATTACCTTAAATTCTGATCTGAAAATACCATGTGATTTTTGTGTTTTTGGTAAAAAATCAAGACTTTTATCAGTCAACTTCGTTTTAATGATCATTTACGATCTAAAACTACATTACTTTAAAAAATATATTTTCAATTTTAAAAAGGCTTGAAATAGGTTATTAAAAGGTAATTCATCAATAAAAATGTTCATTCTTAGATTTTTTCAACTAAAACTTCCCTTTTTAAGGGTGTCCACAGGTACAACTGGGTCTGTCCATAGGTACAACAGGTTGTTGTACCTTTGGACACAAATTTTTCCAAGTTATTATAAATGATTAAAAATCCAATTTTCAAGATTTTGGATAATAAAAAATATCTCTCTACTCACAAAGGTTAAGACTATAGGTTGGGCACTTTAAATGGTCAAAATGTGATTTTACCTGTCTTAGAAAAATCCAAACGTGATTTTTGTCCATAGGTACAACACTCTCCCCTATAGTCACAATAAATTTTTATACAATTTTGTCTCAAAGCTTTAAATTCTAAATAACATTTTTATTAATATCTTAAGAAAGAAAAGAACGTTTTGAAAATATTTTTAAAAGATTAAATTTCGATTCAGATTTGTTTCGATAAAAACAAATTTATTATGATACAGGATCAATATACTATATTTAAAAGCTAAAATATTCAAAGTAGTTTTGGTGAAAAAGACATATATGCCATCCTTTTTTAATACGATGGCAGGATAAGGGTTAATATACTTTTTAATACAATAACGTATTTGAACCCCCTAAGAGAAAACCAATTCAGCCGTTTTAAAGGCAAAATTTTCCGATTTCCGTGTGGATTATCTTGGGATTCCTAGGGTTGATCTTGATACCAAGATCCACTTAACTTTTGGTTTGGTTCAGTATCCGAGAAATACGAAATTTAAACTAGGGGTAAACCTTTAAATAGTTCACTAAAATATAAAGCAAAATTAACTAAACTTGTTTCAGTGCTTTATGCACTTTTTTATATATCGGCGATTCATTGTAAAACTAATGTTAAGATCCTATTTTTAGTCGTTCAAAAGACAATAATGCACTGAGTAAAGCATAACTACTTTTTCCCGAATCGAAATAATTATTATTAAATATGATTTTATAAGCAATTTTTTAAAAAGGAATATTTATTTCTCTTTACCCATAAAAAGGAATTACCCATTTAAAAAGGAATGCAAAATAGCTGATTGTAATTGTCCCTCTCTTCAAGTTTCAAATATCAAATACCTTGGTCTACACGTTGATGCTTATTTGAAATGGAAATCTCATGTAAATCATATTTCTAATAAATTACGCTTTATTCTTTATAAATTTTATTTTCTGAACAAAATTATAAATAAAAGTTTTTCAATGCAGCTGTACCATTCATGGGTTAATTCAATAATTAGTTACGGTTTAATAATTTGGGGTGGGACTATCTACACTGTAAAAAAACTGTAGAAAAACAGAAATTTTTAATAACAATGACTTTATGTTTACAGAGATATTCTGTCATGTAACATTCCCACCGCACTTCTATTTATTTTATGTAAAAAAAACAGCTTTTTTTAGTTTTTTAGCTTATCTGTACTTAAACAGAAACTTACTGCATCGAAAACCAATACAGCTATTGGCAACATTATACTGAATCTTCTTTGGAGCAGTGGTAGCGTGCGCGCTTAGCATGCGGTATATCCTGGGTTCTATCCCCGGATATTAATTGATTAAAATTAAAAAAAACTCAACTAAAATAAATCCACACGCATGCGCACAAGCAGAAAATTACTGAGAGGCAACAGAAAAATCTGTAGCTCACTTGACAGAAAGTTCCTTTTTACAGCTTTTTTCTGTTTACAGGATTTTACGACTTAAAAATTTTTTCTGGCAACTTTTGCTGCAAGAAATTTTCTGTTTTTTTGCAGGATTATTTTTTACAGTGTAGGAAATATGAATCCGATTGTAAAAATTCAAAATAAAATAGTCAAATTTCTAAGCAATAATCAAACTCCTAACATAAATATTAATCAAAGTTTAAACGTTCTTCCTATTCGTCATTTATTTTTTTTATCAAACAGTTGTTTATTTTAATACGCATCGTAATAATAATGAAACAAGAAACAAACCTTATAACTTACGTTCAAAAAATAATTACCCAATACTCAAAACACGGAAAGAAATTTTTCACAAAAACTGCTTATTTATCCTCAAAATTTTACAATAGCCTACCTAGTCATATTAAAACTGAAATATCTCCATTAAAATTTAAAAAATTATTAAAACTGTTTATATTCTCCATGGATAATATCGAGGATTATTTGTAATTATTTTTTCTTGCACATTATCCCTGGAGCTCACCCAACAGCATTTTCACTTGCCATATTTTTCAGCATTTTTTTCATCTATTCATGTGTATTTTTTTGATTGTTCTTGTATTTTATTTTCTATGGTAAATTTGTATTATATAAATACTATTCTAAATAATTTTCTATGTAAATATGTATTTGTATATTGTGTTTTTATGTTTTTCATTTTATATTAAATATATAATTTCACCTCTATGAGGTGATCTCACCTCCTTGGTGTTTCAAATTAAAATGTCTTCCTTTTTTGTATTCTTTGTTTATATTGTATTAAAGTTGTTTGTTTAGTCTATAATACGACAGTTTCAAAACTGAATAAAAATTACTCAAATCTGTGAATATGACATACTCAAACTAGCTCCGAGTAAAATTTACTCAAATTTGAAAACATGCATGTACTCATTTCTGAAAATGAGCAGACACTCAAAAATGAAATATCAAGTTCTTATTTTTGAGTTAGTGCTTGTCATTCGCATAAATCGAAATGCGACGAGTGTCACGAGAAAATTAACTTTAGAAGTAATTAGGGTGTGATATCTTAAAGGCATGTTTTGCACTAACACACCAAAAATTGGGGTATTTTCGACAGTTTTCCGTAACTTTTCCAATTTTAAACATAAGTTAAAAGTAGGTATAATTTGAGTGGTGACTGTTGAATTGTTTGAAATTGAGTATGTCTGGTGTTTCAATATTGTAAGCATTGGGTCGTCAAATTTGAAACAAAAAGTTTCATACCAAAGTGAAAACATCCATTTACTCAATTTTGAAACTGTGATTTCTCTCAGTGTTCTGAAGCACAGTTACCCCTCTTGACTCTTAAAACATACTTTAAGTAAATGCGTAATAATTTGCTGAGTTGGCTTATGCTTAAAATAAAAATGAATAAAAGCTATTTACAAATTATTAAATTTTAAAAAGGAATTCAAATATGAAATTTGATATGAGTTTAGTAAAATAATGGATCTTAACCTGGAAGAGGATAGCTTAGACTTGGAAAAAATGTACCAATTATGTATCACTTTTTGTTGATAAAAAATGTGCTTTTTCTTAAATAGCCTTATTAACAAATGCATAATCTTATGTAATTATTTACAGTGGAAATATTAGCATAAATGTTTCATTCTGAGGTTGGACATAAAATTTTTGCAGGCTTACGTATTAGAAAGTAATTCAAATAATATAAAAGTATAAAACAATATCAAATAATTGTACCATTCTTTTTTCTATTTTTTACAATATTAAATATTAATTAACTCCTAATCAACAACCTTATAAATATAACTGGATTTATTTCTCTTGACTTTATGGGAAAGGATGTTTACTACTTTTATTTTTTAATATAAAAGACGCTATGTGGCCATCTAGAAACCATAAGTAGATTACTTATGGATTGATATAACAATCGAATAAGCTCAGATGTTTTCATTAAAACCATGATAAAAATATATAATCCCATTAATAATCAAATGAACACATTTCAAGTCAGTAATAAAAAATACTAGGAAGCCATTTCTTACAGTGTGAATTCACTTTCATTGATCCATTCTATTCATCTCATAACATTTAAGAACCATGAAAACTAATAATTTCTTATTAAAATAGAGATTTTTTTTTCATTTTTTATCTGTATAGAATCCAAACTATCTCAAGTTTTGAAAAAGTTTAAAAATCTTTGAACTTTTTATCTAATATTTAGGTTAAAGAATAGTTAAGAGCTCGTATACGTCATCATCAAACTTTCATCAATCACCAGATATTTTCATATTACGTTGTCAGTATTTTCGACCCATTTACATAGCCTAAAATATTCAGTACTTCTTTATTTTAGTACTTTTACTTTCTTAGGAATGTTCTGTTATCTCTTACTAAAAATAAAACACCCTAAAGTCAAAAGAATATGAAATCCTGCTATTTTTATTTCATTGTGCTTTCTTTCATCACGGAAGTTTACTCTTTTGTGTAAACTAATCAATTAAGCGTCAAAATAAATATGTTTATAAATTTCATGTATTTCTTTTTCAGACACTAGATTTTACGCTCATAAATCATTTCAAATTTATAGTGTTACTTCTGCGTAAAAAGTAATATCAAAAGTGTTTAAAAAGTGATCGATAAAAAGGTGATAATCAGCAAATTATTTTCCCTAAAACTTTCCGTATATGAACCTATGTTAAAAAGTATAAATTACTATTAAATATGCAAATTAATTTTTATACAAAATTTAAACTTTTAATGACATAGGGTAAGTGTTCTAATATCAGAGCACTTCTCCAATAAACGGTTGTTTTCATTACGTGCATAAAAATTATTTTTTATTTGGATGTCTGCATTTGGTACAGTAGATATTCTATATTCTTCTAATTCTTAGATCATTTATATGCTATTAAAATCATCCGGAAACTGGTCAATGTATTCGTACATTTAAGCACCGTACTTTAAAACAGTATTGAAAATCTGAAAGGCATCCATACATTAAGCAATAGGCTCACATAAAAACAAATTCATGGATGGAATACCTACTCCTAAGCGTTCTAAGGTTAAGCAGACCCTCTTTCAACAAGATATCATCAATAAAGATTTCACACAGAACGCTTAATTATTTACATATTAATTGCCAACACGGCATTGTTACCACACAAGGAGGGAGGGGGTTCTCAGCAGGGGAAATGTCCTCACAAAAAGAACCCCAATAACAGCATTAGCTCATTAGCAAAGGCATTATGCATGCACATACGTGTGGATTGTTCGCTAAAAATTGCCGATAGACCCGGAGCCCGATGTCTAATTCGAACAATGGCCATCGATTGCCCAAGACTGCCAACAAGCCGCTTTGGCAATTCCCGCTCAGAGCAACAGCCACACAATGGCCACTTTTTGTGGGAGCATAATAGAGATAAGAGTTTTAAATAGATTCTATTTCCCTTTTGGAAGGGCCTGCCTCCTAATATCGCCCGGAAGTCAAGGCGACAGGAGCGATTGTTGTGCAAAGTTCAGCTGAGGATGACACTGCGGAAACAAGAAGTTGGCTGCGGGTCATTTTCCGGGACGGATTTTTATTCCCCACTCAACGATTTTTTATCTGTATCGTTTAGCAAACATTAAATTGATAGTTGACTCGGGAAACTTCCCAAAATATCACGCTTTGGCCCTCCAGTTATAAGATGCTTCTTTTATCTGGGGAGGTGCGAGTGCAGGAATATTTTAAGGCGCAGCGGTTTTAAGCATTTTCTTCGCTGTGGTAGTTTGTTGCGATGCGTGGTGTTAATTTTCCCTGCCTCACTCATTTAGTGCAAGGGATACGGCTGTTAAAAGCTTTAATAGTTGTAAAAGTAAGATTACCTTAACTCGCTATGTGAAATGTGTTACAATTTACTGAAGAATTTGACTGTTAAAAAGAAATTTAATATCATAACTTGCATAAAGTATGAAAATAATAATACTAATAAGATATTAATAATAACCAAAAGCATAATCCGATAATCTGTTTAAAATCATTATCTACCTAAAAAAGTGTATATAAACTAAACTAATGCATAGATTGTGGCCGCGGTAGTGTAGTGGTCAGCGTGTCTGACTACGAGCATTACCAACCCAGGTTCGATGCCCTTTATCCTGCCGGGGTCGATAAATGAGGACCAAGCTCGCTTGGGGAATCAACTGGGGGTCCAGCGTCGAGCTAGCTACTCGGCCTGGACACACGCTAGTAATTAGCACCACAGGCCCAAATGCTACAGAAACGGAGATGGGCACCGCCTGATGGGCCACTAGGCCCGGGCAGACTTTGATTGGTTTGATTTGAATGCATAGATTACATATAGGTATACAGGGTGTCCCAAAACGACCGCATAAACTCTGCACAACTAGATTCCTTGTTGGGAGTACATAAAAACTGCCCAAAGAAGCATTCCTGTACGATCCATAGTTTACGAAAAAAAATACGAAAAACAAAGTATGACGTCACTGCCGGTGCAAGAAAAAACACTTTATTGAACATATCAAGAGCAGTATTATGAATAATAATTCAAAGAAGATATTCAAAGTGTCCTCCGTGCATGTCGAAGCAGGCTTGAGCACGCCGTGGAATGGATGTCATCACACGTTGCAGCATCTCGGGTTCTAATGAAGTACAAGCAGCATGCAGACGAGCAACTAAGTCCATTTGTGTTGTCACTACGTCTTGATACAACAGTTCCTTGAGATGGCTCCCTACGGCAGACACTTTGAACATCTGCTTTTAATTGTGCATAATACTGTTGTTGATATGTTCAATAAAGTGTTTTTTCTTGCACCGGCAGTGACGTCATACTTTGTTTTTCGTATTTTTCTCGTAAACTATGGATCGTACAGGAACGCTTCTTTGTGTAGTTTTGATGTATTCCCAACGAGGAATCTAGCTGTGCAGAGTTTATGCGGTCGTTTTGGGACACCCTGAATTTACAAGTAGTAAAAATCAACATAATGCTAAGCAGGTTAAACCCGGAAAATGGAAAACGCATCTGAAACTAAACAATATTTATTAAAGAAATATATAATCAGAACCGACTAAACTTGAAAATCAGCTCTATCCGATTCTTAATAATTTATCCGTTTTCAAAGCAACCTACTTTCCTTTTTCCCTTCTAAATCAATTGATCTCTTTTCAAACCACATAATTACACATAATTCAAAAATGCCCCTATCAGTTAAAATTACTCTAAACTAAACATGGTCGAACGTTCGCTCTAAGTAATTGCATCCTGATTGCAAAAAGAGCAACAAAACTACGAGCATTTCCTTATTTGAAATCAATTTATGGCAATAAATGATTTCGGATGTTGCTTTTTCCTGATGCTAGAAGGCAAGATCGAAGCGTCTGATGAAATGGAAGTAAATTTAATTAAAAATGAATCCGCCTTGATGGTAAGAAGATGAAATTCATTATCGCGTTTTTTGTGTGTTTCCCCCAAAATCCTAAACGAAGTTCAGGAGTTAAGCGTGTAGAAAAATTCTGCTTATTTTTGGATAAACATAAATATTTAGACACGAGAAAGGTTGTAATACGGAATTTATGTAAATATGCACGGATATACAGAATGATTAACAGATGAAGATTTGCTTTACCGCTTAGAAAGAATTCCCTAGTTTACTTTGAAGTAAAGCATACGGAAAGTTTTCAATAATGAGTAACGTTTTAATTAAATATATCACGTTAGAGGGAAATTCTAACTGATAGCAGGGATAGAGATGTTAGTGGGAAAGTAACTGTTTGTAATATGAAAATTAGCTTAGGTTAGTTCTCTTCCCCCCTTCGAAGGTTTAAATCTCATTTAAGTTCGGTTGATTGCTTGTGTATCTTTCGGTAAAAATTAAAGAAACTTATTATGTTTTAGGAAGTGAGAGTGAGTTGGAAACTCAGTTATTTATTTGAGGAAATGCATTAAGCTGCTTTTAATTATGAGATGAATACCCTTAATCAAAAACAAATTAACGAGTAAACTTTTGAAATGAATTCTTTTTTGCTTTTCTTACAATTTTTCAGTTTTGCTTGAAGTGCTGAAGTAGCGTTATTAAGTAGATTCACATTGGGTCCTTAAAGGAAATTAGTTGTGCAAAGTGTAGAGTTCTTAAAATTTCTAGGAATATTTTTAAGCTTCAAAAGATAAAATAACTAAAAATTTCTCTTGGCTAAGTATTTATCTATTAATTTAAAAACCTAATGATGGATAATTGCATAACCTAAAGTGTAATGTTGGACATTAAATTAATCTCTGTGTACTTCGAAATTTATTTTCTCTCTTAAAGTAATATTGTAAATTGCGATACATTTTAAGATGCATTTTGAACTTCAAATGTATTTAGTTAAAAGGAATTTAAATATTCTTTTGGAAATTTAAGTATAATGAACTTGACTTTAAAAGGAGGTTTGCATAATTTAAAACCAGAAATTTTGTTATTTTCATTGTGATGAAACTATTTAATTTGTGCATTTATATTTGAAAATATGTTTTGTTTCCTGAATTCTTAAAATTATGTAATGATTATTTATATGGAAATCAAAACACGTAAATAATACATTCTTCTTTAGAAGAACCCCCCAATATTCTTTTACAATAGCTTATAACTTTTATACAAAAAAGAAAAATCCAACAGAGAAAAGGCACAGAATTAAGAACACGTGTGTACGTAATTTCGGTGCTTTTTTTAAACTTTAAGATATTTAACTGCGAAACCTTCTGAACTCTCGGAACTCCTTTCAATTGCCCATTGTAAAGAGTCATAAAGCCTCAAACAATGCGTTCAAAGCCATTTAGAGCGCATATAGCAATATCTTTTAGAGGCATTGCCAAGCATTATTGTTAGGCTTAACACTGGAGCTGGATCTATAGAATAAGGTGAAATACATATATTCATTTATACACATTTGAACATTATTTTAGACATAAAACAAATCGGTGATGCATTTATAGACAGTTTTTGTTTTAATAAGAGTAAAGTGAAATTAAAGTTGACGAAAAAAAATTCTCAATTTGAATGCATGTACATTATTAAATTTTAAAACAATTAATAACATAATAATAATTTAAACAATAAGATAAAACCAGCTGAAGTAAACTTCATAATATTTAAGTTAAAAATTGGATACATTTTGAAATAATTTTTTTTTCTAATTAAATTAATTATTTAATTACATTTCTCTGCATGTTTATATAATATTTATTGAAGAGTAATAACAAAATATAATATATGAATGATGGTTGTTTTAAAATTTTACCCAAGTTCTCATTTATTATTAATTCGCCGTATCTTTAAAATCTTAAGTACCCCCACACATTGAAAGTAAAATAATTTTTTTAAATACTTTATTTTTAAATAAAAGTCAAAATTCACACATGAGTAGACTATTCAACCACACAGGACATATTGCCGATTCTCTTTTTGGGTTTTCGAGTCATTTAGACACATTAATTGGAAATCAAAAAATGTAAAAATATGTTTCAAATATATGAATATGGTGACTATTTTTAACTTTACGATTAGCATGATCTCATAACATAAAATTAAACTTTAAACACATATTTATGGCAGTTTATTAATGGCAGTTTCAGACGTCTACTTAGTTTGAATACATTTAAAATTCAATTACACATCATACTGATTCTTTTTCATTATTACCAGATACGATGAAACATCCACTGACCACAGTCACAGTGTTTCAACTCGGTCTATTTTTACCTTCGATTCCTGATAAAAATAAGTCACCCGACTCCACAAATACTCCACCGGGAAGTCCGTTTGCATTAAAGTATTAAATGAATGTTTCATATGGAAATATTTTCCGAGAGGAATTCCGAATTCTCTCGCATAAAAAGATAAAGTAGGCACCCCTACAGCTTCCATCAAAATATTCCATTCCCACGCCATAACAAAATCGTCAAATCATGATATTATAAGTATTTTAGACGAAAACGGTTTTTCTCTTAGGAAGAAAAAGCGAAAAAGTATTTCGCGAAAAAAAAGCCCATCGCGCTTGTTTTCAGAGCGCGTGGAAAAAATTCGCATTTCTCTGGGAGGCGTGGGATATTTTTCAAGTAAACGAGAATATGTAATCCGAAAAAACAGACTTTCATCAGACTAACAGGTGTGCATGACATTAGATTTGTTTCGTGTTGCAAGCAACTTAGCTTTTCGTCCCTCCACTTTTGGTGTTTCGCGGCCTTTTGGGACAATGTGCTGCATAAGAAGGCTATTTCGTGGCTCGGGGGAACGTTGCTATTTCAAATGTAAAAACTACTGCCAATGGCTTGCTGGAGTTTATACAGAGACTGCACATGAGTAGGTTTGACAATCTCGAGTTTCTTTTCTGGTTCAGCGGTAATCTCTTAAGAGCTAGAGGGGTTTGAGAAATTGCGGTCACTTCTTGAAAGCTATTGGAAAGTATAATTGATTTTGGTATTTTCACTTTGTAAATAAAACATGTGTTCGTATCGTAAATTTAATTTAATTTTCACAGCCGTTGTTTCGTTTTGAAATTACACAACTTGTTAGTGATACCAGAAAAAAGATGCTAACTTATTTTAGATTTTTGAACTCAATTTTAATAGAAGTATCAAAAAAATTATATTGTTAACTTGATGTTGAGATGAGAGGGAAAATATACAGGATATTTCAAAAGTCCGTTCCACGGCTTTTATTTGAAACCAACGTCTCCTATGGTCATGCAAGTAAGGGCTAAACCCTAGATAAGTGACCATGGAGTAGATAAAAATAATGTGGTTTAAAGTAGTTTTGTCCCTGTATTAAAGTATTCAAATATATCAGCTTATGAATTATTATTAATATTTATTTCATAATTGTAATTTTTAAATGAACTAGTGGTTGATGTGTCTCAATTAATTTCAATTAATAAAGTTTATAATATATAAGTTGACTTCTGGAACTATTATTAATACCGTTTATTGATCATTCCCCTCTATTACCGTCTCTTTTTTATTGCTTTAAAATATTGCTCAGGTGTTTTTTACTACAAAACGTATTCATTTGCATCAAATATTGGCTTAACTTTCAAATTTTGCACTTAAGAATCAGTTTTCCAAGGTTTAGCCTGTCCAAACTAAACCACGTCGGTTCACTTAACCATCCGATTTAAGCAGACACCACCAAGCCTCACTTTTGAACCTTATTCAATCTCCCATTTGAGAAAAATCTAAAGAAGATCTCTGGGAGGTTGGGTGGCATTTTTCGCTGTTACTTTCATAATTCAAAAGGCGCTCCAGACCATTCAAGAATGAAGGGAGAAAGTATTTTCATTCTTCCTTCTGGAAAAGCCGGGACGGATAAGAAAAGCTTTCTTTGAAACTCTTTCAAAACCACCTCTTCCTATATTAATGCAAACTTGTATTTAAGGAAATGATCCCACCAGAGCGAATAAGGAAATACTTCAGAAGAAAAGGGGTTTAATTTCCGGATATATCTCTAGAAATTTAATAGTGTAGCTCCCTCTGATATAAATTTCCATCCCAGTGATTAGGCCTTCGTTTAAGGATGTAATTCTCTGATTATGAGTCATCCGATTGTCAAAATCTTATTTAACACTTCATTTACCAAAAAGGTAACCCGCGAGTTAACAGTTGTTTCCGGTAACGGGTTTGTTATACGCTGAGCATGCTTTTAATCCCTGAGTTGATGCAAATCCATCAGAGTATATCGGTAGGTAATTATTTTACGCAAAGTATATAAATTATCGAAGAACAGTGGAGGGCAACTCGGTATGGAAGGAGGGATAGCAGTGTGATGGCTTTTATGATGTTGTTTAATCAAATTAAGATTAGGTTGTAAGGTCTGTAGTTTATTTTTAGCTAAATGTTTTAAAATTGAAACTTCTAGGGTGATTTGTTTTTAGTTTATTGCTAAATAAGAACAAACATTTAATTGAGTAAAAGTTTAAAGCGTAAAGTAAGCTTAAATTTAAAAACGTGTTTTTGATTTAAGTCTGAAATTGAGAGAGAAAAGTATTTACGTCACCTAATATTTCTGCAATGTGTAACTGTGGTACTTTTTTGCTATACATTATGGTATGCATGAATATGATTTTATCCAGGAATCGTTCTATTACGAGCCGTATAACATTTAAATTTTAATAACGAACTATCTTGATACCAGCTACGATGGCCTAGAAAGTATAGTGTGAAACTCTTCCAAGTGAAAGTGTGAAAGTTTCCAAGATAAAATCCAGGTGTGCACCTATGCTGTTTTGGATTATTTTAATTTAGAACTTTAAACTTTCCTAGAATTCATAGCAAGAGCAGGGTTTAGTTGTAACGATTTACTGATTTGCCTGTACGTTTCCCGTTACGTTTTTTATTTATTGAAATTATCTGAACCGATAAATTTAAACAATTTAATGTTGCTTGTACAGTAGGGTGGAGTGAAACTAGCCAATAATGACCAACTTTGGAAATTGAAAACGCCTGATGTGGGAATAGGTGCCATTTACGATAAAACTTAAAAATTCAAAACTTGAGTTCGATCAATTAATATCTTCAGGTTCCATATTCACGTTAAATTTTCAATGTCTCATCAAGCTTTATGTAAAAATGGATATAAATGATTCCCACACAATTTTTGCTCCCTTTTCAAACCATTGCTGGTTTAGTTTATATTCTTAGGATGTCAAACAACATTTTAAGATCTTCCATGGGGAGGGAATTTCCAATTTTTCAAGCCCGAAATAAGGGCGCATGCCATTAAAATAGGCTAGCGACCGAAAAACAAATTTTTGAATATCGGTGCCAAATAGAGCTCAAAAGTTGCGTTTTACCCTCCTTATTCATGGAAAAATTATAAAAAAAAATTTGTAAAAAATAATTTAGGGGTGTTTTGGTCCTAGAATTTAGAAATATGGATCTTTTGCATAGCGTATGATGGGAAAAGTCTTAATAAATCAAATTCAAACTGTAAATGTTCTAAAAGCTTATAGTTTCCTTACTTTGGTGTCTTAACCCATTAGCGCCCCCCCAGTGATCTATTTCTAGATCGCTAAACATAGTGTCATAAATGCTCTCTTAAATTACCTTAAATTCACCCAACAATAACAAAACTGCACATAAGGCAAGAAAAAACATCCCTCAATCCTAATACCCTGTGTTTTTTGTTTTTGCTTCATTTGTTTTGTAATAGGGATGGGCTAAAGTTTGTCTCAGAGTCTCATTTTGCAATTTTTTCATCTTCATTCGCGTTTTTCAAGAAAACAGTAAATGTATACCACTTAAAGAATCCTTTTTCAGTTTTATTTTATCTTTATAGATGCAGCTATTGGGATATAATCCAGAGTTTTCTCAAAATTAATTTATTTTGTGAAAAATCAAGTTCAAATACTACTGATCTAAAAATAGATCACTGGGCGTTCGGGCGTTCATTTTTCCTGTGTTGCTTACAATCAGTAATAATTTTAACGCCTCTGAGAGCGTATTTCACGTTTTGAAAATAGGAAATACGCTTTTAAAAACTTGTCAGGCGTATTTTCACTCTTTGAATTTTTAATAAACGTTTTGCTTAAAAAATGCATGGCACCCCACTGAAATCAAAAAATTTTTCTTCTCAAATTTGTAATAAATAAATATTTCATTTATAATGTTTAATGTAATAAACTATTTTATTTATAATGTTTAATACTTTCTACTTTTATTAACAGATGCTATAATTGTTAAAAACCAAAATAGCATCCTCATTTTTTCTATTTCAGTTTGTCCATTAAAAAAAGCGTTTTTATAAAGGATTGGTCTCTTTATATTTAAAGTTTATGCAATTTACGGTACTTCACTCCTCATAAATGAATTTCACGCCTCCTAAAAAAGTCAAGGAGTATTTTTACTCCTCCAAAAAAATCCAAAGAATAACACTGCTTACAATACGATCATTTAGTGTTTCCACTAAAAACTGATAAAAAATGAGTCTGAGAAATACTCCGTAATGTTCAAGATGAAGTCAATTATATTGATTTTCTTAAGAAATTTAACATTATATTATTGCTAATTAAATTTTATAATATATTCTGGTGAATAAATGGAGGACAGGCCCCATTATGATTCATTACCAATAAATCACAGCATTACAACTAGCGGTGTAAAATTATTGGTGTTTATTCACATAAAATTGTTTTATACAACACAAATCAATACAAGTAGTTTTGAAATACTTCATATGGGAAATTTTAAGGCAATTAAAGGTTATCAAGGAGCTATGAAAATATCAAATTGAGAATTGCAATTTTTTTTATTGAAGTTTGCCCTTATCCAGCCTTTGTAACCTTAAAATTGACGTTATGGCAGAGTAAGTAGTTTATTGTAATAGTTCGCTGAAAAACTCAAACAAGCAGCGCCATGTAAGATCAAGTTACATTTTATTTCATGAATATTATTAATTTATGGTAAAACCAATCTACAAAATTTTCAAAAAATTAGTTCAATGCATTTTATTTTACTTATTGGTTAAAATTTTATGCCATGTCATATGTTATCTATAATATACTTATATAAATTTTAAGTTCTTGGTTCAACTTCCTTTTTCCCCTATTATTACTTTCAACATAGGCTATTTTTGTGTTTAATTTTGGGTAAATTATTTAATTTTATTACTATTTAATTATTTTCCCCGACATATTTATGAATAAATACACGTTTTTAAAGAAAAATACTAATATTTCTATTTATTTCATAATTTTTAGGATCTTTTGAAGTTCAACTAGCACTTAACTCTGTGACAAAAAATATTCTCCGAACGCCCAGTGATCTATTTTTAGATCAACATTTTTTAGAGAAACTTATGACTGTTTTGACAAAATTTGTTTATAATATTCGTATTGAAGGCAAAATACACCAGATTCATGATTTTTATCCAATTCACCCCCCAAAAAATAATTTGGGTGTTAATGGGTTAATAGTCAATAATACTTTTGAGTTCATTATTAATTTTTTTAAAATCAAGTTAACAGCCTAAAATTACAAATTTGAATGAAAAACTTAAAAATCCCAAAATTTATATTAAGTTCAAATATTTTTTTTCTATAATACACATTCTTGTTTCCATAAAATGCTTTTAAAACACTAAGGTTGATATTTTTGCAGAAAACAGACGATAAAACGTTATATTGCACTGTAGGCATTTGATTCCAAACTTTAAAACCTGGACTTTCCCTTTTTATAACAAGTCTTCTAATTTAAAGTGACGAAATATCAAATAAAATGTTATGATTTGTGTTAGATATAATTAGGGAAAATTTAGGATATATTATAAGTAGTTTTAATACTCTTATCTAAAAAAGTAAATATAAATAAGTATAAAATGAATTTTTCTCTCATTTGGCGATTCTAAGCTGTATGCCTTAACTTCTTAGCTCAAATCACAGTGCAATACCCTTGTAAATACTTTTTTCGACGATTAGGACACCAAATTTAGGCAACTATAAGTTTCTATTACATTTAAAACTTGAATTTGATTAATTAAGACTTTCCCATTACTATACGCCGTGCAAAATCTCCCTTTTTTCAAATTATAGGCCCAAAACACACCTAAACTATTTTTTATGAATTTCTTATTATTTTTCCATGAATAAGCTGGTCAAGACGCAACTTTTGAGCTCTATTTTGCACCGATATTCAGAATTTTGTTTTTCGGTCGCTAGCTTATTTTAATGGCGGGCTCCCTTATTTCGGGCTTGAAAAATTGGAAATTCCCTCCATTTCAGGTCCTTAGAAGGTCTTAAATGTTGTTTGACATCCTAAGAATATAAACTCAACCAGATGTGGTTTGAAAATGAAGCTAAAATTGTGTGGGAATCATTTATAACCATTTTCACGTAAAATTTGACGAAACATCAAAAATTTAACGTAAATGTGGAACCTGAAGATATTAATTGTTCGAACTCAAGTTTTGAACTTTTAAGTTTTATTGTAAATAGCACCTATTCCCACATCAGGCGTTTTAAATTTCCAAAAAAAGTTTTTTCGCTGCACGCTATTGTACAGATTCAGAAGTACACTTTAATGACATGTAAATATGTTGAGGTAACTTATCGGTGAAAAAAGCGCAAATTAATGTAGTGTATTAGCATGGTCATTGTTAAATTGTTCACTTAAGAAATTTGCGCTGATAGTTAAAAATTACTAATTAAAATTAATTTATTATGAATGATTTTTATGAAAAATTAATTACGGGTTTTAAATGTATAGTTGATTATAATAAGTTCTCTGCTATTGGATTAACAGAAAAATATAACTACATGAATTGCTTAGTCTGATTTACCCTGCATCAGTCCTGAAAACATACATTGAATCTACTGTATAATTATTCAAATATTTGTCTAGAGTTAAAAGTTAAAAATATATATTCCTTTCTTATTTATTTTTTTATGTAGAGATTCAATAAATTTATTCCAAGAAGTGTTAAAATAGTTAGACACAAAATAATGTACGAATAATTATAAATCCCGATATGTTTTATATGATAAAAAACAATTTTTAAATAATTAAACTAATCTTTTATATAATAAGACCCTAGTAAATCTGCTTTACTGAATTACATCAGTTTTTTAAATGAAGTCACATCACAATTTTGTATTTTATTTCACAGAGTTAAAGAAACTCTAATGGTCGAATATTCAGTCTGAACCCTTGAGATTAGAGTCCAAATATTTACTCATCAACTCGTTCAGGTAGACTGAGTTTTATGTCCTTTCCCTGCCAGCTCAACTAATGAAAGTGAAATAATTGCTTCCACCTAACTGAGTTTTAAAGGACAGGCTATACGTTACTATAAGAGAGAAGACTGGTAAAAAAGGAAACAAAAACTCTTCTCCGAATCAAACACAAGCTCAGACAGGAGACTTTAATGCAAAGTGTTTAAGCCACTTACGGAAATACGGTTCCTTTTCTCTCGTCTCTGGAGACGCAGTGTCTTCGGCCATTAAAGGTAATCCTTTGTTTTAAGAAAAGCCGTCAAGATCAGGGACAATAAATAAAAATTATTTTCCAGATCGGCTTTCATGTCTGAACCCACTCAAAGTGATAGTAATTGAAGTTTACTTCGACTGTGTAATATGTGCTTGCGATTTGCTGCCGTCTGTGATTTGTCTTTGTTACCTGAATTGCCGCTTAGGGGTCGGATCACGCACTTATCGATATCTATCCGCTTTTGTTGTTTGAATTTGCAGTTGTATATAAAGATGGCCTGGCTGGATTTATAGAAGAGTTTGGTTTGGATTAGTGCTGCTGATTTTGCATTTCTGCTTTTCAGCTAAACGTTTCTTTATATTAATTTGTAAAAATCTTTATAAACTAAAAAATTTAATTTTAGTATTTCAAAATGATATTATTTAAATCTTGTTTATTAATGATTCGGGTTTTCGATTATACAGGGTGTCCCACGAGAAGAAGCCCAACCCCTTTAACTTTTGAACCCCTACAGATACAGTCATGAAAGTGGGGTCTAGGTATAGTAGTGACCATGCCTATCCGATGAGATAACTTTTAACGCCCTCTAGCGGAAAATTTAGGAGTTATAATTTTTATTTTAAAAACTATGTGAGGTATGTGAAAAAAGTCAATGACTAAGTTCTAAGTTGTAGAGCAGCATCGATTCATTATAAATCGACACCTCTACCACAAAAATGAATACAATAAAACTCATTAAACGCCCGTTTATTTAATTGTGATTTGGAACACTCAACCTCACGAAAGGCTTAAAACGCTTGCTTGTTTATTTCAAGTCCCGAACACTTAACCTCATGAAAATGAACTGTTTACATTTACCGTTGATGCTCTATGTGCTTCCCATCCACGACGATGCACATTTGGATTCTAGTTTGAATATCGAGCTGCACATTTTGCAGCATGGCGTTGGTATGAGTGCACATGCATCAGCAATCTTTTGTTTAAGGTCTGGTAGCGAATTTGGAGGGGTTGCATACACCTTATCTTTGACGTATCCCCATAGAAAAAAGTCCATTGGGGTGAGGTCTAGTGACCGTGGGGGCCATTCAGCAGAACCTCCGTAACCGATTATTTGCTCTCCAAAGGTCTCAACCAGGTACCGAAGTAAGCTTTGGGGTCGATGTGGAGGAGCACCGTCATGTTGAAACCAAACGTTCCTCAGTTCAGATAATTGCAAGTTTTCCAAAAGGTCTGGCAAATTTTCTTCCAACATCTCCAGGTATCGGGAACCTGTTAATGAGCCATCGTAGAAAAAAAGGCCCAATCACACGATTGTTGAAAATTCCACACCAGACGTTTGTAGACCAGCCCACCTGATGACGAACTTGTACACCTTGGACAGGATTTCTTAGCGCCCAGTTATGATGGTTTTTCCTATTAAACATGCGGTTACGGCTAAATCATGCTTCATCCGACCATAGAATGCTAACGAGGAACGTTGGTTGGACTTGTAATTTATTCATAGCAAAGTTACACCAATCGTTACGTCGCTGGGAATCTCCGGGAAGAAGTCCCTGCAATGGAGTTGGATGATACGGATGGGCACCATATTGCCGTAAGATTCGTCCAATTCGGCTTTTAGAAAGACCACACAAGAACTTCTCTTATCGAAGTGCGAGGATTATAAGGACGTATAGGCAAGGACACCCACTGGATCAACTGTAGACGTTTCAGCAGCCGGTCTGTTCATTTGAGATCATCTTCTCACGTTACCCGACTGTCTTAACCGTTCTTTGTATAACTTTGCGGGATGGATGGGGTTCTGCTGGAAAACGTGGACGATATAGGCGTTCTGCTTCCCTTGAATTTCTTTTACACTCACTGTAAATAAGCACCATTTCACATAACTCATAATTTGAAAACGTCGTCATAATCATAAGATTTGAGACAAATCTTTTGAACACACTTTTATACTTTTAGGCTTGGATATTATGCCTCTAATGTATTTTCATATCACTTAGACACCTTGCCATATTCGCATAATTAAATAATAAAACTCATAATTCAATAGTCTCTTAATTATTAAATCCAACAAGATAGTGCGTTTCAAGAACCAAGTTAATAGTACAGCTCCCGCAAAAGAGGGGTCGTTTTTCATTAATTAAAGTATTCTTTTACCAACAAAATTTTCAAGTCCCTAGGGGGTTGTCTTCATATTAAACGAAACACTAACTTTTTTCCATTGGGGGCCCCCAATTTTTTTTAGTTTTTCTGAAAGGCCATCCCCCCAAACCTTAAATTCCAGTTTCATCCAGATTGATTAAAAAATTTTTTTAAATAAACTTAAAAAAAAATTTAAATCGTGAAATATTTTTATGGTAATCGATTCTGGTAGTAATTTTATGTAGGAAACCAAAATTTCAATCGATTTTATTTTTAGTTATTGATAAAATAAACGAGAAAGAGCATTTGCGGTATGCATTCGGCAACGGTATACGGCCCCTTCTGATATTAGTTCGTTTTTATCAAAAACTACAGGATAAAATCGATTGAAATTTTGGTTTCCTACATAAAATTACTACCAAAATCGATTACCATAAAAATATTTCACAATTAAAAAAAATTTTAAGTTTATTTTTAAAAAATAATTTTTTAAATCAATCTGGATGAAACTGGGTATTTAAGGGTTTGGGGGGATGACCTTTCAGAAAACTAATAATAGTTGGGGGTCCCCATTTGAAAAAAAAGTTAGTGTTTCGTTTAATATGTGGACTTGAAAATGTTTTTGGTAAAAGAATACTTTAATTAATGAAAAACGACCCCTCTTTTGTCTTCCTCAACCAAGTGGTTCACCCGCAAAACTCACTGTAACGTTTTTTTGCGGGAGATGTACATTCAAAAGCGTTTCGTGAGGTTAAGTGTGTGAGGCCTCAAATAAACAAGCAAGCGTTTTAAGCGTTTCGTGAGGTTGAGTGTTCCAAATCACAATTAAACAAACGGGCGTTTAATGAGTTTTATTGTAGGGATTTTTGTGGTACAGGTGTCGATTTATAATGAATCGATACTGCTCTACAACTTAGTCTATGACTTTTTTCACATACCTCACATACTTTTCAAAATAAAAATTATAACTTCTGAAGTTTCTGCTAGAGGGCGTTGAAAGTTATCTCATCGGATAGAGCATGGTCACTTTACTATACCTAGACCTCACTTTCATGACTATATCTGTAGGGGTTCAAAAGTTAAAGGGGTTGGGCCACTTTTCGTGGTACACCCTGTATAAAATACAATATGTGTTTCATAGCTTTAGGAATGTTGAAACAATAAAAACAATAATTTCATGATACAGTAATTAAAATATGCCTTCGGTATGATTTTGACTTCAAATGGTACATCATTTTGTATCCGTACGCCTTTGAACATGTTTTTAGAAATTTTAATAATAACCTAATTTGTTCTTCAAAATATCATTAGTTACCCGAAAACTTAGATATAAATAAAAAAAATTGGAAAAAAGACTTTCCCTAATTCATGGTAAAAATTAGGGTCAAAATGGTCAAAAACAACATCAGACATTTTGAAACTACACAAAAAATTATTAACATTTTTTGCACTTCAAATTCAGAGAGTAATAAGTACTCTTGGATGTAGACTCTTGTAGTAAGTTTTAAAAATATCGATTT
The DNA here is from genome assembly GCA_024610705.1 of Tetragnatha versicolor. Lineage (NCBI taxonomy): Eukaryota > Metazoa > Arthropoda > Arachnida > Araneae > Tetragnathidae > Tetragnatha > Tetragnatha versicolor. The sequence goes on along the minus strand of JANDEH010000009.1, from coordinate 36,467,924 downwards.
GTAAAGTTTTTAGAAGTTTTTGAAATAGAAATACCTTAATTTTCATGAAAAAAAAATGGATAATGCTGTTAATTAAAGAGTAAATTTTTTCTACACAATCTATATGGATTACTTAAGTCAAAATCCTACACACATATATCTAAAATATATATTCCAAATTTCATGCAAATTCAACAATACATTTAGGAGATATTTCAAAATGCGGTAAAGCAAAAACACAAAATACCCATTTTAAGAAAATACAAAAAAAGAAAACTTTTGAACTGGTTCCGGATTTCACTTCCATGTAGTGTTAAAAATTAAATAACTTCCGTTCTAAAAAATCCCCTGGACACAAAATGTAAAGTGTTTTTAAAGCTTATAAATATGGCTATAATTGTAAATAATTTTTCATTTTGAACTACAAAAGTTGAACGAATACTTTAAAAAACTAATTTAAAGAAAATATAGATAGTTCGTGTTATTCCCACTTCGCATAACCCTTAACCCTTCGCATAACCCTTAACATTCAATCTCTTTAATCTGATAAAACACACAATTTTCAATCGGCAAGATCTAAAAATCCTACGTTTGTTATGAAATAGGATAATAGAATGTAAGAACTTATTCTTATAGTTGTTCATAAAAGTTAAGAATGTTTAAAAGAAACACATCAGTAGTACCATTTCTAAATAAGCCCTAGCACGGCTAAACTTGATCGCGACCGTAGGTTATACGGCTTATCCACTTTCCAAAAGATCAAAAGAGCCGACGCACGGCCGACGGCGCCGGAAGTTTCCAGTTTTTACCGCTTGAGGGGGTACCGCGCGTAATGGCTCGTTAGGGTTGGTTGGTTGGTTTGCTTCGGCACTTCAAAATACGCAGTACACAGAAAAATCCTAACACAGGTTCCAAAACGATATTTTCAAATTCTGGAAGGATTGGAGGGCGTATTATTTTTTTTATAATATATAATTATATTATATATATTTTTTGTCGTATAATTTTTGTTTTTACGTTCTAAGAACACTTTTAGTCATTTACCTAAGTCATAAAAATACAAATTTATGATTTTTCATGATTGTGATTCATTATCGTGATCATGAAATTTATGATTTTTTTTATTCTTCACCATACTACCAACCCTGTGAACTAGCCACGAAAATTAATCAACCCGGTTGATGACCAAGTTGCTCGTCTGTGACTCCTTTTAAGCATATTTATCTTTGAATCGTATGAAATCAACCAACCAATAATTATTTTCCAGTGGAATGCCATGAATGACAGATAGATGGCGCTAACATCGTACATCCCAGTTTCTTGAACCTACCTTTTCGCGTAATTGCGCAAGCCGTATATAAACACAGTTAATCCAGTCTAGCCGTGGCCCTAGTCACATTGAAGTTCACAGTAATTGTTCATGTATTCAAAACATATCTGTCACCAAATTACACACCACGGAACTTAGTAACGTAATACATTTCCTGAATACTAAGTAAGTGGAAAAAACAATTGCATAAATCAATCGAAAACTGAAGCAATTTATTCATGCCACTAGATATCTAGCACTCGTCAACTGCTACAATATTGATGTTACAACTAAACGCTACATGCTGTTTGACTCTCGTTTTCCGATTTGCGTGTGACCGACTCATTCAAATCCAATGGTAGAAACCGAGTTCTTAACTCTCACGAGCCCTAAATGTGTTGTAAGAGTGCGATCGAACAACAATCGCATAAAAATGCACGCGAGAAGTTCTATTCCCTGAAGAGAGCTAGCTGATTAATAGACATTGTAGATTCATTTTTCGGGTAGCTGGGGTTTTTCTTGTACTTCGTCTTAAGAGAAGCTTGGGGTTTGATGGGGGGAATCGTTAAATGAAGAAATTCGGGCAGAAATTTTGAGAGAGGTAACTGGAAGAAACCGAGAATAGGGAAATCAGAAAATAAACAGGATGAGCATTTTCCTTTTGTACCAATTATATATAATTTTAAGAGTTCAGTCATTGCATTGTTTTTATGGTGGGCCCCTCAAGACAAATGAATCGATTTTAAGTTTAATTGCTAGTTATGTTACAAGTAATCTTTAAGCTTGACACAACAATCTAAGGTCTAAAAGCATGTGGAAAGGAAATTTCAAAACATTTAGCTTATTAGTAAATAATGCTTTTGATACGAAAGTAGTTTATATTTTTTTATTTTATAAAGTATTTTTACTAGAAGTACCTACCCTAAGTTCCAACCTTTGAATATAAAAAGAGAAATAAAAAGATGAGAAAAACAACCATTTAAGTTTAAAAAACAATAAAGCCCACATTTATAATGAGAAAAAAACTAGCCTTCTGTGTTTCTTTAAATATTGAATATTTTATAAAAATATTTAAAGAAGAAAATTCATTCAAAAGTCGGTATTGTCCATAAATATAATTAAGGGTTTCAACACCCTACTAAGCTATCTTTACATGCATCCATGTTTAATTAAGAACTAAATGGGGAAAATAATTAAAAGACATAACGTGTATAGAAGAGCTAAGAAAAACTTCTAGACCCTCAAAATTCGAAATGTTATAAAAATTAAATCAATTTAAGTTTTTATGAACCTCAGTTTTAAGCTTTTTGCATAAATGAGCACCATTTTTCAAACCCACTCTGACGTAAAAAAATGTCTCAAAAAGTGGGTTAAAAAATCAAGGAGTTGGTGAAAGAAAAAAAATAATAAATATATCTTTATTCTTCAGTTTTCTGCTTTGCTTTCGAAAGGATTATTTTCCTTTCTGCGTTATAATTCGATTGAAAGAATGAGCGTCCCGTATTCAAAGCTTCGATCACGTCTTATGCACGTGAATCTCCTTTAACACAAAAAGTGAGGAAAAATAATCTTTATCTTCGAATACAGATATAAAAGAGCTAGATCTAAACCTTTTTTAAGAGCCATTTTCGCTATTATGCAATGCTCTTGGAGAAACTTGATTTTATCACGTATTTTAGAGATGATTTTTTTATTTCATTAATAAAGGGGGTAGGTATATTTTTAGAGTGAAAGAGGGAAAAAACTGATTTACTACTAGAATAAATATTTCATCAAAGATGGTATTATTTCTTTTCTAAAGAGCAAAATAAAATATCAAATTGACTTAATATTATTAAACATAAATCAAGTTTCTCTCTTTTCCTGAAAGAATTGAAGGACATTTTAAAGAAGTATTCTTACCCCTCGAGTGTCGAATAAATACTCTATTTTACGTTTTTATATGCAATTAGGTCAACTTGCCGCAACGAAATGAACAGATGAATGAAATAATTAAAAAATCCCCTAAAAATCACAAATAGATTAAACATTTTTAAAAATTTAGTTTTAATGATTATTTAGTGCATATATACTGTTATAATATAAATAATTAAAATATCTTCATTTTACGATTTATGAGTTGTACGTAACTTTTCTGTCGTTCTTTTGATGGAAATAAACTATGTAGCTTTTAAAGCATTTTCTATAAAATTGGGATATATTTAATAAAAACCAAAGCACACTATTGGGAGAATTTTATATTTGATTTTATAATAATAATTTTTGTAAAGTGCATATCCATTCTGTGTTACTTAAAAAAATTCTGACCTAAAGTTATATTGTCATGGCCTATTAATCGGGATTCCACGCTTCTTTACTTAAATCCTAGTGATTCTAGTGATACTTTTATCTTTGTTTCTTTTTTAAATGAACATTAATTGTCTTGCATTGCATTTTTAACCGTAGTGCTTCTTTCTTAGAATCATCTATATTTCTATCTAAGAGTTAGAGGATATGCTTTCGAGAAGCATAACCTCTAACTGTAGATGACTTCAGAAGACTAACTTTAGAAGACTTAAATGTGAGCATGTTTCATGTTTTAAATTTTTTTTCGAAATTCTAAAAAGCTACACGCATAATTGGTTGAAAAGACAAACGAAAAGTAAAAAAAACTCCTGAAAAGTACTTTATGTCGGGATTCATGACAAATCCATCTTTATCTTCTCTATTGATTTTTTGCATAAAAACATCCTTCCATAAATATTTCAAACTGACAAAATTTTCTAAACGAGAAATATGACTTGCCTTATATAGTAAATGAAACTACTAACACATTATTCATTTAAAATTCTCTCATAAACTCTCTTCAATTTTCTATTTTTAATTTTTATTTTAAATTCAGAATGAAAGGACAATCACTTAAAATAATGAACTCCTGCCTATCAGATACATTCCAGGCACAAAGAACACGCCAACAATTAATCAATAAACGCAAAACCCCATTTCAATCTCCCCGATCTAAGTGAAGTTTACTTAAAAATGTCATCATCCCTCTCCAACATAAAAGCCCGAGTCATCACACATCAAAGTAGGGCCTGGCACTGAAAAGAAAATGGATATGATCCGGCACCTATCTCACATTAGCGTGCAAAGAAGCTTTATTCTCCCATCCAAATTGAGATAACCCAAAGAGGATCGCGGCAAATAGCTGGCACATTATGAGCATGGGATATTTATAACTCCACCAGCGAGAAAATCGCTCCTCCAGCTGATGCTCAATAGCCAAGGCCCTCCGCATTGAATATCTCGCGCTTCTTAACGCTATCAACTTTTCTTCCAGAAAATTATTGCCCAGATAATAGCGCCATGGATACATTGCACGGGACGTTAAAATGTTGCCAGAAAGAATGCTTAATGCCTTGGAAAAATCGAGAGCTAACAAATCCAATGGCTGCACTTGAAGCTCGTTGGAGTGTCAATTTGGGTGGAAGCTTCCTTAGGCGCAGTTGGCGCGGGTTAAAATGCCTGGTTGTTGGGAAGGCAAGTGTAAACATACTTTTGAAATTAAACCCCGAAATTAGATCAAAGTTGCTCCTTAATATTTTCTTTGCGTGTTAGGATCAGATTATTTGGTTTTCTTAAGTTTTCGTCATTCTCACGATTGAACAAATACCGGTAGAGTTGATAGTTGGTAAAGAAAGCTAAAAACTATATATTTTTAATGCTATTTTTCATGGAAGTAAAAAATACAATGTCAGCATTTATGTTTCCATTTTTACTTAGAAATATGATTTTCTGTAATACAAGCTTAATTGGACGCACCTAAAAATTAAAGAATATGAATGTTTTGTACGGTGTGGGACAGTAATTATTAGGGCTAAGATTTATATGCAATTACATATTTGTTTAGGAATCTTATATGAAAGTGTGCTCTTGAATTCTACACGTTTTAAAAGATTTTGAATCGATTAAGACCATGTTTATTTTACATATTTTCACATATTTGGGTTTATTTACATATTTTTACATATTCAACCTATAACTACATATTTTATTACATATTTATCCATTTTCAAGTTTTTTCAAAAAATAATCACACGTTTGACCGATTTTCATATTAAAGTAACCCATAAAACGAAATACACTTTCAAATTGCAGTTAAAATTAGTGCACCCAATGCTGAATTTAACTTGGTTGTGAAGTCGGGATTGTCAGATGGAACGTGTCAGGTGTGCCGAGAAGGGAAGTAGACACATGATTTTCGTTTTTTTCTCACGACAAAGACAGCAAAAAACATGAGCTGTGGGCGCATAGCGAAAACCACCCTTCCCTACTATGTGCTTGCGTAATACTTGAGAGCCCCTTTAAAAAAATTACTTAATATTTTAGTTTTATTGTTTCATATTTGGCATTTTTTAATACATATTTTGCTAAAATAAACACATTATATGAACATATTTTGGATTTTTTATAACATATAAATCACAACCCTAGTAATTATAAATTAATAATAAATACATTGAACTTAATTTATGTTTTTCTTACGTGATAATATTTTAAGGCCCCTGGTTTAAGTGCGTGCGAGTAACATTTAGATACTATGTATCATATATTAATTTACATTGTGTATTTTAAATACTTTTTTACATTTTCATTAAAATTTAACATTTTTTGATAAATTTTTCTAAATATTAACTTACGTTAGTTAAAAATATTACACTTTTAAGTAATTCTAACAATTTCGCTTGAATTTTCCAACCAAACTTACAAATTAGGATTTTATTACAACTAATTTTCATCATAAATGTACCATATAAACCATTATTTTCAATGATATATTTCAGTTTTTACATTTTTAGTTACATTATAATTTTATGGTAGCGTAGTTTTATAAATTCGTTTAGGATTATTTTCTTGTTTAAACGTATTCGACAAGCTTAAAAGAATAACTAAATTATTTCCAAGATAAAAAATATTTTCCACAATTTATTTTATAAATTTTTCCAATCATTTCAATTTTAAAAGATAATTTAAATAACTAATTTCAGCGTACTTATATTACATTACTGAAACTACACTAAATATACAAAACGTTAATTTAATTTCTTTTCCACTCCACCTCCATTCTAATTATTTGATCTGAAGACTCTGTCAAAGACAAAGTTTGAATAATACATTATACGTAACAAGAAGTTTCAGAAACATTGTCTCTCGAAAACGAATTTTTTTCAAGCTCTTCAAGCGATCTATCTGACATGCGGTTGTTTAATGAGACTTTTTTCCCATTTTAAAACGACTGAAGGATGTCTTCTAATTCAGTAATAACCACGACTATTATTCACCGTTTCTGAAGTAATAGTTGTTTCCCAAGATAAATTCGGGGAAACAAAAAAATGTCATTAATATTTTTTTTTGTTTTCAACCAATTGTTTTCTGCGTCGGAATTAAAAATTCAATTGATGAGTAGAGCTGGTAAGATCGTAAGTGTTCTTCTTTCTTCTTTTTAAATCGACTAATTGGTGTAATTATCTTTTTTTATTATTTTCTTGAGTGTATTTAAAATGTTTCTTCTCCCCATAGATAGGGAATTTCTTTCCCAGAAGAAACTTTAAATAGCGCCAAAGTGCAGAGGTTTTTCTTAAGTTAATTAAAATCTTAGTTTCTTTCGTTTCTTTCTTTGGAATGAAACAAAAGTTTTAATTCTATCCACTTAAGTAACAATGACATATCACAGATTTGAACCTTGCAAAAATTCTGTGCCTGCAAAAAAATATGTTTTCGTTTATTTTTGAAAATAAACCCTAAGAAAAGAGATATTATGTGAAAAAATGCGTTTTTCTTATTGGGCAGATATGGAAAGTAAAAACTGGAGTTTTAGTGCGAATCGGTTGTGTTGTTATTTGAGTCTTATTTAAATAATATTACTGTTTACATTTAAAACATGTTTATTCTGACTGTTGTAGTAAATAATTTCATGCATTTTAATATCTCATTATTTGCTAATAAGATGTTCCATAACATTTATATGGAAATGCAATTAAAATAACTTACATCATATATTTTCTAATTGCACTTTATTTCCCAGATCTGCTTGTTTTACTTTTCTTCAAATTGAAGTTAATGAAGATTCTACGGAAGAAAATTTGATGGTTTGAAGCAAAGTAAGTAAAACTATTTTCAAATAGTTCTAATATTTTAAATACATAACAAAATGAGTAGATCAATAATTAAGGGATTTTCTTGTTGGCGTATTTAAGTCTTGTTTGAATACGACAACATTTGTAAGCTAAAATAACAGAAGTATGGAGATGAAGCAATTTCTTGAATGTATTGTAGATTTAGGCTAAATTAATATACTCAAAAAAATTATGACATGCTTTAAATAATAATTTTAACTATTGTAATAAAATAAGCGTGATGTTAAAATAATAATTTAAACAGCCCGCTTATTTTAGTAGCATTTATCATTCATGAGAAAAATATCATCTGTTACATTTTTGAAACATCCAATTATCCAAACGATGTTTATAATAGGGCATTACTAATAATGCCCAGAGTGGAAGCTGGCAAAGTGATAAATTTCATTCATAAATTTCGTTGAATTTATCACATTGCCCGGGTATTATTAATAATGCTCAATTAATCACTTTGCCCGTAACATATATATTCACAAATAAATAAATTCAAGTGCAACAAGCATAATAAAGTTACAATTCATTGTTTTGATATCTTTAGACGTTAACTAAAAGATAGATATTAAAATTCTAACGCTTTATACATCAAACAATAAAACTTAATTATTCTAAAACTAAAATAATGCGATTAGTGAAAATAGTTTTTCCCACAATTTCAACACACTGCATACATAGTCCATAACTCCTCCATAATGATACACAAGTGGAATTTATTTCACTGCATACAGTTTCCGATATTTTCCGTAGAACATAGATATTCAGCAAGTAACTAGGTTTTCTGGATATCCAAAGAACTGCTTGTTTTACGCTCAGTGCGTTCTTGTCCGAGGATGGGCTAAGCCTGAGCCCTCATCCAAATGAGTGGACCTTGTTTCTATAGCGACCGCCAGGGCTGTCTAAAAGTATTCTTCAGACAAACAGTACTTTGGCAGGTGGGTCGTTGGGACATGGACCACGTAATTCACTAATCCCTTTCAAAGCCGAGAGGTTTGAAAAATTTACGAAAGGGAGTGTGGTATTTCGAATGTGTGATGAATGTTAGTTTCCTTGTGATATATTGCCGTACTAATTTTCACAGTTACCATAACACAGGGGAAATGAAAAAAAATTATAGTTGGTTTCCTGATTAAACGTTATATGTGAGGCGTAAAGCGAAAAGGGACCTCTTGTCGGCAAAGTTGATTTCGAGAAAAAGCCAAAAAAAAACTGGAAGAAGGTCAAAACTATCGAATTTTTTTTCTCTCGATTTTATCGATCCTTGGACCCTTTAGAACCGAATTTTAGCTGTTGGAATCATTCCTTAACTGTGAAAAATAACGAGAGGGTAGCATTTTGAAAGTTTAAAGTCGTTTTTCGCGAAATCCACTTATTCTATTAAAACTTTAATTACTGGCGATTCGTCATTTTTGGAGCTACAAGGATGATGATGGTCTTAATATCTTCATAAATCTGTTACAGATTGAGAAAAAAATAATAACTCCATTTCGACGAACGCCGACAAGAGGTTCCTTTTTGCTTTCCGCCTCACATATTATATTTTTGTTATTAAAATGAGTAAAGGAAATGGGAACACTTGTTTGATCTATAGATGGTTTTCAGTAATTGTACATTTTTTTAGATCGAAAGATTGTAAGCACTAAGATCCCTACTTTTGATGCAAAACATTTTGACAAAGTTAATATTAACTCTTCCAGGCCTAAATTACTAGAGCTATACAGTAAATGATATTGAAAATTTTCGGCCGTCAGAACTGAAAAGTTTATTACATAATTGGATTTGTTTTCAAAACTTTCGAAGAATACTTATGACACGAAATCAATTTCACTTTAATTATGATAAAAATATAAAGGTGTTTCTCTATTTTCTGGTTTATCTCAAAGTTACAAAAAATGAGCAATGTTAAATTTATGTAACATAAAAATAGTCGTTTCCATGCTAATACTCCTTAAAACCATGATTTTCAAAAGTAAAATACTAGCATAATTTTTTTGTGTTTGCATTCTATTTAAAAAATATAATCTCCACATTCAAATGATTAATAACAAACTACTTTCTTCATGAACGAATAAACAATGCTTCAAATATCACTAAACAAGCGTGATTTAGGCGAACAACACCCCTATGACATGACTCTTCGAGTCTAGCATTTATCATTAATTAGCCAATCTAACCTTACTCAACAAACCCACTCCAATGAGGGTGATTATATATTTAACAAACATGCTTCTATTACGCCCTCGTTACAACGTTAGAGTGTTTACACAAGCCTCAGCTGACAAGCTGCAAAATGCAGGGGTACATGCGATCAAAAGGTAGCTCAAATTTAATAATCTTAAAACACGAGGGTAGAATTTTTTCCTCCTTCAACCCGTTTTCCCTTACACCAAGAGGCAGCAACGACGGGAAAGTGGCTAGACTCAAGCCCCACCACCTTATTGAAAGTGAAAGGATCTGCCTCCCTCAATTTTTAATGCAATTTCCATTTGGGCAGAATTCATTCCGCAAGTATATATCCTCCCTTCCCTGTGTCTTTTGTTCTATTAGAGATGCTCTAATAGAAAGATTTATTTCGAGTGCTAAGCGGAATGCTGATTTATTGACATTAAGAAAGGAAGTAAAATTTCCCACTACACTTACCTGAGGTCTCTGGAGCCACATTTACACCGCTGCCGTCACGCTATTTGAAAGAACTGCCATGCTGAGAGGAATTAGACAAAAGCCACTCCAAATATTGGATGGATTTGGAACAAATGTAACCGGTTAGTGTTTCTTTAACAAGATAAAACACACAAATCTGCGTTTTTTGAGAGTGCTATTCTATATCTTTATAAAATGAAGTTGCTTTAAAAGTTATTCATCGATTGCTTTGTAATAGATTGAAGAATCGCATTGTTTACTCTAAAGGAACATTATTTGGAACAAAAAAAATTAAAGGAACAAAATTGTGTAATTTTTAAGTGATAAAAGCTAAGATTGCGGAATATTATGAACCCTAAAAACAAGTTGAGTTCTCTATAATATGATTTATTAATATCATAATTAAAAGCATTTTTAAAAATTAACAACGTTTTGAAAATTAACTAGTATAATTGCAGAATCGTTGTACATTTTAAATTTCAACCCATAATTTTCATAGCTAAATAAATACTTTATCTTTCTTATTTTAACTCCTAAGTATTGTATTAATATAAATTATGTAACCTCGAAATACTTTTGATTTTAACTTTATTGAAACTAATTCAAAAATACCACTACCCCAATAGAGAAAATTATATTGAGCAGTTTTATAAATAGCTAACTACAATTTTTAGAAAAGCTTCATTTTGTTAAATTACTCCTAATATTCGTGATTGGAATGCTAATTAAAATAACACCTTGAAGCAGATTATAATATTATTTGCGCATCAATGGATATTACCGAGTTAATGTAGTATATAATAAAAGTCCCTTACTAATTCACATCTTCAGAAATCTAGCAAATTGTAAATGTTTACTAATAAGGAAGTTAATATGGAAGCATAGTGCATAAAAATTTCCAGAAATCCAAGTATTATTTTATTCTAAATGAGAATTTCAATGTATGGGAAAATATCATGTTCCGTGAAATAAAATATTATATATACAACTTGATAATTCAAATATATATGTGCAACTCTCTTTTAAGGCTTATTTGTGTTATTCTACCTTTTAAAAATCCCAGATAATGCTTATAACCCCCTATTAATTTCTAAAAGATACTATCTATATACTATACTAGATAGTAATACTATACTATATACTATTACTATCTAAGATACTCCATTTGTTCTATGGAAATCAGAGCTTGATATAGAATCCATTTAATGAAGAATGTAGTATTTATTTTAATATAAGTAAAGGATAACAAATCCTTGTAAATACAATTATCATTCTATTTTTAAATCAATAAGGGGGCATTGTTCCTCATAAAAGGTTTTTTTTTAAAAGGTTCTAGTTGTAAATTTGAAATAAAGCACTTACATTATATTCTGATAAAATTAAATATTTTCCTAATAATTTTTATCCCTTTGAATTAATCATAATATTTTCTTATGTTTTTAAAAACCTGTTCAGGTATGCACGTAAAATATTGTTACTGAATAGGAAACTATTTATCGCTGAAATAAATAGGATGTCGAAGTCTTTCTAAGAATCTAAAATGTTATTTTCCACTCTTATTTCTAGAGCAATCAGTCACAGAAATGCAAATAACTGTTTGTTTTTATCATTCTTATAAAGCAGTCGGTAACATTTTGGTCATCATCGAGCATCTTTCAATAATATTCAAGAACGCTTTATCCACTCATTTATTAAGCAATTAAACATAGAGATAAACGATTTTTAAACCCTCCTCTGTGCCCCCAATGCATATTCAAATGCTTTTTTTTCTGAAGCTTCGGAATTCAATAAAAGCTTGTAACCGCACCATGTAGCCTTGCATAAATTACCTAACCCGAGGACGTTTTATTGCGTTAAATGATTTTCGAAACGCAATCAAAACAGCATTTCTTTTTCCTCCATGATTATATTCCCTGAAGCGAAGCGCCTTGTTCGGATCTCATGTCTGAAAGAATATATTACGCTCTAACAACAATAAGGCCAGCTGAAGTAAAAGCAAACACCCCTTAGAACAAGTTACTTCATTTAAATATGGATGTTTGGAGCGGATTGCTGCGATTTAAATGAATTTTGGTGGGGACATAAAAAGTGGTGTTCTCTATCGATTGCCTAAAACAATTTCCCAAAGAAACAGATTAGCAGCCAAGAAAGGGGCAATCAGAAGTTCAATTGAAAATCTAATATCGCGTAATTTATTGAAGTGTTTGTAGCTTGAATAATGCATGACTTTTACGAGATAATCATTCATTAGGTAAAAGAATATATTATCAAATTGAATTAGGACTGCTTGTTTTCTGGGTTATGAAACGAAAGAAAGCTTTGTATTCGCGCATATATTAAGTGTTTTCCCTAACCATTAGGTTAGTTACTTTGTTTGGAGTTTCATTCGTTGTTTTATCCGAAGACAAATTACCTGGAGTGTATTGTTCTTTTGGTTTGGTTTCTCTCTTGAGAGATAAATTGTAATTTGTAAAATTATTATTAGTTCATTTTTTTATAAAAGCTGAATTTGGTGGTTTTCAGATTTATTCAAATAAATTATAAGCCCCAAATAAATTCTTGAAATCTTGAATAAATAACAGAGAGGTAACTACAAATAATTGGGGGTTTCATTATTGACATAGCTATTTCATGAAATGTATTAAATCTTTATTGACTGCCATGTTGATGTATTTACGACTTTGGTCTGTAAAGTGTCCAAAGTTATGGCACTTTCTCAAATTACGCCAGTATATGTTATTTATTTTCGTGTCAGTTCTGATTTTTGGATTTAATCCATTGTTTATCTATTTCTTTAAGGCGTAAGTACACGTTTGAAATTATTTCACTTTCAATTGACAATTTTTTCTTCTTGACAATTTTTTTAAAGATTAGAAACTATGTTTCACTTCGCTGTTTCAAAACGAATTTTTTAAAAGTGAGGAATATTGCTTTTAAAAATTAAAACGTCCATAGAAGAAAAATAACAGTTCCGGATTCTCCTCTATCAATTAGAATCGAGGAAATATAGGGATATCTTGCTAATTGAAAACAATCCTACATAAATAATTTGTTGTAGGTTTCTGTGGGTTTATATGAGCAAGTCTTGTGATTGGAGACTTTTGGCCTACTCCGAAGAGCCGTGATCCAATTCTTCTTTTTATAGAGGGGTTTATGATATAATTATCCATTAAATTTAAAATGCTTTGACTCAGAGACAGTCATTCATATCTTCTAATATACACATTATTATCATAATGTAGAGTAAAATATTGTCATTTTAAACTCATCAGTACCCTAAATTTCCCATTTTCTTTTTTGATCGACTGAAAAACAAAATTAATAAATGAACCCCGGATAGAAAACCTTTATCTTTCTTGCAAACTAGGCGGGACAATCGAGGTCTTCCCCACCTCAGATCTCTGTTTGAACATACATTAGAAAGCTGTAACCACTAATTAAGCGATCAATCACCATCACTACTAATCATTCATTTTGCACCCTGACCTATGACAACCGTTTCCCTTTTGTAACTGTTTTACAACCATTTCTGGAACTTCAGAAAATTGAGTCGAGCTTAGACATGTCTGTTTGGTTTTGCTTTTCCGATGACTTGCGTGCACTATAATTGAGGGAGGCCGACCATTTAATTTGCATGTAAAACACATTCCATTGGTTCAAAGCGTCCCCCAACATTACAGTTCTAACTATCCGGAGGCAATCCACAATACTTCTCCATGATTCGATAGTTTTTTATTTGTTTTGAGCTATAAAATGGTTGTAAAAAGAGGAATATTTGTTTGACTAAAATATTACGGTTTTAGGTAAATTCAATGGATTTTCTCTGGTTTGAATTACATAATTTTTGTTCTTTTAGATAAAGAGCGTTATCCGTATCGTATCAGAATGGTTTACTTGTACTCAAGTGTCAGCTTTTTCGTAAGACAATATATTCGTGATTTTATACCTCATAATTGTGGGGTCAGGTACCCTTTCGTTGAGAAAAAACTGTCGAAAAATGCTCGTTTTCGAAGAGACCACTCTCCAAAACTTACCGATATATTTGAATGAAAATTTGCATGTGCATTGAACAATCTTTAGTCATTAATTTAACACCAAAATTTAACTTGTGAATAGCATAGTTTTTTATGTAAATTTTTAAATGCGTACCCTTAATTTTGTCGTATGTATTCCATAGTTTACGGCGCACATCAAAACTCTTCAGAAAAGCTAACAAATAGCTTCAAATTTTTTCTGATAGCTAATTATTAATGAATCTCAAAATTAATGAAGCGATATACAATTTGGAGCCATATATAAAAAATAACAGCCTTAAAAAGGGAAAAGTGGTATTTTCAAAAAAAAATTTTCTTATATTTTGGTCAAAATTTAGAAAAGTTCTCAAGCAATTAAATCTTTGCTTCATTAAATGAAGTATTGGCATCATATCAACATCTGTACAAAATTTGAAGCATTTGTGATTAACGGTTTCCAAGAAAAACTGCGCGCCGTAAACGTACGACCAAATTTAGGGTACGCATTTAAAAATTTACATGAAAAAAAAGTATACTATTCACAACTTAAATTTTGGTGTTAAATTAATGACTACAGATTTTTCAATACACATGCAAATTTTCATTCAAATATATCTTTAAGTTTTGGAGAATGGTCTCTTCGGAAAAAGAGCAGTTTTTTTCTGATCGAAAGGGTACCTGACCCCTTAAAAGGGAAGAGTATACGTGTTTAAATGGAAGAGCATCAAGTTTTATGCTTACGAAAAAAGAATTACATAACTTTTTAAATCTTTCAAAAAATAATTTAGGGATATATTTAAAATACATTTTTGATATGTTTGATATTCACATAAGCATCAAATAATTTCTATTAATTCTTTAAACTGTAAAAATTTATCGCAATTATTTCAACTTAATTTGAAAACTCAAACATAGCAATACAAATTTATTATTTCTGAAATAACTTATTTCTTGAATTATGTTACAAAACATGTTTCATTGTCTTATCATCTTCATTAATTGTTATTTGGTTTTGAAACATAATTTTTCAAGTATAAGAAAGTTTGAGCTGTGATGAAATATTTTTTTCTATAGTATAAAGCTATTAAGAACACTATTGCAACCAAAATTATGTCACTTAATATTTTCAGCTTGGTAGTTAATTCAAAACATTCTATATATATAAGATCATCATAAAATCTCTTTTAATGTTTTCAAATACAAAATACTAAACTATTAATTTTACAAGTTTAAAAAATTAAATAAATATTTAACTTTTTAGAAATCATGACAGGCGAGTAGAGGAAACAATAACATCAGCTTAATTGATTTATTTAAGTAAAATTAGCACAAAATAGTTCTTTACATTATATGATATAAAGAAATATAATATATTTTATAATATTTTCATGATTCTTTAAAAAAATATTAACTCACGTTTTCACTTAAAAATAAATATAAGAAATTAAACAAGAAAATATTATTTGGATTCATCATATCTTTTTTAACGCAAAAATTCATATTATGAGCTTTTATTCTAATAATGGCGAAAGGAAACCTTTTTTTAATATGACCATTCATTTTAAAAACACTTAAATATCCTAACTTAAGATCAAGTTAATATTCCAAAAATAAAAAAGTAACGTTCAGACATTTTTCTTCGTCCTTACCTTTGTCATGTCATTTACATCAACCGTCGATTTTTTTAAGTTAGCCTAAAATAATGACTTTGAAAAACCACCGAAGGTACGTGAAGGTACTTTAAACTATCCCACTAGCTCTATTTATGTCTTTCCGTTCGAACATTTGGTGGTAGGTTATTTACATTTATTAGCGTGTGATAAAAACAAGCTGTCACGAGAATATATCCGTGCTTGAATTTTCGATATTTTTTGTCACGGATGTTCTATTCGGGTGACACTTTAATGAATAATTTACCCACAATCCCCCAAATTTCATGCTTTGGGATAGGAAGATGTAACACTCTATTGCTTTAAAAATAATATATTATTTCATACCCTATTAGTATTTTGAAAAATAATACGATTTATATTAAAACATGTACTATTTATAGACAAAGTGGTGTAAATGTCAACATTTATTGAATTAGTTAAATAAGACAAGGGAAACAAATGACAATGAGGAATAACTTTTTATTTAGAAATGTTGTGAAGACAATTTTTTTGTATCCTATGTGTTTTGAAAGAAGTTTCATCTTCCTTTGGCTTTCAAAATTAATTTAAAAATGAGAGCACATAAAATGAAATCGGAAAAATTTATTTAGCTAAATTTCCATGATTTAAAATTGTATTAATCACACCTCTCCATTTGTACCCCTTGACTTTTCATCCGTTCAACTACAATAATTAGATAACAAAATTAAGGCCATAGATATGTACAATAGGGTGGAGCGAAAAACACGAATTTTATAATTTCATTTTTGGTTACCTCCAAAAAGTTGCCTTTTGGTGCCAAAAGAACACCTGTAAATATTTATGAATTTTGAATAATTCCTTCAGGTCTCTACCAGGGCTCATATGTTTACAAAAAATAGGTTTTTACTATAAATTTCCCATTTACATTGTATATTGGCAAACTTTTCTGCCAATTTCGTGTTTTAATATAAAATGTAACTTTCCAGGCCCCTCAATAGATTTTTTAAATGAAAAAGTTAATGAAAAGGCACCAATAAATGTAAAGTACAGGTTTAATGTGGTACAATACTTGGGTGGAGCAAAAAAATTTTTCTTTAAAATCGGTCTGCGGCTATTGCTAAAAGTGTGTGGTTGGTTGTCCTAATAACCTATAAAAATTTAAAACTTGATCGGATAATATCTCCAGGTCGCACTTTTGAGTTGAAATATGAAAATTTTATGAAAAATGTAACAAAAATTTGAAAATTGTCCTAATAATTTCTAAACGATCCCGATGCTTTTTTATCACCTATAATTTAAGGTATTGCTTGTATGTTGCTTAACATTAGCAAATTAGAATCTTTGAATGACGCAAAAATGGTTTAATAATTCTTCAAAATTCGTCAATGGACTATGTAATGCAGTTATGTTAAAGATATTATATAATTACACTATGATGGTAAGAAACAATGTTTACGGAACAAATCCGGCTGACTCTATTATTAAATTACCCCCTGTGTCCGAATATGACCTCCGTTTGCGCTACCAACCTTTGCTTTTGGGGGACGTCCCCAAATTTATTTTAATTCCTTTTCGATAATTTTATGCCTATAAATTTAGTTTTTTTAGTATTAAGAGATTACTTTACACTTTAAATTTCTCATGAGAGGTCAAAAAGGTTTTATGTACTAAAAAATTAACATTTTTAGCTAAGTGATTTATTTAAAAGGCAATTTTTCCTTATTAATTGAGAAAAATCTATGTAATTGATTACGAGGGGTTTCGCGTTTTAATGTATTACTTGTATTTTTCACCTAACCCAATTTAAACAATTTCTCATCAACCTCTTAACATTCCTAAATAAAGGAAATGGGAAAAGAACAATCGAAGTAGTATTTAGTGAAAAACATAAGAAAAAGGGTAGAGATAAAAAACTTTTAATGATTTTTTTGTAAGTAATATGGAAAAATCGCCTTTTAAATATATCACCTAGCTAAAAATGTTGATTTTTTAGTACATAAAACCTTTTGACCTCTCATGAGAAGTTAAAGTGTATAGTAATCTCTTAATACTAAAAAACTAAATTTATGGGCATAAAATTACCGAAAAGGAATTAAAATAAATTTGGGAACAAACCATTTTTGCGTCATTCAAATATTCTAATTTGCTAATGTTAAGCATCATACAAGACATACCAGTAATTATTGGTGATAAAATAACATCGGGATCGTTTAGAAATTATTAGGAAAATTTTCAAATTTTTTAACATTTTTCATAAAATTTTCATATTTCAACTAAAAAGTGCGACCTGAAGATATTATCCGATCAAGTTAAATTTTTTATAGGTTACTAGGACTTCCAACCACAAACTTTGAGCAATGTAGCCGCAGACCGATTTCGTAGAAAATTTTTTTTTGCTCCACCCAAGTATTGTAGCACATTAAACCTGTACTTTACATTTATTGGTGCCTTTTCATTAACTTTTTCATTAAAAAAATCTATTGAGGGGGCTGGAAAGTTACATTTTATATTGAATCACGAAATTGACAGAAAAGTTTGCCAATAAACAATGTAAATGGGAAATTTATTGTAAAAACCTATTTTTTGTAAACATATGAGCCCGGGTAGAGACCTGAAGGAGTTATTCAAAATTAATAAAAATTTACAGGTATTCTTTTGGCACTAAAAGGCAACTTTTTGGAGGTAACCAAAATTCGAAAATTCGTGTTTTTCGCTCCACCTTAATGTACAATTTGCCAAAACATGAACTATAGTTTAAATTTTAAGTGAAAAATACGGGAAAACTATAAATAAACCCCTGTTTATATTCTAAATATTTTCTAAATGCAATAAATACATTTGATTCCATTAATATCTCTACCTCAGAGCAACAGTGAGACATCTCTAATGTTAACTCTATGGAAGATGTCCCACTGTTGCTCTGAGGTAGAGATATATTTCCTAACTAGAACACTTAAAATCATAAATTGTTACATTACATAATTGCTAAGTTAAAAGAAAAAACTGTTTTAAAAGGAAATTTAAATGACAGAGAAGTATTAATTTTAAATTATTCTCTTTTACTATTATCTAATTTAATTTCGTTTTCCTTTTCTCAATGTTAAAGGGATCATATAGAGTATTAAGAATAATCCTAAGTTGTTTAAGAATAAAATATTAAGACAAAAATTGAAAATAAAACAAATATTTTAATTAAGGAAGATTAAGAGAGAAAATTAAAACAATACTTCCTGAAAAAGTAATTAAATTCTCTGATTAAGGGAAAATAAAAAAAAATTATTCGACTTTATTATGAACTTGCTGGGATAAAAGTTACTTTAAAGAGTCTCCTAAGTTAGCAAGTTTCAGTTAAAGCTAACTAAAATATGTATTATTATGAGAACTTAATTATTTTTATTTAAAATATAAAAAACGGATTTTTTTAAAAAAGTTGTGGAAATTATTTTAATGGAAGATTTTTTAAACTTGTATGAATTGTTTAAAAGATTTTGTATAGTGTTTTGGTGACCTAATACTATTTAATTTTACAGGGTTGATAACTAAATTATGAGAAAGTAGGAGAATGGCAAGCAGTTTATCTAGAAAAAACATCAAACTAATTTAAAGTTGATTCTCAAGTTTGCATATTAGGTAAACCGGAAAGTTCTGTCACTATTGGGAGCTGGTTCATGTAAAATAGTTTTGATACTATTCAATTATTGTAAACCAGTTTAATCTAAAGGTATATATTGGTAAATGTTTGATCTCTTTTTAGATGGCCTCAACTCATAAGCTTTCATAAATTATTGGTACCATAAATAAGACTTTACTCATTTCTAGCAACCGTCAATAATAATCTGGACAGATTCTTCCATTAATCACTGTATTCTGTGTTGAACTTGAAGTTTAAATTTATATATAACTCCTCATTTGCCAAAATGGTAGCATAAAGTTAAATCTGTGAACAACTTGGCGATTTATGTAACAAAAAATTATCTTCCAGATCTTCCAAAACGAGTGTTAATAGTTGTAATTCGGCATCTCTATATGCATGGTTGTAGTTGGATTATCCGGTTGCATCAGAGGAAAACTTATACCTAAATAAATTGTTCTAGGTAATGGGATTAACATTTGATTTTTTTAAAGAACCATCTAGTTATAGTTTTGATTTAAGAAAAACCTATACTAAGTGTAATACACTTAGTAACAAATTATAATTTATAACTAAGTGTAATACATTTAGTAACAAATTATAATTTATATTTTTGGAGATTACTGATGGAAAGTACTGAATCCATCCCAAAATGAAACCAAGACGCCAAGTTGACAGTATAACTAAACTAACCATTGGTGCAACAGCCCTAGTGGGCCAAGACCTACAATACCCATCTCGTTTTCGTGATCTTGGGGCCCTGGAGTGGGTAGTATATGCCCCGTTAGGTGGTCTGCCTAAAGCGGGACCCCCAGTGTTTAGTTCCCAAGTATGCTTTGCTTAGTCCTCATTTTATTGACCCACTGAAAGGGATTGGACCTTGCCAAGCCCGGGACCTAGGAATCGAATCCCTGACCTGTGGCGTGGAAGTGCTAAGCATAACCACTACGCCACCGGGCTTCTGTTGACAGTAAATACGGTACTTTATGTTGGTCTAGCATATAATGGAAGATATGCAAAAATATAATACATACGCCCCAAATGCGGCAGAACTTATCTTTAATGCCTAAATTATTCTTGCGCCATAATAACCCCAACTAAACCAAACCTAAATTATAAATTAAGCGCAGAGAACTCTTCCCTATATACCAGTATATAAAAATTACTATATTTTCTTCAAACATTTATTAACTAACTTTTATAGTTGTAGATGACTTAGAGCATTCAAATACAATTTCTTACAATTTCTATTGAATAAAAACTATGTATTAAACGCGAACCAAATTTGTACCCGACACTAGCATAGAACAATGGTACCAATGACACAATAACAAAATTATCCAAGCATTCTATCATCAATAATCCTATTAATGCTGTTAAATGAAACAGATCCGTATCAACTCTTTAATTAAACAAAATGAAAAATGACCAATCCGATTATTGCTTAAAATAATTAATTATCTGACGTCTTAGGACACTACAACAATTAATTTCCACTTCTTGAACTTAAAATTGATTAACGTCACTGAAGAAAGTAATTGCTGAGTTTTACCTCTAGTTAGGCTATCGAAAGCATTTTATCCCTCTGAAATAGGATGGTAAAAAAGATTCGTAAAAGAGATAATGGATTTTTTAAAATTTATCAATTCACTAAACCGCTTGAATCGCTTTAAATGGATATCCGGAAAAAATCCGATTACCTTGTACATCTGTAAGGAGATATAACAGCTGTATGAGTGATACGCAAAAGTAAAATATGAGAGGAGTTTGAAAAATATCTTTTTCTTTGTCTTGCGATTTTGGATTAAATGTGTAGGATGGAAAAAAGAAAAATGGTAGCGTGTTTTATTATAGCACTATGCCGATGTATGGGCTTGAGGTTACAGAAACCATTAGTGTTCTTTACGCCTAGATAATATATTTGTACACGCTTCATAGATTTCTAAACTTCTATTTTTTTTTCGGAAACCGAACCATTAATATGGTTTCTCAAGTGATCAGTGCTCTAGTTCTTTTTAGTTTTTTTTAAGAAATGGGCTTAAAGAAAAGAAGGAATATTTAATTCACAAAGGAAATTGTTTTTAGAGTTTTGTATTAGGATAATAATAATACTAATACATTCATTTTTCATTCTTTGAATTTGAAGTTTAATAATTTAGAAATGTATTAAAATATATAAGAATTTAATATGTGCATTGTCTGTGTTTACTATATGTGTGCTGTATAGTATTTCTAAATGGTTCTGGATTTTATTGATAGTAGTAGGAAAATATTCTGACAAATATACAGGGTGTTTCAAAAGTCCGTTTTGATTCGGATCCAACGTCTCCTAGGGTCATGGAAGTAAGGTCTACCCCTTGGTAAGTGATCATGGGGAATCCAATCAGATGACTTACAGCGCCCCCTAGCGGCGAAATTAAAAAGTAAAAAATATAATTTAAAAACTAAAGGAGATAGAGCAAAAACCTTAGTGAGAGTATTGTTGCCAACGTTATGAAAACCTCACCGAAAAAATGTCATGAAAATATCGCGAATATTAGAGGAGATATAACAGTAAATCATACATTTTAAACTATTAATTTTTTACCACGTATATACAAATTGCTTAGGAAGAGGCAAATAACAGCGTTTGTTTAAAGACATTCTTTAATCATAGATGCTTCATAGGTATACGTTATTCAATATATAAAATATAAGCATATATTCCTAAATATTTGGTTGTAATATGGATTACTGATTTTTTTTTCATTAAACCAAATGCTATTAAAGAAAACAAATATTTTTATAGAATAACCTAAAGATACATTAGTAAATGAATACCCTTATTCATACAAATACTATTTTTTATTATTTATATACGCTCTAAAAAGAAATATATAAAAGTGAAAAGTATGTATGAGTGCATGAGCTTACGTTAAAAAGTTATACTAATTGACTCCTTCCGAGATATTCTAACCGAAACTCTTCACGGCAGAAACTTTCAAGCCTCCAACAAAACAAAAATATGATTCCTTCATCGCGGTGAAAAATGACCATGCAATTGCTCCCTCCAACGCAAAGAAAACACGAAAGTTAAAAGCTATTTGCCTTGGCTCAAGTTTGTTTGACAGCCCAAAACCCCCACCGATCCCATGTCAAGCAGAATGAAAGAACGCTCTGGCATCCCATGCAAATTTTTTAAATGAATGCCGAAAAAAGTACAGCACCAATTCCCACCATATTCACTCTTTTGCAACCTATCCGATGATTCTGCAACACTTCTGCAACTCAATGAGGCGCCTTTTTCCTAAAAACAACGGAGCGTATCTCAACGATTTTACGCCGCTGGCTCTCAAATCACCATTGCTTCTTTTACATTTCAATTTCTGTACGTTTCTGTTCTGTATGCCAACGCACATCGGCACTTCCGCTTCTAATAGAGTCCTACCAGCTGACTTACGACGTGGGAGCATATATATCGCGTATGAATTTTAAAATTGAGCTTTTTGTTCCTATCCTTTTGTTCGGTTAGCAAAGATTTAGGAGAACTGCCAGGAAGGAAAGGCACCGTATATATCGAGGGGAAGCGCAATAGAAAAAAGGAACTTCCGCTCTAGCTTTCCGGAACGTAAAGTATTTCCTCACGGACATTTTTTGCACAGCCTCTTTAGGTCGTTGGCGAGTGCTAATGTATTCATAAAAGAAAACATTAACTGGTCACGTCGTAGCGTATACGTATACATGTATAAATTGCCGTGCGTCTACTAGGTGAAATTCAGAGTGTTTAGGAATAACCGTTATGACAATGTTTTTAGCGGTTTTATGAGGAGGGGTTTTCTGGACTTCGACTTAGGAATTTATCCGGGGTGTGATATGGGGAGGCTGTTCTTATTTTTATGTTTTCATATTGTTCGACTAAGCTGTAATAGATCCGTAGAGGAGGTATAGCTGCGTTTTGCCATTCAAAGTTGTTTATGGAGGTATTAGGGGGAGTTTGTGAAAATTTATTCTTGGCGTTGAATAAAGCTTGTTGGTTTTGTGTTTTAAGTGTTATTGTTTCAACATCCGCTTTTAATTTTAAAGACGTTTTCAAAAAGGATATTTATTGACTTTAAACATTTTTTTAGAAGTTGAAAAGACGATTATTGAATAGCTCTTTGACCCTTAATACCTCATAATTAATTCATCACTATTTAACTACCTCCCAACGTAAGTAAACATACTTAAGTATTTTCTAATGTAATTGGTTATTTTGTTAAGGAAATAATAGTGTGAAGGAATAACTGTGGATGTACTTGAAGCAACAGGCCTGCCAACGCAAACATTGTAAGTATAAGCTATGAGGGAGACACAGACAGGATTTTTAGTGGCAGCTTCATGATGATTTTAATAATTTTGTTTCAGAAGATTGCCTGCCTATTATATCTGAAAACTTATGAAATTTCCTTTAAGTATTCCTCATTCCCTTTATTACTAAATGTGAGTAAACACTAGGATTTTTAGTGCAACATTTTGAAATATAATTTTGACCCATATTTGTGTAGTGACATTAGTGCAACGAAACATTTTTAAAATGTCATTAAATTTTAGGTATTCAATAAAGTTACATGTTAAGGGCATTCAATAAAGTACTTTATGGTTAAGTTTTATTAGAGCAGTGAAATTTTATTTCGAATTAGCTGATTGTAACGTAGTATGATATATAATTTTAAAGGTTTTAAACTCCTAAGTTTTAATTTTAATACCAAGATACGGTAAAGAAATATAGGTAACTAGCAAAAATTTTTTGAAGGCTAGAAATTTGTTTTCAAGGCTACGTTTTATGAAATTAATGTAGCTGAATGATTGTTAAACTAAATTTCAGGCTATTTTACAGGCCGTAAGAACAGAATATTTAGAGGAGAGGAGGGTATTATGGAACACCCTTTATATATTTAAGAATATCTCTATTGGTTTTTAATAAAAATCCACCGAATCATTTTAAGTACATACTATAAACAATGACAATGAAGGGCCAATGGTCAAATAAATCAGCATTTATTTTTTTAATAAGAAAAAGTTACAAATGGAGGGTAATATGGAACAGTCTGGTAATATGGAAGAGTTGAATTTACAGCTATTGAAAACTAATTAAACCTTAGAGAACATAGTTAATCTTAACTATAAAAATATATTTTACAATTTACGTTCAAATAGTTTTGTTCATGAGTCTATTTGCAATAGTCACAAACATAATCGTCTTTTTCTGTTCCAGTACAGTCAAGATGAGCCCATAGAAAACAGCTAATACATTGGATCCAAATTTCTCCAATTTGATCTTCGGAAAAGTTTTCATTACAAAAGATCTTTGTTTAAGATGCTTCAGCATCTTTTTTTTCCTGTCCTTTAGTTGATGGAAGGAAGTAAATTTCATATGACACATCAGAATGGACCTAGTGTTCCATAATACCCGACACACCAGCTTTTACTATGAACCCTTTTACTGACCGATAAAACATGGATAGCTAAAAAACGACTGCAGTATAAGAAACTACTGATCTTTTAGTGTACATTATGCTTAACAACAAAATTAAAGTATCATAGTTACTGGTAGGTTAAAAGGTTTGAACATTTACCGTCAAAAACTTTCAAAAATCCTAAAACACATTTTGCTTTGCCGTTACTCATCAGACAACAACAATAAGCTAAACTCTTTGCGCACTTCATCATTGGGGATTTCTTAAGACTTTCGTGGCATTGCAACGTGATAGCAGCACGAGGGGGAGCAGAAACTCCGATGTTCCATATTACTCGACTATTCCATAATACCCTCCTCTCCTCTACATAACACTGTAAGTTTTAGAAGTGCTTTGTAAAAATTAATTTTAGAAGTTTAATTAAAAAGTTATAATAATATTCATTCATATCTATTAAAATGTAAACCTTTCCAAAATGGATAAAAATCAATCGTTTATAAAATTTGAAAGCGTTTAAATTTATTTAAAAATTGTATTGATAGCGTATAAAAATATAGGTAAAATGACTGTAAAATCAATGTCAATTTTATTAAAGAAAAAACATTTAAAGTCACAAAGTTTTATCTATTATTCTTTTGTACTAACCACATCCAGCAGATTAATCAAAGAAATAACTACTTCTAGAAAATTACTGATTTGAAGAACAAAAAATCTGAAAATTATCTTCCCCACGTAGAAGCGGAAACTGTCCATTTGATTTTCATTGTGACCTTTTTCCCCTGTTCCTCGCGGCCCAAAGCTTTTACCACAATTAATGAGAGCTTTTTGACCGCAGGGTAATTTGAAACCGCAATTTTCGCTGATTTTAGTCCTGTTGTACGTTCGAGTCTTTTCATCAATAAAATGGACCGTCCTTCATTTTCGAATCGTTCTACGGACTAAATTTAGACCACCTTTTACCCTCTAGACCACGACTGATCGTCTCCGTCGTTATTTCAATAACACAATCCACGTATAATGAGTTCTTAGCAGGGGATTTCTTTGTCCAAGGAAGGGGACTGTGCAAAAAGTTTGCTGATGTGTTACAAGTTCAGTTCAACTGTCTGGTTTTCCTTTGAAAACTTAGATTGAGTTTTGTTGGACTCTATATCCTCAAAAGTTTCAAGTCATGTTCAAAGAGACTTGCTTAAAATACTAGGCGAGAAGGGAATGTCAATTTTAAAATTTGTATAGTGGTAATGTGTTCTAATTTTTATTTATATGCCTCTTTAATTCTTTGTTTGGACTTATATAAGCTTGCCTATTTAAATTTTTCAAATTTCAGTCTTCCTAAAATAGTTAAAAGAAATGTATTCGAAATCGTTTATAAGTATGAAAGTTTGTTTTCTAATTGCATTCAATGCCTTAGCAAACATTTTTTACAATGTTTCTTAAAATTTAGGAGATATTGTGTATAGGTTTTTTGTTGTTGGACCTTAGTTGGTTTGTAACCTTAGATTACATTTTTAAGTCTTGATTAGTTATTCCTTATTTAGTTTATAAACTTGTTTCTTTAAAATCTGAAACATTTAAAAAGTGTTATGTTTAATGCATTAAACGTGATTATTTAACTTATTGTGAATTTTCTCTTTTCTACAAAATTAATTCAATATACTGAAATACGAGTAGTATACGAATACTTATTAACATTTCCTTATTGGATATTTATGATGCACTGAGAAACTAAAAAAAATCATAAAATACTTACATTTATAATTTTTCTCTGGAATAAGATAATTATTTGAAGATGTGAAGTCATTTCAATTTACTTTATTTTGTATTCATTACTTCCAATAACTAGAAAAAACAAACACATCCTTTTTGACGAGTAAAATCGTCACTTAATACAAAATAGATTACCCCAATAACCGGATAAATAATCTACCTTGTTATAGTGGCTAATATGACAGCTTGAACTTGATTTACAAGAACCCAATCAAGCAAAAAAATATAGAAGATTTTGTCCACTGACCTTGAGGATCTTCATAATATATCAGGAGTAGATGTACTTTGAGGTTTGATACCTCGTTCACAAAGGATAAGTACATATGAGCGTGTCAAACAACCACTACTTCTCAGAACCTGGAAATATTTTTCAAGTTCCTATTACCTCGATTTTCTCTTCTTCAGTTGTAAGGTGTATCGCTCACACAGAATAGCGTGACATAAATACTTCCCCAAGTTTCTTCTCTTTACAATCCTACGAAAATAATTTCCAACTTAGGGTAGCTGTCCGCTTGCCGCACGAAACAAGCTGGTCTTATTTTCACCTTGGGCTGTTTTTACCAGGAGGTTTCTTTTTTGCTGCATTACAATGGGAAGTTGGGTGGTTTGGATCCCAGACGAAAACGAAGCTTGGGTTCATTCGAAGGGTTTATCTAAAAAAGTACTGGATTTGAAAGAGAAAATAACTAGCATGTTATTTTAGGGTATAACTAAAAACTTTCCTTGCTAAATCCTAGATTGCACAGGTTGCGGGTCTCCTTTTCATGAGGAATATCTATTTTCTTAGCCCCCGTTATACACTTAAACTCTATATAGAAATTTCAGTTTGATTTAGCTAAGTGATGTTGAATCTGTTTTTTAAATAAATGGTTTTACTTATGAAAGTAAATATATTTTTTACACATTATTCAATTTTTTTCTGAAGTATGGGTTAAATATTATTTTAATATATTTTCATCAAAAGATAATAATTTTTTAAATAATCATGAGAGATTATTCCTTTTTAGATATTGAAATAACCTGATATTGCATTTACAAATTTACTATTTTCCTTTCTGTAAATTTATAAATCGTCTTTATTATGCATTTTTAAAATCAAGTTATATCGTTTGTTTAAAAAATTCGCACTTTTTTTGCTGTCAGTTTTCACTTATATAACTCTCCTATACATATTTAATATTGATATTATTTTTTCTAAATCATATATCAATTAATCAATGTTTTAAGAAAAAAAAACATACTTACATTTTAAATACAATTTAAAAGCAATTCCATTACGGGAAATCAATACTATCCCATTCCTGGCTCAAATATTCTGAACTCGAAGGCTCTAAATAATAAATTTAATCATTCATTAGATATCTTATCAGACAGTCACGTTTGTAAAAACGCATGTTTCTATTAAGTAATCTTTCATAAAACTATTAATCATAGAAGTACGAGTCCGTGCCAAAATACAAAAGATTTCCAGGAATCAGTTCCAGTTCATTTGTAATTCAAATCTGGTCATTGACGCCCGTCTCCATTGGCTATCAAACAATACACGCATCGGCAGAGCAATCGTAATGCAATATGGGAACGGCCCCTCATCTGACCAGTCACGTACCCATCCTAAATATGTGGTCCCTTATCGGCGTGATAGCCTCGGAAATCACACACGCCGCTCCTAGTCAAATGATAATTTCGTATAATGGAAATTCATTATTGATATTAACTGCGGCTTCTTCTGGACCACGTGATTTTCACAAATACTTTGGGGATCGATTTCATACCTGCGAGATCACTAAGAAAATGGGAGGCGCCCTATTCGGACTGGGGTGGCAGATTGAATGCAAATAATAGGCGCCTGGCCTCTGGAAGATTAAATGGGATTTGGGTGCCTCTAATACTCTTCTGATTGTTGTCGAGGCAACTCATTAAACGTTCGCTTTTGCTTTGGCTGGATCGATGGAGAATAGAAAAAGTTGATTTGTCCTTGCAGTTAGAAACTTATTGGTGGTTTATTGATTGGTGCTGTCATTCTAGTGAGTAATATGCATTAGTTGAGATCTTTTGTACAAGGGACAGTTAAAAATGAAGAAACAAGGTATATGAAATATGTAAACGGGCGTGTTTTGATGTTTAGAGGTATAGTCTAACTAGTTAGTGTGAGTTCCTGTATGTTCGTATAAATAGTTACTACAATTTGGATATGACGTGCAATATATATGTTGAGTATGGTAATAGGTAGATACAAAACAAAACGAATAAACACCAACGTATTTGATCTCGTAATAAATTTTATCATCTTCATTCTTAAGAATGTGTACAAAATGTAGAGGAGAGGAGGGTATTATGGAATAGTCGGATAATATGGAACACCTGAGTTTCTGCTCCCCCTCGTGCTGCTATCACGTGGCAATGTCACGAAAGTCTTAAGATATCCCCCATGAAGCAGTGCGCAAAGAGTTTAGCTTCTTGCTCTGAGCAGTCGCAGCAAAGCAAATTGTGTATTAGGATTTTCGAAAGTTTTTGACAGTAAATGTTCAAACCTTTTAACCTACCAGTAACTATGAGACTTTGATTTTGTTGTTAAGCATAATATAGACTAAAAGATCAGTAGTTTCTTATATTGCAGTCGTTTTTTAGCTATCCATGTTTTATCGGTCAGTAAAAGGGTTAATAGTACAAGATGGCCTATCGGGTATTATGGAACATTCCATAAGCAAATGGTCAGAAAAAGACGATTATGTTTGTGAATATTGTAAATAGACTTTTGAACAAAACTATTTGAACGTAAATTGTTAAATATATTTTTATAGTTAAGATTAACTATGTTCTGTAAGGTCCAATTAGTTTTCAATAGCTGTAAATACAACTATTTCATATTATCCGACTGTTAAAGTACATTTTTTGATTGAAAAAATAAATGCGGATTTATTTTACCATTGGCCCTTCATTGTCATTAGTTATAGTATGTACGTAAAATGATTTTCCAGATTTTTATTAAAAACTAATAGTTCCATAATACCCTCCTCTCTTCTGTATATGTTTTAAATGTCCAGTTAATAGTGGCTATCAAAATATGTAGCGATTAAAATGCTTCATGTTTTCTTTTTAACATTTAGCAATAATTTTTGATATTAAATATACAGACAACAGACCAACTTTTTTTATAAATATGCATTAAAATAAATAAAAAAATTAACAACCAAAATCACCCTAGTATTAGACTTTATTATTTAAAAAAACGAATATGTTTTTCATAAACTGATATAAAATAGTGTATAATTACTCTGGGGGATATGCAGAAGATGTAAAAAAGTCTACAAACATAAGGCTAAAAAACTATCAGCCATTGGCATTTATGTATAGGACACACGGCTATATTCCATTATCTGTCAACAACATATTATGTTGAAAGTTAATATTGCATTAACTTTCAATATCATTTTTTTTCATTATATTATTTCATTCTTTTTTGGATGTTTTATATAAGCATTACATAACTTTTGAAACTTCAATAAATTAGTTAACAAATGCCATTTAAAATGAATTGTAAACTGGCAATTCGTTATATTAAAAGTTTATAAAAGTCAACTCTATTATCTTACTCGAATGCCACCAAATCAGCTTTAGTCAATACTTATCCCCTAATACATTATTCCCATTTGAAATATACTTTGATGTGCAGGTCAGAAAGCCTAGTTACACCAATACGCAAAGTCATGATTACAGGAAGTCAGTCATCCCAAGGAATATTCCCGATGAATTCGCACGCAATTTAAATAAACCTCCAAGGATGATTCCAGCCAGCCTCTAATATGCAATGTTCCCAATTCAAATCGAGTTAGTGCCGCGAGACCCCACGTCATTTAAATGACTACACAACGATTCACTGAATTATCAGAACCGCAAGTCTTTAAATTAAAGTATCAACTCCGGCCTCTATCAAACATCGCTCTCTATCAGCTGTCGTGGCGCTATGTTTAAGCAATATGTGCGCTGTTACTTTATTTCGTTGGAGTGGAAATCGCTGGCAAATAATAACGCCGCTGATATATTCCCGGTGTGTCGGTAAAGACCGCAGAATGGAGCTGTTGTTTCCTGAATGTGTTTGCCTATTAACTTACTTTTCGGGGAGAATTGATTCGGGGAAATAATTTAGGCTGGGTTTGAAAATGTAGCTTCATTCATAGTTGGCAAAGTTCGTTAATTTAAATGGAGTGAGTTGACAACCCTTAGTACTGACATGGGTGTTTTAGAGATGGAATACTGAGTAGGTGGTTTATTATTGAAATGGCTGTTTCACACAGGTTTCTGGTGCAATCACATAAACCATTTCAGATCTTTTTGTAAATATAGTGTTGTTTTTTACTTCTGAAAAGTTATCGTGTTGAATTTGCCATAAAAGTAATAAAACATCAGGAAAACAAGCTTTTTTAATCAAGAGTTCATTCCCTTTTTCTCTGTCTCAGTTTTCTAATATGCATCATCCTTTCTTCAGAAATGAAAGAAACTTATATGGTGTAATTTCATTTAAAAACAAGAAACCTTTTTTGTCTTCTTTTCTTGTGCAATGACAAGGCAACCTAAACAGAAGTAGTTAAAAAACAGTAAAAGATGCGGTCACTAAAGTTGCTTGATGAGCGTTATTAGGCATTATTGAGCGTTTTTGATCCTGTTTCAGCCTCCTGTTCTAAATGAACAGACTAACACAACTATTCTTTACAAAATGACAGAATGTGAAAAATGCCATTAAATATGTGAAATGCATATGAAATTGAATGGAAATAAATGGATTGAATGCAACAACATCCAATACGGTGGGCAACAACGAGGTAACGTAAAAAGATTTACATTGGAGTTAACTAGTTATAGTAAGGATTAGGCTATAGGAGTTAACTCGTCGTCTTAAAGCAGCTCCATTCATAAATTAGCATTCCATAAATAAACATTTAAATATAAAAAGCTAACCAATAAGAATAATCTTTCAAATAATATTAGATACACTTTATACTGTTTGAATTATTTTATTTAAAACTAAAACATGTAATGGTAAGTTTTACTAAAATGTAAATTTCTTTAATAACCAATTTTTAATAAATTAGTTTTATTGGACTTTTTACACTTAATGAAACTAAACCAAATACCATCTGCCGTTATCAAGAATTTTATATCGTTGTTTCTCTTTACTGGAGGTAGTAATAATGATAAACTATAGCAACATTATTCGTTGCTGTTCCCGTTGAAGTTACCCTCGTGAGAAGTTTCTCAACAAGCAAACAAAAACTCAGTAAACAAACTCCGATTCCGATCTGGAATCCTGCTACAAAACAAAGAACCCAATTCATTAGAAATATCCGAAAACTGGCAAACGTTCAACATTCTTCACTTATTGCTCTTACGGATAGTTCCACGCCTGAGTTCTTATTAAAAATAATGACGGTTATTGAATGCTGTACCGGGCATTGAGACTCAAATTTCGTAATTAGAAACGCAAAGGCTACTCAACCATGCTCGATCTACAAACCTAATTAACGAGATTCTCTGGCAGTAGAGTAACATTCATTAATTTGTGGCATTCCAATCGAAAAATACTTCACAAAGCTTCTGATTCTTTCTTTTGAGATTTTGATCTTTTATCGCTTCCAGATTTGGCAGCGGGTGAACCAGAGATAATCATATTACGAAAGTAATAATTGTAAACCTTGCAATTATTTCATTCGATGGAGCGTCAGCGGTAAATCGTTTTTGTTAAGATTGGCAAGCTGCAAATAAACCGCGAGAAAAGATCGATTGATGAGTTTATTTAAATATGTGTGGTTTTTAATGTTGGTATCTTGTTTTGGCACCCATCGGAAATTTGTAATTGGATTTAGATTTTAGCCCGGGACAAATTTTCATGTGTTTGTTTACTCTGCGTTAAATGATGAGAAGGCACCTGCAGAGAGAAAGGATGTTTTTGAAAAATCTTGTTTATTTTGTAAGTCATTTTCTAATGAAATTTTTTTAAAGACAGTTACCCCACGAGCGTTCTTGCAGATTAAGGTTGTTTTATTTTACTCAAATAAATAAAAATTTAATTGAAAAGAACTCAAAAACTCTATCAGAAAATCTGTACAAACAGTATAAAACTTTATACCCATAAGGTTCTTCTTAATTACACGGGTTTAATCAAATTGTACAGGTTTCATTGAATTGCAATTAAATTTTATAACTTATTCTTAAGCTTTGTATCACATTAAAGATGCTGGAAAAGAAAGTAAAAGTTTAAAAATTAACTAATCACACAAATGGATATAGCATGTAAATCATAATGAATGAATAAAATAATCTAATAAACCGAAATGAAATAAATTAAGAAAAAATATAATATATATCCATATTACTATTGTGCTTAATGCAATTTTCAGCTTTCTATAAATACCTACTACTACAGTAAACGAGGTAAATCCACTCACGTGATTCACGTCATCAGATAAAAGAAAGTTTGGAAAAGAGTTATTCCAATTACAAATAAAATAATACATTTTTAAATGCTTTTTTGCACGAATCAAATGACTAAAAACCCTCCTTTTTGTTTTACATAAAAATAAAAAAACATTACAACAGTCAATAAATTATTTTGAAAGCAAAACATCTGAACTCAAAAAAGCAGTTAATTTAGAAATATATCCCATTTAAAAAGTGCAGTAAAGATAATATTACGCTCGGATACAGCCTCATTACCTCCTAAGGAAAAATTCGAAACCCACACCACCCGAGCGGAAATTATATCCGAAGACTAAAGATTGAAATAACCGCTCCTTCTCGAACCGACACCCTTGTTGTCGGAATTAAATTTCCCCTCCGTGATTTTCCAATTAGAAATAATTGTTTTCAACCTCTCCCAAGAAAACGGAGCATTTAAGTACTTAATTGATTGGAACAAATCCATAACAAAGTTACCGATCCTCTGGAACTATATTTCACTCTAATTAAAGCCTGGCACAAAATATTCATCTATTACGGAGTCCTTTACCGAGTACAACCCTGTCATTGTTATCTGGAATCATAAAAGTCATCGAGGGAAGCGAGCACACATAAACAGGATTGGGCAGAATGACAACCATTACGGAGGGGAATTAATTGCTCTTTAATTACCGATGGACTTGTCTGAGCAGGCGGAAACGTGTTCGAGCTCGTCTTTTTGCGTAGGTGGCAAATCGGGAAAGGGCTATCAGGAGCCACGTCCGTTTTGTGACATGCTGAGATGGGTTTTTAACTGCTCCCAGGTGAATAAGGGGGTTGTTGGGGTTAAAGGATGCTTAATTGTTGGGAATGTTGTTGCCGCAGAGGCGTGTAGTTTTATGTCTGGTTTTTAGGTGTGGTGTGGAATGAAGGGATTGGGGTGCGTGGAAAATAAAAAGCTGAGGTGGGTTTTTGAATAAATAGGAAGTAGGTGAAAATATTTGTTCAACATGGAGAAGTACTTTCATTTATGATTTTTTTTTAAAGTAAAAGGTTTTATTTTGCAAAAAAATATTATCTTCATAAGTAGAAGAGAGGTGGACAAAACAGGAAATTAAGCTTATCATTTAAGACGTATTTTATCATTATCATCTAGGGGCGATGTAAGTCATCTAAATAGATTCTCCAGGGTCAATTACCTAGGGGTAGACCTTACTTCCGTGACCCTAGGACACGTTGGTTCCAAATAAAAGTCGCGAAACGGACTTTTGAAACACCCTGTATATTATACCTAGGGCCGCATGTTTTCCTTGTACCAGGGTGTATCTGAAATCGTGCAAAAAACTTTGAGGGTATGTAGGAATCATCAAGATGAACAAATATTAGTATAGAACAGGTTACCCCTAATCTCTATTTTTATTGAACGGGTTTGATAGAAAGACAGATCCGAATGCACAGATTAAGGAATAAGAGTTACATAGAAGGATCTAAAAATTATGTTCTAAAAAATTCATTAAACAAGTTGAAAAACACTTTGTTTCTCTTTCCATCATAAGCTTTTAAATTAAATATACTTAAAAATTAGGGATGTAGTTGATTTTCGCTCCAGGAAGTGTATATTTGTGCAGATTAACTTAATTGTTAACATTTCCGTCGTTTTTTCTATTACATTGATTATGTATGAAAATTGTATTCGAAATCAATTTTTACGATGTAAAGTCGAATAATTTTTTTATTTTTGGGGTTTTTTTCATAAAAAGTACAGTAAATAAATAATTTCATTTAAAAATTTAAGTGTGTTTTTTTCTTTACTAATATTTTTAGTGTGATGTTAAACTTTTATATGCTGTGGCCCTAAGTACAATAAACCTAGGGCCATTCTTAGAAATAAAAAAAAGCTTTCTGCTTCAATAAATTTCTTATGTAATGAGTACTTAATAATCAAAATGATAAGTAAACAGTGTGAGGATGTGTGCATATAAGTTTCATATTTTAAAACAAGTTTTGAGGCTTAGTTTGGGGGCTTTAAAAATAGGTGGTCCGAGGTACACGTATCTCCCCCATAAAGGCGGTGATTTTCATCCCTAATATTTAAGTTTTTTAAGTTATTTTGTGTGTAAAAAGAAAATAGAGTTGGCATCATATTTTTTCTAAATCTTTTAAGTTGTTGTTGTTGTCTTACTATGCCACTTGGAATATCCAAGCTCCGTCGCAAAGCGTACAGGATTTAAGGCAAAGGGGAAATCTTATAAGTAGAATAGTCTTTTAGATACTCATTCAACTATGTGTAATGGTAAACATGAATTTAAATTATAAAACCTATATCTGTGATAAAAAATAATTTTTTTATGATAAAGTTACTTTTAGGGAAATGAAGAATGTTTCAATATAAAATCACAAAGTTCAGAGTAGAGAGTCTGAGATAGGTATATGTTGAGTTTCTTTGAAATGCCTTAGGGGAAAAAGTATTCTAAAATAGGCCAAAAATAGGCTATATGAAAAATGAGAGTGAATACTTTCCATGGAATATTTCTCTGTTTGAGACTCGTGTTTTTGAGCTTAAAAGGAACAGAGAGTTCAATTTCAAATTATGAAAGTCGAAAGAAATGCAAAAACAAATGCTGAAAAGAGTTATTGCTTGCGTCGTTTCAAAATATAGCTTTATGCAACAAATGCGTGCAATTTTATGTACTACAAAAAAATCGGTATGTATATCGGGAGTTGCGTAACTAAGCACACCTGTTTTCAAGAAATGTAGAAACGCAAATGTGAAAAAAATTGCAGGAATAGGGGAGAAGTGAAGATATTTAACTGGCAATATTGGTTTAGAGTTTTATTTACACATAAATGTGTAATTATATATTACAGTCCTTGTCATTCACAATGGAAATATTTTTAGATACCGAATGTGCCAAATAAAGCTTCACAAATGGGGCTTTGTCAGTTGCATCTTCGATAGCGCTGGAAGTTAAACAGTGTGAATTCTGTCTTATATATACTATGCTTTCCTGTGCTTTCTACATTCATAAAAATTTAAAAATTTGGGATAACCCTACATAATATGATAATCCTTGCAGTACAAAAAGTATATTAATCATACACTAATCTAATGAGTAACGCGGTTCTTCAAAAAAATTAATTTAAATTCTCTCTAAAATGCAGAAGGAAAATTAAAACAAAAACATCGTGTTGCATTTCCTCGTGATTAAGAGAAACTTGAACACAAGGGTACATTATTCAACGGTAAGCATATAACGCGAGGGTTCGTGTAAGGGGCTTGAGTATCACTTACACGGGCAACCCAGCCCACCGCAAGGAACAAAAAGCGGAGAACCGTCATACCCCATCATTTTCTTTGATTACATATTCCAGAAAATGAGGCCCATAACTGATTAAGGAGCAAATTTCGAAAATTAGTTTATCTTTTTTAACTCCCCATTTGAAGAGCAGGGTAGGAAAAAAACCGCGGGCCGGCAGCCAAAATTGTTTAAAGATGATTCGAAGAGGGGGGAGAGAAAAAGAAGGCCAACTTAATTTTTACCCCTCCCCTTCTGCTTTTTCTCAAACTTTTACATTCCGAGATAATTACGATATGTAGCCGGTTTTTCTCCCGTTTTTTCGGGGCGGCTATTAATTTCGGGAGCGGCGGACTCGGATTTCTTCAAACCGTGCGGAGGAATTATCGCGTGCTCGAATTTCATCCCAGAGATTGCGTACTGCGCGAAAGAAGCTTACGGTACGCAAGCGGCAGCAGAAACAATTAGCCTGCCCCGTAAACAAAACTGGCGAGGAGCAGCTGTGATGGGGAGCAAAAGGCATGTCTCCCGCTCGCATTACAATGCATCGAATAAATCTACATGGCTAATTTCTGGGGATAAATACTGCTCCGCTATATATGGAATAGAAAAGAAAAGAGCAGAGTGCTTATCAATATGAAGCTACGTGCAGAATAGGTAATTCAATTGGTTGAAGTTATGAAGAAGTGGATGTGGAGTAATTTTGCCTTGCCGTGAAAAATTTGCCATGTTTGTTCGGCGTCCGCATCATTTTTCAGACTGGGGTGGGAAATAAACAATGATTTTATATGATTAAAGTAATTTTGTCGATAAATGTTTCGAGTTATTGAAGTGGGTGCATCATTTTTAATTATCTGTTTAATTTGGTTTGTTTCAGTGGATTAGTTGAGTTTAGGATTTTCTAAATAAATTGACTTGGTTGGTTCAACAATGTTTCGTTGTAGAAATTACACTTAATAACATGAGGTTTATTTAATTTGAAAGATCGTGAATTGAGTCTAGCATATTACTTTTTAACCTTTCTACCCTCTTGAAAAAATAGTCACATATTCCCCCTCGTGGGGTCTATCTAGACCCCATAAGTAAAACTTGTCTTTTACGCATTTACAAGAGTAATTATATCTTAAATTGCAAATATTATCATTATTTACTTTAAAAATCATCCTTCTGAATAATTTTTCAAGTTTTTATTGAATTTCTCGATTTTTGTTCGTTTCGTAGCGATTTTGTCTTTTTTTTAAACTTTATTATGTAAGTTTCTTTATAACGTCTGAAACTTAAAAAAGTTAAATTACAGGAAAAACCAATGACAATTCAGTAATAAACTTAAAATGTTTTTTATTACAGTGCTTAAGGGTAAACTAGTTGATAAACCCGATTTTTCACGGGTATAGTTTATAAGTTTATTTTTAAAATGATTTTTGATTATTTTGTTTATTTTTTATATGAAGTTGCAGGTATGTTTAGCAGCTCTATATAAATTTGTATAATTATTTTATCACATTTTAAATACGGACTATCTCTTTAAAATTCAAATAACCAAGCGAAAAATGATCGGCTCAGAAATATTTGGAAAGAGAGCTTCTCCACGTTATTTAAGACTGCCACCCAAAAAAATTAGTTTTTTCTTTTAATATTTCTTCGAAATAACATTCTGAACTTCAATAAATACTCTTGAATCTTTGCAAACATTCTTATTTTTCCAAGAAAACCGAATGAAAATGATATACGTTTATGTATTTTTTGTAACGAACCAACTCGCAGGAAATAGTGGTGCCCAGTTGTCTGATGTTTTTTTTGCTTCCACTATCAGTTCCTGAAAAAAAATTTATAAAAATAGCCAATTTTCTCAGAATATGAGAGAAAAAATTAAGAAATAAGGCGAAATTGAATGCGCTTTCTCCAAATCTTTATACTCTAACAAAAATCAAAATATCAACACATTGTGACCCTCCAAGAAATCTCTATACAACTAAAACGAAAGCAGGAACCTTGATTTATCAAGAATGACAGAAATATGAAACATCTCCATTAATTGTTATTAATTTACCATATTCGTGCCTGGGGTCTGAGGAGACCCCAGAATATGTGTCTCTTTCTTCCATGATGCTTCAAAATTAAATAATAGCCCCAAAATTTTTATCCATTGTAAAACTTAACGTATTTAAAGAATACTGGCATTGAAAACCTCCAAAACTAAAATCGAAGGTAGATATCAAACGCCAAAGTGCCTTTGGGGTCGCCTCATACCCCATGCGGGGTAGGAAGGTTAACCAAATGGTTTTGAACAAAATTTTTCAGCTCATCCTCTTGTGTATTGTTTGTGTAAGGATATATACAATATTTTTTTCTAAGATCTTTGAAATTATTTTAATTTACCATGATTTTTTTCTATACTCAAATTATTTCTTTTCATAAACCATATAAATACTTCCGATCATAAAATTTGATGACAAAAATACTATTCCACATTTAAATATAATGAAAATAAGTTAATACAATTTCTAAAAGTCATTAAAAGAAATAACTTTTAAAATTGACGGCTCAATTTTTTTTATGTATTAAATTTAACACAATTTTGCACCTTATTAATTGCAAATTATGCTAATTATATTACACAAAACTATATATAATTATCTAATGATAAGCACCTATCTATCTCTAAAAACCATAATAATGAATGTTAATTATTATGTCACCTATACGAAAGATTTTCAAGCAAACCACACCGGAGAAATAAGAATCTTATCTAGTAGTTGACAACAACCTTTTCGTTTCCTAGGCTTCGCTCTTGCTCTTTGCAAATTTGAGGCAGTCAGGAATGAAAGGGTTAATGTAGCGGAAAATATGTCTAAGGTATGGACAGTAATATTTGACGTGAATGGAGTGTAAAAATACGTTCTTTTTCAAAGAATAATCCCACATGTGAATAAATATATAGATTATTGTAAACACTTCAACCCGCTTGTATCGAAATAAAACTAAATTGAGTTCATTCTTCATGATTTCTAATAGAGTTATCTATATTTATGATATTTTCATAGGAAATGCACTGAATAATTGGTTTATATTTGATTTGGGAAAGGATACTATAGATTTTTTTAAAAACTGTTATATTTTGCTTATTGTTATTTATTGATCATCCTACTCCACAAATATTAATAGTTATTATGCAAATTTAATAGAATTTAGGGATGATACTACTGCATTTCTAAATCATCTTTATTTTAATTACTCTCTTTAGGAACTTAATTTGATGTACTTTTCAATGTTCCAAATTTAAAGGAATTCTGGCAAACACTTATTTATATTAATCATGCTCATTGTTTAGTATTACATATTTTTTTTATTTATCCTAAATGTAAAAAATAGATGATTTAAAATTTTTGCTCAATTTTTTAATAATGATTTTGTTTTAATGAGATGATATTTTTTAAATACACTAACATAACGTG
Organism: Tetragnatha versicolor; assembly: GCA_024610705.1. Classification (NCBI taxonomy): domain Eukaryota; kingdom Metazoa; phylum Arthropoda; class Arachnida; order Araneae; family Tetragnathidae; genus Tetragnatha; species Tetragnatha versicolor. Next base: position 36,428,166 of record JANDEH010000009.1, on the reverse strand, counting down.
ATCAGCCGCTTAAGAAGCAACATGTGCATAATTATTTGTTAAAATTGAGCACTCTTATTAAAGAATAGCGAGAAATGTGACCAATCCCACCAACCCTAAAGGTAACAAAAAGTTGTTTAGGAAACATAATATTAATCCAGCCTAATCACCACAGCTCTGATTTGAGATTTCCAATCCAAATAATTTTATTTAAATTTTTTTTAATCTTTTAATCAAGAGGTAAAAATTAGTTTAAAATATTTGTAAAATTTGTTGATTGATTTAATTAAACAACAATTCAATTAACAATTCGCAACATTTTCTCACTCTTTTGCAACGGAAAACCATTGAACTAAACTTTAAATCTGACTATTAAATAAGCTAGCCCAAAGCAGTAGCTGATTTGAGATTTAATAAAAATCATAAAAATAACTTTTTCGGGCAATAACATAGTATATGTCTCCAAATAAGCGCCAAGACTTCTGAAATATAATCTCGCCTGTTGAAAAAAAGAGTAGCCCATGTTGCTTTTTGAAGGGGCGAAATAATCATTTTGTAACTCAAATAGAAAATAATTTATCTGTACGCAGTAATATTATAACTTAAATAAAAACTAAACTCACTTCCAGTTTTTAAATCAATCTAATTGAATCCAGTTTTATGATAGCTATAATTTATACTTTTAATAATACAGCTCTCCCTAAAACAGTTAGCACCCAAATCAGTAAAATGTTAAGCAGTGTTCATGGTAGAACTTGTTTATGAGCCAAGGAAGATTTTGTTTTGAAGATAAGTTCTTTGAATTATAAGCATTCACATAGGGTGTTATACAAATTCCATTATAAGGACTCCTAGAATGCCAATGAAAAAAAAGATTGGATGTTGATCTAGCCTTGAGTGACGTTAAATTATGTTCACTGTTTAGTTTTTTAACCATCCATATTTATTTATATTTTTCATTTTGTTATTATACAAATGAAGACAAATTTAATAAAATGCTTTTAAGGGTTTCATTAATTTCAAAATTGTGACATAAAACAGTGGATCAAACAATGGAATCACAAAAATGTGACAACTTATTAGATAAGGGATGGCAGGAGTAAATGAAAATGCATTAAAATTGCGTGATGTAAGTAGTGAATACCTTTTACCAACCTTAATCAGAAATACATAAGATTATAATAAGTTCTCGAGTTACACTGTTAAAAATATTCCGTGAAATTTACGGTTTTATACTGGCAGCTGGGTTGGTTGTGCAAAACCATAAAAATTACAAAGTAAATCCGTAACTACACTGGTTTTTTGTACAAAAAGTGGATGAAAATGGTAAAAAACCAGTGTAGCTACGGATTTACTTTGTAATTTTCTACGGTTTTGCACAACCAACCCTGCTGCCAGTATAAAACCGTAAATATTATGGGATATTTTTACAGTGTAATAAAGCGACCTCTGAACAAGATTACGACACTTGGTTTGCAAAAGGAGGAAAATCCAATCCTGGTTTTCGCCTGCAAAGAAACCAATCCTACGCAAGTGTCCAGTCCAAGAGGCCCTCCACCGGACACAAAGCAAGCTGTCCATCCCGCGGAGGGCGTATCGTTAGCCATTCACACTGGACAGCAGAAAGCCGGAGGACTTCTCCAATACCGCAGCAGCCCTTTCTGTCAGTGGGCGCACGCGAAGCCCGCAAAAAAAAACGCAGCAAGAAAAGCTTTTCGGACGGAAATGATTTTTCTCTGCCAGGCACTTGGGAAACATGCCCCGCACCTCACGCAATATCTCGTGAACGGCGTCTCAAATTATTCTTCGCATCTCGTGAGGCTTTTCTTTGGAGGGGCTTTTTTTGAGGAAGCCCTCTCTGACCACAAAGGCTTGAGCACCAAATTATTCGCCCCGATTTCTGGCTGTTGTGCAGGGATAAATATTTTCGCCTCAACGCACGCTGTGTTCGAGGTTTGGGTTGGGGTAGATTGGGTTGGATTGGTTTTGGAATGTGTATATGGGAATTAGGATGTGAATAAATAGCCCCGATTACGATGCGTGATGTGGTGATATTTGTATTGTTTTTCATTTTCAGTGATTTAGCTAGAAAATATATGTGTATGGGGTGTAAACTTAATTACATAAAATGTTTCTGATATTTAAACTGACATACTAATGTTTTACTATGTAAGATACATTACTAAATGTTTAAACAATGTAGAAAAATCATTTCATTAAGAAACTTGTAATAATCTGATATTTATGCACACAGTGTTTAATTCCTTTCGTTTTGGAAAAATTTGACGAAGAGAAAAAATTAATTAAAATACTAATATAAAATTATTTAACCTTATTTGAAATTTTCTATATTCATTATTCGTATACTAGAAGGGATTAAACATTTATATTAAAAACGAATATATCTTTTCTATTTTAAAAACAACAGGAAGTAAAAAATCTTGATTTGATTATATATTTTGCTGACTTTCTTTAAAAATTTTTAAGTCTAATTATAAAATTTCACTTATTCGCAAAATTTTTCTAAGTCACAGAAAATAGGCTTTAAAATTATTACTCTAAAGCATTGCTTGTTGAAAAGTCTTGAGCTGTACAGATATTTCCACTATCCTCACAAAAGTATCGGCTCAGAAAGGTGACATGATATCTGGTTTTTAAAATGACAAGAAAATCCAATATTTTGTAGACACTCAAAATCCCTTTTGTTCGTTCTGAGAAGGCACAATATCTTGTGGATTTTATGGATTCACCAAAACAAAATAGAAACATTGATATATTTCAATTTTTCCTCTCTCTCGCCTGTGAAAGAAATATTAACATTCATATGATTTGGTTTGTTTTTTATTTGAAAATTATTAAAGCTGTAAGGATGAATAAAATATTGATGGAAGCAATCGTTTACGAGTTCGCTCTAGGGGTACTGTTGATCTAAGTAAAGATATAAATGTATCATATACTATTTTTGGGTAAATACTCATTATTTATTTTTGTAAATGGTATTTATTCAGATGGTACACCTTAAGGACATTATATACTTATTCAAAACTGAATGTCACTCCTCTCTCGTAGAGATATTTTTACCTTGCATTTATGAATGATGGGTATCAAGAGTTGTTGAATAAATGAGCTTGAACGATAGTTTGTTCTGATCAATCACTTCTTAACCCGGGAGGACGCGCGCTACTTTCTGTTACACGAGGACGCGCGCAGGGCCTCCTGCAAACCGTTTTCCGTTCTAAACGTTCAGTGCATGAAAAATTTTTATCACAGATAGTTTAAATGCATAATTTAATCGTTCAAAGTGTATAATAAGTTGACTGCTTTTCATTACGACATAATATTCGCTCTCAAAATAGGACTGAAACATCCCTATGATTTTATTTTTCTTAGGAAAATGAGAAAAAAATTGGGTAACAATTTAATTTAGTGGTGTTCACGTTAAATATCATTTCTTCTTAACACCTCAATCATTTCTCTTCACACAATATCCTTTACATTTGCCAAACGAAATCTAATGAGGTGAAAAGCTTTTATTGTATAAATGATAGGGCAAATGTATTTTCTTAAAAGGTATCCAGCATAGTTGTTAGACATATACCTTGATTTAATATACTTATATTCTAATTCTATTTCCAAGAAACCTGGAGGTTTCTTGGAGATGGATTAGAAATCTTTGAAAATAATGATTTAGAGGCTTCTTAGAAAATAAGGATTTATAGATTGGTGACAATAGCACACAGCTCTAAAGTCATACTATTATCCCCCAACTCAAATTTTAAATTGACACTAAAGCAAATATAATAGTTGGTTTCCTTGTATCGAGGCATATTGTCTTTAAGTTGCAGTTGAATCTTTTCTCAATGAACAAATAGATACGTATAACATAGTATTCACAAATCACTACCGTCTACGGGGAGTTATCAAATTTGCCCTCGATCTAAGAAGTGATGGGAACGGCTTCCCTGAGCTGGGACCAATTCACTTACTTCTCAATCAAGGGCTAAAAGCACTCTACCTCCTGGTAGTCGAAAGGTGTGAATAATGCCCGTCTTAAGTCGGCTTTTTTCTCCCCGCAGCGGGGATGCTCAGGGAAGCATAATCTTAATTATCATAATCGATAGCGAGGGCAGCTTTTAGGAAGACGAAATGAGCCTATAAAGTAAAGCATTAACCTAATTTGGAGACGCTGCGTTTTTTCAGTCGACAGAAACCAATTTCGGTGGCTTAGCACTCCGGATCATTCCAGCCCGGAAGGAGTGCTATTGTTCCTGGCACGGAACCACGGCCCAAGGAAAAACGCTATAATTTAGAGCTATCTGCGGGGAGAAATATAAAGGCGGGATCCTCTTTAGAAATAACTCAGGATCCCTAATTCATGTTTAAATGGCATGTGTCGGGTCTGTGACGCGGGCTTAAGGACGGGGTAGGTTTCTTGGTGGCGGCTTTGGTTTTGGGATTTCAAGTGGGGCGTTTGTGAATGGTCTTGAGTATAGTATTTTTTGTCAATGATGTTTAAAAACATGCTTGAAATAGCTTTGTTTATAACTTAGGAGTACTTGTAATTCTTTCATATCGAAATGAGTGAGAGATGAATTTATAAAAAAACTGAAATTGAGAAAATGTTTGTATTTGATTCCCTACATTATTCATTTAAGTTCTAAACAAATGTTATCTGATAAAAATTAGTGAGCCTAGTAACTTTGATGGGTATGCCGTAAACTTCCTGCGCAATATTTAATTGATATACCTATCATTTATGTTTTGTAATTTTATAAAAGTAGTGAATTGATAAAATTTACAATTTTATCAAATTCTAATTTAACTAGAATTCTTTAAATAAGTCTTGTTATTGTTAGTGAAATCTTCGTTTGAGATACATAGTATTTATAGTTCTCAAATGCTTGGTCTTGAGAGTCACTAGTAATAAGTTAAATTTTATTATAAAAACGAATGCAAAAACTCTTAATTGAAATAAAGATTTATTCAAGTAACTGCAATCTTAAATTTTGCAACAATTTTTTCAAACGTGAATGGTACAAAGTTGTTTTAATGTCAGGGTTGAATAATACTGTTTTCTAAAACAATAATATAAGTACATCTGAAAGCATTTTTATAAAACTTTCTATTAATTTAAAAACATTGTTATTTGACTCTGAGTAATTCAGGCATTAATTGAGCAAGCGTCTGAGATGTCATATGTAATTTGTTTTCACAGTAACCATAGCTATGGTTTATGATCTCTGAGACTACCCAATGAGTATAACATGGCTCGTATCTACATTCTTTTTATGAGTAAGACATGGCCTTTTATATGCCTCAGTTCTTTAATTATTTTTCTCTTTCACTTACTCCCTAGATGAAAGGTGCTTGAAAAACTCTGTCTAGACTACTTAGAATGGTTATTTTGCTTTCAGATATGTTAACCAGGTGTAAAAAGTACCAGAATTAAAAAATATCATTTGCATCAAGAATGCATAGCTTTGATATAACTCCAAAAATTATAGATGTATAAAACTTCCTACGCTTAAATTTTGTTTATGTTGGGTATACTTATTTCTAGTCCAATTTACTATAAATTAATTCAACTTACTACATCCTTCAGCTTCGTGTTTACAAATCTAAATTAAGTTTTTGTTTAATCAATGCAATAATAGATTTTTAATTTATTGTCTTCCATTTTTCTGAGTATTTTTATTATTGTATTTTCTTTATTTAAACCTCTAATGCCCACTAAAAGAAATAACTATGGAATTGTTGTTTTTTTCTTATTGATGTAGTTTGGAGATAAGTAAAATAAATAAGCGAAGAAATTTATTTATTTATTTTTATTTGAATCTAAACTTTAAAATTAAAGCACCTAGACTGCCTTATTTTAAAAAACATGCTGAAAATCGCTGCTATATGCTGAAAATTGAAAGCTTAACTTACTGCAGCATATTTGCTAACCATAGTCAGTAGATGGTTAAATTCTTAGATAAAATTGAATATAATGAAAAAAAAACTTTTTAAGATCTTAATTGCGTTATTAGTTCATTTTGTTTAAAATTATTAGTTTCAGTGGTTATAGATATTAAGAAAAAATTCAATCTTCTAAATCTAATGATTGAAGAAACCGAAATTTTGTTTAACACATTTCCAATTAAGATTCTATAAAATTAACCCTTTATAATGACCAGATTTTTCTAAGTAAAATTTTATTTAGCGTATTTTACCACGTTCTTTTATATAATATCAATGAATGGATTAAATTTAGCTAACTTTTCTATGTCTTTCATATTCAGAAAATCATTGAAGATTATACCCGTTTACTATTAGGTTTCATCTTTTATGAAAAGAAATAATTCACCTGTTTAAAGTATTACAAAGAAAATAACTATTTTTAACGGAATAATTTACTTCCTAGAACATATAATTTTTGATTAAGGAATTATTTTACATTTATAGCTTCTTTTACCTGAAATGAATTGAGCAATACAAGAATTAGTTCCCTTTAATTTAAAAAGGAATACCTATAAATTTCTTTTCTCTCAGTTCTCTGAAATGAAGGTGATGAATCAGCCATTTAAGCTTTAACGCATTGAATTGAAAGATATAAGCTTCGGAACAAGTCGGCTGTTAAAGTGTCGTTTAAGTTTCTTTTAGATTTTAGAAGAACTATTATCTGCAGTGACTTCTTCGATTAGATTTAAGATATACTACTAATTTTAATACAACTACTCCAATTTTTACAATTAGCTAGCTTTAATGGTAAAAGTGATCTTAAATTGCTAAAATTATATTAATATTTATGTTACGAATAGTTTGTTTGCTGTTATTCTTTTGTTGAATATTAAATACCTCAAAATGAAATTATTGAAATGTTTGGTAGTTTTTATGTGCTATTCTTATGAGCACGAAGTTTCATTCGCTTTTGTAGAAAAGGGGTGAATATGTGAAGTGTCCTGGCCTTGCAGACCCATCCCACTTACTCGAGATTAATAATAATTTATATCAGTCACTCATAAACATGTACGAAAGTTTAATAGACCTAAAAGCTTCCCGCGAATCTGTATTCAATTTGGTGCTTATTCAGATGATTTTCATAACTATTACAATAGTTTCTCATCTTTTCATTTCCAATAGAAACAGACAACTTGAAACATCTTTCAAGCATTCAACACAAACCCAGCCTTATATACCTGGTATAGAATCCCCCCTAAAATGAATGCGTATGTCTCTAGATTTTTAAAAATGTTTAATTACTTATTATTGTACCCTATATTTTTCAAATTAATGCTTCAAAATAAACTAAACTGTATTTTGGGTTTTTTGTTTAAGCTCAGAAACTCTTGTTGGAAATTATAAAATAAATTATTGTTATTTTACTAATTTCATTCGTTTTATGTTTAAAACACTGCCCGCATCACACAATGTTTCACCTGATTAATTGCTTCAAAAAAAAAAGAATAATAATTTATTCTTCGGGAATGACTCAAATAACCACTGAAAATCTAAGTTTCTAACTAGTTGTTAACTGTTAGAAATTTATTAGCTCTTTAAAAATAAAATGGGTAAAAAATACCATAGCCACATATAGTAAACTACAGTTAGACACATTTATATCGTAAAATTTTTCAATCCATTGTATAGATGTATTTAATTATGTAACAACTTAACCTGCATATTTCAAATGATTTTCCAAATTCCACTGAGGGTAAATGTAATGTTTTTTTTTAACTCAGTGATTGTTACAAATCCCATTCCTTCAAGCTCTTCAAAAGTATGAAACTTTCACAACTTACTAAATCTTCTCAGAGTTTCATTAAGAGTCCCTCAAATTCATTCTTTATATATCTCCCGGATTATTCAGTAAATAACTTAACCTGCCTAATTGCAGGTGCACTAAATGGCCGGTGTTGCAAAGAATTTTCACTCCGTTCCAAAGCACATTTCCATTCTATTTCCTCGAAAGTGCAATTAACATAACTTAATTATTTCCTCAAAATATTCAGCTGCGCGTGATTTTTAAGGTTTTTTTTCCAGTTCTTTTAATTACACAAAACCAGGGACTCATTTTATTTTAATAAGACCGCACGGAGGGGCATTTTTTCACATTCCAATAAAACGAAGCGAAGGTCAAATTATCCTACTCGGCATTTTTGTTCAGCAATGCTGTTCTAATTATGTCGCCAATTTCATAAGGATAAGGACTCTGACTGAGTACATGCGAAGGGCATTTTGCAAAATGTCTTACCCCCTCTCTGCTAATTACCTTTTACTTTGAAATGAAAGAAGATACAAACTGATCAAACAAGCTTCTTTTTTCCTCTTTAATTGAGATCTCCGCATTTACTTAAGGCTTAGTTTTCAAAACTGAGTTCCCCTAATGGGATTTTTGAGCCTTTCTTTCGTACTTAACAATTTAACTGAGATTTTTCTAATTAATGAGAAACTGCGGGAAAGAAAAGCCGGGTCTCAAAAGCAAATTTGCGCACTTTGCCCACTAATCCGTCAACTTTTAGCCCGCACATTTTTGAGGCGCTGCGTAAATTAGATCGCCTTTTTCTGCGCGTAGGGATCACTCGTAGGCCTGGTGTGTAAACCTCGGGAAAGCCCGTCTTTTTGCTTAGAAAATCAGACTTAGACTTAGAAAATCAAAAAGACTTAGAAAATCAAGTTATCACTTTCCCTGTCTTCGTAAAATGAACTAGAGGCTTAACTGGTGTTAGGAAAGTAAATAGACTTCGACTTGATGCTCGTGTTGAACAATTGCCGAGTAAATTTAGTTGGGAAAGATATTTTGTTAATTATGAAGCTTCATTTCGAGATTTATTCCTTCGAGTTGTTGCAATATAGCATGTATTCAGCGATAAGAGTATATTTTGTTGTAAATTATTATTTTACTTTTATAATGAACTCATTAGTAGCAAGTTTAAAAATATCGAATGAATACGTCACAATTTTGTCATCATTTTATATCCTGGTGTCTTTATAATATGGGATTAAATTAAAAGTTTCAAAATGTGTTTTACGCATACCTAATCATTATGCACTTCGAAAGTATTAGTATTCAATACTAATAATAGTATATTCATAAGGTGGTTAAATAAAGTAAACGATGTTTTTAGATGTATTATCAATTTATGAACCTTTTTTAAATGTATACTTTATTTATTTTACTAGTTATCAATACTTATATTTCAATGTTTTTTATTAAACATGTGTTTAACATCTATGGTTTTTGAAAAGGTAAACTCAATAACTGTTTCGCTTACTTGATTATTTTTCTAATTAATTATATTAAAATTCTGATTGTGAACAATAATTAAAAACAACATTAAAATTGTAAGCTTAAAAAATCAATAAAAGGATGATACCAAATTAATATGACAATCATTTTACTATATTTAGAACCAATCTAATCATTCATAAAAGCATTCATTCAATTTTCTTTGCATTTCTACCTATTTTTGTCACTCACATTCAATGCGCAAGTAGCATTTAATTTCACGGTTTAAGTACAATTTACGCTTCAATTTCTTTTTGCTAAAATCGGTAAGAGCGAGTCATACTCAAATTGATTCATGAAATTTACCAGTTTAAAGGAGAAACGCAAAGAAGCGCTTATTTTCATTGATTTTAATTTTCCTCGTGATATTCTCTATATTGAATCCATTTCATTGATTTTCTTGGGCTCGATTCATGTGTGCTTTGTTGATTTCCATTAAGAAAATAGAGTTAAATTTATATTCCATAGCTGGAAAAACTATCCAAACCATTTTTCTTTGTTCTAAGGATTTTTGGATGTGATTATATGAATATATTCTGAGTAATTATTTTGAAATGAATGAAACGAGATAAATTACCTTTGTATGTAAGTACCAAATTCTATTCAGGTAAATAATTTGGTATTTTTACATAAGGCATGAGCAATAAAACTCTCAAAAATTATAATTCATACTGAAATTTTGGTTGTTTGATATCTTTGATATACTTTGCCTAAGTCTTGAAGGGGACCAATAATTATTACAATAAAAATAATTAAAGACACCTTATTAAGTTTTCTAGTTTAAGAAAAATTGCAGGCATATCATATTTTATTGAATTTACTGATTCATAGATATTCAAATAATATTATCCATAGTATTTTTTAAATAATTTTTTCTTTATAAAATATTAAAGGTGTTTTTTTATGATTTAATGTTTTTCTGTTAATTTTGCTTTTGGGGAAAATTTTATTATAAAAATGAAATTCTTCGTTTTATTAAACCTTGTAAATTTTCTTCGGAATTCAAAACAAACACATCTAATAAATTATAAATTAATAATCCTCATGCAATGAGGTAATTTTTCGTATTCTTAATACATTACTAGTGTTAAGTGTTATACAAAACACATGCTACATTAAACTAATTTCTAAGATCAAACAATACATTTATTGCAATTCAAGTGAAGATATTCAATCACTAAATATTTCCTCTTAATAAAACCATCTTTTTTACATTCTCTAGCTATATCCTGCTTTCCGAAACTTACCCATCTCACCATATCTACTATGTAGCGGTCCTACCCTTCTTTACCATTTGCTTGAATCGTTAGGGAAACTGTTCAGGATAAATCATCTGCAAATAAAGGCAATAAGCAGAGATCGCAATCTCCAGCGTTTATCAGCGTCCAATTGTTTCTATGGCCGGCTATCGCCTGGCCCTAATCGCATTCAATCTCCTCTGCTCCGATTTGATTACACAAGTAGCGATTAATAGTGATATTCAGAGAGCTCTGCCCGTTGAGAGGAAGAAGGCCAGCCCCTGTAATTGATTGCGTGTGGAGCCTCTTATGGGGATGGATTTAGTATAGGGAATTCTTTGCGTTTGGAAAGTTTTGTTATTAAATTGAAATTGATGTCGGATGAGAGGGTATTTTTAATTTTTGGGAGGTAGTTTAATGTAAGGTTTATCCAAACGCTCTACCCGGACAAATAAATAGGGTTGTCTACAATTATTGAATCTAGATTATTTAGTTTCAAACTCTAAAAAATAGCCGACCCTTTCGCCCAAAATATCATTATTTATCATAAAATATATTACTAAATTCTTTATGCTTAAACACAATTAACCCATTAAGGACGGTTGGCAAGAAAAGTTGCCAAGGGATATTTAATTTTTTACTGACTCTAATAGAGGACATTAAAAGTTTAAATGCATGATAACAGCTTCTGAAGAATGTATTTATTCAGATAAAAATAGAAATTTATACCTTCCATGCCGTTTTGGTGGTAAAATCGCTATTAGAATGAGAGCGTTTAACTACATTTTGGAGATAGCTGGGAGATCATTTGGAAAACGCCAAAATAATCGAATGTTTTGGTTATTTTTGTGACTTGTTTCCATTGCAGCATATTCACAAGATCCCATTCTAAATATTATTACTAATTACAGTTGGAATGAGGGTATTTAAATTGCCAATAGCAAGAGTTTTCTTTAACTGGCAACTTTTGTTGCCAATCGTCGGATATGTGGTCTAAACTTTTACGAGTTACTCATAAGAAGCTTTTGCAAATTAATTATTTTTAATGTTTTTTTAATTCTTATCATAAATGTAGATCTTATTGATACTTTAGCATGATGAAACGCTTCCCTTGGATCATAATTTTAGTGGTTTTTTTTTATAGATTTTAAATTTTTACCGATTCCTAACACATTTAGTGGTTCAATCTCATACTAAATCATTTCTGTATACATTTATTTTCCTTGAAAGGGCTTTATGGAAACTTACAGTAGTCAAACAATAAACTAAAATATCACTGGAGTTATTTAGCTTATTTTGAATGGGCCAATACCTAGTTTTTATCGAGTTGATGAGTAATCTTCAACATTTTCTGTGGGGAATATGCAAAATCTGGAGCGATAAAAAGGAATATTGTAATAATGATGACTTTTTGATAGAGAATGACTAACAAGAACGTAGAATTTCAATCGGCAAAAAGTTTCGGAAGGCAAAAAAATTAACCAAAGGTATAAAAAAATGAAAGTTGAGAAAATATAAGACTGGCAGGTAAAAAAAGTCCCTATTTCCCATGACTGGGAGATATAAATAAAATTATTTTAACCTGTAAGTTAGCTTAAGTGCTGAAATCAAAGGGTTCCAACCGTTCCGACTTAAAAAGTACTAGTTCGGCTATTTTTAAAGCCTAAAATTAGGTGAATATCATTATTTCGGACTGAACAGGCCCTATTCATTAGGGGTAAAATACCCTTTTTTGGACCCCCTATCAGCAGTATAGTCCTCATTCACTTTAATTTTTGTATTATTTCTTTAAATTATGTATAAAAATATATTATTATCAAAATCGTAAACATTCTAATTAGTTTTTTCGACTTTTCATTTGTCAGAGTTTGGACCCCAAGGACGGTTGGCAAGAAAAAATGCCAGTAAAAAAATCATAAAAATTATTTTTTGAAAAATTTGAAAATGGGCATTTCTTACTATATTCGGTCCAAATGAACAAAATATGAAAGAAAAAGTTACTTATTTTCATTATTTTAAAGTCGTCCTTAATGGGTTAACTCAATACTTGTATTTATAACTACGTTTCTAAATTTTTTCTTCAAAAAGTGTGTACAGTTTACTTCACACCGATATAGATTAACTTTAACTTAGTTATTGACACAGGATTAACCCGCATTTAAACTTAGATCATGATTATGTCGTTACCACCACGCCAAAAACACGAATCTTCTATTAATTACGACAAATGCAGATTCGCGATTTGGGCGTGGTGGTAACATATCATATTTTTTCTCTGTTACTGAGCATCACTTAACTCTAGAAAACTCATTTGCTCTTGATCCTCTCACTCTTTTCTTGATAACCTTTCAACTGTTTTATTATTATGATTTCAATATTTTATTATTATTTCATACTCTTTAACAAATAGCATTGGTATTCTTAATAATTTTACCTATATAAGTATTTTAATTTATTTGTACACAAGTTTCTGTTCCTGGTTACTTCACAAATATATTTTTTAAATTGAGGATAATGATACCAAGCTACAAATTTTAATGTGTTTTTTACAAAACTACTTTTAGCAAGTTAGTAATTCGTATCTAGAAAGCATCATGTTTTGTTTTATAAATCTTATAACAAGTTAATATATTTCTTTAAGATAACTTTGAGAAAAACTGCATAAACTATGGTGGTTTTATAAGGAAATGGCTGATTAACTATTTCGGGAGAGAGTTTCTAAATCCTAAAGAACAAGCAATAAATCAGTAAAAAGGGTGGCCTATCTGCATAATAATTATAGTCTAATGTAAAACTGTTGAATTTGGCATGTTGTTGCGTCAAGCGTGTCAATAACATTTACATCATCTACCTTTTTCACCCAATTTTGTAGAAAAACGGTTAATAAATATTCATAAAAGATTGCACTTTTTCTCAATTTATATTACAAGAAAATGGTCGAGTCTCACTTTATTTCTAACATGTCTTTAAAGTTAAACGCGTTTCAAATTACTGCTCACTCAACGCATTCTAAAAGCAATAAATAAACTGCCTTCCCTTCAGAAGCAGCGAAGTCATTGACGAAATACTCGATCTATTATCCAGTCGGGTAATTGATTCCCACCCTACCAATACAATTTGCTGTCGAACAGCCTTCATTAAGTGGCTGGCAGACTGCAGATACGGTCTCCAGACGCCCGCTTTAAATAAACATTTTCCTACAACAAGTTAAGGACGGCGAAAAAACGACTCCCAAACAAACAAACAAACACGGCAAGCAAATAAAGGCGAAAAAACGGCAAGAAGCGGACAAAGGAAACGCATCTTCACAACACGGCAAAAAAAGAATCACGGCGCAGATTTTTTCGCTTCTGTTTACTTTCATTTCCGTTTTTTACGCGCTTTCTTTTACGCGTCCGAATGTTGCTGATGCTGAAAAAGTGGAATTAAAAACGGTGGGGGGGGGCTCTAAAGAGCACACTTTCTGCAACAACCTCCCCCCCGGGCTCTGGAAAAGAAGTTCTTGAGTAATACTGCCGCCTCCTTGTCATATTCAGTCATTTCCCCTCACTTCTGTTTATTTTCCCTACCTTCTTATAATCCCACTTTTGGTGCTCCAGCGTCCCAAGCTTACAATCGCTGCCTTTCTTATTAATAATTTTCAAAGAGTGGAACTTCGGAAGTATTTTTTCGCTGGGAAGTAGTTCCGCAGTGACTATAGCGACTTTTCCCCAGGTCTTCAGCGCGTTAAGGCATTAAAAACGGTTTCCATTTCCTGAGCATTAATAACACCCGATGGGGCTTAGTGTGCGCGCTTAGTGGGTTTGGAGCGCGGTTTATTAAGCTGCCATTGTTTCCTTGTCTTAATTGTGGGAAATAAATTTCAGTTGAATGTTAATGAATAATGTGAGCGGGAAATGTTTTTGTTCACCCATTCATTTTTTTAAATTATTCGAACTTTGAATGGCTCATTGTTAGGCGCACTGATGAATTACTTTACTCTAATTACTTAAGTGTGTATTAATACTCCAATAAGAGTTTTTAATTTTTGGAATGAAATACATTAATCACAATGGGAATTAATTTTGAATAATAAGTTTTCAATGAAGTTAAAATAATAGCCTTTAATAATAACCTTTATCATTCACTGGTAAATTTAAAAATGTAATTAGATAGGAATGTCCTATATTATCTCATACATTCATGAAACGTTACTACACATTTAAACTTAGTTTTTATTTCATTCTTTAAGTAACAACTTTAGCTAAGTTAAACAGTTTAACACAAAATTAGAAGAAATTTTCAGATAACCACATTTTTCTTAGGTTTAGTACCTCAAAGTATTTAAAAACCCTCAAATAGCAATCATGTATGTAGAGAGACGGCTCAATTAATTGCATTCAATTTCCTTTATTTCTATCTGCTAATTTATTAAACCAGTATTGAGTCACAAAAATACATGGGTTGTGAAAAAGAAGTTACAAACTATCTTCAAAGTATCGTTCTTTTCAACTAATTCATTTAGAGGTATCTTGTCTGGAAAAAAACCATGTCAACATAGATTTATATCACTCACCTTCTGATTTTTTTCGTTCTGAAACTAAGCTTAGGACTAACTTTGAAGATATTTTTCAAAAGAAATAGTCTTGAAAATACTGAAATTTTTTCTTTTAGTAAGGTAAATGTGGGTATAGTGGACAACTCAAGGAAAATTTTTGCTTAAATTCTTAATAAATACCAATCTATTTGCTAGGAAACGGTTATCATCCTATTTTTAGGTTAATTGGATCTTCTTCTTTCAATTTTACCATTAAACTATTTAATTAGATAGGGTAAAGTTTTTTTAATTAATTTTTAAAAAGTACTCCAAATTGCATCTATAGTAGCTACGTAGATGTAGATGTTGTTTCTATGATGGAGACACCTCTTGCATCTATAGTGGACACCTCTCTTTTTCTGCTTATAAGAGGGGGAGTTTGGAATAGTCGTTTAGTTCTAATTAAATCTTCCTTCCCAACGAAAAGTATTTTAGATCCAATCAAATTAACTTTATTTAAAAAAGACTTGATAGTTTTTATCCCAAAGCCTACGCTGTAGCTGATTTGAGAGGAATTTAGCATGTAATTTAATGTTTTAGAAACCTTGGTTATCGAAGCCAGAATGAAGCCAAATTAATACAACACTCATTTTAAAGCACGTTCAACAGTTTATGAAGAAAAACTGATTCGAATTAAATATTAATTATAGTTATATTAGAATCCATTGCAGTGACCATTATTGGAATATCTAAGATTATGTGTTGGTATAGTGGCCACCCCCATATAAATCCTCGTAGAGTCAAAATTTTCAAAAAAAGTTTATTCATTATCATTTTATATACACTCTTCTTTATCTTAATATAAATTTAAAAGTCAATCAAAATTTAATAAATACAAAAAAAAACAGTTCCTACAAACCCGTTTCCTTACACGATTCAATAAGCCAAATCAACTTTCAGTTACTCGGCCGATGTTGTTATTTTCAAATATTTAAATATCCAACCCATGCTGATCTGTGGTATCGGTGGTAATTTACTAGCTTACCTGATTGTACAATCTACTATGCCTATGAATTTTGACGCTGTTTGATGCTTCTAACTAGCTCTATTTAAAATTAATCAGCTATGTGGCCACTATTGGTACAGTGTCCACTATACCCACATTTGCCTTATTCTACTTCAAGAGATTTCTTGCTCATGCTCACTGTAATTTACAAATTGAATTTTAAACTTGTTGATGATATTTTTTTATTTATGATATTTTAGATATTTTATTTTTTTTATGATATTTTAGAACCAAACTAGGTCATAATGCGCCAAGATAACTTCCACACAAGGGAGTTTAACAGTAAGTGTAAATGCAGGATTTTTAATATCCGAATTAAATACATCAGCTAAAACTATTCTCTCATACACACTTATTATGTCCTACAATTAATGATAATACTTACTGAAGCGTGAAAAGTCATGGCGATCATTTAAACCGAGCGTTTTTATGGCTTCTTTAGACCGATTCATGATCAGCTAAAATTGAACTAAATTAGAGTATTAATGATTTAAACTATTTTAAAACTGGTGTTTCAATTTGTGTTTTTTTCTAGTCATATGTTTTACTCATATTAGTGCTTATTACTGTGCCTTCTTTGTAGGTGAGCTTCGGTCTTTGAATTAAATAAGATGGCATCTTTGATTTATCAGTTTCTAATAAGTGAAAAAAGTTTTAAAAAGTTTACTGGAAAACGTATAGATACAATTCTGGAATTTATAAGCATATCCTGAAAATGAAATCCTAATAAACTTTCTTTTTCTTATAGATGAAGTGTTTTGTAAGATAATACACGCAGCAGTTTGACAATCATAATCAAAGAGTAAGTTAAATTTTTTACGTATTTCTAAATAATTGTCTTTGGAATGCATATTTTATATTATTTAAAATGTACAAATGGTGGACTGCTCAGTGAATGAACACTCCCAGTAAATGAACATATGGTCATATTATCTCGAATATTAAGATATTTGAACTCGCTATAGACTATCACTGAATTTGAGTAGTTGCAGGAAGACCTCCTAGAGGACAAACAATCGTTGATTTAACCGTATATTCCGATTTCAGACTGTAAATTTATTTATTGATACACGAGCTTAAGGTCTGAAAAAGACACGGGTGAGTTAAGATTTGACTTAATTCATTCATATTTTTCAAACTTATAATTGCGTTTATAAGATCGTTGTTGTTTTTTATCAACTGCTAAAGACTCATTATTTGATATGTCAAAGTGCAGAAAGATGTACTTTTGAAATTGCGATAGATAAGGGGGTGTTCACTTACTGGAAGTGTAAACTGAGATTTCCCAGTGAATGAACGGTCGTTCATTTACTGGGGAAATGGCCTAAATCGTGAATCTTCATGGTTTTTAGCTTATTCAATCTATAATGATGTAATCTCAACTATGTGTAGTGCTCGAGGTTTTAAATTGGGTTCTTCCAGTAGATGAACGGGGTATGTTGATCAGAAAGTCTATGTTAATACATGGTGTTTCGAAAGTTTGCTTCGTAGCTTTAGTTTTAAACACCAACACCTCGTAGAATCAAGGTTTTTCTATTGAAAAGTGAACATGGTGAATACATTGTGATGGCTTACATTGCGCTTAGTGGCTAAATTAAAAATTTAATCAAAAAATTAAAGTAGATAGTACAAAAACTCCATTTTGAAAAATTTTTTACAGAAATTAGTTACTGGTTTTCGCGTTTTGGAAAATAATATATAAAAGGTTTGGTTTATTCAACTATCGGTAAACCAAATATAATAGGGTCGATCTAGGTCAAGTGATCCTGAAAAAAATAGAAATGATCATTCTACCATTTTGAAATTAAAATTTTTTTGAGGGATGATTCTTACAGCACTAGTAAGTCCACAAATATTATCTTTAATTTTTTTTCTTTTTCTGAATTTTCAGGACAACCATCTAGGTCCAACAAGGAATTTAAAAAACATTTGGGAATACCATGTCTTTTAAAATTGAAAAATAATCTGATTTGAAGTTCTTATTTAAGGCTGATTCTCAATACTTTTAACACAGTTATCCTTAAGTTCTATTTAAAATGAAGGATGTATCTTTCTGAGTAGAATGGCTTTTGTTGTATGAATTTAAGTTAAACGAGTTTTGTAGTAATGCGAGTTTACTAAAACCCTTACAAACGCAAGAATTAGCACAGTGGGTATTACTTTGACGGCTGCTGTGAAAATTAAAAAATAAATAAATAAAAATAAAAATTTAAAGATACTGAATGATATAGATGTGGATAAAAATTATCAAGCGACCACCTCTGGAGCATTTGATAAGGATTGACGCATTTTAATCTTTTCCAAAATACTGAAACTAGTGATAATATTCACTGTTCATTTACTGGGAAAAGGTGTTCATAATTAGGGCAAACTTTGTTCATTTACTGGGTGTATCGCACTTTTTACACTAAAATCAGGATTCCTTCAAAGCTATTAATTTCTGAGATCTGGAAATACTTCGATCATATTGCTGATAAAAAGCCTGTATGGAAACATACCTTATTTTTTTAAATTGACAGAGAAAAAGCCCTGAAAAAACGAGAATTTCAATAGAACATGAATTTTAATACATCATGAATTCTCACTTATAAATTTATTTCGATCATAATTAATTTTAATTTTATGCATTATTTTTTTCGTATATTTAAACAACTATATTTTTCACACCAATTTTTACAGCATTTACTTTAAACGAATATGATAAACTAGGCCTATTCAAAGCAATTATTTAAGTGAAAGCTAATCATAATTATGTATAACCTTATCACCATAAGAAGTTGCCAGAAATAATCCAGTTTGCGCTTTAAAAAGAAAAAGAAAATATTTTTTCCCTTGGCTTGAGATTATATAAATCAGATTAGCCACAAAAGCGTAGACACAAAAAAAGTCGGTCTTAATTTTACTTTTCTAAATAGAAGAAGTTTTATTTTGTCTTATTTATTATAGATTAGATTCTTTCATAGATCACGAGTAAACTTCAAACTTGTAATCGAGTGAAATAAGTAAACCTCATTTCTATTTCATGCATTTTCATAACTCCAGTTAATACTTACTGATAATCATAAACGTCTGAGCTAGTCAAAAATGTTAAGAGAAAATTTATGACGTTACAAAAACACAATCGCTTTTGTTGCAGCGCTAAAACCAATATTTCTCAACTTCGCCAGTTTTTGTGAGAAGAAAGATATTTTTCTTTCAGGCATATCCCATTTTGATGTATTGCGCACTTTGATTGTAAGAACTCACTACCTTATAACCGGGTGTCTACAATCTTTTAAAAGGGCGTTGCTTTGTCAATATATTCGCCCCGTTCTGAATGGTGTGGCTCCAGAAATAATAAAAGAAAATGGGAAAATGGTCTCATTTATTTCTTTGCGGGAAATAGTTTGCAGTAATCTTTTGAAGTTTAAGCTTTCTTCGGAAGAATACTACAGTTTCATCAACATTTCTACACACAAGTAGTTATAAATCAATCATACCTTAGTAAAAGGGGAAAGAGAGCAAAGAAAGAAGTAAAAATGCGTTCTCATAGGACTTCCCCTGCGCTTTCTAAACCTGGATTTCCCGATCTTCGTTGCTTTCTGAAAGACTTAAAAAAGAAAAGCAAAAAGAGAGAGAGAACCTCGCACATTTATAGAAAGAACTGAAGGAGCCTCGCACATTTATAGTACGCCAGTCTGAAGAAAAGTACAGAAAAAAAGATCAATAGAGTGACATTGATCGAATCGAAATCGATGAAAAACTACTGACATATAAATGGCCTGTTTCAATATTCGCATTTGTACGAAACGTTTTTGAGAAAGAAAAAATGGAGACCATGTTGCATTCTGATGTAGTTTTTGATTCTTTCGGAAAAACACTTGGAAACAGATGCTACCGGAGAGCACGTGATTGCTGAATGTTTGTTGCGAAGCTGGAACGTGCATTTAAAAGGCCCGGCAGATGGCAAGCTCGCGTTTTCGAGCTCACATTTGAATTAGGCATCGGATTAATTTATTGATCATATTCTCTGTCTTGGTAAAGGAATTTTGTCTGGAAAAAACTTATTCCCGCGCCAGATTCTGTTTTACATACAAATATTTGTTTCTTCAAAGTCTTCGGTAAGCATAAGCGGGTGGAATGGTTCAGAAACTTATATGGTTAAAAAGGCATCGATGGAGAGGCTGGAAATATTTAGCTGTAGATTGTTAAAAGTAACTATTATTGGTTATTGATTTATGGTACACAATTCGTTATAGAGGCCACACATGGTACCATAAATCTCCATACAAGTTAATTTAGTGTAAGAAATTTTTAAGACTGATATATACACTTGGGATTTTAAAAGCAAAGATCTTGCCTTATCATATGTTCCTTCCATTATTCTTAATTCTGTCAAGTGCAAGTATTTGTATTCATATAATGTTTAAAAATACTTGTAGAAAACTTGTTGTTTTGGGAGTTTATTAGAGTATTAAATGCCAGTGGATTCATGTATTGTTATTTAAATATTCTATCATATTTATGTTTAGTGTATATTAGGGTGGCCATTATTTTCGAACTTTCAAAATGTTCAGCTCCCACTTTGTTCCAATGGACAAAACAATGATAATTGCAATTTTAATTTACTAATTTTTTTAGAGTTACGCAAAAATTGTAAAGTTGTTTTTCATGCATATTGTAAACTACTGATACTCTAAAACCTCTTAAACTTAAACACCTAAAATTGAGCTAATTTTGTTCGTAATTTTATTTTCTTTAAAGTGTTGTGCATTAGGAATAAATTCCTTCCCAACAAATTTAAAAATTTTTAAGAAAAAGTGAAAAGAATTTAAAAAAAAATTTTAAATTATAATTTTTAAGAAATGTTTAAAACAAAAAATGTTATTGTTCTTTTACCTTATAAAATTTACATGTTTACCAAATATCATGTCTGAAATTGGATTTTATCATATTCGGAAAAAATGAAATTCAACGTGCAATTGCTAGGTCCCTTATTAACCCCCGAATGAACCCCCTTATTAACCCCCTAAGTGAATGATAAACTCAAGAATAGTTCTGAAGATCCTTTGAAAGGGTTCATATGATTTAAAGACATGCAAAACCTTTAACAAAATTCGATGCAAAACGTTTTTAAAATCTTAAAGCTTCCAGAATCGAGGTGGAAGCTTTTTAAATTAACTATTTGTCTCTGCAGAAATGGGTGTAAAACTGATTTAGAAGTTTAAATGAAAATTAGTTTTAAAACTTTTTGAATCTTATTTGTGTTAAAGGTTTTGCATGTATTTGAATCATATGAATCCTTTCAAAGGATCGTGTGAACTATTCTTGAGTTAATCATTCTTTTACTATAGATTAAGGGGTTAATAAGGGACCTAGCAAATGTACGGTGAATTTCATTTTATTCCGAGTATAAAAAAATCCAATTTCAGACTTGATATTTGGTAAACATGTACATTTTATAAGGTAAAAGAACAATAACATTTTTTGTTTTAAACATTTCTTAAAAATTATAATTTTTAAAATGTTTTTAATTTGTTTCACTTTTTCTTAAACAAATTTTACATTTTTTGTGGAGGAATTTCTTCC
This sequence comes from Tetragnatha versicolor, assembly GCA_024610705.1. Classification (NCBI taxonomy): domain Eukaryota; kingdom Metazoa; phylum Arthropoda; class Arachnida; order Araneae; family Tetragnathidae; genus Tetragnatha; species Tetragnatha versicolor. The sequence goes on along the minus strand of JANDEH010000009.1, from coordinate 36,406,531 downwards.
TAATGTACATCACTTTAAATAGAATAAAATTACGAACAAAATGAGCTCAATTTCAGGAGTTTAAATCTAAGAGGTTGTAGAGTATCAGTAGTTTACCATATGCAGGAAAAACAACTTAAAAATTTTTGCGTAACACTAAAAAATTACTACTCAAAAATGATGGACGATAAAAAAACGAAACATGTGTTATTATATATCTAACAACAGTATTTCATCATTACAAAATTAAGAAAAAATTGTGGGGATTTTATCTTGGGGTTTTTGCCTGTTTTTCAAAAAAGGGCCAAAAACTAAAAACTTTAAGGCGTTTGCGGGTCGGGTTAATATTATATCTGATTTGGCTAAAATTTTGTTGTCCATTGGAACAAAGTTAGGGGGTGGGATCAGCATATTTTTAGCTTTTGAAATATCCCATACTGTTAAGGGCCACCCTAGCGTATATGTATAATGTATATGTTTAATGTCATTGAAACTGCACTATTAAAATTACAGGGAAAGTGTAAAAGAAAATTCATTAGAAAACCAGAAAGGTAATGGTTAGAAAACTGACTTTGATTTGGCATACAAATAATATAACGTTGTTTTAGTGAATTCCAATCACACTTTTGTTAAAAAAAGTTAATTTTTTTCCTTAAATGCTTTGAAAACAGTTAAGAAGAAAAAACTATAGGGGAGAGCGGGAATGAATGGGACAAATTTCACATTTTTGCTAAAATTGAAAAAAATATAGATTTTTCAATCCTGTAACAAGTTTAAAACCAATAATTGAACTCTTGGTTACATTATAAATGTTTGTATTCAATCAATTACCCATTATTTAAAATCCATGAAAAGTTTTTATGATTGCATGTATTTTGTCTCATTCATCCCCGTGGTGGGGATGGATGGGACACCGAGTGGTGATGAAAAGGACAGTTACAAAAAGTTCAAAAATTTACAAATTAACAAAGTTATTTCAAATATTGCACAACGTTTAGCTTTTTAAAGGAACAACAAACTTCTATTATTTTCCAAAGAAGAAAATTAAAAAGGCATTTAAAGGGCAAAAAACAGCCTACATTTATTCGACTTCATGACGAGTAAAATTAATACATAAACTGAAGCAAATCTTTTTGTTTGTGGGTTTGTACTTTTAGGAGTGCAAGTAGATAATTTTTTATGCCTGGACCTAACCCCCAAAGCTACTCCTCTCCTGCAGTAACATTTTCCCTGGCATTTTGAAGGAACTTAATATAAAAATAAAGCATACAAACCTAACTTGTTTGAATAATTGTTTAACTATAACATATCTGAGATGACAGTTGCAAATATTTGCTCATTAAAACTTTGCATATTCACACATGAGTTTGGAACATAAAACACAAGTTTAAACATAAATTTTTGCACCCTATTTCAGTAAACTTTATCATAAATTACTTAAATGAGTTGAATATAGCAAGCCATTGATGGAAAGTTTTGGAAACAGGAAATGAAGTGATGATGGAACTGTCCCATTCATCCCCGCAACTCTTGTCCCACTTATTTTTGAAAAACTAAAATTAGACTAGGAAAAAACCAAGGATTTTCTTCATTTAAATTGGAAACTATACTAATATAAATACTATTTCAACACACTGTAAAACTTATAGCTTTAGTTAAATTATTTTTTAATAAATAATTATAGAAAGAATGTCACGATAATAATTGAATCGTCAGTTTGAAGAAGGGAATAAGTCCTAAAAATGACAAATTGACTTTTTGTGCTCAAAACAATCTCCAAGCTTTGCTCTACATATGGGTGAAAAGAGGGGGAAAATAACTAACCCCTATAGGGAGATATCGCCCCTTGAAGTTGTGAAATCGATGTCCATTCATTGTATTTTTCAAGTTAATTTGGAGTTAAAGTTAATTTGTCTTTCTTTTCCTATTCTTTGAGCTGTAAACTAAGTTAAAATGAAATTTTCTTTTAATTTAAAATTTTTTTCAAACTTTTTTATGCAGGGAATGTTTAACTCCATTCACATTCACTCACTCCATTGATACTGCTCTAATAACTCAGTTTCACTATAATTTTGAATTTTATTTGTCTTATTCCTTTTATTTCACCCTTTTGTGGTGTAAACTAAGGAGAAATATAATTTAAATGTGAATTTAAGGGTTTTTTAAGGTTTTTTCATCAGAAAAATTTCATAAGGTTGAAGAAGGGAATAAGTCCATCAACTTATTTTGACTGTAAAATATTTTTGAATATACTTATATTTGTTTTGATAGTTGCTCTGTTTTCTACATAGGGTTGTGAACTTCCAGTAAAAATTTGGTGATTATACAATGAAAATTCTATTACTTATACATTTTTTTTCGATTTTCTCAAAACTTGGTTTTTGGACTTATTCCCTTCTTCAAACTGACGATTCAATTACTTTTGGTATGGGAAAATACATTTAGTAGTCTTATTTATACAAAAATGGAAGCTGATGTCAATGAACACAATTTTTTGAATAGGCTAGGTACTACTATCTTATGGCTGAAATAACAAAATTTTAAAGTGAAGTTAAGGTATAAAAAATTGAGGTGTCCCATTCATCCCCATTCTCCCCTACAATAAAGTTGATCAGAGGTAAGATTAAAGTGTCAAAGATACAAAGTTAAAAGTAGAGGAGAGGAGGGTATTGTGGGGTGGAATAGTTGGGTAATATGGAACACCTGAGTTTCTGCTCCCCCTCGTGTTGCCATCATGAGGCAATGCCACGAAAGTCTTAAGAAATCCCCCATGATGCAGTGCGCAAAGAGTTAAGCTTCTTGTCTGATCAGTCGCAGCAAAGCAAAGTGTGTTTTAGGATTTACGAAAGTTTTTGACGGTATATGTTCAAACCTTTTAACCTACCAGTAACTATGATACTTTAATTTTGTTGTTTAGCATAATGTACACTAAAAGATCAGTGGTTTCTTATATTGTAGTTGTTTTATCGGTCAGTAAAAGGGTTATTAGTACCCAATAGTATTAAAAACCAATACAGTTATTCTTAAATATACAAAGGGTGTTCCATAACACCCTCCTCTCCTCTATTTGCATCGTTTCAATTCATAATTTTAAAAATTCGAAATTTTTTTACAGTGCTCTATCACCCCCATTTTATTTTTATTTCAAGTGATAATTTTATAAATTTGGTTCACACACAGTGTAAAAATAAGTATTACCTTTGATGAGGTTAATAGGGCCTGATGAACGTAAATTCAGACTTAATTGAGGTGAGAAGACCTGATTGATTATCTTCAATATTTTCATTTTTTGAACTTTACTAATCAAATCCCTTCGAGAAATATTTGAAATTAGTATTGCAGCAAAATACATTTAAGCATACAACACGGCTATAAAGAGCAAGTCAAATAAAAATGGTGAAATAGTAAACATAAACGTCTAAGACCATTACATAAATTTTATCTGGAACTATTTATAACCATCTCTCTAAGAGTTCAGTGCTAAAATTTCGTATACGTAAGTTGTCAGAATAAATTTTGAATAATTCTCGCCGATGCTAAAATCTCGACTACCCCAGTTTAGCATCCTGATTTCATTCTAGCTCGCGGTTTTAAGTTGCCAAAAACATCTCTCTCTATCTTCTCACCATCATTTTCCATTCAGCCAGCGATATTCCATTATTTTTAATCTAGTAGGATGATCGAGCGACTTCGCATGTGCTCAATATGTCAATAAATCTCGCCATCTAACAAGTAAATTATACACCCGCAGGAAAGGAATACTAACGCATCAACCAAGACACGTAAGATATCTCATCTCGCTATCAATATTGTATTGCGATTCGGAGATTATGGGGAAAGTTTTTGATTTCTTCTCTGGCAGAGATAGCATTTCGTTGAAATAGTGGGAGTGTTTCCCCTTCCCCATGCAGGCATTCGCGTTCTTTTCTTCGAATTTGTGTGTGGACGTGCTCTCGAACTGTAGAAATGAAAGCACTTTAAAAGTTCAATTTTTGCGAGGTTTTTTAGAAGGGCGATAATTTGTTCCTTCGAATCCCAGCTCTACGAGTTATTAAAGTTGTTATTTATGGACTGGATATTTAGATATTTGAGGAATGTTTATTTTTGAAAACTGATATCATTGACCTCTATAAGGGGATAAAACTCTAGTTTGATAACTATTCGTTCATATATAGAGTGTAAATAATAATTCAATTTTTAAACTATATATAATTAAGTGTAATCTCATAACTCTCAAGCGTCACCTCCAACCGTGGACCGGTTTCGTCCTTGTTAGGACTCATCAGCACGGTATAGGATGGTAACGCAAGAGAGCATAAATCTGGAATTAAATCTGTCCAAGGAATGCCATTGTCATTCCAGCAGATGAGTGGAGGACTAATCAATGGTCACCAGTTTTTCAGTTACAGTCGACTAGACTGATGAGTCCTAACAAGGACAAAACCGGTCCACGGTTGGAGGTGACGCTTGAGAGTTGTGAGATTACACTTATTGTCCGCTTAACCAGCAATAATTGGTGAATTCTCCTTTCATTTATATATAATTAGATTATAGGAAGTAGGACGGAGATTAAATTCAATGTAGATTATTTTCAGAATCTCAATTTAAGAATTAATATAGGGGAAGGAAGAAGTCACATGTATCATATACCGTCTTAACTACATGTATAGTTTTGCACTCGTAGTATCAGGCAATACTGCGCTTAAAGGAGTTACATAAGAGGTAAATAACAGTTATGGAAAGAAGAGAGGGTCATATTGAGGTCAAACATTTTATTTTAAATTTCTCATGTTGAGTAGTTACGATTGTTAGTATATGAAGTATCCTGTTTGTTGTGTTGTTTTATCTAATTTCCAGTTGGTCTAACTAAAAATTAGACCAACCCTATGAGTCCTTAAAAGTTAACAAAATCTAAAAATAAAAGTGGTTTAAGAAATACATCATAACTTGTTTTAAATAAAACAGTGCCGATTCCATCGTTTTAGATATTTGTATTTTTTAAGAGACACAGATGGCCAATTTGATTTCATGATTTAATTAAAAACAAAACCATTGAATAATTATTTGATATTCAAATACTATAATTGCTAGTCAAGAGTGACTTATATTTCTCCAAAAAAGGACTGAAAAGTCATAATTGTATCTTTTATTTTTATCTAGACAAAGTTTAAAGATCAGTTAATTTATTAAATGTAAAAAGAGAAACATCAAAACATTGATAAGCGAATTTTCTTGTACTTAATAACAGACCATTTACGATTGTTAGAAATAAAAAAATAAGATAAAGTTATTAAACTAACAAAACAATGTTGTTAACTAATTTTTACAGCAATTTTAATTGGAAAATAAGAGCTATTTCATCGTAATATTAGGGAAAGGAATGTGACAGCCAATCCAAGTGATTACTTTATATGGAATTAAAATTATATATTCATTAACTTTGTTTTTATTTAGAGTTATAATTCAAGATAATCGTTTATATTAGTTTAAATTATTCTGAATTTAAAATTTGGTCATTTAGGATTTTATTACGAAATAAAAACGAAGATACATTTACAATGAAGTGGAATAAAGCCAAGGAATGTATCCATACTAGTATGAAACATTGAATAACAAGTTAAATAGAAATTAGAAATCTTATGCTCAAAACATGTTTATTTATAGAATCTATCTACTTAACATTTTCCTAGCGGAAGTGAATCAATCATTAAGTAAATTATAAGTTAAGTAAAAGAGAATTTAGTAAGCTTTCTGAACACAATAAGAGATAATATAAATCGAATATCTTAATAATAGATAACATTTAAACTTATAATGTGAACTTATACAAACATGCCCTTGCTTTCAATTAAATAATTAAACATATTATAATAAATGTTCCTTGTGTGTCTGTTTTCAGTTTACTCAATGGATAAATAAATACAAGTTTTTACTTCTCGGTATTTTCATAATATCCACCGAAACATTTTTACCATAGTCTGTTCATTTAGAATAGGCAGGTGAAACAGAAGTGGTAACGCTCAATAACGCCTAATAACGCTCTTCACACAACACCAGTGACAGATTCTTTTACAGTAATTTTCCCATTTCCGTTTAGGCTGCCTAGTAATTGCACAAGACAAATGTTTCGATGATAATTTCAATAGTTACTTCTTCTTCGTCTCACTGGTTATTCTTAATGAACAGACTGTAAGTAATTTATAAAATTATTATCGAAATAATTTTTGATTAATTATAATCATCAATATTTAAAAATGTGAAATTATTCTTAGTTGAATTTTTAAAAAATATTATGTTTAAATAGAATAAGACTGGATATTTATGATTTTACAAAATAAAAATTTATTCATTCATTACATTCTTACATTGACATATTTTTTCATGTAAAGAGAAATATATGCAATTAAAGGATTTCTACACAAGTTAATATTAAAAAAAGGTTTTTCTCTTTATTCCTAATGTGTGTGTGGAGCTTTATTAACTACTTAATGCACTTAATCCTATTTATATTATGAGAAATTCATTCATTTAAAGTTTTTCAGTAGTAATTTAAACCTAATTTTTCGGAATTGTTATCTTGTTTTTCATTTTTTAAGGAGTTCGTATGATGAATTTTCTTGAAGTAAGGAAAGTACTTTCTTCTAAAGAGCAGAGTAAGAGGAGAAAAAATTCATTTTTAACAGAGCATATATGAAAATTCTATTTACAAAGAAACATTTATTAAACCATTAAATGTATGTATAAAATGCAAAATTATTAGTTTCGAAAGATTTAAAACGCGTTCCAAAATACATCTACCACCCATGTAACGAGCACGATAGAATGGCCACAATTTGCTCACAACTTCTCGTTAATAACTGGGTAAAGAAATTTTTTGGTGAATGAAAATTTATTTATGAAGAAATTTTTTGAAAAATTAACTTTATTCTTAGTTTTGTACGAATTTCTAACTTATGAAACCAATCTTTACACATCTAATACTAGGAGTGCAAACCACTAAGAGGAAGCATACAGGGTGTTTCAAAAGTCCATTTCACGGCTTTTATTTGAAACCAAAGAGTCTCCTAGGGTATGGGAGTAAGGTGTATACCCCAAGGTATAGACCCTGGTATTAAGTAACCCTTGATAATACATTGAGATGACTTACAGCGCCATTAGTGGCAAAACAAAAAAGTTAAAAAATTAGTTATAAAAACTAAAGGAGAGATGGAGCAAAACCCTTTAATTAGATAGTATAGTTGCCAATTCTATGAAAAACTCATTGAGAAAAATCATGAAAAAAACGTGCAAACTTGCAAATTTGCGACCTTTTTTTTAAGGCCTGAAAAAGTGCTTTTTTATATGCTAATATCTCCGCGAATATTCACCATACATTCATGAAATTTGGTTCAGTGAGTTTTTCATAGAATTGGCAATACACTTATTGATGTTTTCGCTCTATATTTCCTTTGTTTTTATAATTAATTTTTTAACTTTTTTGTTTTGCCACTGAGGGCACAGTAAGTCATCCCAATGGATTCTCCAGGGTCACTTACCTAGGAGTAGACCTTACTTCCCTGACTATGATATGTTGGTTCCAAATAAAAGCCCTGAAACGGAGACTTTTGAAACATCCTGTAGACAAAGCAATGAATGTTAATACCAAAATAAATGTTTCTTTTTATCTTGACCTTGCCCCTAATAAACAATCAGTGTTTCTTAAACTCAGCATTTTATTCCCACAAAATGATATTTTTATGACTCGTTACATCCAAACTCGATATAACTGAGGGGTCTTACTAACTCAAACAAGTTGTTAATTACTCTTTCCTTATCTTATTCAAAATCAGAAAAGGGAGAGAAACAGTTACAAGCCTTAAATTAAGCAGTCAACGCAGATATGAAAGAAATAGAGAAATTCTGTTGAATGCCAAATCGGACTGAACCCATTCAATGGCGATAATTATGTAAGGTTTAAGCATCGCATTTGACTCCATTCTAGCAGCGAGTCACGCATTCCTCAGTAATTTTTACGGCAGAGGACTTGAATAGCGCCTTGAATAGTCGGCAGCTCATTCCAAGGGCCCAATCACTGTTTCCTCGTACCAACGGAATCGCCACCACTGACCTTCCAGGTTGCTAAGTTACACGATTCACAACGCTACGTTGCCAAGAGAGTGGGAAAATTTCCCATAAATTCCATCAGTTCTCATTCATCATGGCTTCTTTTGCTCCGCCCGTACAGATGAGGCTTTTCGGGGAGTATTTTCAAGATTCATCTGCACGAAATGTGTGGGGGGGGGGCAAAAATGGCACTCTTTGGGGAGTCATTCCACCCCCTTTTAGTTTTTGGGAGGGTGAGGTATTGATAAGTTAGGTAGGGGGGGTTTTAGTATATATTTTATTTGGTTCCAGTATCGTTGCAAATAAAGGGATGGGCAAGATATGGTTAAGCTTATAAAATTGATACTATCTAAAAATTTTAATTCTTTTTTATGACTTATAATGAGACAAAAACATTATTTTATTGCGCAAATTTATTTCCGTTCCATTTGGCTTAATTATAGACTAACAACGCTGTAAACAAATATTTCTTATCACAACCATTGTCTAATCTTTCGTAAGTTTGAGTAATTCAACTCCTATTACAATTTGTGATTGATCATTTTTTGAAGATTATATAAAAGTATGCAAAGAGTGAAATTTTTGATTATCCTTTGGTATAAAATATTTTATACTGAACATTTTTCATTAAGTATTAACTGGATATATTAAGTTGATAAGTGTGTAATAACTTCATTCCGTTATACGTATTATAAGAATTGTAAACTCACAACTCTCAAGCGTCGCCTCCAGCCGTGGACCGGTTTCGTCCTTGTTAGGACTCAGCACGGCATAAGAAGGTAACGCAAGAGATCGGAGGGCAAAAGTGTGCCCTGGCAATGCCCTCCGCTCTCTTGCGTTGCCTTCTTATGCCGTGCTGATGAGTCCTAACAAGGACAAAACCGGTCCACGGCTGGAGGCGACGCTTAAGAGTTTACGCGTATTGTCCCTTAACCAGCTATAATGGTGAATTACTCCGTTAATTTACGTATTATAACATTTAAAACATTGTTTTGGAAGTTTTTAAAAAGTGAATAGTTCAAAATTTTACATAATTAGGATAGTTTTTTTAAATATTGAGGATTTTACAAACTCTCATATTATAGTTAGCAGAAACGAGCGAGTAATAGATCCAAAAAAATTCTTCTTAAAGGCAAGAAAGACACTAATATTCCATTGTAAGTATTTCTAGGTTCCTTCAAAATGTTAATGTGTTTTGGAAATCTTAATTTTAAGACATTCTTTTCCGTCGCGACTACAAATGTTTAAATACCTCAACCCTCAGAGACATTTAAGGCAAGTGTCCATCGCGTGCCCATCCGTGACATGATACCTAGAATTTTAGAACATGCATATTCTGGGATGGAACATAACGGGAGTCTGCCCCGGACGTAGTAATTAGCAGATAGAAGGAATGGGGTAAGTTAATGAAAATCTCAGTGTTTTGGAATTCTTAGGCAGTCTGCTCTGAGGTCCATTCAAGTGGAAGAAGTTCTCTTTCAATCTATCGGGAATTGGTTGTTTAAGGGAAGTCAATAGTTTTGAAATATATATATTTGAAAACAATTTAAATGAAATTTGAAAAAGTTAGTGGCATATTAAAGTTTATTTTTTTAATTTATGAAAAAAATATATAATTATAAACTTATGTTATATTTTGAGCTTAAATAAATGTAATTTGTAACTTACAAAGAAAGTAGTGGAATATTACATATATTTTTCTTTGGAATATATTCATTCCCAATCTACATATATATTGGAATAGTTTCCATTCTATTTAAATTCAGTTACAGGAGAGATTTGTGTACCTAAGGGAGGGGGTCACCCCACTTTATTTGAATAATTTTCGTTCCAAGTTTTTTTACTTGACTGGGAAAGAGGGAGCATTAATATCACTGTTAGAAACTATTTTCAAACATGTTTCTATATGATGAGCATAGGACTTTTGAGGTAAAAAGAAAGAAAATAGAATTTTGGAATCACCAAAACCTAAATGTCTTCGAGTTTCTGAATCATCAAGAATTGGTTTAGAATTAGAAACTAATGATCTTTTAGTGTACATTATGCTTAACAACAAAAGCAAAGGATAAAAGTTTTCTTCCGGGCAATTAGGCCGTGGTCGAAAGGTAGATGTTAAAGGTCCAAACGTTTCGTCTGCAACTTCGGCAGACATTATCAATGGGAATAAAAGGCTAAAAAATCTCTAGAAAGTCAAAATCAAGATTACTGCCGTCTGCGTGGTCGAAGGTTATATACAGTTGGAACATCAACAACTGGATGCGATGCCACACCAGACTCAAAAGCGATAACTGCAGCGGGCGAGTCCATCCTAACATCGATAGACGACTTCGGAAACGAACCACCAACCACAGCTGGCAAAGGTGCAGAGGTCGACTCCCGAGCCTTTTATTCCCATTGATTTATTGATTTTGATTCCCATTGATCCCATTTTTTAGCCTTTTATTCCCATTGATAATGTCTGCCGAAGTTGCAGACGAAACGTTTGGACCTTTAACATCTACCTTTCGACCACGGCCTAATTGCCCGGAAGAAAACTTTTATCCTAACCCATCCGGTCGTGAAAGCCTTTGTTCTTATAACAAAAGCAAAGTCTCATAGTTACTGGTAGGTTAAGGTGCCTGCCTACCTATTGAAGCTTTTTTTTTTAATAATTAACATTTTGACCTAATTTGTGGTTAATACAATTAAATGCATCTAAAAACTATGAATAACATAATTTTCATATTATTGAAGAATTTATGCATAAAAATCACAAAAAAACGCCTTTCCGCAAATCATCATAACTCAAATTCATATGAAGATATTTTTGTTTTGTAAACTTTGTTATCCTCGTGAACTTATATTTTAGGAGGCCTACCACTTTTATGTCTAAATTTATTTAATATCAAAAGTTACAGAACCAAACGTGAAAAATAAAAAAAACCACCAAAATTCAGTAAAGTTTTAAGTTTTTCTATTCATTAAATAAAAAATATTACACCCACAACCAAAAAAATAGTAGGGCTCCTAAATCATATTATGTAAAGTACTGTGCCCAAGTTTTATAGAAATTCATTCATATTATTTTGAGTTATGCAGTTTTGCGGAGAAGGGAAATAGCAAAAATGTGATTCTGAGAAAAACGCGAATTTCTTTATTTTTTCCCTAATAAAATGCCTATTTAGCTGTAAGTAAAATTTCTGTAACTTTCGTTCTAGGAAAGATAAAGAAAAAATTTAAACTGATTTGGAAAGCTAAAGATGTGTTTTTTGAAATAAGATAATAATTTTTTTTGAATTTTGGGTCCAAAACGGCGTTTTTTAGGTAGGCAGGCACCTTAAAAGGTTTGAACACTTACCGTAAAAAACTTTCGGAAATCCTAAAACACACTTTGCTCTGCTGCGACTGATCAGACAACAACAAGAAGCTAAACTATTTGCGCACAGCATCATGGGGGATTTCTTAAGACTTTCGTGGCATTGGAACGTGATAGCAGCACGAGGGGGAGCAGAAACTCAGGTGTTCCATATTACCCGACTATTCCATAATACCCTCCTCTCCTCTATATGTCATTTTTTTTATTAATTTTAGAGTAGTTTTAAACTTGTATGCAGCAGCCCTAGGCACAGTTACAAATTGTATCTACAATTTTCAGATTTTTAAAATATAACCCTTTATTTTGATTAATATTCTTATCTATGTATTTTTATAATCAAAAATGTAAGTAATTAGTATCATGGTGTGTACATATAATCAGTTACGCAGTATAAAACAAGTTCATGGCTTAGTTATTGGGTATTGAAAAAAGGTGGCCCTGAGTACACGAATCTCCCCTATCTTAAATAATTTGATTTTGTTTTCACGGATTTTTATTTAAAAATAATATCGAAAAATATAACTCGATTTTCCTTTTTAACTATTTAATTTAATTATTCAAAATCATAGCAATATGATATAGAAAAACATTAACTGAGCATTCAATATGAATCACTCTTATTTTTTATCATTAGTTTATGAATCCTTTAGTTATGATGGTTGGTATGCTATTTTTATTTAAATACAAACCATAGTTATGTATAAACCGTAAGATAATACTACTTTTTATTCCCCCTTACATTTGCATTTCAAAACACGCCAATATTTCCAAGTCAAATTAATTCATATGTAACATGATTGATATGTTCAACCGCTTCTATCGACTTCAGATGCATAAAGAATCATCCGTTTTCTCTTCCATAGTAGTATGCTTGTTCCGTTATCCTAAAGATTGCTTGAATTCAGAATGATTTCGGGAATCCATCAAATATTAACTGTATGGATAAACTATAAGCGAATGCAGTGCAATCTAGAAAATACGAATGTAATGATAGATGTAAGCCAAGCATAGAATACCCACTCTCTATATAACCTCAATTGCTTTGCGAAATGCCTGCTCTTGTGGGGAAATTTATTGTACGATATGCATCTTTTATGCAGCTATTTCGAATAATGGTATCATTTTAGATGACAATATGTAGTACGTATTATTGTTCCCCTGTATTTCTTTGGTAAACAGCTAGTAATTGTGACCGCTTGCGATTTCACGAGATAAAAAGATATCAGCAATAAAAATGTAAAACGAAACATTACATTACTTGAAGCATAACATATTATTAATTTATTTTACTTCAAACGGCTTAATTATATGATATCCCATCAATGAAAAATATCCAGAAACATATCAAAACGTTTAACAAATATTTACCAAAACTACTATATCAAAAAGGAAAAGGCAATTTAATGGGATCTAGCATTTAAAAAATCACCCTAAACTAATATCTCTCAATCTCATATCAATACTAAATATATATCCTAGTCAAATCTAATAACGTGAATCACCCAAAAGCCACAACTTTTTGAGGTATTAAAGATCGAAATGATCGGCGTTCACAATTCCCTACCCTATCCATTGCTCTACTTGAGGGTCTGAACTGAATAAAGTCAATTGTGCCAGCCTTCATTTAACGCATAGTTTGAAGCGATTAATAACGGGATAAAATAATTTGGAATTCACGTTAATGACTGTATATCGAAATGCGATAATTAGGGTAATTAGCGTATGGTAGGAGCAGATGGCACAAGTTAGCAAAACGCGCCAAAAATATTCCTTATCGGAAGTTAATTAATCCACTTGATTCGGACAACCCACTAGTAATAACTCATCATCTAACGATGGCTATTTGAGGGCTTCTATTTAATGCTATACGAATTTCAAGCCAAGAGCTAGTTGAAACGCCTCAGTTGCGACATTACGCAAAATGAAATCTGATCGGTTTGTAGTAACTTGGGATAAATTTATTTTTTACCTATAGCAAATATTCTGTGCATTCATAGTGGTTGTTTACTGAGCTTTGTACTATTTTGTGCCTTTGAGCAACATGTGGTGAATCGTTAAAAGATATTGATTAACAATTGCTGAAATGAGGTTTTGTATTGATTTAGGTAAATTATATTACATTTATTTAGGAATTATTAAGGAAGGTATATGACGATAACTGATGACAATATATTTTTTTCCGAAATCAAATAAGGTGAAAAATTCAATTCATTTTCAAATAAATTACAAAATCCATCTCAAGTTACTTTAAAGGTTTAGTATTGGGTTTCATGTGTGGAAAATAAAAGTTAGAAACTACTTTCTCCTTCAATACGCCAAGAAATAACTACAATTTTTCTTAATTACCTATTATTTTTTAGAAATTACGAAGTACTATTAGAAATTTATAAAATGTTTATTGAAGCATATCCTCATATCCCTTAAAAAATTTCTACCAGAGGGTGTAAGTTTCAATTTTCTAACTTCTGAATAAGTAATTAGCTCATATTTTTAGAGATAATTATATTTACCGTTGAAGGAAACTTTTGCGAGATTCCTTTGTAACTTAATATATACTAATGGCAAGTGTAGCACACTGTTTAGTTATTTTGAGATTTTTTAAATAATAAGATACTATACTTTTAGATTTTTTCAGTTTTATGTGATACACAAATGCATTCTCGTGTGTTGCAATTGAAAAAAATGCGATACAATTAAATTTAATTTTTACTTTAAATTTCTAAGAAAAATTTTGGAAGGCATTTTTATAACACAAAATAATTTTAACACGCAAATACTTTAACATCATATACAGTCAAACCTGTTTTTGTGCGAGGAATAGGGATCGCACAAAAAAATTGCATAAAAAATTCGTACAAATAAAAAATCGCACATAAAAGGTTCGCACAAAATCAAGTTTGAGTGAAACATGAATATATTTGATAACCCTGCTTAATACCATTTATAAAACAAACACACATGAATCTTAACTTACATTTATAACATAAAAACAAGTCTATTAACCCCCAATGTATTCACAATGGAAAAAAAGTTTCAATCGGAATGAGAATAAAATCTATATCGAACACAAAAACCACTACTACGATCCAAACAACAATGGCCGTGTACGAAGTAAAGAGAGGAAAACTCTACCCTCCAACGTCTTGTTAGGGCTGTTAAGACATCTGTACAAGTGGAAGGCAAATGGAAAGCACAAGACCTATCCTTTACCTTTGATGTCTCTTATAAGAGCCTTTCCTTGTCTCCGTAGTGTCTGCAAACATCCGCTAATCTCATCTTCTCTGACCCTTACTCCTCTGTACAAGAGAACAAACAGAATTCGAGCACTTTTTCTGGGCTGCTTTCTTTGTGGCTCGAAAAATGAATCGCTTGGTAGCTGTTCATCAATTATTCGAACCGTTTAATTCCGGTTTCTTTCCTTATTTTTTACCAGCTTTAAAGTCTGCGGTGTCGGTTAGAGGGATCGTTTGAGTAAAAGAATGGCTGTGGGGAGCGGGGAAGGGAGGAGGGTTTTTTTGCGTATAGGTTTGATTTGGTTTATTGTAGTTTTATGGCCCATGGCCCTCAGTAGGACATTTTGAGCCAGACATAATACCCGGCTCACACATAAAATGTTAAACTAGTTTAAGTTCCAATCTAGCTTAAGACGAGCATAAATTACATGCTCGACTTAACATTCCTACCCCTCATGGGGTCTATTTAGACCCCAAACGCACTTTGACGCTTGATATCTCCCATGTAATTTTGGTTTGACAATTTCCAATGATAGTATTCCTTAATTACGCAAAGTTTTACAGAGGGAAAAAAATTTATTATTTATAATTTATTATTTAAAAATTTTTAATTAGTTATTTTTAAATTTTAAAGTGCCGTGGGAGAAATAATCACATATATTCCCCCTCTGGAGTCTGCTGAGAGCCCTGACATGAATGGCGGTATAACCATATCAAATAAAGCTTAATATTTTATTTTTTGTCATATTATTGATAAAACATGATTTTTATGTTTTTTAAGCCGTTTAGAGATGTATTATACTCTATTCATTTAGAATTGGCGCTTGAGAAATAGTGCTTTCCCCAATGCTAGAATCGTAACCATAGCTACGCTATTTGAGCAGCCAATAGTAAGCCTTCTTCGTCACTTTAACGAGGATAGTTGCTATGGTTACCGATCGGTGGTGGGGGAAGGAAATATTTTCAAGCGCCAGTTCAAAATGAACAGAGTATAGAAAGACATTTTCTAAGAAATTGTCATTTTTTTTTTACAAAAACAAGTTTGTGGCAAATTACATTGAATTACTCGCTATTAATTTTGCATTCATATTCTAAGAAAAATAAGCCATTTATAGAAATCTTTTGATTACCTAACAGTTGCAGCAAAAAAAACTCATACAACTGTTGCCATGACTTCCTGTTGAACAAATTCTTTACATAAACAATACAGGGTGTTTCAAAATTGCGTTGCACTGCTTTTATTCGGAACCAATGCCTCCTATGGTCAGCATGGAAGCAAGGTCTACTCCTAGGTAAGTGAGCCTGGAGAATGCACTGAAATGACCTACAGTGCCCCTAGCGGCGAAATTAAAAAGTTAAAAAAATAATTTAAAAACTAAAAGAGGTAGAGCAAAAACCTCACTAAGAGTATTGTCGCCAACATCTTGAAGAACTCACTGAAAAAAAATCATGAAAATATCTTGAATATTTGCCGAGATATTAGCATGTGAAAATATCACTTTTTCAGGAGTGAAAAAAGAAAAAGTTCGCATATTTGCAAATGTTTTTGATTTTTTGATTAAATTTGGTGTTTTTTAAACTAAAAATTCTACCCGTTCAGGACCGGGTATATCAGCTAGTATACTTTAAGTAGTTTTATTATAAATACTTAAAGTAAAACCAATTCATTATGGTTCATTTCTGAATTTAATTCTTGTTTAAAGGTTCAGGTGTTATTAAAAAAACGTGCATCGAAAGAAACCAAATAACGCCGTAATTGGACAAAAAATGAGAAAAATACCAAAAACAATTAGAATTTATTCTAAAGCATCTTTTTTAAAGTAAAAATCATAATTTTTTTCAATTAAAGGTATTTTTACCCTTTATTAGAGTCATAGGCACGTTTTACGCATGGGGTACTATTAGACCCCACGAGGGGAATATGTGACTATTTTTTCAAGAGGGTAGGAAGGTTTAGCTAGAGGAGCACTTAAACTAGTTTAACCTTTTATAAGTGAACAGGGTATAAGGCATAGTATATTTTGTCTTTTATATTTTAATGTAATATTTCAAAACTAGTTACTCTTAGATAATCGTCATAATCCAGAGTATTAGCTGATTGATTAAAACTCTTTGTTTTACCTAATTGATTTTTTATGAAATATTTATTTTAAGGTAAAAAGAAAATAACTTTATCATATTTCATTCTAACTTATTTTTTGGTCAAAAACATAATCAATGATTAGTGGATAGTCGTACTATCTGAAGGAGAGAATTTTACTTGTAATGGGTTTATTATGCCTTAACTTTAATTGCTACCTATAAAAACACAATTACATTCAAACCATAAATCAATCGGAACATAAAAATTAAATACTTAGTAAATAACCAAATATTAATTATTACAATTCTTATGATATTTATATTATTTAAACTTAAATAGGATTTTTTTTAGTAAATGTTCATGTGTTAATTTTATGCTAAAATTGTGGGTATTGATTTACACTAATATGCTTAACTTGTTTGTTGCCTTTAAGTTATATTTTGTTTGAGGAGCTCAGTTATTTAGAAAACAAGATTACATTCGATGGAAACAGTTTAGTCACAGGCAACAAGATGATAATTCAACACAGGGAACAGGAGAATGACCCCTTATCCAAACACCTCAGCCGAATTGACAAATTGACCAATAGCTAATGTCCTACTTGTAAAAGAGATACTATGAACGATTAATCAGTCTATTAATTTGTACCTGTTACAGTTAATGTTCAAAATCTGGTAATGTTCGGAATACCTAGGTAAAGTATAAAATATTCCGTACTTTACCTTAGGAAATTCTCATTTTACCTTAGTTTTTCTGAACATTACCGAATTTCGGACATTAACCCATTAGCGCCCAGTGATCTATTTCTAGATCACTAAACATAGTGTCATAAATGCTGTCTTAAATTACCTTAAATTCACCCAACAGTAACGAAACTGCACATATGGCAAGAGAAAACATCCCTTAATCCTAATTCCCTGTGTTTTTTTGTGTTTGCTTCATTTATTTTGTAATAGGGATGGGCTTAAGTTCGTCTCGGGGTTTCATTTTACAGTTTTTTCATCTTCATTCGCGTTTTTCAAGAAAATAGAAAAGGTATACCACTTAAGGAATCCTTTTTCAGTTTTATTTTATCTTTATAGATGTAGCTATTGAGATATACTGCAGAGTTTTGTCAAAATTAATTTATTTAGTGAAAAATCAAGTTCAAATACTGCTGATCTAAAAATAGATCACTGGGCGTTCGGGCGTTAATTTTTTCTGTGTTGCTAACAATACGATCATTTTGTTTTTCCGCTAAAAACTGATAAAAATGAGTCTGAGAATACTCAGTAATGTTCAAGATGAAGTCAACTATTGATTTTCTTAAGAAATTTAACCATTTTATTATTGCTAATTAAATTTTATAATATATTCTGGTGAATAAATGGATAGGACATTATTATTCATTACCAATAAAGCACAGCAATGTAACTAGCGGTATAAAATTATTGGTGTTTATTCACATAAACTTATTTTATACAACACAAGTCAATACAAGTAGTTTGAAATACTTCATAGGGGAAATTATAAGAAAATTAAAGGTTATCAAGGAGCTATGAAAATCTCAAATTTAGAAATGCAATTTTTTTTTTTAATTCGCCCTTATCTTACCTTTGTAACCTTAAAATTGAGGTTATGACAAAGTAAATAGTTTATTGGGATATGTCGGTGAAAAGCTCAAACAAGCAGCAATTTGGAATGTTGTCATGTAGGATCAAATTACATTTTATATCATGAATATTATTAATTTATGATAAAACCAATCTACAAAATTTTCAAACAATTAGCCCAATACATTTTGTTTTACTTATTAGTTAAAATTTTATGTCATGCGTCATATATTTTCTATAATATACTTATAAAAATTTAAAGTTCTTGGTTCAATTTCCCCTTTTCCCCTATAATTACCTTCAACATAGGCTATTTGTGTATTTAATTTTGCGTAAATTATTTAATTTTATTACTATTTAATTATTTCCCCCCACATATTTATGAATAAATTCTCGTTATTAAAGAGAAATACTAATACTTCTATTTATTTCTTAATTTTTAGGATTTTTTGAAGTTCAACTAGTACTTAGCTCAGTGACAAAAAAATATCCTCCGAACGCCCAGTGATCTATTTTTAGATCAGCATTTTTTAAAGAAACTAATGACTGTGTTGACAAAATTTGTTTATAATTTTCATATTGAAGGCAAAATACACCAGATTCATGAGTTTTTTCCAATTCGGCCCCCAAAAAATAATTTGGGCGTTAATGGGTTAACTGTAACATACCTACGGACAGTTGTACCTTCAGCCACCTCATTTTAAAATTCGGGAAAATATTCCCCTATAATTATGATATGATAAAATGGGATATATCGGGTGAATCCCCAAGATTTTGACTTTTTAGTTTTGATATTAGAAATCGTCAGACCTCAATTCTTTTATGTTTTGTAGAATTTTGAATGCAAAGACACTTGTTGCTGTACCTTCGGACACCATAAGTGTTGTACCTACGGACACGTTTTTGTGGGTGTCTGTAGCTAATCGGCATTTTAGAATCAGGTTTCATTTAAGTAAATACATTTTAGTGCATGTTAAATTAATTCTAAATGGTTATCTATTTGTCGGCGATTATTTTCAAGTGATTTTTAGATTAAAAATAAAATATTTTGTGATCTAATCTACTTTTTAAAATTGACTCTACTTGACATTTAGTGTAAAATATGGTGTAAAATCAAGGTGTAAAATCTAAAGCACCCTATCGCATTTAAGTATATGATGATTAAAAAACTTTAAATTTCTACTAAAGAAGATTTGCGGAAGTAATTACCACCAAATCTTGCACAACTAAGTGTTGATCAAATTGTTTTTTATCCGTGAAGTGATCAGATCAATCAGCATGATTTATGAAACTATTACCTTAAATTTTGATCTGAAAATCCCTTGTGATTTATGTGTTTTTGGTAAAAAATCAAGACTTTTATCATTCAACTTCGTTTTAATGATCATTTACGATCTAAAACTACATTACTTTAAAAAATCTATTTCCAATTTTAAAAAGGCTTGAAATAGGTTATTAAAAGGTAATGCATCAATAAAAATGTTCATTTTTAGGTTTTTCAGCTAAAACTTCTCTTTTTACGGGTGTCAACAGGTACAACAGGGTCTGTCTATAGGGAGAGCACGTTGTTGTACCTATGGACACAAATTTCGTCAAGTTATTAAAATTAATTAAAAATCCAATTTTGAAGATTTTAGCTAATAAAAAATAACCCCCTTCTCACAAAGGTTTGGACTATAGGTTGAAGACTTTAAATCAGGTATGGGCAACCTTTTCGAATCCGAGGGGCCGGATTCAATGATTATAATGACGTGGAGGGCCATAGAGTAGATAATAGGTAATATTTTTGTTAAAAAATGTAAGTAATATTTAAGTAAAAAATGAGTAGTTTTATTATATATATTTACGAAGTTTAATACTAAAGTTAAAACTTAATCTGAACTTATACTATATATTGATTACATACAATATTTATAATGAAGTTACATTAATCTGGACTAAAATAATACATTGATTACATACAATATTTATAATGTTTAAGTTACATTAATACGAGCTAAAATAATATTCAGAGCTCATAGAATATTCAATAATATTCAGAACTCGTACATTTAAGGTTCAAAATTCAAAATTTTTCTTGGGGAGAACCCCTAACCCCCCTTGAAATTTTGATATCTATTATTGCAATCGTTCCTTGAAAATTTTGGGACTTACAAGGAGTGGTCCTCTTCGAGTTGCTTTAACCCCACCCCCGGGGAATCGGGAAATGGGAACTCGGGGTGGAAAGAATGGGAAAAGCGACTCAAAAACTAGTTAAAATCCTGTTTTTGGGTTCAAACTTTCAGAAATTTTCTGGGAGAGAACCCCCAGACCCCCCTTTGGAACTAAATTATTTACAACTTTTTAAAAACCATTTTGCAAAAATCCAACCGAAATGAAAATTAAATTCTTGAAAATGTATATCCGAAATCCGGATTAGGTGTACCAAAACGAGTCAGGCCCCCCTTTATGATATTAGAAGACAATTTTGATATTAAAAATTCTTAGCCCCCCTAAAAACAAAATCCTGGATCCCCCGCTATCTACTTACCTTGGTCGCCAACAAAATCGAACAAAAGTTTCAAGAAAATTTTTTGTGCCAAAACACCCCCCAAAAAAGTATAGTTTATGGCCCTGGGAGGAATTAATGAGGAAAAATTAACTTTAGCAGCATTGGGAAAGGCAGAGAATGAATATAGTCAGTATGGTAGAGCCGGCTACAGCCGGATTTTTTTGGGTTGAAGTAACAACTCTCCTACGCTTATAGACGCCTCCCAAGAACGAAATATAGTTGTACAGCACGTTTTAACTGCTAAAATTAAGTTATTTTTGGGGGAAGCACTGTATCCCCTCTTTCGCTCTTGTTGACGAAAACCAGAGTGATTTTTTGGTACAATTTTTAAAATGTTGCGCAGGCCGGACCAAATGACGAGGCGGGCTGGAGGTTGCCCATCGTTGCTTTAAATGGTAAAAATGTGATTTTACCTGTCTTGGAAAAATCCAAACGTGATTTTTGTCCATAGGTACAACACTCTCCCCTATAGAGCTGATTGTTGCCTGCTGTAATGAATGACATCTAGCTAGAGCCCATAAAACATAAATTCTTCCCTTCTAGAAAATTAAATATCTAGTTTTTTATGGCTGTACATTAGGGTGGAGCAAAAAAACTTTTTTTGGAAATTGAAAACGCCTGAGGTGGGAATAGGTGCCATTTACGATAAAACTTAAAAATTCAAAACTTGAGTTCGATCAATTAATATCTTCAGGTTCCACATTCACGGTAAAGTTTCGATGTTTCATCAAATATTACGTAAAAATGGTTATAAATGATTCCCACACAATTTTAGCTCCATTTTCAAACCACAGCTGGTTGAGTTCATATTCTTAGGATGTCAAAAAACATTTTAAGACCTTCTAAGGTCCTGAACTGGAGGGAATTTCCAATTTTTCAAGCCAGAAATAAGGGCACATGCCATTAAAATAGGCTAGCGACCGAAATTTTTTTTTTGAATTTCGGTGCCAAATAGAGCTCAAAATTTGTGTTTTACCCTCCTTATTCAAAGAAAAATAATAAAAAAATTCGTAATAAATAATTTAGGTGTGTTTTGGTCCTAGAATTTTTAAAAATGGATCTTTTACATATCGTATGATGGGAAAGTTTTAATCAATCAAATTCAAGTCTTAAATGTACTAGAAACTTATAGTTGGCTTAATTTGGCGTCTTAATAGTCAAAAAAGTATTTACAAGGGTATTGCGCTGTGATTTGAGCAAAGCAGTTAAGGCATATGTTACAGTTAAAGTCCGGAAATCAGTTAATTTACAGATAACCTAGGTAATTTGCAGATTAACGAGGGTGATCCGTTAAAGAGCGAATTTTTTTTCAATTTCTAAGATTACCTAGGTAATCTTGAAATTACCTAGGTATTCTGCACCCTACCGACTAGACACTCGTTAATCTGCATACTACCTGTAATCAGTTATTTTACATATTAACGAGGGTGATCCGTTAAAGTACAAAATTTTATTTTATTTTATAAAAAGTTTAGGGAGGTTGGGGGGGCTGCCGCCCCCCCAAACCCCCCTGCCCTAACTATAACCAAACTCGTTTTGGGGGTAAACAGTAACAATGACGAATCAAAAAAGGGGGATCGGTACTTTTTTCATATTACACAAAACACGCAAATCCCACAAAAATAGTAATGAAATAGCAATTTTAAAACTAGAATATAAAAACAATAATAATAGAATATTAAAGTACCAACTGAGATTTGTATCAATTGTGATTTTCGATCTCGATTTGACAGCGTATTTCAATGAGCACTTAAACTAGCAAATCTTAATGAAAGCGCGGTGTAATCGGCTGGCAGCCTGCACTGAACTATTGCTAGGATTCGCGATCGATTACATATGTTAAACCCTTGCCCAGGTTCCAGCGATTGTTGAATTAACGTTTGTTGAAAAGATATTTCAACAGCTGGGACATTTGCTTTCGTTAAAAGAAATCTCTGTCACTCTGAAGTCGGAGCTTCAACACAATTGTTTCAAAATACCCGTTTTAGCAGTAATATACTGTACTTAATCATGTAAATTTACAGTACTTACTTGCTTGTATTATTTTGTTTTAACATTCAACATGACAACTACCAGTGCTACGCTCTAAATTTGAAATCAAAACACCAAATATGACAACAAACTACGTATTGAAACCCAACTGCGCAGGGGTAAGCGCATGGCGCAGTAAGCACCTCAACATTTTAACAGAAAGTATTGAACGAAACAAACTATTTTGAACTTTAACGATCAAGAGGCCGTTATAGTGTAGATTCCCTAGGTAAAATGCGAAAAACTCAAAAATCCGCACATTAACGACAGAAATCAGTTAATCTTAAGTTTACCTAGGTATTCTTCAGATTAACTAATTATCAACTTTAGCGGTAACACATACATCTTAGAATCACCAAATGAGAGAAAAATTCATTTTTATACTTATTTATATTTACTTTTTCAGATAAGAGCATTAAAATTACGTATAATGTATCCTAAATTTTCCCTAATTATATCTAACGCAAATCATAACCTTTTTTCGGGCTTGAAAATTGGAAATTCCCTCCCATTTCAGTCCACGGAAGGTCTTAAAATCTAAACCAGCTATGGTTTGTAAAGGGAGCTAAAATTGTGTGGGAATCATTTATAACCATTTTTAAGTAAAATTTGTGGAAACGTCGAAACTTTAACGTGAATGTGGAACCAAAAGATATTAATTGATCGAACACAAATTTTAAATTTTTAAGTTTTATTGTAAATGGCACCTATTCCCACCTCAGGGGTTTTATATTCCCAAAGTTGGTCATTTTTGGCTAGTTTCACTCCACCCTAATGTACATTAGGGTGGCCCACTTTTCTATGGGAAAAAACAGAGTGTTATGAAATTGCCACGGCACCCCCTCAACTTTTTAGACCTACAGAGAAAACTATTCAGGCAAAGTGTGGGCTCTGTACTTTAATTAGAAAGTGATGACCAAGAGGAGTGAAAAAGTCCAAATTCGAAGATTTTTATACAAAAACAACTAAACAACCAAAGATAAAACCCTCTCATTTTGTTAATGATTTTTTATAGGAAACTACTAATGTGATAGATATATTGTTCCAGGTTTTGTTTTTTTATCACCTTTATCTTGGTGTAATTGTCTGTAGTAATTAGTAAGTACTTGGTAGTAATTAGTAATTGTCTAATGTCCAAAGAACTTCTGTAAAGTTGTATTTCCTGCATTTTAATAATTTTAAAAACTATTTTAATAACCTGCAGCTAATAACTCTAGAACTATACAACTTAAAACTTGAAATTAGTTCCATTTTGTTTGAAATTTTTTTGTCTTTGATTTAAAATGCATCATGACCATCATTTTCAAAATTTTTTTTTTAATTTAAAAAAAGTGAAAAAAATTTTAATTAAAATTTTTTTTTTAAATATTAAAAGCCTTTTAACTCTTAAAATGAACATTACTACTAAATTTCAAGTTGAAAATAAAATTTAATCATGTATAAAAAAATAAAAATACTTGAAATTTCGGAAAGTCCCTAAACTATCCCTAAAATTGTACAGCAAGAGCGATGCACTCATGGAAAATTCATTAAATCACTTGCGGGTGTCCATATGACTAAAAACATGCAAGAAATGTCAAATCAAAAAATTTTTGATTATTTTTTTTTTCATTTTTTTAAATTTTGAAAAAATTTTTTGATCATGATTGAACTTTTTGGTCATGAGTCACATTAAATAAAAGACAAAAAATTAACAAACAAAATGGGACTAATTTCATGTTCTTAACTTGTATAGTTCTATAGTCATTAGCTGTTTAAAAATGCAGGAAAAGCAACTTTACAAAAGTTCTTTGGACATTAGAAAATTACTACAACAAAAATAAAGGTGATAAAAAAACAAAACCTGGAACATTATAAACGCGGAATGGGACGATTCGGCGCGGCCGATTTGGCGCGGCCGTTTGGGCGCCGGCCCGTTTCGGCGCGAGACAAAATTTTTTTCTTCGAATTTTTTAGAAGAATTATGAAAGAGTTCTATTTACTTTCATTTTATTTCTGGCGCCGAAACGGCCAGCGCCGAATCGGCCCGCGCCCAAACGGCCAGCGCCGAATAGTAGTAGACCGTTATAAACGTTAGTAGTTTTTTATAAAAAAATCATGAACAAAATGAGAGGGTTTGATCTTTGGTTTTTTAGTTGTTTTGTATAAAAATATTCGAATTTCGATTTTTTCACTCCTCTTGGTCATCGACTTCTAATTTGAATACAGTGTTGAAATTTTGGCTGTGAGCTTCTATTAGCTGTTCAAAAAAAGTAGAGGGTACCCAGAACTCTACCTGAAAAAAAGTTTTTTGGGCGACCCTACTGTACATAGTTGTGTAATAATAATCTTTTTAATATCAAATATAAATCTAATTGAGAAAAGTCTACCTTTTCCTTAATTTTTGGTATTTTGTAGTTCCGAATATAGTACAATAGTACTAGTGCTAAGTGTATACTCACAACTCTAAAGCGTCTCCTGCAGCCATAGACCGGTTTCGTCCTTGATAGGACTCATAAGCACGGCATAGGAAGGCAACGCAAGTAGGAATGCCAAGTCACTCCAGCAGATGAGTGGAGGACTAATCAATGGTCACCACTTTTACCGTTATAGTCGGCTAGACTAGATCTTGCCCTCCGCTCTCTTGCGTTGCCTTCCTATGCCGTGCTGATGAGTCCTAACAAGGACGAAACCGGTCTATGGCTGGAGGCGACGCTTTAGAGTTGTGAGTTTACACTTTTTGTCCGCTAACAATCGATAATGGTAAAATACTCCTTTCAGTGCTAGTGCCCTTTCGCTTAAGTGCCCTGTTCTAAATGAATTATTCTGATTTCATCAAATGAATCAGCCGTTTTTTTAAAAGACGGAATTAAGAATTTTGCAATAAATTTCAAGAAGAATTTTATCTACTGAGTTTAAAAATAAGGTAAAGCTAATAAATATTTATTTAAACTTTAGAAATATAGAGAATTCACTCTCTCTCTCTTGATTAGGTGTATTTTAGTTTTAACTATAATGAACAGTTTTCATAGATTATGCTTAAAAATAATATTCATGCATCAAATATCCACACATTTAAGAATCGTTCAGTCACTTGAAATAAAGTATAGCATCAGAGGACAGATATTTTAGTTGCTTTTTTACTACTGTTTATCTTTCGACGAAAATTCCATCTGTTGTCAGACATTAACTTAAGAATGTTTGTTTAAGGAATTCATTTACTTTAAGAATTTTGGGGAACATAAGTATACACCCTAAGAAAACCTTGGGCGAATTAATTAAAAGTACATTCATTCAAAGATTTGGAATTTAATATGGCATATTTTCAAGAGTAGCTTTAAAATCTTTACTTATACTACAAATTTGATTAATCTTATACCTCTTTTATCCATTCGTATAAATGCTATTTCCTTTCGTATAAAATTTCTGTCTACACGTCATTATCATCGATGGGTCTTAAAAAACAAAATATTTCTAATTAAGATAGTGTAGTGAGTAGGCATTGGATACAGTACAAAGGCACTATTGTTGATTAAGCTTCCTTTTATATTGCAAAAATATTTTTTGAAAATGTCCAAATCCTTTTCCTACGTGTTCTTTATTTCGGTCCCATTCTCCACCGAACCTAATCTGCTTTAGACCAAAATGTAATTTAAAATTTAAAGGCAGTCAATACCGTGTCACTGCGGTTGAGTCGTGGCAGACAAGGAAAACAATTATACAATGTTCCCGTCACTGGGAATTGTCAGAAGTCACGCTAAGGCATTTACAACTGATGGAAGGCAAATGCGATCACTTTATTCATTTGTAACTATCAAACAGTGATGTCAATATGTTTATTAATATGATTTTAAAACTCCAACGCTTTCAATGACATAAGTGTTCTGAAACCGGGGACATCTCATAAAAACACCGGTTGGGGGAAGCGAACGGGCAAAAACATTATGGTTATGTGAAGCGAGTGATAAGTGTGTGATTCCCTTTGAAGGAAACATCAATTGTCAATCGATGGTATATACTGTGGCCAGTGATTCCAAAGAAATGAGAGATTGCCACGTTCGTAGCTATTAACGGCAACATCAATATTTTATCAAGAGCGAAATGGTGGTTTACTGTGTGAAGAAAAAAAAGGATTGATTCATATTGTACGCAATCGATAGCTGAAGTCGAAGGCTATCATTTATTTGAAGAAAATATACTCAGAACGGGGAACCTATAGACATTGTGGAAAAAGTTCCCATGATGAATTTTCACTCCAAATATCTGAATGGAACAAAAGCACATGGAAGAAATTATCGAGATACCTTTTGTGGTGAGATAAATCATTGGAAGTTTCAGAAAACTCCGAGTGGAATCTTTGTACTTTACATTAGGAAAACACTCGTGATAGCATGGAAGGATATTAACAACTCTTTGTGTTCTTTCTTATTGTAGATTTCACTCTTTATATGATTTAAATAATGTTTATCGTAAAATAAATTATATTTTTGTAGTCACAAAATCAATGATCAATATACGTTAACAATGTGGTTTATTTTGCCCATTTAATTTAAAAACTTTAAAAACAAACATAAGTTTCTAGAATATGTTGATCTTCTTCGTCATTGTAAAGATGTAAGCATGACAATCGGTAAATATGCAGGGTGTTTCAAAAGTCCATTTCGCGGCTTTTATTTGGAACCAACGTGTCCTAGGGTCACGGAAGTAAGGTCTAACCCTAGGTAAGTGACCCTGGAGAATCCATTGAGATGACTTACAGCACCCCTAGCGGCGAAATCAAAAAGTAAAAAACTAATATAAAAACTATAAGAGATAGAGCAAAACTCTCAGTGAGAGTATTGTTGCCAACGTTATGAAGAACTCACAGAAAAAAATTTCATGGAAATATCTTGTATAGTCCCGGAGATATTAGCATGTGAAAATTGCACTTTTTCAGACCTCAAAAAAGAAAAAGTTCGCAAATTTGCATGTTTTTTTTATTTTTTGATTAACTTTTGTCTTTATTCAACTGAAAATACACAAAGACACAAAAAAAATTGCAAATTTGTGAACTTTTTCTTTTTTGAGGTATGACAAAGTGTTGTTTTCACATGCTAATATCTCCGCGAATATTCAAGATATTTTCATGAAATTTTTTCTGTGAGTTTTTCATAACGTTGGCAACAATACTCTGATTGAGATTTTTGCTCTATCTCCTATAGTTTGATTATTTTTTTAAACTTTTTCAAAAACTTTTGCCACTAAAAAGTCATATCAATGGATTCTCCAGGGTCACTTACCTTGGGGTAGACCTTACTTCCGTGACCCTAGGACATTTTGGTTCCAAATAAAAGCCGTGAAACGGACTTTTGAAACACTCTGTATATTACACATCAGGATACAAAGTTACAGTGGACCACATGAAAAATGGAGCATTGAAAAAATATAAGGAGGGGGGAATCAAGACATCCAAATTTGAGAGAAAAAGGTACATTGGATAAATCATTGATAAGGTAATTTGAGAAATGATTAATATAATAGCTTTCATAAAATCAAGGTCAAGTGTTGAAGTACTGTTTTAAATGATAGTAGCAGATGAGAAAAGTTAAAAAGGTCAGGTTTTTAACTTTTCTTCTACTACGTCACAATTCAAATAGAAAAATCCGTGTTTGAATTTTATTTCAAATGATACCCAAGGTTAACCATAACATCAAACACAGGGGCGGTTTCAAGTTATTGGGGTTTGATGGCGCGAGATAGGTTCCTAGTTGTTATTGAAAAATACTTTGTCATTTCACGATTTTCCAATTTTATTTGAAAATCCACAATCAAATTCTTTACATGATGACAATGGTATAGCGGCAATAAGTAGCTTTGCATTGCTTCACGTCTTGAAAGTAATTTATCGTTAAACGTATTTCTTATTGCATAGTAACACTTTGTTTACATTAAACCAAAAAAAGTGTGAACATTTGGATGAAACATATTAGTCAAATTTCCATTTTTTTAAGAAAAAAAATACCGTCTAACACATACAGAGATACTTACCTGCTTATCAATAAAAATATATCACTCTGCATCTAAATGAAAAGAAGAAAATATTTGGAGGGTACACTTTCATTTTCAAAGAAATACATCTTCTGTAATTTCCCCATTATTTATTATTACAGATGTTCTAATTCTACTAGTAGTAGTATTAGTTAATTTAGGAGAGAGGAAAGCTAGAGAGCTCAAAAAAATTAATTGAAAAAGTATGTAAATTACCAGATTCATTAAAGGAGAATCTATAATGAATAATACCTTATTAAGTTTGTAACAAAAACAATATAAATTTTGTTTTAAATGAACCTGGTGAGAAAATCTATTTAGTTTTCATTATTAGTTACGCAAGGTCTTAAGATTCATACATTATGAAAGAGGGCTGCACTATACGCATCCTTTATTTAAGTATTCACTTTAACGAATTTATTAGTTCTACATAGCATGAATATTTACAGAAAGTAATTAACAAATATTTTCAGCTTCGAAAATAACCTCTTATGGAAAATTTTCATTCATCTCATGCTCTATTAGACTTTTTATAATTTTAACGGAATTTTATCTGAACATACCCAAGTTATATTTAACGTTTAAGAAATAGGTATATCCTGTTAAATGAACTACCAGCATAACTAATAAAATAAGAAACAACTCCCACTATTTCCATCTAAAGTTTTTGCTAAAAAGTACTTCAGGTATTCTGAGTGGGTTAATAGGTGCATAAATAAAGTGTTTGCTTCCATTCAATCACTCTACATTTTGTAATTTATTAATAAATTAAAAGACTTATTATTTTCATCAAGATGCCTTTTTGATTTATAAGAATGAAGAAATGACCATTACATTTTGCAATCACACATTGAATAAGACACAGTGTGTACAAAATGACAATGGCACATTTCCCTGACTTTTTATGAATTTTTAAGTTTTCTTGTTTTTTGCGTAGAATGCCCTAATATTGACCTACCCCCATAAAAACACAACCAACCAATACAAAATGCAGCAAGGGGTAATGAATTCGATCATGGTGGCTCATTTCAGTGAAAAACAGCGGTTGCCTTGGACATAAATTAATAAACTGATCAACAGTTCTCAGCCTACCCATAACTCTTGTCTCAACAAAGTACACAACAGAGAATTTATTCGGAGCATAACTCACAACAGACATAAAAGACGAAGTGCAGCGGCTCCATTACGAGTTAATTATGCACAAAAAAGCCCTGCAACAAATTACACTTTCGGCTATCCGCCGGCAACCAATCAGAAATGACTAGATAGCTGCCAGAATTCTGGCAAGGGGGAATGACTCCTAAAAGAAGGTGCGAACTCCTAGGTGAACAAAAAACTGAAAAATTACAGGGGACTTTGCTGTGTTATTAAAACTCTGTAGTGTTAATTAGAAAGTTGTATTAGGAAGGGTTATCCAGCTGATTTTTCATTTTCTTAAAAGCTTGCCATTACCTAATGGAAGATGGACCAGGAGATCTTCAGTCCAGATACCGTTCGCTCAATAACCCTATTTAGTATCTCTAGCTTATCGCGTGTATAGAACTTTACCCGGTAGTGTTTTATGAGCACTTTGTACTATGGATTAAGGTAATAAAATTTAGTCTTTTATATTGATCAAGTTTAGTGTCCAGTGGCCACTTTTATTGGGGCGTAAATTCTTCACAATATTTCCGATAAATATATATTTCATTATCGCTAAAAGCTGATAGACAGGGGGAAGTAGCTGTCTTCTGCCATCCGTCTTGATTCTTTGAGGAAGGATTCTTTGGCCCGTTATAGCTCTCAGGAAACTGATCCTGAAGTTAATGAATATTTCGCTTCCCCTCAGCATTGAAAAGATCAATGAGGGGAAGTTTTCGTGAATGTATGTTTGCTTCGGAAAATTTTCGGATTTGGGAACGATTTTATTTTAAAGTTCTGAAACGGTTACAGAAATATCTGAAGGGATAATTAAAGTTTTAGATTTGTGAAAAAACAGAATTATATTATGGGATAAGAAAACGAGTTAAACAAGAATTTTAAAACATTTTCTACTCTAATAATATAATTTTTTTTGCTTTTATAATATATACTTATTTACTTAAAATCAGTTTTAATATATAATTCAAATCCATGTTAGGGTCTTTAATGAAGTATTTGTTTCAATTATTTGTAATTAAACGTAACTATGGTCTAAAATGTATGGTCTGCCACAATTTTCTAAAATCTGCTGCATGTAACTAGATTTATAAATACGAGTAAGAAACACGAGCATACATAGAAATCTTTAAAAGATGGTTTGGGGATAAAATTTTGGTGAATGTTGTTATTTATTTCAATACTTATATATAAATGTTAATTAAAATGTTTAACAACATTTGTAAAACACCAGTGTACATTAAATTCATTGATATCTCAAAAATGTTTAAATTGTATAATTAATTTAAGTTGAAATATGCAATTCATTAAAAGAAAATTCATTCGATTAATTGGCACACGTTGTATTTTTGACGCACACAGTTTTTACGTTTTATAAGTTTCATCATAAGCTAATAATAGCTTTTTCAGTAAGTACGTTAAATGTTTGCTAATCTTACAAGTAAGTGTATGCATCTGGAAAGAACTACTTATATTTATAGTTAAACTTTATCTAATAGAAAACTTCTCATGTTTAGGTTTTCAACCAGAAGCTTTTTGAAGTCAAAAAATAATCTCATTACGATAGCGATACCAATTTTATGTATTTGTTAATCATCATGTTACAATTATCAATCAATTATATACTGTTTTTCCCTTTATTTGAAAATTTGATATCAACTCCAAGAGGTAAGGAGTGGTTTCATTTTTTGTTTGAATATATAGTAAAACCGATCCGGGGAGAAGAAAAAATTATATCGTTGTTTAATTTGTAATAAAAAACAAGTAGTGGCACTACTGAAATATACTTTCACTTTCATTAATTGAGTAACATGATTAAATTACACTTTATTCTCACGCTTCAAGTTTTATTATTTGAAAGATATCTTAGACTTTAAACTTAATTAACCTATTCCCTTTTTAAGCCAACATACAATATCTTTTAATTTTTACCAACCTTTCTCAAGTTCTGCCAAACTTATGCAATTAGGAAGGAAGAAATAATCTTATCTAACATCTTTTGACACAGCATTTACCGACTTTTTTATGAGTGCATGGTTATGCGTGTATTAAATATGTGTTGTTTTTTCAGCTGGTAGCCCTTTTTTGCTGGTTTTCGGTAGGACTTCTCCAGTTGAGGCAATGCCCAACTGGAAAGTAGGCTAGCTATGCAGCCCACTGGGCTGATGCCTAGTACAACCCTCTACAGATGGAAACTACCACCTTCCACGTGACTTACATTTCAGCCATCATGACACTATGGGAGATATTCACAGTCATCATCTTGCAAGGTAAAGGATTTTCACTTTTGTAACTTTTTCAATGATTCACTTATGTTATAAATTAGGGTTAGTAGTATTTATTTGTAAAACGAAAATAAGTAAACTCAGTATTTTGTACGACATTTCAAATTTAATTCTGAATGATTATAGACCCTCACATTAGATTTAGCTTTTCATGATCCGTAAAAACAATGAGTCTTTCGTACATAAAGGAGAAAGCGAAATTTTAATACCAGCATTTCTTAAAATTGCAGTGCTTAGTATTGAAAAAAATGGAAGCTAAAATAAAAATAAGTCTAGAATACACAAGGGATATTTAAAAAAAACTACGTAACTATTTTTATTTACAAGGTACTAAGACATTTGCTAGCAAAGTTGTTTTTGCTGCACTATTAAAGCATTAGTAGTGAAAAAGCTTGTACAGATATTTATCCCGTAACTTTGCTTTCGTGTAGCAGTGTAATTCTTCATTGATATAGTTTTTACAGAATTCCAGAAAGTTGAGGAAATTTAATAGATCCACTCCAAAAATATTAAGTGTTTAAAATACGTATTAACGACAAATAACAAAGGCCTAATTCTTATAAAAGTTCTAAACTTATTTAGCTAAAATATAAGATATTTCACTTAAACAGGAACTTTTTAAATTAAAGTAAGCCCTTTTTTAGGTAATAGGTAACATATTATAGTTTTTATACAAATTACCTAAATCTAGAGGAGAAAAATTTAAAACCCACTTCTAAAAAGCTTTTTTAATGTTTTAAAATCAAATTTTTATAACTTAAAAATCAATAGAAATAACAGTCTACCAATTGTATTATTTGCATTTTCTTCAATGCTTTTGACCAATTGTTCCGTACTTTCCGAGCCTGTGTGGTTTCGTCTTTCGAAAGGCCACTACGCCCTACAGCTCTTAGAAAGAGGGAAAAGAACATTTTATGAACCCTTCAATCCGTTTTTACGACTGACAAGAGAATATCGATGGTAGCCCACTGTAATAAGACTACACCATTAAGAGGGTATTGTTGGCGTAAGGGAAAAAATCATATGCAGTGAATATTTTGGGGCATAGAAACAGCTGCTAGGTGGGGCGCTGTTGAAAAATTCCCCTAAAGATATTGTCATATAATTATTGGATTGGTATAATATTGAAGTTTTTGTTTGTTAAGATATTTTTTTTCATTGCATGAGGTGTAGTTCATGATTGTTAAGATATATTTTCAGATCAGGTATCAGATTCAGGTATCAGTACTAAACACAGTTTTGTAATAAAAATAGTTCTCCTTGTTAAACGACAGGATTATTTTTATGTTTGATTCCAAGGAAATACGATATGAAACCCTTTTAAATAATTACACCGATACTATTAAAGTTTCACTGTTAAAATCAGTCATATAAAATTCAAAGAAACTTGTTTTTTTATTAAATTCTTTGGAGAAACTTGCAATTTTTTATTGCTGTTGAAATTACATCAGATACAGAAAAAGGCAGGGTTCCTCTGAAAAGAATTTCTGTCAATCAAAATATTTCTCGTTATTTAACGTCATTCTAAATATCAGGTAGCATTCATTTCCAATTGAGCGGAACCGCAATTTTTTCCATCTAAAGAGATCACAAGCAGAACACAAATCCTATCGCAATTTCAAAGAACCGCTCTTCAGTTTCCTCAGAAATATAAGCCGGGGCATTTTTCCGGAGATTAAAAATGACAAAGATCCGTTTATATCGTCGGGCCCCAAATAAAGAAAGCAAATTATTTCTGGCTAATGTGCTGAGACTGGGAGGAAAAGAGCCAGCAGCAAAAAAGCCCGGCTAAAAACTCAATTGAATCAGGGATAAAAGGAAGCGCTAAAACAAGTTATGGCAAAAAAGAGCATCTTCTAAAGGTAAAAAGACCTCAACATTGGTCAACGGGGGGATAAAGAAAATAACAGATACGCGTTAAAACGGAGATTAACGCAGAAAAAACGCCAAGCTGAGGTGGCCAAGGAAGCGTGGCGAGTTTTTCACTCGAAAAAACTTTCTCCAGATATTCTTGCTTTATTAATTTTCTATGGCAAAGGCTTTGGTTTAGTGGTATAGGATAAACAGCCAGTGGCAGAGGATCTATCTTACGCCTTTAGGTAGTGTTTAGGCTCAGCTCAAACAAAAGGGGCTTTTGATGGGAGCTATCAATGCTCCACAGAGTTTCGGAATTTTAATACTTTATACGTGTATTGGCAAAGTGTCAGCGTGGCTTATAAACACATCGTATCAGGGTTTTTTTGTGAGTGGGCTGATTTAAATCGTGGCATCGTTTTCATATTTTTTGGGATTAGTTTTATTGTAAAATGGTGAAACTAGCTTTGTGTTTGTTTGGATATTAAATTGGGTTTTTATTGCGTCAATCGACTGTGTACTCAGCTTCTTTTGTACGGCTGAAATGCGAATGATAAAAGAAAAGAGGTGAAATTAAACTCAATTTTTGATGATGCTTTTTAAAAGGTTTTTACACATTACACAGTTTTTATCTCTCTCATGCATCTATGTGAAGACTTGGACATTACTTTGTTTTAATTTCACTGCAATTGAAAAATAAAAAGTTGGTTAGTTAGTTTAAATTTGGTTAAATACAACCAGTTATGTAAAAGAAGTTAAATCATTTTAAAATGAACTCTATCTAGATTTGAAAGGAATTTTAAATAAAGAGAGATCTTGAGTTAAATTAATATAGCTTTTAAACAAAACTGGCTGACTTTTGTATACCTAAAACTCACTGAATCTGATTATTCTTTCAACCTGTATTTATTGATAAAATATTGCTTAACTCATTTCCTTTCTGATGAGAAAAAAGTAGTTTTTCAAAAGTGGCAATTCATATTTGACGGAGCTTGTTTCAAGCATAATTATGAAAAGCTTGAAAGAAAAGTTAACATAAAGTAATTAACCGAAAAGCTTTAAAAAGAATTTTAAATGCAAAACAGTAAAATCCATACTATTTTCTTAATTTTAATTCTAAAACTCATTATTATTAAAAAAACTTGACTTTTTTATATAATTAAATTCATATTAAATATTGTTAAAAATTAACATTTCCCAATCTAAAAGTGCATTAGAAAAGTCCAGCTAATACGGACATGAAGTTTATAGTAATTAAAATTTTTTTTAAATATTACAAACACGTATTGATTTTAAATACTCGAAATAAAGAATCACTAAAATAATTTAATATATACCTATAAATGTTTTTTTGATAATTTAAACATTTTTAACTACAAATTAAAAGGGTTTTAAAGGTACAAGAGAGGCACACAAGAATACTGGGCTTCAAAATTTCAGTAAAAAAATCCTGATTCATCTCTTCCATAGATCAACGAGAAACAAGGAAAACGCATTAATACCCAATGCCAAAGAACAAAACAAAAATAAATTAAAACGAATCTTCCATGATTTATAACCACTCATTTACAAAAAGGATTTATTATATTCATAGAAAAAGACCCATAATGAAGAAGGATTCAACCCACACCAGAAAAACACAACGCAATGTGAATACCTTCACTTCATTTCATTTAATAAAATAATTATTGCGCAAAAAACCTCCCTCTTCTGAAAATTAATGAAACAGACTCTTCCCTCCACATGTTCCCCTCAAAGATCACTCCGAAAATCCCAGATTAGAATGGGGAAATTATCTACGAATGTAGGGGAGCGAGTTTTTTTGTCTTGGAAAATCGATCTTCAACTGGTAGAGGGGAACAAGTAGCGGGTGGAGAAAAAAGTAATGGGCACCACAGCGGGTAGCCACACCCGAAGACATCCATTAATTTGGGCATTTGTGGATTAATAGGCAAAGATGCTATCGGGTGTCTAGTGTCGTATGTCGGAGTGGGAATGTGGTGATGTCTAGGATAAGGGAGGTTTGAGGCTATAGAGGGTAATGTTCGCGGTTTTGTTAGGTTTCCAGGTAAGGAAGTTAGGTGGTGATACGCCGTGATAGGGCTTATTTCATAATACAATGCTTGGTTTTGTGTAGATAATTTTATTTTTTAATATAAAGTACAATCTATCTTAACGTAGTAAATTTTGAAAGAGGTTTGGGAGGGGGGATTCGTCTGTTACAAATTTAGTGATTCATATTATAAAATACTATTCTTCGTGTCTTTTTTCTGAATTGGTTTGGGTTAATTAGAGGAAATTTAGAAAATATATATGCATAAATTAATTAACTAGAGTAGGCTATGAACTCATCTCATAAAATCATTGTCTATAGCTTAGGTTCAAAGTTTATAGTGAGTGAGAGACATTAATTAAAGTTTATTCGAGACCCTGAAATTTAAATCTAAGATAAAAAATACATATTCTTTTTCGTTTATTAAAGATTTGTTCTACATTTATCTTCTTTTATAATGCTTAGTTATGTAATTTGAAAAAAAAATTTATCATATTGAGGTTATATCACAAATGAGGTTATATACTGACTCCCACGTATCTCATAGAAAAGACTTTTGGCCCACGGGTCATACTTAAGAAACTTCGTGGTATCAAAAATGTGATTATATAAATTCCCTTAAGTTATCACAATAAAAACTAAGAATAGCCAAAAACGGCAATCTGCTCTTTTAGTTTTGACATAAATAAAACGTGGTAGTTTAAGATTTGTCGTTTCTTCAGATACTCTAACTGAATTGTTTTTTACAATTCTTTTAAGAAATATGATTTTCGGGATAGTGTAATAATCTACACAACAGGATCATTCATTCACTCCAAAAAGTGCATTTAGACGATATAACTGGTGATATGGCAAATTGTCATTTTTGGCATGATAGTAACGACATACTCAGCCCTACGAACAAGATGCTAAGAGAGAGAGATATCAAGATAGATAGGGTAGAGCAACCCTCCCGATCCTCACATCAAAACGCACTTGATCGGGCTCCTCAAAATCAAAAAAGCGAGCTCAGGTTGCGCCAACCATCGGCACGTAAAGTTGCGATGGAAAATGCCAATTAGAAGGCGGCAGATCGACGCCACGTGCGCGTCGATCTCCTCATCTAATGGGCGATGTGATGGATGCCTGCCGACGCCATACATCACTGGGGCCATCATTGCCTGCCATAAAGCCCCTGCACATGAATCATTGTGGTTTGGAATTGGGCCAATGAGATTTTTTTGTTTTGCCCCGACTTCTGCCCCTGTATTATTCATCGGTTCGCCTATTCCGTGTCACGTAGTGCATCGATTTTCGGACGGACGCTGTTTTTATTCCGCTGTTATCATTATAACTCATCGGCGCCGTTGGGCGGACGGCTCCAAGGTCGGATCAGCGGGCCTAAACGGGAGCCGGACGGGAAGTTTGGGGAAGGTACATGCTGGACATGACCGGAGATTCACCCGCTGACGTAATGTGAATCTGTGAATCCATGGCTATAGATCTGTAGATCCCTAAGAGTTAGTTAATTTCTTGAATTAGGCGAAAATATCTTCACCAATTAGAAATTCTTATATCTTACTACCTATAAGAACTACGATAAGGAATTTCAACGGTTTATAAGAGAAATGCACAGTCTTCTTTGGATGTTCTTTTGAAAGCGGTAAAGCGATGCCAAAGAACAAGCGAATTCCTAAAATCTGGCTAAGCTCAAAAGAAAAATCAAGGGGATACTTTGAGAGAATACTTAGTAGGTCGTTGGACCTTCGAACTACATTATAACCAGCCTCACTGTTTGAGCTCATGAGCTGAGTTTTTACAAAATGTGTGACTGAAAGTAACGGACAACTGATGAGTGGCTATATTGATGCTAACCCATCTTCATTTCTTCAAGTGAACTTGGTACTCATTTTATTAACCCCGGAGGGATGAAGGGTAGAGTCTGGCTAGCCCGCAGACCTGAATCGGATCGTCTGGCTAGCCCGCGGATTTGAATCCCGGGTTTGTGAAAACGAATCGCTTCCACTACCCCATCGCCAAAGAGCTTCTACCAAACTGAAAAGCTATCAGTCTGTTGGAGAAAAAATTATTGCTCTAAAAGAAACGGCATCATATATATTGCTAAATTTGGGTTCGCAGCCGTAACTCGTCCTATTCAAACTTAGAAAGTCACGTTTATATCGTTACCCCAACCCTGAAAACACAAATATGCCGATCCTGGCATGCGATGTGCAACGTTACATTAAAAAATGGACTTATAGTGTAGACTTATAGTAAAAGCAGACTGACGTTTTTGGCATTGAAGAAACGATATAAACGTTTTGAACCTCATCTCCACGGACAAAAATCCTGGATCCTTATTTGTAGAAGGAGCCTAACAATAAAGCTCTTGTCCTCTTAAATATTGATTTACTTGGTCAAAAATAATAATTCTTAGAAATCTGCTATATTCTATGATTAAAAAAATTTATTATCGTTTAAATTGAACAACAGGTAATTAAAAGACTATAATTATAAATTGAGAAAAGTCGAAAAACCCTTAAAGTTTTAAACCATTGGAAAGTAAAACCATTGGAGTTTGGGATGATACAAAGATTTAACTGTAAATTTATAAAAAAACGTTAAATTTAAACTATCTTCTCTACAACACTCCAATTTTAAACCATGTTGTTGAATAGTATTATTGTCTCAAGTTATAGTGAACGTTAATAGCAAGTAAAAGTTAAATAAACAGCAGTCTCATAAAAGGAAACACATTTGATTTCTTATAGTTAAAAATAAGGTATAATTTATAACATCATTTAAGCAATTTTTATAATTTGGTTAACTTTTCCATACACACAGAAATAATAAAGTGTCTGTAATGGGGAATACATTACTCGATATAGAATTAACTTTCAATGTTTATTGTAGTAATTTTATATCAGTTAATCTTTTTATCATTTCCATAATTATCTCTTAAAGAAAAAAGCAAAAAAAACAAATTCAAATATGGAATTCACATAATTTCACGTTTCCAAAATTATCATGTAGTTATTGCGTTTTTTAGTTAAATAAAACAAATTTTAACCAAAAAATTAAAAAAAAACTGTAAAATTGAGAACTTTTCCTATTTTGAGGCCCTAAACAGTGCTATTTTCTCTTACTAATATATCCTCTTTGTAATTAGTTTTTTAAGCTTTCTTATTTTAATCTAGGGGCGCTGTTAGTAATCTCAATGGATTCTCCATAGTCCCTTATCTAGGGGCACACCTTACCTTATCGTTTGAAACACCCTGCATATGCAAATCATTAATTCACCAATTTACTTCAAATTAAAAAGATCATAAATATGTATAAGGGAACAATAAAAAGGCTTGTTTGATATGATAGCTGCGACTATTCACGTTTCAGTAAATATATCATGATAAAGGCGGGTGACAAAAACTGTGCATGGGAGAAAAGTATTTTTTTTAATTCAGATACCAAAAATACTACATTTCCTTGAGTAAAATTGATGTGTATTGGTGTTATTAAATCATTGATATAAAGCATTATAACAATTATTTTATATTCCCATGAGGTTTTGTGTGTTTGTAAATCTCTGTATAAAATTAATGGAATGTAAAAGGATTTGTCAATCTTAGTGTTATTTAGGAATACATATTTTTATGACAAATTTAAAAATAGTGGTGACATCAAACATTTCAATAACAAATTATACAAGAATAGAATTATCATTCCTTGAAAATTAAGCGGATGAAATTTTTTTGCGGTTTTTTATCGATATAGAATACGAAAATACTATCAAAATTGAGGTAATTGTTACCCTGTTTAAATTTATTTCAAGAAAAATTATAAGATGTCCTAATATTTTGGAAAAAAAACTCTTGGGAAATCATGAACAGCAATTTTTCAGCAAATGAATGGTCTAGCATATTTTATCGCCATAAAGAAAATCATTGTTGCATTGAATGTTATGTCAAGCATATTCTGACGTAACCTCTAAAACCACGGTATTCATTGTTTGATTAATGATCTCTAAAATATGCATGGAATGTTGAACATTTACTACGAAATCTGTTAAATTGGTTTCCCATATACTAACTACTTTTGATTATAGAAGAATATTTTCATACGTTATTTTACTGCAATTTTTAAAAGTTGAAGACCAGTTTAGATACATAAAATATATCAGGGGATTTATCATTTAGGTCATTAAACCATTTTTTGACAGTGGAATTCTTCACAATTGTGCATCTAAAATGATGATTTTTATTATTAAAAAATATAGAGAATATAGGAAGTTATATGATTTTTAAATTTCTGTAGTATTTTTGTATGTTTGTGTTTACTACATAGGCCACATTCAATCTTCTTAAAGCCTCGTGCAGTTGTTAGAAATGAAATAATCACGATTTAAAGAGAACCAATTTTTAATATCTTCTTGGGTTTCTCTAAGTAAATTACCAACTAAATATTTTTTGTTTTATTATTTTTAAACGAAAATAAAAAAAACTAAATCACATTGTTGCTATCTATATTTCAAGTGGTTTCTTTAGTTTCGGACATTTTCTAAGGAAAAAGGGAAACAACTATCTAATTATACCGACTTAAGCTAAGGATACAGATAGACTTTTAAATTGATATTTGCCTTTATTGTATTATACATACATTATTCATTTGTAATGCAATTATTTTTTACTCATTTACTTTCTTAAGATATAGCAGCATTTTATTTTATTTATAAGCAAAAAAATCCTTACAGGCGGTATAAAACTTTGATAAGTGATAAATTTTGCATAATACATTCATTGAGGTGCTACACAGACACATTAGAATAAATACTTCAATTTTACTAGATCAATATAAAAATCATAATAGATTCTCTGTAATACAACTGAATTTCAAAATAATTATTACACTTGAATAGATTAAAAGAAAATGGATTGAAATGTGTATTGAAATAAACCATCCTGCACTTTACAAACAGATATAAGATCAGTTATACAGATTTTACTTAGAAAGCATCAAATCATATAATACAAAAAAAACTATTTAACAGAACGTCTACACTGTTAATCCGAGGTATTCAGATTTAAATCAAAATGATTCATTTTTGAATACATCATGTGAGCGAAATGGCTCCGAATCAAAACTACTTAGATTTGAAAATTCGATGTGCTCATTTTTGAACTAGAGCATGTTTTTGTTTTCAAGACCCTTATGTGTTCAAAATCGATTATGCGCCTGCTCAAATTTAAGATCTTTATTTGTTTAAATTCAACACTCCAGGTACTCATTTTTAAAACCATCCTCTATTTAGAAACGACTCATCACATGCTCATTTTTAAAACCATCCTCTATTTAGAAACGACTCATCACATGCTCATTTTTAAAACCATCCTCTATTTAGAAACGACTCATCACATGCTCATTTTTGAGACTTCAATCTTCTTAAAATCGACTAAAATGTGTGTTTATTTCTAAAACTCCCTATTGTTTAGAAGACTTTAGGGCTCATTTTTTTAGACCTTTTTTACTCAATACAAAGCTTTTTGAAATATAAACATCTTTTTTAATTAACTGCAAATATTAATGCTTTCTTTGTTAGAAGAATATTAAAAGACCTCTCATTAAAGTCAAGAGCATTTTTTAACAATCTAACAATATTGAGACCCGAGTTCTTATAATATTTGAGAAGCTATAATTTGAAATAAATGTGAAATGAACAGTTTGATCAGTTATTCATAAAACAGATACTTATAAAATTTATTTAAAACACAATAAAATGACACTTCACTTGAAATTATTTTATTAAAATAAAATAAACAGAAAAATATTACATACATGAGAATTATTCTGGAAATAAGTTTTTAACCACAGAGAAAAAATACAAAGTTTATAAGGAATGTAGGACCAAAAATTTTGTAAATCAGCTGAAAATTCAGCTAATAGATAGGTTTAGGTAGAATGAGAGAATAGCATCAAGACATACATAGGTAAAGAAACAATTTCAAAATTTTTTACTTGAAAGGATTAATAAAACACACATTTATGGGCCATAGAATATTAAATCCTAATGTTAACTTATGCAAAAACTTTACTGATACATCAATCATGATTTTTCAAGGGGGTTAAGTCTTGGGCATTTTAATATTTAAAATAAACTTATTTTGCAAGATCAAAGGCACACAACCCTCAAATAAATCACATATATCAACAGTTAGTTGTCAGACAATAACCCCAAATTGTTCAAAGAGGGCATGAACTCGATGAAACTGACAAGGAGACAGCATGACCTCGGAAGCTGATACTGGGTCCAAATTTCGTAGGATACGACGCACTAGCCATAAACTCCAAAGAAAATGCCCCCTAAAATTTTATACAACTTGAAGTATTTAAATTTTTTATATTTGTCAACAAAGTAGCACACTGTCATCTGAACGACCTGCAAATTTATATTTTTAACTTCTACCGTAACAGCAACAAATATGGAGCTATGGTTGGTTTTACCTGGTGGGACACTCAAAAACTCTTAATTTTATTAAGATTTATTGAAGGTGTCCCATCCTACCCCAATCTCCCCTACCAAAAACACAAATGCAACTAAAATGCAAGGAATATAACAAATAAAGAGGGTACTTTTCTGTTAGCCAGGCACAAATGTGGCCAATCAGAATAAAAGTCGAAAATGTTTAACTATAAATAAATATTAACTAATAGTAAGCAAAACAAGTTCAACTATAAACAAATATTAACTAATAGTGAGCAAAACAAGTTCAACTATATATTAACTAATAGTAAGCAAAACAAGTTCAACTATAAACAAATATTAAATGAATAATTTTGTGATTTTTAATGGCGATTTTTTGCTTGCACCCAGCTAACAGAAAAGAGTCGCAATATAATTAAAGATAACAAATCTAAATCAATCAGGAACTTTAAAGTAAACAAGTTAGATAAAAGAAAACTACAAGCTGTATCCAGCTTAGTAAATTCAATATAAACAATTTTTCTAAACACGAAGCATATATATCAACGGTTAAATTGTACCATAACTTCACTGGGTATAACAAAGTTTGTTTTAAAGTAACTTACCTATATATTTGAATCCAACTTATGACTTTCTGATATGAAGTCTCATATCAGTACAAATATTTGATATCTTTATACACAATCAACTAAATTTTAATTTTTTATTATAAACTGTGCACATGTTCATCAAATTCACTTGATTCAAACACGTTATATATGAAGTATGCAATTTCATCGTTTATGCTATGGAGACGGCATAGTTGGATTACTGTGGATTTTTCAACCTGTCCCCCAGCAAGTTCCTGCGGTCAACAGCGCAAGCGTCCCTGTGGTGCTCTTCCCCAGGAGAGCGAGAACTTGGGAGCGGAGTGCTGTGGGGGGGGGCTCAGTAGAATCCATCACCTGGTAATCGTGTCCCGACACCAAGAGGAAGAAGCGATGCTGTTGGTTCTGAGGTTTCGGCTGAGGACCTGCCGC
Organism: Tetragnatha versicolor; assembly: GCA_024610705.1. Lineage (NCBI taxonomy): Eukaryota > Metazoa > Arthropoda > Arachnida > Araneae > Tetragnathidae > Tetragnatha > Tetragnatha versicolor. The sequence continues at coordinate 36,362,796 of JANDEH010000009.1, read as the reverse complement.
CTGACTGCCTGTATGGAGTACAAGCCGGTGAATCTGGTGAACCGGTACGACGCAATTCCAGTTGGCGTCAGTGTACTACCGATATCCCAATGGAGGTGGTTTTTGGAGCCGGCAGGCAGATTTGAAGAAACAATGGTTCCGGATTTCAAGCTGCATCTAAAATACAAATTTTAGAATACTAAATACTCTAAGAATATTCTCATGATAAATTATTCTCTGTAAACTAAATTTTTAAAAATGCTTTTAAATATCTTCTCAACAGATAATTCTCAGGTTTTTAACATTAATAATACCTGACCAATTCATATTATCAAACATATTTACATTTATTTCCATTTATCCGGCGAAAAATAGAATATTCTCAAAAATTCCTCCGAAAACGTTCTCGCTTTACAACTCTAAGAAGCATGTTCACAAACATATATTCATAGGATGTCAAAGTTATTTCTCAGAAGGGCACCATGAGGGTTGGGGTGTTAGAACATTTGTTCCCATCAAAATTAATTTGCAAATTTTTGGACGAGTTATAAGACACTCAATATTTTAACACATTAGAGACAGTATTATTTTTCTCTTCAAAATTATAACTCCATTCTAAATTACATTCATAGATATTAAAAGAGGAGAAATAAACTGATTTTTAATAATTCACATATATTTTTTAATAAATTTTTAATGTGACCATTGGTCTGGAACCAGGGGTATCAAACCAGGGAACCTCGGGAACCAGGGGCTGAAGTCGCCTGCCCCTTCCCCGAAATTTGAACTTAATGTACCAATCAAGTTAAAAACCTGTTAATAAGGCCAAATTTCCAAATCTTTTCTGGGGAGGACCCAGGGGCGGTTCCAGACCAAATTTTCGGGGGGGGGCCATTTGGAAAAATACGATACTTCTCTATAAAAACATTAATTTGTATGCAAAATGAATATTTTTAATTATATCATTAGAAGAATTATATTTTTGAGGTAAAAAACAGTTAAAATATGAAATCCAATTTATCCCGTACAAGAAAAAACAATTTCAAAAAGCTTTTGAAAATTAATGGAGGAAGGAAATTTGTTATTCGAAAGCATGGACTTAAGATTTATTAATTTTAAAGTCATTTACGACTCAATATTGCATACAATATTTAATTTGTATAACTGTTAATTACAGGGCCGTAGCTAGACTTTTTTTTTCGGAGGGGGGGGTTGGCCAAAAATTTCTTGAACTTTAGTTCGATTTTGGTGTTGACCAAGGTAAGTGACAGCAGTGGATCCAGTATTTGTTTTTTCGGAGGGGGAGAAGAATTTTCACTATTAAAATCGTCTTCTAATATGCTAAAGGGGGGTTTGGGGGTTCCCCCCATAAAATTTTTGGAAATTTGTCTAAAAAGCAGATTTTCAAATCGTTTTGGTACACCTAATCTGGATTTCGGACATACATTTTCAAGAATTTATTTTCAATTCGGTTGGATGTTTGCATTTCGACTAACTTTTTACAAAAACGTTGTAAATGATAGAGTTCCATGTTCCAAAGGCGGGTCTGGGGGGTCCTCCCCCAGAAAATTTGACCCTAAAAGCAGGATTTTAACTCGTTTTGGAGTCCCTCTTTCCTTTTTTTCCCTCACCGAGTTCCCACTCTTTCTCTTGTAAGTCCCAAAATTTTCAAGGAACGACTGTAATCTGTAATAATAGTTGGGGGTTCTCCCCAAAAAATTTTTTTTAATTTTGAGCCTTAAAAGTAGGGGTTTTATGCATTTTAAGACTAATTTTTAAGTAAAAACAGTCAAAAATTTACATTGAAATTTCGGGGGGGGCCTTTGATAACGCCCCGATTAATTACTAAATCAAATTACCATTACTGAAGCCTGGGACTGAAAAAATAGTTCTGGCACAGCTGGGATATACGTCTGCCAGCCGCCATGTTTACCCACAGCTCAAATGATGCCACAACAATACTGCCGTCCTAAGCTAGAACGTCCTAAGTCCATTTTTTCACTTTTTTAGATAAGGACGTGGTCTTTTAGATCTCGGTCATGCGCCTCTTTTAAGCTAGTCTAGAAAGTCCTATGTGTATGAGGAAGCCATAAAAATTTACTTTGTAATATGTCCATTTCATTAAATTTGCTGGCTGCATTGTTATAAAAACTCGATTATCTCAAAACTTGAAAAATGGACTTAGGACGTTCTAGCTTAGGACGGCAGAATATAGATCTAATTTGAGCCAATATAGATCTAATTTGAGCGCTGTGAGTAAACATGGCGGCTGGCAGATGTATATCCCAGCTGTGCCACAGTTTTTTCTTCTAATCGCAGCACTGAGATACCAACTTCTCGAGAACAAAATTACAAATAATGAACTGACCCACCTTTCCAAGTAGAAAATGTCACCCCCAGGCCAAGTAACGAGACTTAAGAGGGAAGCGAAAACAAGAAAGGGGGAATACTATTTGAAACTCCACCTGAATGAAATTGGACACTCCATTTGCAGTTATCCACACCAAGCCCCAAGCATCTCCCCCGTCCGAAGATATGGTGACAAAACAGAACGGAGTTCTACCTGTTTTGGAATTTTTCTCGGGATGGAGCATGCCCCCCCTTGCGTTGTTTTTATTCTTGACAGTCATCCCATGAATTACAATGAAATTGTTTTCCTAGTACCCGCCCATTAGAAATAAAAAAAATGTTTTTGAATTTTAGCTCTGAAAAAAGGGTTTTAACTATATTTGAAATTTTCTCGGGGGGTCCATGGCCCCCTCCCTGGATCCACCACTGGGAGGACCCCCAGACCTGTTTTGAAATATCAAACAATCAACACAATATCAAATGCTTGATTGAAACGGGTATTGTTTTTGTGTCACCATTAAATTATTTCTTAAAAAGCAATATTTTTTTTCAAAATGAGACCCATTTCTGATTTTAAGAATAACTAACAAACTTTTAAGTTTGGGAACCTTTGGGTTAGTTAGATGATAAGTGGAAGAGCAGGGGTGTAGCCAGAGGGGGGATTTGGGGATATATGCTGTAGTATAAATAACAGTAGTTATTTACGATTATTCCATTATGCAAAATGGGCTTGATTGCATAACGAAATTAAATACATCTATATTTATAATGTACAAATGTTTAATGTTCTTAGATGCACGGATGCAGAATATGTCCGATCCGGTGATCTAGGAAAATTTTGTGGGAAAAGAATAATATTTTGCATTCAACTTCAGTACAGTAATCAAAATTTACGTGGCGATTTCCTACCTCATCACAGATCCAAGGTTCGCTTTCGTTTTCAATCGTTACTTGTAAACATGAATAAGAATTTTTGTAGATCTTTATCACTTTTTAGAATTTTGGGGAAATTTTTGTATTGATAGGGGGAAATCTTCGAAGAAAAACATTTTCTGCATCCCTGCTTAGATGGGGTATTGTAAGATATGAACGGGTTGGTTATAAAGATGTTTTTAAGATCAAAAATATACAATACTTTCAAATAAAACCATTCTTATACACAATTTGAATTGAAAATAAACGTTACTTACTTTCAAAATTCGACTTATTATATTCCATCCGGCTATCAGTGTCCCAGGGAAATTAAAAAATAATCGCGGGTTTTTTCTTTCCGTTCGTTCTAAAAAAAATGGCGAGTGGCGAGGAGAGGAACCAAATCTTTGTGTTCGTCCGCAGTAGAGCTTGCTTTGATTTCGCCGCGATAGTAAATAGTTCGTTCGTTTCGATGTAAATACAAATTCCTTTTCTTTTCTTATCGTAAAATAACTTATGTTTATTATGATAAAGAAGTTTTTTTTACAAATGTTCAATTCATTGCACTCAAAATGATAAAATATTCGCCCTTTCTGTAATTGTGGGATCTTAAGCGTGTTAACTTACTCAAAACTGAAAACGCCGCTTACTCATTTTTAAGTCAAATATACTTGAAAAATCTAAGTACATAAAAGTACTCATTTTTAAGCACATGCATTTTAACAGTGTAATAGTAAGACAAATCTATCTAACAACTAACTTAACACGTCTAATAAAATATGTAATACTTCCTTTATACAAAACAATCTTACAGAACGCTTCTTAACGACAATGCACTTCCACATAAATTCATTGTTAGTACTCTAATTTTAACTTCACTATCAAACACTTAGCATTCCACTGCCTATTTACAAACACACACATTTCAACTACGTATCCTATCCTTACCATCTTATCTGCGAATAATAAACCGAATACATCCTTACCCAACCCACACTCGAACATTATTCCGCTTTGCAAACTTCACCCACTCACGCTCCGACAACGAATCCGCTCACACAGTTTCCATTTTTTAACGCCCCAACAACGTAATCCGGAATATACCCGAGTCAAAAGTCGACGTTTCGGGTCGAATGCAAATGCACATTTAGCAGCTCATTTAATTCACCGGCGCTAAATTCCTCGGCGCATAATCACTTCTCGGCGTATACGAAGTGCAAAATAAAGAAATGAAGTTTGTGCCCCGTGGACTTGATCTTCGCTGGCGGTGTCACCTCGTCCACTTGTAAATTAATTCGGCAAAGAGACGCATTGTGTAATAATCAGAGTAATCGATGAAGGGCCCGATAATGTGGATTAACAGCGTATTACTTAAGATTGTGAAGTGAAAATTAAGTCGGGAATGGGTCGTTAGAGTTTGCTCTTTTGATGGCGTTTGTTGTTGTTGTTATTATTATCATCGTCGTTGTTTGTGCTGTTTAAGGGAGGCTTTGAGTCGATGCTGTTATTATGGAGTCATTGAGAAACGGCTTGGGATTGTTTGTTTTCCTTTTATGGTGTAAAAGGGTGTTTGTTTATCCAACATAAGTGGAAGAGCTGAATAAATGAAATGCGTCCCGCATACTTTTATTGTGTTTGGAGTAAAATTTAAATAAATAACGCCCTGCGATGATTGTTTATTTTTGAATTGTTCGCCAGTTCTTGTTTGTTCGATGGAGTTGATATTTTTGTTAACATTTTTGTAGAAAAAATGAGAGAAATGAAGGATATTTTTTACTATTCTTGAATGATATTTTAAATTCTTCTTTTTAAAAGTAGTAACGGGTAACTCTGACTGACATTTTTAAAGAAAAACAACAAGTTTTTGTAACTTACTTCCCAAAAATATATTTTTAAAAAATATTTTCCACCCAGTTTATTGCTTTCTTGTTAGCTAAATCAAATGTCACAGTTAATTTTTCAAAAATAAATAAAAACATATTTTGATAATTTAAGTTTGCTATTAGATTTAGCAAACAAGAAAGCAATAAACTTGGTGGAAATTTTTTTTTATAATTTATTTTTGGGAAGTAAAATTGCAAAATACTTATTGTTTTTCTTTTAAAATGTCAGACAGTTACCCTACCCGTGGGATTACCCAGCAACAATAATGTCTTAAGCTACCTAAAGTTTTGTTTTCGAAGCCAATCTTCCGTCCCAGTCTTTTCTGTTTCTCTAATATGTGTGTTTCAAAAGGTAAATAAACGAATGTTAAGAATTAAATAATGTAGTTAAGTAACAGTTATGAAAGAAGAATTAGTAATTCACAAGTGGATAACTAAGGAAATAAATATTAAAATGTATATTTTAGTTTTAAAGGTCTCAAATTGCGGCATTAGAAGGAGAAGTAAAATAAGTTACTGAAATGTGACAACCCTTGAAAAGTGACGACACAGTTTGTACTATACGTCTCTTAAAAGAAATATTTATTAAATTATTATATTATGGTGTCCAATTCTATACATTTGTTACATTTGTCTTCTATTCTTTTCAGTTGTTTAATTTCAAACATTCATGTCAGACCTTTCTTTTACAGCACTAGTAACGACGAAAGCTTTCCGCATTGTCATGCTTGATGTCCCGTCGCCCACCATATTAGGAGAATCTGTAGAACTGACGTGTAGTTATGAGTTAGGCAGTGAACAACTGTACTCCGTTAAGTGGTACAAAAACGACGTCGAATTCTACCGCTATGTTCCCAACGACTGGCCTCCGGGGCAGTTTTTACCACTTCCTGGAATTCGAGTGGACGTAAGTACTTCTTGTGTTAATCTGTTATTATTTCATGTGTGGAAACGGTGAGATTGAAAAAAACAGTACAAGAATATCTTTCAGGACTTGGTTCTAAATTGCAGATATAAAATTTTATTGCATTTTCCCTTACTGCTATCCACTTTTGTTTAATGTTATAAATGTGTGAATCATTGAAATTTTGTTGGCGGAATATTTTTACCAATGCTTTTTTGATGTCTAGAATAACAATTCTCGGTTTTGCATTTAATCTCAATGAATGGTTTGAATTTGTTTATCGATACTTTGTTGCATTTTAACAGGTTTTACCCACTATATTTTCGTTAGATTGAAAATGTGTTTAATTAATGGGTGTTTCGTAAAAGTTTTAAAATTTTATTGAAGCATACAAAACTGGAAAAATTTATAGTAGTTATACTTATTAATAAAGAAATTCTTGAAAAAATAAAAAAACTCTGTTCGTAAAAATATTTCTTCTCTAATTTTATAAACTAACTATCGCAGGCGCTAGTCCCGGCATTGCTCGGGGCGATATAAACGGGCATCGCTCGCTCAACATGCCTTTTTGACTGAATCTCACACTTATAGAAATTGGAAATAGAGTAAATATATTTGATTAAAATTATTAAAACACAAAAGCGCTACACCCGGAGTTGTAAATTTAAAAAAATCAATTTGCCCTAAAATACACGGCCTTCGCCCGTGCTTAATATGACTGAGAATTTGGGTGGGATTCCCCCATACAACACACCTGACTAAATGAAATCTAAATTTGCCCTTATATAGACAGGCTTCGGCCACAATTCTTATGATACAAGATTTGGACGGGCTTCGCCAGGGCCGTGTTATGGAAAAATTGCACCCTGGGCGGATGGCTTTTTTGGCGCCCCCTTCCAAAAAAATAATTTTGATTGCCAAAAAATGTTCGGCCACAAATTTGGCGCCCCTGAACACGTTCATCGTGGTTCCGTTCGAAAGTATTGAATAATCTACTAAGTCAAATACTAAAATAATTTTAAATTGCAAAATAGTAAAATAATAAATTGCAAAAAAAAGTTCGGGCACAAATTTGGCGCCCCTCTTGAATACCTAAATATGACTCCCGGGGCTGGCGCACCCTTGCCCCCCTTAACACGGCCCTGGGCTTCACCCATACAACATACCTGACTAAAGGAAATGTAAATTTACCCTGACATAGACGGGCTGTGTTCGTGCTTATTATGATGGATAATTTTGATGGGTCTGATGGGCCGAAACGTGCCTGACTGATTGAAATATAAATTTGTCAATTTGTCAGACGAGCTTAGCCTATACAACGTGCTTGACTAAATGAAATCTAAATGTGCCGTGAAGTAGACGGGCTTCGCCCGTGCTCATTATGATGGAAAATTTGGATGGGCTTCGCCCATAAAATGTTCTTGACTATATGAAATCTAAATTCTCCTCTTGTGAGTGCAAGCAAAGTCAACAAAATTAATTACTTAAGCAACCTTGAATCACTACCAAATAATAAACTGTATTGAAACAAAATTTATATAAAAGAAACTACAAAACATTACTTGGTGTAAGAAGTGCACTCACAAATGCAAGTCTGCAAGAATTAAATGAAACTAATTAATATAAAAAAATAAGCCGTAAACAAAATTAAGTCTGAGTTACTTAAACATAGAGAGCCTACTTAAACAAAAGTTAGTCTGAGCTACTTCAAAACAAACTGCGGTGTAATACTTACTACTGGAAGAAATGATCCAACAGTATACAGTGAGAAGTAAAGTACTTCATAGTGAAGTAATTTGCTAAGCGTAAGAAAAAGAAAGCCTAAATATTTAGTTTTGAGTAATGAAATGAAAATCAGTAACTGGATATGACAAAAAAGCACTCAAATACGAACATGACAAAGATCATACATCGCAATGACATCCGTGAGCCAATTTTATAAAACGGAAATGTAATCGAAAGAAAGCAAAACATTCGGCGTATAAAAGAATGAAAAGAAACTGTATGAGCAAAAAGCGGAATAAAAATATACTTATGCAAAGAGCAAAGTACGAAGCACATAAATAAACACGAAAAAACACGCCGCAACGCCATAGCAGTGAACCGAACAGGAAGTAAACAATCGCCGTTGCTTATAGACAGTGTTAATCTTTACCGTCTTCACATTAGGGATTGCTGACAGGGCAAATCTTTGAGTCAGCCACTCCGAGGAAGACCAATCAAAAACCCGAAACGCACACAGACACATGGACACACAAACAGACAGACAGTTTCCGGGTTTCTATTTTATATATTAAGATACATTTTTTTCATGTATAACGTCGGAAAAAAACCAAATCGTAAAGAAATTTAGAAAAAAATATAAATTGATCCGATTAGAAAAATTAATAATTTTAAGGATTATTTATTATGTTCGATCTTATAAGGAATATTTTTATCATAATACCTATAAAAAAGAAAACATTCCAAAATGCACACTAGGGTGGGCCGAAAACACACTTTATTTTTTATTTCGGTTCTAATAGCACGGAAAGGATACCATTTGGGTCCAATAAGGACAGTGTAAAATATTGTTTCGATTGGAAAATATCTTCAGCTCCCGCATCGCACTTAAAGTTTGAAAAAATTTATGATTTTTTTACAAAACAACTTAAAAACCAGAGATTAAACTCTCAAATATGTTTTTTATGAAGAACTATTATAGTTATAGTCATAATGTTTCAGGTTCCAATGTTCTATAACCCTTGTTTCGTTAGATATATTTTTTTAATTTTCAAAGAAATTTGGTTAAGTTGTTTTACCTGCATTTTTAAACAGCTAATAACTCTAGAACTACAACTTAAAAACCTAAAATTAGTCCTATTTTGATCGTAAATTGTTTGTCTTTGATTTGCATCATGACCATCATTTTCAAAAAGTTTTTTTGTTCAAAATTTAAAAAAATTAATAAAACATTTTTTGAAAATTTTTTGGTAAAAATAATAAAAGCCTTTTAACTCTTAAAATAAACAATACTACCAAATTTCAAGTTGAAAATAAAATTTAATCATGTATAAACAATTAAGATATTCGAAATTTAGGAAATCTCTAAACTATCCCTAAAATTATGCAGCAAGAGCGATTCACTCATGGAAAATTCTTAACTCGCTTGAGTGTGTTTATATGACTTCAAACATGCAAAAAAATTTCACATTAATTTTAGAAAATTCGACAATTAATAAATTCGGTACAAAATCTTACAGTGCTAGTTTCCAACTTTAAGTTAATTCAATCTGCATGAATTTTACCTGAATATTCCATATAAATGTGCTTGTATCTATTTTTTATGTCCTAAAACGTTTATTTACTTTGATTTGACTTGTTAAAAGTGAAAACAATTAGATATAAACACAAATTTTAGGAATTTTCAGGAGAAATGCATGCAGATGAATTAATTTAATGTTGGGAACTAGTACTGTAATATTTTGTTCCTAATTTTAATTGTCATATTTTCCGCAATTTATGTGAAATTTTTTTGCATGTTTCAAGTCATATGAACAGATTAACACCCTCAAAAGCGAGTTTAGGTATTTTCCATGAGTGACTGTATAATATTAGGTATAGTTTAGGGACTTGCCTAAATTTCGAATATTTTTATTTATTTATTCATGAATACATTTTATTTTCACCTTGAAATTTGGTAGTACTAACAACGTTCATTTTAAGAGTTTAAAAGCTTTTAATATTTTTTAAAAAATATTTTTTAAAATGATTATCATAATGCACATCAAATCAAAGAAAAAAAATTTACGAACAAAATGGAACTGATTTCAGGTTTTTAAGTTGTATAGTGTTAGACTTATTAGTTTTTTATATGTGCACGAAAAACAACTTTACCAAATTTCTTTGAACATTAAAAATTTATATCTAACGAAACAAGGGCGATAGAAGAATGAAACCTAAAACATAATGTCTATAACTATATTAGTTCCTCATAAAAAATCATGATCATTATTTGAGAATTTAATCTTTGATTTTTAGTTGTTTTGTAAAAAAGTCATCCATTTTTTCAAACTTAAAGTGCGATGCGGGAGCTGAAGATATTATCCAATCGAAACAATATATTACACCGTCCTTATTGGACCCAAGTGGCACCCTTTCCGCGCTATTAGAACAGAAATAAAAAAGTGTGTTTTCGGCCCACCCTAATGCACACTTCAAAAAAGGCCTACTTACTAATCATCTCTTTAAATGTGTTACTTGAAACGTAAACCAACCTACAAGCAGTATTCACAACAACAATTGCTAATCTAAGAAAATAATATGAAAATTCCGTTATAAAATCAAAGAATAAAAGGCGAGAACGAAATATTAAAGATTTTTCCAAGCTCAAATATTCTTAGTTTTTTGTAGGTAAAAAAATCTATAACTTGATTATTTTTGGATAGCAGACCGTTAATCAATTTGCTTCTCTTTAAACCTTCAAGAAGTTCTCTCTAGGCACGTATAGTATCCCACTTCAAATCAATTGAATATGAATAAATTTATTTAAAACGAAACATTAATACGAAGCAATTGCTGAATAAAAAGTATAACATTTAAGAGACACATGAAGAAAAAATTTAGAATCAATTGCTTAACTCCGAGCTTTTAGGGCATCCAACTGTCTTTAAAACTTCCAACCATTTTATTTAGACCTCCTCCTTAAGGACCACAAAATGACACTGAATTCTCCTTACCTCCCTCAAAAACAATACTCCCGGAAAAAATCAAACCCCGGTCAAAAATCCCCTAATGGAGAAAGCACGGGAGCCCGTCCAAATTGCCAGCCGGAATCGATGACTTGTTTTGGCGGTACTGCATCAGTCAGGGTCCCGCTTAAATGTCCGGCAATTTCGTCCGGCTTAGCTCACCTGCTCTTCCCGGAAACAAAAAGGCCTCTCCCGGGAACCGATTGCTTTCCAGGATGAGAAACGGGAGCCCCTCTTTTCGGGCGAAATGGAAACGGGCCATCTTTCAAGGAGATGATAAAGAATTATTTATATTCGCATGGGGGAGGGGGCTGTCAATAGGGGGGGTGATCGAAACCTTTATTCAAATTGTTTTTTAAAAATGGAAGTGGGTTTTGAGAGGGTTTGGTTTATTATGGAAGTGGATAGGCGTGGTTTTAATTTCTCAGTAAGGAAGATAGTTTTATTAGTTGTTATGAAAGAATTGCTTCGTTTACTGTTAATTTTTCACTTTATTTCATTTCTCCTTATTCAATACTGGACCTTGAAGCCTCATATATGGCATTTATGTTGAATAAAGTTTGAAAGCGTGCATTTTTCTAGTAATTGAATTCACCTTATACAGGGTGTATCTGAAATGGTGCAACAAACTTTCAGGGATGATAGTACTCATCAAGACGAACAAGAATCGGTATAGAAAGGAGGTCCCAGACAAAATACCAGGGAGTTAAAAATGGAGCGACACCCCAAAAAAATCATTGAAAAATTCAATTTCTAGAAGAACTACTATTAGTAAAAACTTAACCCTCCGTCGGTCGCAACTGAACTTTTTCGCACACCTCATACATTTTCGTTCGCCTTTTCGTTATTTTGGGGGTTAGAAATCTGAAATTCCTGGTAGTCTCCTATCTTTACCGGATGTATGGCACCAACCAACTCATTAATTCGCGCGCTTTGTTTAGTTTGGTTTTCACCATAATTTCACTATTTGACACATTGCGACCGATCGTGTTTCAGTTCCTTAGGGTACGTAATATTAATTTTTGAATCCCTGATGCTTATTTATTTCTTTTATGAGTGTTTACACGTCAATATTATTAAATTTTCCTAAATACGTATGTAATTTTTCTAATTATTTTTGATTTATTGCGGTTGAACATACACCTACAAAATCGTACCTTATACAATTACCTCAACAAAAACAATGTTGTGCAATATGCAAATCTACGTTTACTACCTGTAAACTCACAGTTTATAGCTAAAATAATGTATTTTGGAGTTATTTTACAATAGCTGCAGGGACTGTCAGCGGTCAATATGCCCAGTCTAGGATTTGCAAGTATTACCTGTAAAATTTTTGTTTGTGAATGGTTTTTTTTTATCTGGACATAAGTTCAAAAACAATAATATAGTATTAATTATCCCTCAGGTTTCACATCATTAAGTATATTTTTGACTAAAATATTGAATTATTTATAACTATGATGCAAGTTTAAATTTATGCTATTTTTAATTTTTGTTCTTAATTATTTAAAACAAATATCAATTATTTTTTTGTCTGAATAATACTATGAATATATTTTATCGTTTTTAAGACTCTATCATTGAAATCAAAAATTAGAAAATTTCGATTCTTTCGATTGTGCGTTTTGGCACATTGCGACCGAACACGTCAGTTTAATATTGCGACCGACGGAGGGTTAATTATGGTCTTAAAAATTGTGGTTTAATATGATCTTTAAAATTAACTCAAAAGTCTTCACTTTAAAATTTGTTTTATTATGAAAAAGTTAAAAAAACACAAAAAAATGTGAAAAATCTGCCAAAACCTTATTTTGTATTTCGAAATCCTTTCTTTTGATTTGATAATCTGAAAGATCATAGTTGAAAACCCTCATGTCCAAAGTTTCACGTAAATACAATCAATATTAAACGCTTGGGATCCTGTTAAAGTTTGTTTTTTTGCGTGCGCAAGCAGCTGTTCTGGAAACAGCTCTAGAAAACTGCTTGCGCACCCAAAAAACAAACTTTAACAGGATCTCAAGCGTTTAATATTGATTGTATTTACGTGAAACTTTGGGTTTTCAACTATGATCTTTCAGATTATCAAATCAAAAGAAATGATTTCGAAATACAAAATAAGGTTTTGGCAGATTTTTCACATTTTTTGTGTTTTTTAACTTTTTTCATAATAAAACAAATTTTAAAGTGAAGACTTTTGAAATAATTTTAAAGATCATATTAAACCGCAATTTTTGAGACCCTAATTAAGTTTTTACCAATATTAGTTCTTCTACAAATTAAATTTTTCAGTGATTTTTTTGGGGTTTAGCTCCATTTTTAACTCCCTGGGATTTGGTCTGGGACCCCCCTTTCTATACCGATTCTTGTTCGTCTTGATGAGTACTATTATCCCTGAAAGTTTGTTGCACCATTTCAGATACACCCTGTATAATTGGGCGGTTATTATTGAATGTGTAAATTTAATTTTTTTCTTAGATGACTAATTCTTGTTTGGATTTTAATAAAAATGATGCGTAGATTTCGTTAGTTTATTAATTTTACAAATTGCGTAAGTAGATATACTCGGTTTTTTAATTCGAGCTTTGTAAAACGTCCCATTTTATTCCTGAAGGTTACCAAGAATTTTTTCAAAGTGGGAGATAGCTACTCTTAGAATTTATCAACAAATTTTAATGCCTTCAGCGTCAAAATAAAATATAATTTCTGTTAAATTATTCCAATTACGAGTTTTTGAAGACTTTCAAAGGACCTTAATTTCATTATGGTAATTTTGCCTTCGACGAAAATAACTCATAAAATTTCAGTATATTTGATATTTAATTTCTTGAAGGAGGTGTTGTAAAAAATATTAAAATACAAGTATGATTTTAAAATGCATTTGTTTATGTTTTTACATTAAATAATTGTTTTGCTTATAATAAGCGCACTGTATCCTTACTGTTTACTCGCTAGGCACGAATGCCGTTTTACAAATGAGTTAAAAAAACTACTGAGTAATGAAGCAGGGTTTTTGTAGACTCATCTAACATTTTACTTGAGAAAATATTTAAAAGATCTTCGGATACTTCACAGATAATAAATTGAACCTGAAAATTACAGAAACAAAAATTCTACAATTTCCCACATATTAATCATTAAAATTTGTATTACAAATAAAGGAGCCCGTCTCATTGCAAATTTAAATCCTTGGAAAGTAAAAAAAATATTATTTCTGTTAGTAGATAATTTTTATTTAAAAAAATATTTCAACTCACCGCTTACAAGGAAAATATCGCCAAGTACGATAGAGAGAAAAAAAAACTCTACATATAGCAATTAGATAAGATTTTATATGCCAGTTTTAGTTCAATATAATGAAAAACTATTTACTATATTTGAGTAAAGAAACAAAGAATTTCTGTCATTGATTCTTGTGACAGTTCGAAAAGGCAATCTTAACCCCTTAACAGTGTCGCCCGAGCTCAGCTCGGGCAACCACTACGTGCAGAATTTGTGATGCCCGAGCTGAGTTCGGGTAGGAGAAAAATTGACGTTTCCCTTTGTGAAGCCCAAACTGAGTTCGTTTCGATGATGATAGTGATTTTTCGTCGTTTAGAGATTGTGAGACATCATGTTTGAATAATCTTGTTCCCAATTTAATAAGATGTGTGCGTAATCCAATACTTTTTTACGTGTATGTTAAAATAATTAGTACACTTGTAATTACATTTAAATTTTGATTTTTTTTGTAAAAAACTTTTTTCTAACACTTATATGAATATAAAGAACAAAATTAAAGATTCAAAAATTTTTTCCATTTCTGGTCAATTTTTCTGAAATAAATGTCTCTGTTAAGGGGTTGAATAAAGCTTTTCTTCCTTTTATTACCGCTCAAGTGTCTTAAGAGAGATTAAATAGACTGTATATTTTTTTCAATAATACTTCCCTAAAAAGAACCCAGTTACAACATAGTTCAACCCAAATCTGAATATCCCGCAATATCCCATCTCGCCAAGCCATCCACGAGGAGGGGGGACGTATGAAATCTGAAATGGAGACGGTCTTATCTGTAACACAATAAAAGCGGAGCGCTGTTTTCTTGCCGGCGGATAAGTCCATTAGGCCGGGAAGTGTCGGGAGTTAATGCGGGATCGATCCTGCCCGGTCCGGCTGCCCAAATTAGATTCGGTCCGGGTCCGTTTTATCGCAGCGAATTCGTAACGAGGGACGCTCCTCTATTAGATTGGATCGGCCGCTCCAAAAACGTCTAATTATTTCAACTGCTTGCCCGATGACAGGGATCTAACAGTTCTGGGAGTTGAGAAACTTTTTGTCTAGTTCATGTAAGTCATAAAATAAAGATTTGTGGATGATTTGTTATGGTAAAAGGCAAAGCCTGTGGGTTTATTTTTGTTGTGTTAAGGAATGTCAAAAAATATGAGGTCAAATGTTTAACGCTATTTTGTTAATATGTTTTTTTAATTTCAAGTTTTCTTTGCATATATTAAAAAAAAATTTAGTCAAAGAATTTAAGTACTGGCTTTTTATTTTATTTTTCTTTACGCCATCAAATTTATTTAAGCTCAACTGGTAAATATTTGAAATTTAAAAATGAAAACTTGAAAATTCTCAAGTGGTGATGCGTTTCCTTCTATTTTAAGTAAACTTATTGAACACTTTCCCTGATAGGTTTTGAAAATTATCCTACAAATAGATTTTATGAAGTAGAATCTAACTAAATTAGAAAATTTGAATGCGCATGACTTCTTTTTAACATTCAACCACTATCCTCCAACAATAAGCAGAAAAATCGAAATTAACTATATAATTTAGTTCAACTTATAAGTATGCATTATATTATAAGAGGCTATGTCTAAATGACAACAGTTTTTGTTAAATTTATCGTTTTTTGTATGGAAGTTTGCTATTATCATATAAATGAAAGTTCCATATCATACTTTAATTGACATTTACTTCGTTGTCTTCCCTATCATTCTAACATTTTCTACAACTGAATAGACACGTGAAGTACCATTCGATTTTCTCTTTAGTTGGCATGAAATCCAGACAAGACTTTCGTTTCTATGACGTTTAATGATTGCGTGACCAATAGTTTCTCTAGAAACGACAAATCGTCTTGAATATTTAAAAAAATATGTGAATACAGGATTCTTTTAGTTTCATTAATTGTGTTCGTGCCTTAGTAATATCAAGTGATATAGTATAAATGATAAAAATCATATAATGTGAGAATTTCAACCCTTGTAATGTATAGGTAAGTATATAGTAATTCTAATAAAAACTTTTCGAGCTTTTAAGCTGTGGTCAAAATTAAAAATTTATTTAAAAATTATTTAAAATCATTAATATTAAATATATATTAATATATAGAGTTTTAATATTAATGATTTTAAATAATTTTTAAATAAATTTTTAATTTTGACCGCAGCTTAAAAGCTCGAAAAGTTTTTATTAATATTATGGAAACCGGCTGTGAAAATTTCTCATCGTTACTCATATATAGTAATTCATTTACAAAACAGAAAAAGATACGAATTCAAATGTTGTTCACTAAAGGACCCTGGCCCTTCCAAGTGAAACAAGAAATTAATAAAATAATATTTATAAAGGAACTATGAAAGAAAAACATAACAGAAAAAGTCATAAGCAAAATGCAAAGAAATATACACACAAGAAAAATACAAAAAAAAGAAAAAAACATTTGGCAAAAACGCAGAGCTGAAAAACAGTCAAACCTTCCTTATAATTGTGTAATTTAAACATTAAATATGGGCCATAGGCAATCCGTATATTATAAACATAAATAGACGTGTGATAAATAAATAGTAGTGAGTATATTAATTAATTTATAATATTAATTAACGCATGGTATATATATATAAATTGTTTAATTCGCAATCAATTTGTTAGAGCATTTGTAATCCTGGAACTCTCTGAACACACATTCAAAATGTTAAAAAACCTTGACATTTAAATCCTGATAATAAATCAGACAATTATGCAATGCTTGTTTGTAAATGAAATGTTAGAATGCCATAACTTTGGAAAATCACGAATGTTTATTTAAACTTGATTCCTGCCTCTAAATCTAATTTATGAACAAATTACAGAAGAAAAATCCACTGCTGGATACGGTTTTTTTGTAACGTTTACTCAGATCAATGTAACCATACGTATAATTAAGATGAAGAGTGATGTACGAAGTACGGGGGATAGCACAAATTCACTAACTATTAATTCTCAAACTATCTATTCATTGCACACCATATACTTTCAAAATAATACTAGTTACACTCAGAGACAAATAGTACTTGCACCTTAGGGACATAATCAGAATATCGAGTGCTTAACGATCCATAACTTGGTATCTAGTTCACTGCTATATCATATATTGAATAGTAAATGTAGGCTTCATTTACTTCTTCCTCCAACTGTTTGGAATTTGTAATTTGATTATTATACATATAATTACGAACTAACACAGTATACTGACTTTACGAAGTTATGTATTCCATGAGGATTATCCAAATTCACTGGAGAAGCTTCATTGTGCACCTGAGTATTGATACACTGAGCTAATATGCTATGCAACCCTATTTTGTGTATATGCGTATTGAGGAACATTAAATCTTAATGTATAAATGAAGATTTTCAATTACAATTTCTATTAAGACACGAATGCCTTACTTATTTACTATAAATCATTTAATGTATGGCAAAAGAGTAATTAAACCTGATGTTCAAATTTGAATACCATATGAAATAATAATTGGCTACGTAGTTAATATCCAAATTGAGTAAAAAAATTATAATTTGTTTGATGAAAAAAATTAAAACAAAGCGTAAGAGATTAGCTAAATATATAACATTAAGAAATATTATAAGACTAAATATTTAGCCTTACCTCCAATTTTTTTAAAGTGTTTAAAAATATTTAAACTCACTATTATCTATTTTCTAAATCTAAAATATTTGTATTCTGAATGGTAAATATTGAGTAAACGTTAAATGGACATAAATCGTCAAAAATAATCATTACTTAAAATCACATTGATCCTTTTTAAAATTAATAATCGAAATCCTGCCTCATTAAAACTACATTTATTGATTTATTTTTAATGATTTTTTACTGAAGCTAAGAGGGTTATGTATAACAAATAAAATTTTAGTGCTTACAGAGTAGGCATTATTATCGCATACATTGAACTCAATTTCAAAACGAGAAATAATTCATACTCCTGCCATTCTAAGATGAGAAATTTAGCTGAATACATCTTAATCACACATAAAATTAGAATCACACACAATCACCTAATTTTGTGCTACTTTCATGTATCAAGAAGTTGGAACTAGATTTTTATAAAATTCCTATTGTGGGGGCGCAGTGAGACATCACCGTTACATCTTCTTAAGAGGTTAGTGATTCTTCATTGAAATTCCTGGAGTGTTTTGGCTCCCTTCCAATCGCGTATCTCTTTTTCGATTGGATGTGTCGTTTGGTACTCTTCTCCAGCGTCTTCCCAACCTTGTATTACATTGTAATCTCCTAGAAGTGAGTTGCAAAGGATTGTTTAGGAGAAAACAACACTCGAAGGCCGGCCGTTAAAATGACGGAGAACACACATTAACTAGTATTTTATAAATCTTTAAGGTGCGATACCTGACTATGATGTTGTTTTAACCTTGGTTTTTGGTAGTAATAAGATTTTGAGAATTAAAGTGTGCTGATAAGGGTAATGCTTGTAAATTCTATTATTTATGCACAAAGTTTTTTAGTAAGTGCCGTTCTGCGCATGCTGGACTATATTTTCATTGTTGTTTTCTGATAGGTATTACAATTACAAAATTATCCAGCATTTCTTTAAATATGGAAAGTATTTTTTAGAGGAAATATTTGGCGGTTGACATTTTTTTTTTAAAATCGGTGCAAAGGTAATAGTTTTAAAAGGGTATTAAGAAAAAAAAATTTTTTAATTAATAATCATTAAGTGTTTATTGTAATAAATAATTATGTAATACCTACTAATAAAACAGTGTTGAATAAAAAACTTCATGATTTAAGTTCCATCAATTAAAACATTGTTTTTTCATAAATTATATCACTTTTATAACAAACAATATAACATATTCCATCGCACAGTCTAATGGAAATACTTTCCTAACTTTGTATAGTATCTTCTTAACAAACCATCTTTTATCGATATACTACAGGGTGTTTCAAAATTGCGTTGCACGGCTTTTATTTGGAACCAACGCCTTCTAGGGTCCCGGAAATAAGGTCTACCCCTAGGTAAGTGAGCCTGGAGAATTCATTGCGAGGACTTACAGTGTCCCTAGTGGCGAAATTAAAAAGTTAAAAAGTAATTTAAAAACTAAAGGAGATAGAGCAAAAACCTCATTAAGAGTATTGTTGCGAACGTCATGAAGAACTCACTGAAAAATATTTGATCAAAATATCTTGAATATTAGTGGAGATATTAGCATGTGAAAATAGCACTTTTTCAGGGGTCAAAAAAGAAAAGTTCGCATATTTGCAAATTTTTCAGTGTTATTTTGTAGTTTTGTCTTTTTTTAGTTTAAAGAACACAAAATTTAATCAAAAAATCAAAAAAATTTGCAAATATGCGAATTTTTTAGTTTTTGACACCTGAAAAAGTGCTATTTTCACATGCTAATATCTTGGCGAATATTCAAGATATTTTCATGAATTTTTTTTCAGTGAGTTCTTCATGACGTTGGCAACAATACTCTTACTTGAGGTATTTGCTCTATCTCTTTTAGTTTTTAAATTATTTTTTTAACTTTTTAATTTCGCCGCTAGGGGCGCTGTAAGTCATTTTAGTGCATTCTCCAGGCTCACTTACCTGGGGGTAGACCTTACTTCCGTGACCCTAGGAGGCGTTGGTTCCGAATAAAAGCCGTGCAACGCAATTTTGAAACACCCTGTATCGAACTCAGAACCCAATTTTAAAAATTACTTTACTTCTCTCCAAGTAAAATTCCGCCTAAATTCCACTGTAAGAGTTTAAAGTCATTTTCTTATGCCTGTAAAATGTTCCTCCATTTTTTCGAGTTTAGCTATGGGACGTGGGCCTAAAAAGGTCCCTGTGAGATACTATATGACCCTTTTCGAATTACATTTTGTGACTGAAGTTTCATTTATATTCCAGCTATCCAAATCTGGAAAAAATTCCGTTTACCTACGTCATGTGGATCTACACTCAGGCGGCATGTACCGCTGTGAGATATCAGCCGAAGCACCGTCCTTCGATACTGCAGAAGCCGAGAAAGAGATGAAAGTTTTTGGTAAGACAAATCTCTTACCTCCTACGCTTCTGACTCGAGTTTTCTATCGACCCTTTTAATCTATAAGAGTTGTTAGGGCACTTGATTCTTTCTTAGAACTCTACTTCTAACGTTTCACGAGGCGGACTTGGAGTATCTGGTTGCGAAATTCAATTGAAGGATCCTGGGTTGTTTGCCGATACTTACGGGAAAAACTCGTGTTTTTTGGGAAGAAATAAGTAATGAAATTAAGCTGATAACGGGTATCATATCATTTGAAATTAAGTGCTAGAATAAGTAACTTAAACTAATATAAATTGGGTGAAGTATTCATTTGATTATAGCTTCTTTTTTACATATATTAAAATTACGCAGTGCTCCTATTTCTTTAAAAAATTACTTGAAGGCAAAATTAAGATTATGAAAATTCTTAAACGACTGAACAAAGCTGATATAAACTTTTATTACTATTTAATATTCTATGAAGCAAATGATTAAATATAGTTGATTTTTTTAAGTTTTGCTAAAAGTAGTGTTTTGTAAGAAGAAATGCACAAAAAAATAATTCATTCTATTTTATTTTGTCGAGAAATAATTTAATTACTTTTAAAATACGATCTCAAAATATGGTGAAAATTATTTAGTAAGAGATAACTAATAACTACACTCAAATTTCTCTAGAAACATGTTTACATCAGTGTTTTTTGCTTTTTAATGTTGTTATCAACAGAATAAAATGCCAAGACGTTTTGCGTTTTATGAAAATTGCTATTTCAATGTACACGCCTTTACAAACAAGAATAGGTAAGTGACCTTATAATGGTTGTATGAGTTCAGATCATGTACCCTTGGAAAGCAATGCAGGTAAATATTTTTGTGTAATTTTAGTAAAAGTTCTTTGAATTCTTGGATACTCAAAACAGGTAATAGCTTCTTTTATTGAACATATTTTTCTGCTTAAATTTCATATAAAATAAAATAAGTTATAAAAGAATGAAATTATTTTTATTTGTGCATTTGTTCTAACTTTTAAGTAAAAGTAATCTCTTAATAAATCTAATTGTCTGCCCTATATTGAAATTTAAACAAATATCATAAATTAGTTATTAACAAGTATCGTAAATTATTATTTTTGAAAAATACATTTACAATTGGTATAGATAGCCATTATTCCTCTCCCTTTTTTATAAAGTATTTATAAAAATATTTAAAATATCTTAATCCAAGTTTGAATTTAAAAATGAAAATTATGTCTGAAAACAAAGATCAGTGGTTTGTTGATTACACGAAGTCCTATAAATGTCTATTGAAGAGACCCAGAATGGGTGTTTTTTTCTTTACAGTGCTACCGTCAGAAGGTCCGACGCTGACCGGTGGTAACCAAGAGTACCGCATCGGTGACACCGTAGTGGTCAACTGTACCTCGGCCAAGTCAAAACCAGCCGCTACACTGCGATGGTACATCAACGATGAGCTGGTGAGTTACCATTTAATTGTAATGCACTGACGACCTTATTCACATTCACTTGACCAATGGTTAACGAGCAGCTAAAGAAAGAAAATAAGCTTTTCGTCGAGTCTGATAGGTGGAATCCTTATTTAACCAATGGTTAACCGCTGGTCAGGTAACAGTGAATAATGCAATGAATCATGGTGCCATCTCAATCAGTAGGCGAATCGGGAGTTGCAAACAGGGGAAGTACTGGAAGCTAATAGCAAACCGAGAGGTTGGGGGGGGCGGATTGGGTTAATTAATTAATTAATTAATTAAGCTAATAGCAATAGAGCCATTAATACTAGTTTTTTTTTTACAGTTTACAAGTAAATTTTTGTGTGATATATGAAGTTTTTAAGTGTGAATTTGTTAAAACTCGATATCTCTAAATTGTAGAAATGGTTGAAATTTGGATTATATACATATTTAGGGATTACCCTTTTTGCAACTCACGCTTCTTCCCACTGGTATCAGTGATTCTCAAACTGCAAGTTGCGCTTTCCCAAAACATTGTTAATAAGAGAGTCAAAGAAAACAATTTTTATCTAAAATAATTTTCTTTATTATAGAGAGTATACTAGAGCTCATTTAATCACTTGAAATAATTAACTCTGTTTGAGAACTTAAAAATGAAATAAATAAGTCTGAAGTGAACTAAAAACCCATTTTTGTGAGGAAAAAATAGTTTCTAAATATTTTAATGAATATACTACTGAATGTTTATACAATCAACCGAAAAAAATTTTAACACGAAAATACCTTTATATTGTCATTTTGCAAAGTATTAAAAGATTGCATAACCTATCACACTGCTCAATTGTAACATTATTTTTATTAAGGGGGTCCTGGACACATCAGAATTTTTTTTAATTACTAGTGTAATATTGTGGAATATTTTGTGAAGGATTAAGCATCAAATTCCATGTAAAAATCACTACTCAAAAGTTTAAGAAAGATTTTGAAAAACTTTAAATTTAATTTTTGTCAAAAAAAAGAGGGGTTGTTTAAAATTGATATAACTCAAAATCGTATTAATCAATTTTCCAATTTTTTTTCACTAAATCAAACAGAAACATATTACCTTTATTTAAGATTCAGCATTTTAATAAATATTAATATTTAAGTAGAAGATTCTTGCAATTTTGCATGCAACTTTTTTTAAATTCATATTTTAAAAAGTAAATAAAGTTTTTCAATTTGCTGAATCTAAATTAAAGTAAAATGTTTAAAAAATATGAGTTTCAAATTTTAACTCATAATCTTGAACGGTTCTTGACTTAGATTAATTTAAAGATGAGAAACAGTTAAAAAATACATCATCATAGAGCAAAAAGGATTTGAATGTTGAACATAGAATGCTAGGATACCAAAGTAACCGGCAACAAATAATTGTATCACCGGTTTTATTTATGATAAAAACATAATTCAAACATCATTTTAAGCAAAAAAAACTAGGTTTCATTTTAAAATCAAAAAATATTTTTTGAAAATCTGATGATTTTCGTGTCCCAGACCCCCTTAAGTGTACAAATGGGTTTTATGCATGGATTTCCGAACGAGTGAGGGGCGCGATAAATGTTATACTTCTTCGCATAAGGGGGGAAAACAGCACAATTGAAAAATCGTTTGATAACCATTGCATTTTTTCGACTTAGCGTTTCTAAGCTAGATACAAAGAATAGCGTCCAATTGTAATAATTTTTAGGTTTCTCCTTTTTCTTTAAGAGATTGTATGGACCCTAAATATGGCCCTCTAGAAAATTTATGTTTCTTTAGTTATTAAAAAGGAATTTCGTCGTACTAAACCTTTACCTTTTTATCTTGTGTTAAAAATATATTCGAAACAAGCTCTACACTTAAATTAGATAATGTATTTATGCAGCGTGTTACAGATAGACGATGTCTAAAAAGATGGTACGTTTGACATAACGTGTATTTGAGGTCTTCCGGATACGAAGGAATTTTTTTCACCATATTTGAATCCAGACCTCAGAATCTTCAGTATATTTTTCATGTTAGGATTATCCTTCTTTTTTTCCCTTTCAAAATACGCAAAGAATGATACCAAACTATTTAGTTTCCCTTGTGCTTTATGGGGAAACTTCCAAATGCGTTTTTCTCTAACACACCTTTCATCGAGTTTCCCTTCGTATCCGGAAGGCCTGTATTAGAGTGGAAGATGGATTTTTCCCCAGATATCAGATGTGTATTTCGTTCTGCTATGTAATGCCGGATTTTCGAATTTTGAAGGGTTTTGTGATTTTAGGAAGAAAGTTTTAAAAGGGAATTTCTAAGAAAATTATAATGATTAAAATATTTAATATCCATACATAGATTTTTCTTTTTTTGATAAATTACTATAGGAAAACCTTTAGCCAAAATCCATCACTATAACCTTTAAATTTACACCGAAAAACTTTAAAAACTTCGAAAATCTTTAATATCACCGAAACTTTAAACTTACTCCAAAGAAATTATTATTTTTTCGTTATTTGATAAGTGTTACATTATCCATACCTAAGATATTTTAAGGTATCTGTCTACGTTGAAATGGCCCTTTTCGGAAACTATCAGCTGAACACTTTAACTTCTGCTAAAGACTGAACTTTCAATCTATAAACTTAAAGAAGAAAGATCCTGTAAATCTGGTCAATTGTGAGGGTTTTCCAACATTTTATGTTTTGAAATTTTCAAAAGAATTTTCTGCAAAGCTTCTTATTTAGTTATTTATATGAACGTTAACACTTGCTACTTCTTAAGATTTTGGTGTATGTGGATGAAATTTTGTTAGAACATTGTACTTCTTATTATCTACTATATGAACTATTAACTAAGCTGTAGGATCCCAATTAAAAAATTTATGAAGCTTTTTGGTTCAATAAACGGTAATTTTCATAAAAAAAATTTAATTACTTTACAAAAATTGTCTTAAAATGAGCAGTTTTTAAAATATCTCTAATATTTTTAGCTTATTTAGTAGCTGAGTTTAAAGGACATTATGTAGCATGGAAATTGAAATACTTTCAGTTGAATTGAGTGAGCAAATGTTAACGGAAGTACAAAATTAAAGTTAAAATTCACACAAATTTGCCATTTTTTTTCAAATATTATTAAAATATTGTTACAATTTTATTAAATATATTGGTTTTAAGTTAAACTTCATTGAAAACACCAAATGTTAGGAGGAAATTATGCTTTTTTAAAAAAAAGGGGTCCGAACGTAGTTAAAATGGAAAAAAACAAATTAATACAACAAATTTACATGGAAATTTATACAAAAGTTAAAATGGAAGAATATCCAGAAGAAAATAGCTTAACTACTTTTGGGTATTTTTAAAGTTATAATTATTTTTGGTTTGGTAATAGTTGAAAAAACACCTTTCATTGGATTAAAAATGGAATTTTTACCTTTTAAAAGTGCATTAATTTAATATATTAAATTTAAGTGTAATATGTCAATGGAATTTATTCAGTAAAACCAATTAGGTGAGTTTACTTTAATAAAACGTTAGATTAATGCAGTTATAAGTTCAATAGACAAAATTAGCGACTTTTGATAAACCTTAATTTTATTTAGTTAAACATAAACATTAACTACCGAAAGGAAGCTCAAGATATCCCAGAAGATCATGGTTCTTTTTTCCTTATAAGATGGGAATAGTTCTTTATATTATTAGGTGATAATTTTTTCATCCAGGTTAATTTAATTGCAGTTCGTGTACTTTTAAAAAAATTGTATTAAAATATTTAAGTAACTTAGTGCACTTTAACGGTAACAATGACAAGAAATTCCATGCGGAAAAGAGTATGTTTATCTTCTTTAAAATTGAGAAGTCGTTTTTTGTACCTAGAGCATAAAATTAGAAAAACGTTAATCTCTTTATCGCATATTAAAATTATAAAACACAGAAAAATAATGCATTTCATTTTAGCTAAATTTTTGTTATTTAATTAAATTTTTTGAGAGATGTGTTAATGGTTAATAGGAATGACATCATACAATTGATTTGATTGCATTTGCTTTTGAGGAATTAATTAAGGATATGTTTCCCCGTAAAATATTGTCATAAAGATGGTTCCCTTTCTTACTGCCTAATTTATGATAAAACCGACAATTTTCAGTACAATACATGCAGTTACGATTCCTTTGTATTATCTATTCTGTCTAGAAAAAAATATTCAGACACTGGTGGGTTAAAATGAAGCCCTTGCCAATGAGATAATCGCAAAACCATAGTAACAGGTTATTTACAAAAAATTTCAATTTCAGGATGGTCCCTAAAAATAAGCAATTTAAATGGAGAAAAATACTCAAAAATCATGAAATGCAAATTAGCTTCACAATTACTCGTTCAGTTTTTAATATAAATAAATGGACCTTTTAGTGATTACCATTTTTAATGTTTGCGTTTTGTAAAGTAGGTTGCTATAGATTCCGTTTTTTAAAAGAGGGTGTCATTTTTTTTTGAATGGTTGGAATTTTGGCTTCATATGATTCCAAATTTTGTAAACGTAAACTATCGACATTTTGGTCACATCCCCATTTTCTTCTAAGGGCCCCAGAATAAAACTTTGGCATAACGGAAACAGCTAAAATGTTTAAGAAACGTTTGATTGAATTTTAAAAAATCCAGGAAACGTTCAGTATAATTTAAATGTGCTTCTGGTCTGTGAGTTTCATATTTTGTAAAAGGTCTGTTAGTTTTAAATTATAATATTATTAATTTCATATTGATTTCCAAAAACTCTTTTAAAAAGAGTGTATTCATTTTTCAAAATATTTCCATTAACTTTGATATGGATGTAAAAATATTAGTATTTTATTTTATACACATTGTAAACTAAACAACATAGTTACATGTTACGGTCTATTCTTTCACATCTCAACTTTGCAAATAACATTGTATAGATATTATTATTGTAAAAGTTCTATCAGCTGTCATAAGTACATAAGGTTTTTAGCACCATACGTACATACTCTTTTGAAAACACTTCAAATATATTACCCAATTTTACTCACCTGGCATGCACTTAAACCACGTTACTTTACATTTTGAAAAACATTATGCTATGAGAATATTGCGCAAATATATTATTCGTATTTTAAAATGGAACAAGAGAAATTGAAATAATTTGCATTAAGTAATAATATTCATGTTTATACTTATATAACCTATCCTTTTTACGCCAAAAGAATGAATTTTCCAGATACCCAAACTGGAATGAAGAAACAGATTGATTCTTTTTGAAACGATGACTGAGCTTTTATTCTAAAGCCAAAAATTTTCCTCTAGCTCCATATACCGCACCTGCTACCTTTCCTTAATATAAAATTCGAATTTTTAAAATTCTTGCAGTTATACTTTTCTAACCCTAAATTATATAGAGCGGTGCCCATATTTTGCCATACCTAAAGCTAAAGGGATTTGTTAAATGAAGTGCACTTCTAAGTAAAAAAAACGATACATCTCCAAAAAGTTATTATGTTTATACGTTTGTCAAACATGAGATATATCTTGTATAGTTTGCTTTTTTAAATATATCTACTATATAGGAATAACGAATTCAAATCTTACTAGAGAGTAATTCATTGTTTTCTTATAATGGATTTAGTTTTAATTGTTTCATTACCTTACCCATATCTACGTGTTAACTTAAAGGTTTCGTGTTTTATATTTCTTTGTTCAGTATTAGTTAGGCTACAAAAGGCCATGTGCTCGATACATATGTGTTGGAATTGGAAAATGTGACGTGAAATACGTTGAAATATTGTAGTATCATTGATATAATTTTGTTTTGTGTTAATTATGTGATAAGTTTTAAATCACCTTACTCTATTTAACTCTGAAAAAACATCAGAAACTCTGTTTTTGTGTCTAGTTGGGTTTTCTATGCATGCCCTATAGTTCCTTTTTTAATATGTTTCATGGTTTTCCTTTTAATCGCAGTTGTTTTTGTTATATTTTACGTATACAATACATAAACCGTGTATGCTTATATTTTACTAAGAATTTTTTATTGAAGTTCACTCGCAGCCTATCACATGATACTTAAAAATTCCTAAACAATATATAAAATATACTACTGATAACTATATTTTTAAATAGTAAATATTAAATTTTTATGTATTTTTTAAAGCAGTAAAATTGGTTTCTTTACTTTATATTGATCGTAGTTGAGTGGATTTGTGGTTTGGACATAAAGAGTATTTAATAGTAAGGTGAATTTCCGTCCAAGGGGTATTTCATATTTTTAGAAACTTTGAAAATATGTTTGATTTTTAAAATATACGATCTGATTTGTATCCATTTTCAAATATTCAAGCAAAAAGGTATTGTTTTCTTAATTTTTGTTGAAAGAAAAGTTTTTGTATCTATTCTGAAAAATTCCCCAATCATAAAAATGTGCATATTGGGCAAACTTTTCATAAAGACGTTTCATACGTTTATGAGAAAGATATTGTTTGATTGTTTTTTAATGTGTGTTTTATATTTGCACTATTAATAAAAACGCACAGGTTAAAGGAGAGTAAGGGTGCGTAGTCGGGTAAAAGTACTGAGTGGTTTTTTCCTGGTTAGCAACAATATAAGGGAGAGCGAGAAAAACACAAGTATCATAAGCCATTATTATTTTTTGCAATTATTTTTTTCATACGTTCTTTATTTTATTTATCGGGTAAAATATATCGGGAATCTTTGAATTACGAAGGGAGGGTAGAATTTTCGGTGATTTCTGACGGTGTTTCTGTTCGCGTACCTTTGGCCTGATGTCCTACATCATAAGTTGATTTGTGGGTCAATAAAATTACGCTCACTAAAGTTTTGAGGATCTGGATTTTAAATAATCAACTTCACAGCCAAAAATAGTTTGTGTGCTTACTCTTACCTTCCTTTCCCCTACTGCTCAACTAGAGATGTGGCTAATAAAGATGTGGTGATTTCTGACGAAAAACATAACTATTTATTTAACTGAAAGCCTAGATCTAAAAAGTTTAATTAGAATGGACACACCAATCTTGAAAAGAAAAATGTAACCCACCACTTCTGTAAAGCTCTCATCACAGAAGAACCCAAAAGAATACAATAATTAGATATTAATATTCAAGCAAACCATTCGTTTTGCCCTCATTTTTAACAACCTCCTAAATTTTCGTAACCAAAACCCACACTTTGTTTGCGATGTTTTCTTGAATTCTTCCCTTTGACCAACTAAAATATAAAATTCTTAAGGAGACGACTCAACACTTTTGGCTTCTTAATTCACTTTTATCCCTCGCATAAAAAGTTAAATTAAAGTAGAAAGAGAAATAGTGTCGAGATAGAAACGTTGCTCTAATGCTTTCGCTGGCTGTGTCATAAGCGAAGACTATTTTTTCCAGCAAAGCCCTATTAGGTGATGGAAATTTGAAACCTCAAAGATGAGGAAACTATTACGAGGATTCTTATTTTTAAAACGTTGATTGATGATAGCTGATGAGACTTTGATTACGCTATTTTATCTATTACTGTACAGTAGACGTAAATTGAACTCTTCTCCACGTGAGGAAGCTCTTAATAAAGTTTAAACGGACGTTAGACATTTAGAAAAAAAATTAAGTAACAAGTATGATTAAAGACAAGAGCTGTAAGATTCAATATAGTAATATGTTAATTTATAATTTTTTAATATATTAAAAAACTAAAATCGGGAATGTTTTTGACTAAACAATGATTTGAATAAATAAGGAATTCGAAGCTCCAAAACTTTTAATACAAAAGGAAGCCGAAAGACACTCAAAAACACTGGGGAAAACACGTCTTGTGGGCCTATAAAATGTCTATACACATTTCCCAAAAAAGTAGGTACAATAACGTCGCAGAAAATGTTAGTTCTAAATAGTTAACTTTCCAAGCCGAACGTTTCAAATAGTATGTACTATTTGTTGATTATTTTATTGTGCTGATTTTAATAAAAAAAACTTCGATTATCTTATTATTATTACCGATCATTTAACAATAAGATCAAAATATCATTCTTACAACACGTTATTTTAAAATTTCATGGAAAAAAGAAATGTCTCTAACCTCTAAAAAAGCTATTTATATTAAATTTCCGAAAGTTTAAAAACTCTAAGACTGTTTTTACTTCTCTCCAGTATTTTCCACACAACAAACTTCATGATTTATCATTGAAAATTAAGTGAATCGTATCGCTTTTTGTAAATCAACAAAAGACAGTAGCAATGTCCTGCTTTTTATTTCCTTTTGAATAATTGCCTTGGAATATTGGTACATCAATAAATAATTTAATGTCTGCGCAGTTCTAATGTTTTATACTGAATCATATAGAAGCATGATATCCAAATCAACAGTCATAATTACGAACTAGTACGATATACTCAAATAGTTAATAACGCAATTGGGTTTAAAAAAGGAGGTTTTTAGATTTCAGTATGTAAATGGGAAATAAATTATCATGCTTATTGGACTATGTTCATTACCAGCTTACAGTTTGAAAAAAACTAGAGTGTTCGTAAAAACAAGATTTGTAAACGAGAATTAATTTAATTGCTTACTAATTCGTATACCTTTGTCAACTCGCGCTTTACAATAAATTGAGGGGATAATGTAGCCCAAAACAATTTTTGGAACATAAGGGCTGAAGTCCGTGTATTTTTTCTTCGAACTGTTAGCATTTTCTATTGAAAAGTATGTGACAAATGCTACGCTTTGTAGCTGCTTTTTGTAATTGTGGTTAATTTTTCCTTGCTCAGATAACAACAGGGAGTTTTGAACCCACAGCGCATACAAGACTCGCGACCTCAAATAGCCAGCAAAGTGAAAATCTCAAAAAAGTGGACTTCAGCTCTTACGCATCGGAGGTACAGAATGTTCATATTCTATGGATGTTTTGTTCGATGTTTGTTATCAAACCCCAATTCCCCCTCTCTTATTCAGTTTTAGTGCCCTATGCCTGCATGCAATCACCTGTTTAGTGTTTTAACGTTTTTCCAAAGACCTGTTGTGTCCCTTACCCTGTTTAGTTTTTTGGACGTCGTATTTCCCATGTAGATGTTTTAACCTAAAATATTAATTTTTTAGGTAGTTCAGAAATGTAATTCAAGTAATATTTCAGTATTTTTTGGATAAAAAAGGTTTATGTGGTTATTGTTCATAACGCGGAGCATGTTTTTTTTCTTTGAAGCGTTTTAGTTAACAATCAGCCATTTGTGAATGAAAGGTCGGATTACAAAATTTTATGACTCAAAATTTTATGTCGATATGGTATAATGTTTAGTAATTAATTTTTACCAAACTAATATTGCTGAAAAAAGTATATCTAGTAGTAGTTAATTATATCTAGTAAAAAAATAGTAAAAGCTTATTAATCCTAATAACTTTTTGTTTTTAAAAAAATTTAACTGAACTTATACAAATTTCTTTTTTCCTAAAAAATTGAAAAGAAAAATCTATATCTTAGAACGCGAATTATTAACTACTAAAAACATTAAAATATAGCTTAATAATGTTGATGACTGTCTTTTAATCTGTAACTAGTGCCTTTGTTAAGTCGTGGGGTTTAATGAGGTAAACATAATTTTTAAAGTAATAAATTAATAAATTACTTCAAAATCATGTTCTTAATTCTTAATACTTAATTCTTAGCTTTCTTTTGAGTTTTATAAAATATGAATCATTTTATGGTAGTTATTATGAATACATTAGAATTTAAGTAGGTGTTCTGAAATAAATTATACGCATCATTTGATGCTGTAAGCATTTTCTATCAGAAAATGTTAAGCGTGAAACTTTCAAATGATTAACTATTTTGAAATTT
This sequence comes from Tetragnatha versicolor, assembly GCA_024610705.1. NCBI lineage: Eukaryota > Metazoa > Arthropoda > Arachnida > Araneae > Tetragnathidae > Tetragnatha > Tetragnatha versicolor. The sequence goes on along the minus strand of JANDEH010000009.1, from coordinate 36,331,440 downwards.
CTTGGAACCCAAGAGAATTAAAGTTAAAAAGAGAAACAATAGGGAAGTTAAAATACTTTTATACTCCTATTATAAGAAGAAGTTTTAAGCATTAAACTAATTTCTCTTGCAAAACAAAGTAGCCAGAGTACCATTTTGAAGTTCGAAAATGCAATCGAGTTATTTACTTTTGCAAAGTTCCCTCATTCTTTAGAAGATAAGACTCTGAAAGTGAGAGAAACGCAGCCTTTCAGTCCAGAAAAGTAATTTAGTGAATTAAACTTACCAGATGAGGGAAGACTGCCAAACTTCCTTAATCTCCATTTGATGTTTACTTAACACAGGCATTCAAATCTGCTCCTTGCATTCAACTCTCTATTAGAATAGAAATGATGCCTCAGTCATTGTAAGAACTTCAGAAAAGTTGGGCGCTCCGTCAAGGATAAAATGAATAATAAAAACTACCTCAAGAAAAGGACGAACCTATTTACAAGGCTTTATCGCAAGAAGGGTTGGCGTCAGATTTTCTTAAAACTCATCACATCATCTGGTTTTATTTCTTTTAAAGAAATGCAAAGATACCCTTCGCATTGAGTATTAGAGTCTGAATTATACTTGGAAATACTTAAAAGATCAGAGTAGGTAGCTAAATCAAATTAAAGTAAAAGTATTATAGGAAGGTATTACGGCGTAATGAATTTGAAGAACTTGGAATGGAATTTTTTAGTATCTTAAATCGCAGAAATAGTTTATTCTGAAGGAATAAAGGATGAGGTTATTTTAATACTGTTCATTGTTTTCTAAAGCAATTTTTATAATATTAATATTGCTTGTTAGTGGCATAATGGTGTATAAGAATTAAAAACGATAAAAATACCTTAAAATAGGAATTTTTCTTTGTAATAAAGAAGATATTATTTTTTATTATAAAGTATTATTTTAATTAATAATCGCGATTAATTGGATTTATAGCAGTTTCAATTTTCTTTAGGTCTTTCAATATATATTTCATTTCTGTGAAATTAGGTTACCGAGTATCGGTATTACTATAATCTAAAACCTTGTGAGTTAATTTTAAAAGTTAGTTAATTTCAGGATAAAATCTCTAAACTCTCGGAGTGGTCTAAAATGTTAATGAAATTTCGTAACAAATCTAATGCTGCAAACGTTTGAATTAAATGATTAACTTACTTTCTCAAAGTTGTGTATGGAACTCAATGGCGCCACAGCTTATGGGCTCAAGGCTATACAATAAGTCCATTTTTTGTTTTCTTTTAGTCTTCTCTTTTCTTGAAAATATATTTTACAGGTTATTAATTATACGAGTTCATATTTCTGTAATATTATAATTTTTAATACTATATGCATTAATGTTTAATACTATGCTAAAATAAATATTTTTAATAACCATAAAAATATATGAATGAGATAAATAGGAAACACATTTTCCTATACTTGTAAGTTCAAGCATTTACTAAAGTGCAGATATTTTCAATAATTTTTACTTATAACTGGATTCAATAATTTCATAAACATTCATAAATCATCTATTTTTTCTTGTGACAAAAAAAACCATATAAGGATTCCTTTTCCCAGATATTATATTTCTTGACCACCAGTGTCGCTTCAACTATCACAAATCAGAAACTCCGTCTAACGATCTATATCGCCCAGCTGAAGTTACCATAGACATATTCTATTTGAGTTGTTTGGTTGCGAAAGATCCAAGATCTCTTACAAATCTAATATTCAATAGTCTCAGTGCATCGGCTGGGAAATTGTGGCTCAGGTGTTATTTGGAATTTCAATTTCCGATCGTGTCCGCAGGCTTTTCCTCCTTCCTTAAATGACTAATTTGCTGTATGTATAACTGAGGGTAAAAAAAAGTCGCACGTTGGGTCATATAAATGACAGTAAAAGTAAAGTTTTTTTTGGAGCGACGTTTTTAGCTGCATTGGGGCATGGAAGGTTTTCTTAACACTTATTTTTGAATTATGTTAAACAACGCGTGATGACCGTCTTAATCATTCGTTATACATGCACGATTCCATTAAAAAATGTTTAAAATGAGTTAGATCCCTTGGTTTTTAGTCAAGAAGTTGTCCCATAATCCTAATACATAAGTGGGTTAAATTGTTTCAGTCAAAAGTATTTTAAGATGCCAGGAATCGTTTACAAATACTTACTTTTCATGAAGGTTTTTATTATTATTATTTTATCCGTGTTTTTTTCTTATTCTGGACTAGTGGTTTCAATTTGAATTTACAACATTTGTTTTCAAAATTATTTTGAATTGTAACAGAAGTTTTTCTATAACTTCTATAGGTGTGTTCTATGAATTGGAATCAGTCAATAAATAGCGTGGTGAGACTGGAGGGTTTAATGTGCTTAGAACGCTATAAATAGCGTAAATAACGAATGCTTAAATTAAAAGAAACAATTCTCGATAGCCATAATAACCTTCATTTTTTACACTATGCTCCACAGTATACTATGTGCACGGAAAGGCAGCGACGCAAGTTTCCTAAACTTTGTTTTGTGCAGTTGAGATGGAGTTGTTTTCTCCAAAGATGTGTTGTTCTTCTGGAAAGATAACTTTTAGAGCTGCTCTTAAAAGCCAACTGGTGAACTTTTGACTGATGTAGATACCACAATAAATGATGGATTAACAAACGCATTCCTACGTATTTTAAATTTTATATCACTCTACTGACATTCAGAGCAGCTTGTATGGGTACGTTCATTAACAATGCGAGATCAAGATTGGGAGAGGTGGTGCAGCAAAATCTTACCAGAGAGGAGGTGGAATGCAATTAAAATCTTTCAACTACCTTTAATTAAGATAGTAATGTTTCTTATTTTAAGTATTTTGTGCTTAAAAGAAAGGGGAATGTGATCAAATAAGTTATTCATACTGCCTTAAATATAATACAAGTTCTACACAAGCTGCAAGTATACTTTATGTCGTGCTGGTAGAAAGTAGATATTTTTTTAATTCGTGAGTATTCGTGCTACCGTAAGTAAGAAAATATCTTGAAATCACGATTTTTATGATTTTGAAAGATTTTTCAACTAAAATGTTTGTAGTCCTGATTAAAATCCTTCAAATTGTAGAAACCCTTTCTTTTGAAGAACTTAAACGATACACCACCTAGCAAGCAAAAGCGAAACGTACAAAGGGCACTGTAAAGAGTTCAAACATTTCCTAGCAGTCCCGGAGATCCTAAGCATTCCATAGGATTCTCTGTTGTCAAATAATTGAAAGGGTTATAGCCTCGTGTTGTTTTGCAGGTGGGTCCCGAATACGAAACGGAGTACTCGACCACGAGGCACACTGACGGACTGGAGACTTCGAGCTTGGGTCTCAAGTTCGTCGTCACGAGTAAACACTTTCAGAATGGCAACATGAAGCTCAAATGCACGGCCACAATTTCTCGAATCTACACAATGAGCAATGAAGAAATGGTCTTCGGGGGAAGGCAACAGACGTCTGGACTGCACATTAGCGAAAATATGAGTCGCAGTAAGTAGCTTTTCAATGCAAACCTTTAGGGAAGTTGTTTCTGTGTTGAGAAATGTTTCTTTTGTCTTCAGAAATGTTCTTGGAGGATGGTTATACTAAATGCACAATGGATATCACTTTAGTTTCCTCCAATGTTGTAAATAAAATTATGGGGGACTCATTTAAAAGGAGTCTAAATAATTGTTACTGGGAATAAACTAAGTATTACCCATGTGCTTTTAATCTTTATATGATTTGATTTTCAAAAGAAAAACTTTGTTTAAATTTTGCTATAAGAGTAATTGTGTGTTTATTGTTAAAAACTGCCCACTAGCTAAAAATTTTGAACACCCCACAAATCTTGGGAAGTTGTTTAGCCAAAGTTTGTTCCTGGGGTATATTTTTACCGTTAAAAATTTATTGGTGATACCAAATACGAAATAAGATAGTTATTTTTATCATTTAAAAGTTCAATTTATGCAAAATATCTCCGAGCAGAATATCGTATCGTATTATTGTATCGTAGTTATCGATTATTTCTATATACGATATAATTAATAAATTTGTTCGCTTATCTTACAATTATTTCATAACAAATTAAATTATACGATACGAAGATTTATAATAAATATAACGAAAAGTGCAGCTGAAATATGAAGCACTATAGCACTGAATATAGCAGATATGTAGCACTGAAATTCAAATATTCCATTTATTTTACAAAATTTTACCAAAATAAGATCAAATTTAAAGTTTTAGAATAATTTTTTTTTTAAATTAATAATGGAAAATGAAATATATGTTATGAATTTTTGAAATCTTAAATTTCCCTTTGAAAGATCCAGTAGAAGTAATATGATCATTCGAATTAATATATTTAATTTAACACATTCTAATGTAAAAGGAAGTTTTTAATGAAATTAGTATTTAAAAAAATATGTTTTGTGTTGAGTAAATTTTAGAACAAGAAACATACTCGAAATAATTTAATTTTAATTTTAAGTTTCGATCAGATAAAAAAGTTACTTTCTTAAGAACTTCAAGTAACTATTCTCTAAACTTTTAAAGCATTGCATAATTTTAACTATCGATTTCTTAAAAATTTAAGGAAGCTAGGACATAAAAGGTTAAATCAATCCCCACTATTGCTAATTTGACTCATAAAAACTAAATCATACTATATTTCAAAACTTGAAAAGCAAAATAATAAGTAAGGTCATTAATAGAACATAATGATTGCAAATTAACATTAAGTATTAAACAATGTAATCGAAAAATTCATGTATCTGTATATTTACTTTAAAAAAAATCATCTCAAATTTTTACATCCTTGGCAGTGCGCGAATGCCCCTTATAACTCGCAACCTTATCGCAGTATAATTATTTTCCCCTCTCGTTACTTGTCAAATTGTCAGGAAGTACTTTCTTTCGGCGAAGTATAGCCAAGAACCCTTTAAGTATGCAATAACTGTCATTAGAGATATTTTGTAGATTATCGGAATTCATTACGGTATTAAATCACCCGGTTTAAGATGAGACAACAAGCCACATGCTGAAAAAGTCCCCTAACAGCTGCCTGGCAAGAAAAAGAAACCACTTCGTCGTCCGAGGTACATTTATTAAATTTTTACGGCATGAAATTTCCTCATTAGGTCGGCTACTTCAATAAATTACGTTCAGAAAAACTCCTCGGGTATAAAAATTAAGCAATACTGCCCGTGTTTATGTAATCTGAATTATCTAGCCAAAACGCTTCTCTTTAAAATAATACAGAAGTCTTTTCAATTTAAAGCATAAAAAGGGCTTATTTTCTTGAAGAAATAATCATGGGTCTGATAAATCATTTCACGAGATTAAAAAGTCCCCGACTTCGTTGCCGGTGGAAAAAATATTCGTTTTTTAGGATCGCAATTCCAACAAGAAAACTGTAGTCATCGATATCAGGAATGCTCCTCCTTATAAAAAACGCAGTATAACGGAACTATTATTATTCAGGACGGGATGTAATTTGTAACTAATAACCGACATTCCGTAGGCAAAATAAAAAACTGGGGAGCTTATATATCAAAATAAAAACAACTTGGGGTGTGCTCGCAAGGAAATATGGCGTCTTAAAAAAAGCAGAATTCTCTTTTTAATAATGAAAATGAATGTAAGAATTAGAAGCGATCAACTCGGTCACGATTTTGAGAAAAACTGGTAGGAAATTTCCTGCTTGGAAGTCGCAGGGGACTTGTAAAACGAACGGAATAGATAGCATTTTCAAATCTCTCGCTAAGACGGTAGGGAGATTGCCCAGGTAGTATGTGCATCTTGTTTTGAAAACGAGTCGAGATAAGGATTTTTATACTTTGTTATTAAAGCTAATTTCGTTTAGTCGCTATCCCCGTTCTTGGCGCAAAACACGAGGGCTGCATTATGCATGTTTTATGTGTTTTGTGCCGTCATTTTCTCGAGGATTTTGATTAGGTAAAGCGATAATATTATTAGAAGAAATCGGGGGTTTTCTTTTGTGTGTGTTGGCTGATCAACCACGATAGACTTCAAAGAAAAATATTTTATTGTGTTGATAGGAAGTTAAATGGGGTGTAATGCACACTCTTTAATCAGAGATCAGTATGCAATTAAAATTTCACAATATTTAAAGCTTTGATTGTTCAGAAAAGCACATTTAAGTTGTTTAGGGAATAATGAGTATTTTTTAATATGACTTCTATTTAAAGAGTTTTTCGTAATTAAGCTCAAAAATGTCTTATACGTTTATCATTATCTTAACCTTTTAGGGCATCAAAATGTTCCTCGTGAAGAATCTTTTCCGTTTTAATGTTATAGCTTAAGTATATACTTTATTTTACTAGTGATTTGTTAAAAATGCATAAATGAAGTTAAAAAATTTGAAAACAAATTTTTATTTAGATTAGTTTTGATTTGTTCTAAATTTTTATAGTTTTTTAAACTCAACCAGCATCGAACCTAATTTTAATAATCCGACTGGTAATATATAGAAGCGCTTCTAAAAACAAATAACATTAATACTGATTTAAATAGCATTTGAATGATGATGAAACTATTAATTATTGAAGTATATTTAAGTTTACTGCTTTACTTTTCAAACACCATTTTAATTATATAATTTAAAAAAGTGCCAAATTAGCAAATTGGTGTAAACAAATTGATCTCCTCAATATGTATGAATAAAACAGAAAACTTTGTATAAAGGTAACACTAAACTAGTAGATGATGAATTTTGTTCACCATTTAATCTTTAAAAGTATCTGTTTTATTTACATATTTCTTTATTAATTTTTTTCAATCAAACCTACGAAGTGATTTTTTTGTATCGTGTTATTCCTCTTGTGATTTTGTGTCATCTAGGATGTATGTAAGAACATAGAATGACTCCAATAGGGTTGTGTGAATGCAACATTGTTTTTTCAAGGAACAGTTTAAAAGTTTTCAAGGGTTGTTTTTTCAAAGCCAAGTAGAACAAAAACGTAGAGAGTACTTGGATATTTTTCATTTTAAAAAAGGATTAAAGTATTAAAACCGATTCTCTAAATACTTTTCATGCAAATTAAGTCATGTTTATTGTATTTGACTTATAACTAATCTTAAAAAAATAATGCTTTCTCTTGTGGTACCAAGGTGAACGAAAATTCCCACAGGAACCGTTACAATGTAGTTTTTGGTGTCGCCAATTGTTAGCTATAAGGGTTAAATTTCTTAACTTTCCGTTTAATGAAGACGTATTAAATGTTATATTACATAATTTATTCAATAAATAAATCACCAATCTTTATAAAGCAATCGTTTCTCAAGATCTGTAGATGGTTTACCCAAAAGAATTTTCCAGATACACTTAAACATTTCTGTGTTTTCCCAATTTTTTTTAGATAACATATTAGGATATTTTTCTTTCCAGACCTTTCTATCCGTGGATTTTCCACCTATTCTAACGTTTCATTTTTAAATGCCCAAGACCGCTCCGTCACGAAGAGGCACTTCTTCCTTATAAAAATTCAATCGTCCGAAGAAAGCTTTTAACAAGTTCTTTATCACGGCTAATAGTGACTCCCCTGGTGGGAATTAAAATTAAGTTGACAACGTGTTTTGTAATTGATGAATTTCATGGGAACCCTCAGCCATCTGTAAAAGCCTGATAGGCTCTACTCTGCTTAATTGCTCTCTAGAGGGTGCTTGCAGATTTTTTCAGCCTTTTATCGTTGCTCAGTGGGGTCGCACCTTTCTTTATGTCATAATAGAAAGTGGCTTCCTTCAAGGGGCACTTCTTTTTTCATGTTATGAATAATGCTAAATATTTCCCCACTTATTGGTTTCGGAAAAGTGTCAAGTGCCGGAAAGAAGACTGAATAAATCCTGAGGTATAGATTGGGAAATTGTAAATTGTTTTTTTATTAAAGTCCAGTAAAAAGTAAGAGATGGTCCATCCCCACGAGAATAATTTACACTGGTGTTCAAAATTAAGAGAAATTGCACATTTTTTCGATTTCTCCAGATCTACTGGATAGGTTTTGATGAAATTTGGTATGAACATAGGTTGATATAATACCAAATAAATAAAAATAATCATTCAAAAATTTTAATACACACGCATGCGCAGAAGTAATAACCGCCAGAGTTGAAAGGTATGAAATAGCGGTTCCAGAATAGAGCAAAATAGTGGGTTTATAAAGGGTACGACACCTTCCCGCTATCATGCATGCCTTCTTGAGTGATTTTATAGCGTGAATAAGGCAGATAATAAAATTTCCTGGTCACTAAGCCTACTTTCTCAGGATCCCAGTTTTGGGGATCTGAAAGTAACTGGAGGGGGGTAGCAAGATGCAATTGCCTTATATAGAGTCCCTCATACCTCCCCTAAAGGGGTGAAGTCTTTGAATCTGGCTGCATATTCCATATGGCGAATATCATCCGTTTTAATGAAAATTTCTAGCCTGATGAGCTCCATTAAGTGAAAGATTTCTGTCGATTGAAAAGAAATTATGAGCGACAGAACCCCCAAAAGGTGAGCAAAGTTCTCCAAGATATCAACACATTACCTGAAACTGTCAGGTTTCCTCTTTCAAAGGCAGGGAGGGATCTGCAACTTGTCAAAAATATGCAAAAAATTGTCTTTAATAAGGTAATATTCAAAGGGTGAATATTTTCCTCTCTGTTAGGTCTCAAATCAATTAAACCATTGATTCTCGATGCAATCTAATGGAAAGAACCAGAATGCTCTGTCAGTCCTTCAATGAAGGAGAAACTGACCATTTTGGAATCGTAGATAGGGTGCTCTTTGTAGGAATGTTGTTAAGTCTATGCCAAACTTCCTACATCTTACAAAAGGAGAAAATCATGTTTTAAGGTATTGTGTTGATATTGGACACCTTTATTCTCCTTTTAGGGGAATCTATCGGTCTTAATTTCTTTTCAATCGATAGAAATCCTTCACTTAATGGAGCTCCTCAGGTTATCAATTTTCATTCAAACGGAGATATTCGCCATATGAGATAGGCAGCCAGATTCAAAGACTTCGCCCCTTTAGAGGAGGTATGAGACACTCTATATAAGGCAATTGCATCTTGCTACCCCCTCCACATACCCTTCAGAGCCCCAAAACGGCGTTTCTGAAAAAGTAGGCTTAATGAACAGGAAATTTTATAATCTGCCTTATTCACGCTATAAAATCACTCAAGGAGGCATGCATGATAGCGGGAAGGTGTCATACCCCTTATAAACCCACTATTTTGCTCTATTCTGGAACCGCTGTTTCATACCTTTCAACTCTGGTGGTTATCACTTCTTCGCATGCGTGTGTATTACAATTTTTGAATGATTATTTATTTGGTATTATATCAACCTATGTTCATACCAAATTTCATCAAAATCTATCCAGTAGATCTGGAAAAATCGAAAAAATGTGCAATTTCTCTTAATTTTGAGCACCAGTGTAATACCTACTGTTTGTGTTCTGAGTAAAAGTTCTCAAATTAATTCACTAATTCTCAAAAAAGAGTTAATTGAGTGTTATTCTACCGATTTAATATTAATAATTATTTTTGCAGGTTTTGTAAGTAGTGATTTTCACCAATCCAACAAAAATTGCTTACTTAATAATTTATAATTGGATAGAAATTATTTATTATTAAACTACCCTTTAAAAATTTAGATATTGTACCTTAAAGAGAGCAGAGGGTAAGCTGGCGTAAATTTGAAATGTTTATTGATTTTCTATGTAAGGTTAATTTTACCTCATATAAATATCAAAATTCACAATTAAGTTTTACTACTAAGTATGCAAAGGTATCGTTAACGTCAACATTAACTCAAGGATATTTTTTTATTTTACCATTTTTATAATTCAAATATTTATTTTTTACACAAAATAAACTGAAATAATTTATTACTAAATACTTTCAATTTTCAATAATTAGCTCTCTATTCGAATAATTTTTCTAAATTATAAAGGAATAAAGTTTTCTTCGCAGAATTCCTTTTGAGTATAACTTTTAGGAAAACATCTTTATTCTCCCTTAAGAGTGATTTTCTAGGAATACACCTCCAATGGGGCCGTGATAGTTGACAATTTTGATTTGCCTGAAATTTGCACCAAAGGTCTTCTATACTGCCGTCCTAATCGAAAGTGTACATCAACGCAATTTCTCACAGATTTACTTTGAGAAAAATCTCGCCAAAAGAGTATTTGGTGGATTTTTAATTCTATGCGGTAGACCTTCCTTTTAAGGTCAAATATTAGCTAAGCCCAAAAAACATCTGTTATCAGTTGCAGCGTTGGGTTGCGTTAGGGTCCGGAATGCGTATATATTTATGGCAAGCAGAGTTCAATTACACAAATACAAATTTTGGAAACACTCGGAATTTTTTAGATAATATCCGAAGTCATCTGATTTATTACTTGTGTTTACTACAAAAAAAGCCACCACAAACAAGCCAAGGAAAATGAGTTGCAGATTTTACAGCAGCAAGGAAAAACGCACAACATTTCAGCTGCAAACTTGAGCGAGTCGCATATTCCAGATTTAATAATAACATTGATATATTATATGTTCTTCAATAAACAAATAGGTATGTTTAAAACTATTCCGTTTTAGTTTAAATATTAGTTTCAATTTAAATTTATTTTAATTTCAATCTTACAAAAATATTAGTTTGCTTTCACTTCTGATATTTAAAGAGTGTTTTCATGAACTTGCCAACCATTCTAGTGGCTTGGAAGTAGCGAGATACATTCTCGCCAATTTAAAAACGCGCCAAGGGAGAAAGAAAATGAAGTTTTAATAAAACTCGTTCATGTACATGTTCTCTTAGGACGGCAAGTATAGTGTCCTTATAAATAGCACAAAAGCGTTTCGTAAAAAAATGTTGTTCTGGAATTATGGCTAGTAATTAGTAAAAATTAGTAAAAAAGCACTCGAAGAACCCTAAGTACTCTAAAATTAATATTGAATTCGTGTTTTCAAACTCTTAAAACCCAGTTAGAGAGAGTGGATAAGAGTTTGCCATAACAATTAAGGAGGTGCGATAATGGCTGCCATCTCGAAAATTACCAACCAAAACGAGATTTAAAAATGTTTTTCGTCACATATTCAATATCATAATCTATAGAATGAAATACAAAAAATACAATTTTGAATTCCAATAGCTTAAGGAAATTTTATCAAAATGACTAATATTAAGATTTAAAAAAATATTTGAAAAAATGAGAGATGCTCCAGGGAACAGACAGCGGGATGTTATAATAGAACAGTTATTTTACCTTCTTGCTGCAAATCAATTATTTTACAAACGATTAAGTTTTGATATTTTTATCTTCAAAATAGAACCAAAATCGCAAAAAGCCAAACTTTAAGGTGATTTTCCGGAACACTTTTTAAAGTTAAATTGATTATTTATTTTTTTCGAATAATTTCATTGTTTCGGCATCATGTATGGATGTATGGATATGGACATGATGCTGAAACAATGTGCCAAGCGAAAAGTTTTACACTTGTGAGGAATTTTCCCAAATTCTGAGTCAAACTTCCGAAAAAAGTTCTTGGGACCCTTTTCAGGGGTCCGGTTTTTACTTATTTTTTGAAAGTTCTCAAAAATTTTTAAATGCATGACTTAATATAAGTTTTAAACAACATAAATAAGTGGAAAAAAGTTTGGCACCTATCGGATTATTTTTTTCAGAAAAGTTAAACGCAAAGTATACCATTTTTCCACTCGGGCTCTAAAAATGGCGCTCAGACGTGGCACAAAAGTTGCTATTACTCCCGAAAAGTTTTTTTTTCAGAAAAACCCTTTTTTACTATACTTATAAGGACACTATAGAGGACCTTTGGTGCAAATTTCAACCAAATCAAAAATGTCAACTATCACAAGTGTACCTCGCTCCCAGAAAATCACTCTTAATAATAAAATACTAAGATGATTATTTAAAAAAATAAGCGTCTTTCTTTTATATAACAATTTACATAAATTATCCATTTTATCTCACCTGGTCGTATTAAACTGTTGAATAAAAAAATTTAAAATAACAATGATTTAGGAAATTAATTACATAGGGAGCGTTACCCAATGTGTAAAAAAATTGTCAAGTACAAGTAAAGATGAAACTTTTTGTGTGTTTGCGAATGCATAAAAGTATGAACAACGTACGATTTAGAGCGATGAAGAAAATTCTGAATTGATCAAGGTCAAGCATATTACCCCATCTTGTTGAGCAAAATTGAGTGTTAGTCATTTGTTTTAAAAATCAACCATTAAGCTTATAATCTAATATACTCGCATAATTTACAGCTGGCACGAACGTTATTAAATTTTCTTTTCTCTGTGTAAAGAAGACTCATATTTAATTTTTTCTGCTTAAAATAATCTTTACTGCTATATTTTTTCTGATATTCCGTCATTAAATATAAAATTTACCATGGTTGACAAATTTTGAAGATTGATTTAATGGATGCTTTCTTGGATGCCCTTTTCCTGCTTTTAGAAATTAAAAATTTCCTTCTAAAAAAGCTCAAAAATGACAAATTTTACGTAATATTAAAAGCTAACTTGAGTTTGAGGTCCTTGCGATTTCGTTTTTCTACAAATTTTCTAAACTTGATGAGAAAATGTTTAATTTATAAAATAGTTTCTGATTTCTTTAATATCCTCTAATTAAGAGAGGGCTTAGAAAGTTAAGTTTTGTATACATTAACTTTATTTAATACCATGGGCAAAATCCTCAAGTGTTTGCTTGGACGATAATTAAAATTTTTATAGGTGAATTAAATATGTATAATTTATATACTTATACATTTTAATGCAAAGGGGTATAACCAATTCAAGGTTTATATTTTAGCTTTATTTACATTACATATCTGAATAGAAAGAACACAAAACGAGGATAATTCATTGGTTGTCCATAAAAACATTTAGTTCCGTGATAAGCATGTTAACTGAAATCTCTCTATCCATTATATGACATCTGTTTATTTAAAATTCAATGTGTGTAACTTAATTTTGTGCATGCAATTGATTTAAACGAAACATATTTAAAGAAGCATTAATAAATGATGTTACAAACCGTTGTTATGGATCACCTTGAAAGGAGAGTTCAAACTCGCATTTCGGGATGTTTAAGGAATATTTTCTGTGTAACGAAGGCATATTCTACTACGAGTTATTAAGAAATACACGCGTTAAATGACTGAAAGAAATGTTCCCACCACAAAAATTTAATTACAATTCAGCCAAACTGTGAAGATACTCTGGCGAATTACATAGAGAAACTCTTGTGACCATATGACTTCATTTTACGGCTCCCTAATTTCTTCATTGGTCCTGCCAAATTCTCGTACAGATAAGTGAAAACGCTTCATAACAAAAAAAATCAGTTGCACCCCAAAATTGATCAACTATTTCAAAATAAACATAATCGCATGACTTTCTAAACCTGACATATCTCCTGCAGCAGTGAATTCATCCATCTAAAATCCAAACATCCCCCATTGACTCACCCTCCATCCCTCATCCACATCCCACCCCTCTTCGAAACACCCCCCGCGAAAAGCACTCTACGCGATCCCGGGGGCCCGCAGTGGTTCGTCCCAATTGGCGGGGGATCTTTAGGACCCTTTTATACACCTTAGCCAAACTAATGAAATCCGCCTGCCCCTAATCTTCCCCAGGAAAGCAAATCTTGTGTAAACCATCATTAACGGCTTTATTTCGGCCGGAGAAGAAACCCACTCGCTAAGGGCTCAGTAACGAGTCGTCGACAATGGCCCTGTCCTCATTCCGGCGGACCCCGTTTACGAGGCCGGCTGGGAAAATTTTAAGACTCAGGGCCATTGTTGGAGTCACTTCTTTAGTTGTCATTCCATTATGGCTGGCCGAAATGAACGCATTTTTACGCGACGCTGCGTTGTCGAATAAAAACGGGTGGGCTCTCCCCCCCAATGAGCCCTTGGTAATGGGCGCGGAGAGGTGGTAATGGGCCCTGGCTGGGCTGCAGTCAATGGGATGGCGTTCATTCGGCTGCTGAGTTATGACTAGGTTAAACAATGGGTACGAATTTTCTGGAATGATTACGTAGAGAAGTAATACCAGTGAACGAGTCTGCCCTGTGTTAGGATTTTATTGAAATCTGGGGATTGGGATAACTGAAGGGGTTTATGGCAGGGATTTCAAAGGAATGACCTAGGGGTCAAAACTGGTCCTCTAACTCGTTAAGTGTACCCCGCAGTATAAGCCAGGATTTGACGCTGTATCCGGTCTGTCTTCTTATCTGTTCTTATAAACTCACAGTCAGGGGTCAAATTCAAATATTAGGGAGTATAATAGATGCAGCCAAAATGCAAAAGAAGTGCCGTAAAGTTGAAAATATTCTCAATTTGGACTGTTATGAGATTATGGTTTTTTTTAAAGTAAAATCAAGGGACACACGATCATTGATAGTTCAAATAGAAAGCTCATTTACCTAATTGTGGTATGATAAGTCATCCCCGTCTTTGTTTCTTGGATTTTTTTTTAAATCAGGAGCAGCCCTTGTGCGTGGAACTAGTTTATGGAGATGTAGAAATGTTGCCCTTGAGCTGTGTATATACTATAAAATTCACGATTGCAGTTGCATTTTTATGCAGCTAGGTATCATTATATTCTTAATTTTATTTATTTGTTTCCTTTTCTTAATTCAAAACCCTTCTCAAAAATACTATTTTCTAATATGAACTTACAATATTCACTGATGATACTGTTTTCTTACTGAATATATGTAACAAAAATAATAAAACATACAAATATGCAAACTAGTTAATAAAACAAAAGTATAAAAACTAGTTAAATATAAACTTTAAGAAAATATGTAACCTTTATACATTGCTTCACTTATTGAACTATAATAATCTTATATCCCTTTGAGACAAGAGGATTTCTTTCAACAAGTAAAAAATACAAAAGTTTGGATAAGAAAGAAAATGTATAGTTTGGAGAACCAGTATCTAGTTTTGAGTTAAAAAATCTAAACTATCCAGTTGTAATGAAAAGAATTTATAGTTACTTAATGATGTTTGCATCAATGGATTCATATCATGAAATGATCTATTGAAGAATGATATGTATTATAACCCCCATATTGAAATACTTGAGTTTAATGATATTTGGTTGTATCCTAACTTCATATAAAGTGAATGAAATTTAGCTTGATTATCCTTTAGAAACCTTATGAATCATCTTTCGAGATAGATAAGATTTTTAGCGATTATTTCTTATAAAAAATTTAAAATACGGAATAAAAATTCATTACTTCATTTATGCTTTTCCTAACCCTTGGTTATCAGGAAAAAAATATTTTCTAAACAGAAAAAGTTTGCTAATTTGCATTTTTTGCAGTGTTAGTGTGTATGTAGTTTTGTGTATTTTTAGTTTAATAAAGGCAAAATTTAATAAAGTAATCATGCAAATTTGCAAACTTTTTCTTTTTTGAGGTCTGCAAAAGTGCTATTTTCACATGCTAATTGCTAATATATCCGCGAATTTTCAAGATATTTTCATGAAACTTTTTTCTGTGAGTTCTTTTCCGTAAGGGTAGGCGCACACGAACAACTTTTGTCACCATGAAAGTAGGCATCATTGTCACGTCGCTGTCACCGAGAAAAAGTGAGTGGGCAAACGAGAACGTGACATTTTCCAAAATTACAGCATTGTGCGCATGGCCATACCGTGTGCGCATGGCCATAGAATCTATAAGGCAGATAAATCCTTTCGCCTAGGCCCTATCTTGTTAGCCACGGACAGAATTGTCATGAATGTGTCGCGTCGCACCGTGTGCGGTCCTTACCTTTCGCTCATAGCTAGAACGGTACTGACAAAACAGTCACAAAGACAAAAGTTGCTCGTGTGCGCCTACCCTAACGTTGACAACAATACTCTGACTGAGGTTTTTGCTCCATCTCCTTTAGTTTTTAAATTAATTTTTTAACTTTTTCTTTCACCACTAGGGGCGCTGTAAGTCATTTCCATGAATTTTCCAGGGTCACTTACCTAGGGGTAGTCCTTACTTCCATGACTCTAGGGCACGTGTATTCCAAATAAAAACCACGAAACGGAGTTTTGAAACACCCTGTATATTCTATCATAAATACATTGATATGGTGTATTTAAGAACCTATTTAGCTCAATTTTCTTACCTCCTTTTGAAATTATCCTTATTTCCTTTGTGAAATACAAACAATGAAGAAAATGTTTTAAATATGAAAATATGAAATCTAGTTATATAAGAGAGTTAGTGATTTAGCATTTAAATTCCAAACATTTAAATATATAAATCAATGAATAACTATATATAACTCTTAACTTTTGTCAAGTATTGAGCGTGGCATTTAATTCTTAAATGATAAGACGTGTGTAGGTTGTCTCTTACTTTGGAATATCTATTCTCAACCAAGAGCTTTTCTCCGACCCAACTTAAATTTTATACAAATGTGTGCCAAGAAGGATTAACCTTTTCACACCCGTTATATCAGTCTGCTGATTTTAAACTAACTCAGCTTGACAATTATACCATTCCAACTGTATTATGGTGGATAGCAATTATCTAAAGTGCCTTAAAATTTGAAGTCTCTTGAGAGATTATATCTATTTAACATGTTTCAGAGAGCGGTTTGTTTGCACTAAGAGCACTAAGTGCTTCTATGCCTCGAGCGAATTTTCTTTCTTAATAGAAATAGTAACGAACCGATTAAATGTTCCATAAAATATTGAAAAGATACGTATTTATATCTTTAAAACAATATAAATATGAATACATTTTTTGAAGTTCTAAAGCCTAAAATAAAACTATCATGCATACACTAAATACAGCTGAAATTGAATATAGGGAAGCATATTGTGAGCTCTATTAAAGAGAAAATCAGGTTTTGACGTGAAGATACTATTAATTGGCAGAGTTACAACATATAAACATACGAAATACAAAAATCGTAAAAATGATTAATTCCGTAAAACGAAAAATAATAACTGGTTATTCTGCTGTATAATTTTTATTATTTTAGAAAATAATTAATTTAAATTATTTACTTGAAGGAATTTGGCGTAGTAAGAAGTCAATTAGTAAAAATTAGGTTTCTTTCAGTGATTCAAAAATAGTAAAACTTTTCTTTGAGAACTCAAAACCATTAATGAGATGATCTCTTTGTAGTAAAATAAACAGTTATTTATAGTTAGTTTTAGGTTATGAAATTGTCCTGGTTATTTATATTTAGTTTTGCTGTATTTTCTGTTTTATGAAAAAGCGAAACCTTGAATAAGCAGATTACTTAAAATTTTTATTGCCAAAAGACTTATAAAAACGGCTCATATAACTTTTCTATAACCTTTCTTCATATAACTTTTTCGGCTCATATGATTTTAAATTTTTTGTATAAATTATATGAATGATATACATAAGATATAAATAAGCAATATAAAAATGTGTACTTCTTATCCTAAATTTCTGTTTTATTTTTTCATGTTATTTTACAGTCAAGAAAAATTAAAGAATAACAAAAGATCCCACCTATACGAAAAAAATAAGATACAATTAAATAGAAACGATATTTGTTTCATGTTATCTAACAGTAATTCCTTTGCACTAAACGCAACACTTATGAATAAACTTGTAAGTAATAACCGAATAATTATTCTGATTTCTAAAATGCAAAGAGCATCTCTGCAAAGAAATTATTCACGCGTACCATTTAAAAAGCCCAGCTAATAAACTAAACACATCCCATCTGAAAAAACCTAGTGTAAATCCAATTAACACATCCTGTGTAGCTCCCCCAAATAATCCTTATTGGATTGATCCCGACTAAGAGGAACAGCTGGTTAGGAACACAAAGTCAAATAAAAGTCTGGAATCCATGCGGCATATTGTTTATTCAATTATCTAATATTTCATTATGGAAATCTGGTTACCTGTCAAAAGTGATCGTACTGGAGGGCCGCTCAAACAGCTAATGATTAATGCGACTTCATTAATATCTCCCGGGAGTGCGGACAAAAACGGAAAGAAAGCCACCACACAGTCGTGCGCAAATAGCGAGGGAGATTAGGGATGGGGTGTTTTTGCTGTCGGTGACGTTCGGATGAGTTTCGATTCAATTAGAGTGTTCTAAATACTTTAATGTGGGAAGTTCTTGAACGAGGTGAGGAATTATGTGAAGGGGAAGTAGGTTTGTAATAATTCAAGAGGATTGCTGTTGTGTTTTAGGATTGTTTTGGGGATGAAATCAGCTAGTCGGAGCAGTGATTTAGAATTTATATGCGGGGAGATTTTTTATTTTAAGTTTTAGAGGATTTCAGGGATTTATAAATTATATGTGTGAAAATCATAAATATTCAACGTATACACATTGAATTAAATTAATTTGTATACATATTTATGCCTTTTACCAAACACTGAACGGAATCAGTTACTGAAAGTAAAAATTTTATTTTTAGATAAAAATAATGTTTAGATGTATTTTGAAAATATCAAACTAAAGAAATATTATGTTTTGAATAAAAATTCAAGCATAGAATTTCGCAGGAATTCATTTAAAATATTTTTAGTGTTTCTTTTTCAAGCCGTGAAGTAATGATACATACATTCGATAAAAACAATTGAGGGGTGTAAATCATGAAAAGTATTATATTTTTTTACTTAAATTCATAACAGTTATGTTTAAAATGGGTACTTTTTATATATATAAGAGTTCACAATGTCTAATACACAAAACACTCAATAAAAACATTTTCTTAGAAAAGAAAAAATAATAAATTGTGTTTATCGTCATTTTATAACAGTAACTATCTTAATGTTAAAGTTCTCAATTATACAGTCTATTTTGTAAGACACAAAAAATTAATTTCAAAACGTTAAAATAAGCGGAAATCGGGAAAACCACAAAGCTACGTTTGAAAGAAAGAGTAGCCGAATTACAAAGTCTACGAGTTAGAGACACAGTTTTTACAACTCAATTTAACCCTATTGGGACCATCTCTTTCTCTTTCTCTCTCTCCATAAGAAAAGCCATCTTAATCACATTTTATCGTTACCACCAAGCCAAAAATACGAATATTTTATTAATTACAGGCTCAAGTCTAGAAGTGGGTTCAGTCTTCACGCGAAGTAGTAGCGCCAAAATGTGCGCATGAGCATCAAAGTGAAGTCGGTGACAAAAAATTCGCCAAAAGGCGCCAACCCGAACCCCCTTCCAGGATTTTACCTAATTACGAATGCAGATTCGTGTTTTAGGCTTGGTGGAGGTTACGATATTTTCTTTTTCCGAAGTACGAAATGATATTTTAATATGTTTCGGCCAAGATATTCTCATAAGTTCTGTCTCTTCAGAATGAAAGGTTTTTTTTCTACAAAAGTTTAAAGTGTGTTTTATTGTTTTTATATTTTGCCTTCATTATTAGTTTTGAAGCTCATATTACAACTATTACATGATAATACTCTTATTATGTGATAGATCTTCTCAAAGAAACTTTTAATTATGTATGAATCTATGAACGAAATATCTCTTTTACGCGGATCAACTTCTTATTACACTAAATTCCTTCCAGCGAGTAAAAGTAAGCCCCGTCTTTATGATACCTGGTGGTATTCATAAAACAATTTCAGTTAATGAACATTTTAGTGGAGAGTGTAGTTGCAACACCAGAGAACAGCCTTGAAAAAACTGGGGTACCTACTTACGTCTTATCAATCGACCGTTCAGCGATCGTCAATCTCAGCAGCACAGCTGTAGAACAGTCAATGGGCTTTGATGAAGTTTTCGGATTCAGTCGACAGGATAATACGGAAAAACCAAAACTGGTTTTCCGGAAAAACCAGAAAGTAATGGAATGGGTGAAGTAACAGGATGAGAATCTGGCCAGTACACGGTTTTAGCAATTACCGATATAGCATTGTTTGAACCGAAAGTTTTTACTGTAAATTAACCCCTTAACAGTGTCGCCCGAACTCAGCTCGGGCAACCACTACGTGCAGAATTTGTGATGCCCGAACTCAGCTCGGGCAGGAGAAAAATTGACGTTTCCCTTTGTGAAGCCCAAACTGAGTTTGTTTCGATGATGATAGTGATTTTTCGTCGTTTAGAGATTGTGAGACATCATGTTTAAATAATCTTGTTCCAAATTTAATAAGATGTGTGCATAATCCAATACTTTTTATGTGTATGTTAAAATAATTAGTACACTTGTAATTACATTTAAATTTTGTTTTTAGCTTTTTTCTAACACTTATATGAATATAAAACAAAATTAAAGAGTCAAAAAAATTTTCCATTTTTGGTCAATTTTTCTGAAATAAATATCACTGTTAAGGGGTTAAACAATAAAGGTTTATTAGATCGGAGTCAATATCAAAGGATGAATCTTCCAGGTTGAAGAGTCGTGGTCTTGGGGATGGGATAAATCTGGACATTTTGACCTCTACTTCGGAGGTGATCAGCTGCATGCTAAAATTGACCATGACCCTCTAGCCTAAAAACTCATCGTTTTTTACTAAACAAATACAATATTTTGTAGCGTTTTATGGTGTTAATCTGCAAAAACCTCATAAAATGTCAAAAAGTGTGTTGATGACAAAATAAAACATGTTGATTCTTGTCTTGCAGTGCGTGACTCTGCATCCGAGAACCCGGCCGTGCGGTGGACGGTGGCACTCCTGGCCTCCTGCTGTCTCTTGTTGTATAAGTCATAGACCCACTAGAATGTTTTGTACAACGTACAACTTACGTGTTTGTAAAAAGTTTCAATACTCAAATAAATATATAAATATATCTATAAAGCAAATATCTCACTTAGCTTAGAGCAAGATGTTACTGGTGTAATTTTGATACAGCGGTAATAAAAACCTCAGTCTTGTCCATAATGTCTTACTCTACAAACGAACTGGAGATGCCTCAACAGTGAGGAAGATGACTTTTTTTAGAGGCGTGCAAAGTAATTCGATTAGCTTTTGGACGAATTCGATTCGCGATTTTCAATCAAGATATTCAGGTGAACTTGTGTTTCGTGTTGTAAAATGACAAGTTTATAAACTGATCTTTTTAAGATGCTGCAATGGAATTGTGTTTGGTTTTGTTTTTTGGAATTCCAATTAATGGAAACTTGAATGAAGATAAGAAAATTATAATTTTAGGATATCAGTTTTTTACTACTTACTTTATCAGTTGGCTTCAACCATTTCTATATGTTTTTATTTTATTATTCTTAAGTTCATTTCTATGAAGGAATGACAAATACAAGAATAAATAATACAATGGTTATATTTTTTATATGCAACTGTAATTACCATTTGAGATCATATTTGATTTTTATGAATAAAAAATCTTAAGTTTTTAAAGTCTCTAATACTTTGTAAGTTTTTACACTGTTAGCGTTTTACACAAAACGATGATCATGTAACGCAACCCAAGACAATTTAATATATTCCCATATTTTAATATAATGGTTGCCATATACGAGTAATATTTTTTTATTTATGTACTATTGATTATAGTAGAAACTTTTAATAGACTACTGCCAAATATATCTAACACAAAAATTATTACAATATACTAATGCATAACAAGATTTTAATGCATTATCTGTTTAATGATCCTATTCTCCAGATTTAACGAGTACTCATAAAAATAAATAATTTTAAGTTTAGAAAACATTAATACTTTTATTAAAGACAATAAACTATCGTAAAAACACAAGTTTTAAATTATCCATTTAATAACGTCTATGTTATAAAAATTCAGTAATATGAAAACAATATTTTACTCATTATGCTCTAATAAAAAGCCAAAATATGTTTCAATTATTCATTTAGATACCTTTTGCTGCCCTTAATACAAAAACTGATGTAATGTAAAGTATTGGCAATTTTTTCCCAGAATTTAATATAAAAAGACATCCCGCTTTGAAAAAAAAGGTTAAATATATTTTGATACTCAAAACATATTTGAAAATTGAATTGATGGAAATAAATTTCGTTATGAGATATTTTATCAAACTCTATATAACCATGAACTTATACAACTAACAGTTGAATTCAGCAGGTAATATCGAAAAAAAAAGATAAAACTATTCATGTTTGAATTTGTTCCCATTTAGTCCTTACGTGAAAGACCTCAGCCAACATTCTCAAGATATCTTTGTCACACGCAAGCTTTATTCACCGTAAGAATAAAACTTCTTCCTCTTCGAGTGTGCTCTCATACTTCCTGTTAAACTTACCGATAATATTACCTACACTCCTCTTGGAGAAGTCAGGATTCCGGGCAGAACTAATAAGAAATGGGAAACTTCCCCCAAGAAGGAAATATTAAAAAGACGCCGTGTCTCTCTGTACGAATTGTATTAAACCACAGTTAGATAGCGTTATTGAAGTTGGCAGAAAAAAATGGAAGAATAAACGCCTGACAGTCTACAAACAGACGGTATATTATTCCCAGGAAGTATAGAAGCTAAAAGAATCCTGGAGAATTTTTGATATCCTAAAAGGGAAACAGGAGGCTTTGTGGGTAACCTTTTATACTCTTTGGAGATGAAGGCTAGCACTTCCTTTGGTGCGATAAACCCTCGGTTTAGATACGTTCTCTTTACAGAGTTGAGGATAAATGAATAAAGTTCGGTTGTCACAGTTTTTGAAAAGAGATCCCGTTTATCGCGCAGGGGAACTTCTAATTATTCTTACACGATTTCGGGGAAGGGAAACTGGGAATGTTAGCACGAAGCTATTAGTAGAGTCGATAGTTTTTACCGGATTATTTTATTCTACTCTTCTCTAAGAGAATTACTCGATACCTCTCTGAGTTTCGACTGTAAACATTTGTTTAATAAACAGTTAATTATTAATTTTATTTATAATTATCTAATTTTGCAATAAAATTTGTTTTCGGTTTTTACTTGAACCAAAGTTATACAAAATTGAACCTCTGAGAAGGACAAATTAGTTTTCATAATTATTCTAAAATGATTAATATCTACTTAAATTTTTCATTTAAGTATTTTTAAACACTAAAATTTATCTGCAATTTTTTACTTTAAACACATAAAAACTAGTCTATTCCAATCGATCCCTATCTAATAAATTTATATTCTTCTCATGTTCAAATTTTTCCTTTTCCAATAGAACCACGAACCAATTATTTCATTAGTACTTAGTAAATTTAAAAGATTATGTATTTAAATGAAACCTTTGTAAAACGGTAATGCCTTTCTTAAATTACAAACATGAATACAACAATCATTACAAACAATCATTGCCTATAACTAAAAACATGAGAGTAACAGTATTTACTCGTCGGTGAGGTAACTACCAGTAAAGCAAACCGTATATAACGATAACCTTATATATTTTTGGTTCCTGTATCGTTAAAAAATAAGATTCCCTGTATGAAGAAACAAAAGTGATATATGAGGAGCAAACAGTCAAACCGTGTTTTCTCCAAAAAAAATAAAAAATGAGTTACTGCTATTTTCATGATCTCCACATTACACTGCACAATATAATGCTATTATCTTCAACTAAAACAAGTTTCAACCTATTCTAAAACTACTTTGAAAATTGATGTTTCAATCAAAAAGTGTTTCCTTCAGAGCCTGTTATCAGTCAGTGATTCCTCCAGTCACAGCCAATCATAGCTGTTTTTACTCTTCACGTGACCCACTCATTGGTCAGCGTAAAGTTGGTGATGTAAAAATATTGGTGGGTACTTTTTGATACGAAATCACATATTGTTTATTTTAAAAATTTACAGTGTATATCAGAAACAAAAATAGTTTTTGAGAAGAGTAGAGAAAGTGTGTGTCAAAGTTAGAAAAGTGAAGGATTAAAGAGTGAAATTCCTATTCACACACTTATCATTTTGATTGATTAATCAACAACAAACACTCTTAAAACAACAGTATCAAGACTGAGTAAAAAGCAGTCAAATTGGCTCCGATCCAAATGTACTCAAATTTGAAAACATGAATATAATAATTTCTGAAAATGTGCATACTGAAAAACGAAACGTCATAAGCTTATTTTTGAGTTAAAGCTTAAGATGTTTCATTTTTTAGTTTGCACATTTTCAGAAATGAGTATATTCATGTATTCAATTTGTATATTTGTATCGGAGCCATTTTGAGTACTTCTTTACTCAGTTTCGAGACTGTCGTTTTAAGGGTGAATACAGATCTAAATGAACCTTAAGTAATGTGGGGGCAATTCTTTGCCTGTGCAGCTAATTTACAAAATCAAAACTCAGCGTTCCAAATATTGATAAATTTAAGTTCAAGAAACCAATGTATTTGGATTTTTTTGACGTCATGTGACATATTCATAATGTGACAACACGAAACTGTTCGCCATCACCATCAGCCATTTCTTTCATGTGTCCTACACGTATTACACCTAACTTAATGCATTTAAATTGTATTATAACAGTGTAAGAGCTTTTTTTTCTCGCTTCAAGAGCCAATTTGTACCTGAACAAAGTATACATACAAATACAAATACAAATACAAATTAAGTCGACCAACTACAGGCGTAAGCCCAGCAAGGTTAGTCCAGTCTTTTTAACCCAAACTACCGGAATCCCAGTATCTGTCAATTTTCCTCTTGAACTCGTTTACCCCACTTGAATTTACAATTGTTTCAGGCAACGCACTCCATCTATCCACTACCCTATTAAAAATAATGCCCCTTTCTAATATCCGTCTTAAATTTTACTTTATTCAATTTGAAATTTTGACCCCTTGTTTTATTACCCGTACTGAAATCTAGTCCCTCTGTGTCCCCTTGCTTTACCATTTTAAAAAGTTGAATCAAATCCTCTCTAATCCTTCTTTTCTCTAGAGTGAACATATTTAGCTTCTTTAATTTTCCCTCATAACTTAATAAAATGTATTATAGACCAAACGGTTTTAAAAAGTTAAGTTAATAGTTTAATTTTGAAAAATATTTTTTGTTTTAATCTAAAATTAAGATTTTAATGAGACATGAAACCAGTCACCAGTTTTGTTTTTGAGAATATTTGTTAAGTTAGGTCGATTAGCAGACTTAACACAGGATGGTGGCTGGAAGTTAGTCTTACCTCGATTGCGGTCACTGCTTGTCATAGTAGAGTTCTACACTTCAAACTAGCAGGTATTTCCCAGTCAGATATTTTAGTATAACAGACGGAGCATGAATGCGCATCCCCATATCGGTAAGTCATTTCATGTCAACTCGTAAAGGTCGTGTATTCCTCTTCACTTGATCAATGTTGTTGTTTTCATTGCGTGTGTAGAGTATATTAACCTAACGATTGCTTAGGAAGTTAACACTAAAACAGAAATTTTCGAGAGTTAGCAATTAATGATAAGCATTAATGACATCAAGGTTTTCCTTAGACGGCATTTCAAATATTAGATCTAAAGACCGATTTCCTTCTTAGGCGATCGTTTAGTGATTAATCAAAACACGCTACTGAAAACAACAATAGGGGAGAGTGTTGTACCTAGTGACGGTTATACCTTCAGCCAACGAATTTTAAAATTTGAGAAAAAAATGTAAATTTGAATTTCTGGTCGATTTTGAATGTAAACAGATGCTATCTAGTTGTTAACGTGAAATCAGCTCTTTAAAATATTATTTAAATTTTATAAAATTACTGTTTTTAGATCCTCCAAGTTTTTTTTAGTGCATCACTACATTAATACTCTTCTTCCCTTTAATTATGGCATTATAAAATGGGATATAGGGTGGGTTGGGGTAAAATGGGTTACTTTTAAGGTACTTTCACATTCTAAGTTTTATTTCATCAAAACTATTACTTTTTAAGTATTTCTTTCATTTGGATCTTGACATTACAATCTTTCAGAACATTTTCATCTAATTTTATCAAATATTTTTAGTTATAAAATGGTTAAATTTTTAGCATCAAAATAATGACCTATTTTAGCCCAACTTGGGGTAAAATGGGTCTCATTGCAAAAAAATGTTAAAAATATATTTATCACTAAATATACATGAAAATAAGAAAAAAGGCTATCGGCTAAGCCGTTTTTATCTGAAAAAATTTGTATTAAGTTGTACTATAATGAAATTGTGAAAGTCCGAGGTTAATGAACATTGTTCAAATGTAGCAATTAAAATACTTCATTTGGAGAAAAAAAATAATCTTGTTTGCATTTCAATTTATGTTTGAAGGAAAAAAGTTAAAATCATTGTGTTTACTTAATACAGAAGGCCTCTTAACTATGACCCATTTAACCCTAAGTACAAAATATTGTCATAAAAGATAAAATATTTTATATTTTTCTAAGCTGATTGGCATGAAAAATCTCTCAGACTTTCTTTTATGGAAAGATATTACAAAAGTATGCTGTAATTTATTACAATATATAGATATTTTTAAGTTGGTAAACCCGTTTTTTCGACAGCACCATTTACCGTTCAAATAAAATGTTTTTTCAGTTCTTAAATTCATGAATCTAAATTTTTGACAGTCGGAAAATGTTACCAACCAGATAAAAGATTATAATACAAAAAAATGAGCGAAAATTATTCAATTTAAATTTGATTTATATCAAGTTAATTAAAACTGACCCATTTTACCCTAAGACCCACTTTACCCCAACCCACCCTATAGGGTAAGTCCCCGAGATTTTCACTTTTTAGTGTTGATATTAGAAATCGTCAGATCTCATTTTTTTATTTTTTTATAGAATTTTGAATGTAAAAACACTTATGTTGTACCTTCGGACACCATAAGCGTTGTACCATAAGCGCTGTCTTGTGGGTGTCTGTAGCTAATCGGCATTTTTGAATCAGGTTTCATTAAAGTGAAAACATTTTAATGCATGTTAAATTAATTCTAATAGGTTATCTATTTGTCGGCGATTATTTTCAACTGATTTTTAAATTAAAACTTAAATATTTTGTGATCTTAACTACTTTTTAAAATTTTTGATTCTAATTGGGGTGTAAAATCTAAAGCACCCTATCGCATTAAAGTATGATGATTAAAAAAAACTTAAAATTTCCACCGAAGAACATTTGCGAAAGTTATTACCACCAAATGCTTGCACAACTAAGTGTCGATCAAATTGTTTTTTTGGATCAGTGAAGTTTTTTTTGGATCAGATCAATCAGCAAGATTGATGAAACTATTACCTTAAATTTCGATTTGAAAATCCCATGTGATTTATGTATTTTTGGTTAAAAATCAAGACTTTAATCAATCAATGATCATTTACGATCTAAAACTACATTACTTTAAAAAAAATCTATTTCCAATTTTAAAAATGCTTGAAACAGTTTGTTAAAAGGTAATGGCATCAATACAAATGTTCATTATTAGCTTTTTTCAACTAAAACTTCCTCTTTTAACGTGTCCACAGGTATAGTCGTAGAAAAAAAAGTGAGAGTTCGCATTGTAAGCGAACTACTGGGGTTAGAAAGATACTGATAACACCAATTTTCATTATTTAATCTCTACTTTAAAAAAAGCTATAGTTTATGTCCTTAGGGGGCCATCTACATATTACACGAAACACAAACTTTCGTTTTTCCTATGGACGACATCAAAGATTATTCCCGATTCTGAAAGAGCACCCTCTAAAACCTCCAAAAACCAATTTTCATGTCATTTGGTGAAATCTCGTTCTTTACGTTCAATTCTCGATTTTGATCCTTTTAAATATCCACCCCGCACGGGAATTCAACTTAAAATTAATAAAAATTATTATAAAAATTAATAAAGATTATTGAAAAACTCAATTTGTAAAAGAACTACTATTGGTAAAAATTTAATTATGGTCTCAAAAATTGTGGTTTAATATGATCTTTAAAATTATCTCAAAAGTCTTCACTTTAAAAGTTGTACCATTATGAAAACAGTTAAAAAACCACAAAAAAATTTAAAAACTCTGCCAAAACCTTATTTTTTCTAAATATTTTCTTTTGATTTGATAATCTGAAAGATCACGATCAAAAACCCTTAAGTCCAAAGTTTCACGTAAATACAATCAATATTAAACGCTTGAGATCTTGTTAAAGTTTGTTTTTTGGAGTTTCTTTGGAGTTTTCTACAACTGTTTCCAGAACAGCTGTTTGCGCACGCAACAAGCGTTTAATGTTGATTTTATTTAAGTGAAACTTTGGACTTAAGGGTTTTCATCTATGATCTTTCCGATTATCAAATCAAAAGAAATGATTTTGAAGTACAAAATAAGGTTTTGGCAGAGTTTTGACATTTTTGTGTGGTTTTTTAACTGTTTTCAAAATAAAACAAATTAAAGTGAAGACTTTTGAGATAATTTTAAAGATCTTATTCAACCATAATTTTTGAGACCATAATTAAATTTTTACCAATAGTAGTTCTTCTACAAATTGAATTTTTGATCTTTTTGGGATGTCGCTCCATTTTTAACTCTTGGGATTTGGTCTGGGACCCCCAAATCCTATGTAATTCTGACTCGTTTAGGTGTCTACTATCATCCCTGAAAGTTTGTTGCACCATTTCAGATACACCCTGTCTAGTAGGGTGGGCCGAAAACACACTTTATTTTTTATTCATGTTCTTATAGCGCGTAAAGGGTGCCACTTGGGTCCAATAAGGAGGGTGTAAAATATTTTTTCGATTGGATAATATCTTAGGCTCCCGCATCGCACTTTAAGTTCGAAAAAATGGATGACTTTTTACAAAACAACAAAAAAAATTATTAACTCGCAAATATTGTTCATGATTTTTTTATGAGGAACTAATATAGTTATAGACATAAGGTTCCAGGTTCCATTCTTTTATCACTCTTGCTTCGTTAGATATAATTTTTTAATGTTCAAAGAAATCTTGTAAAGTTGTTTTTCCTGCATTTTTAAAAAGCTAATAACTCTAGAACTATAGAACTTAAAAACCTGAAATCAGTCCCAATCGGTTCGTAAATTTTTTGTCTTTCATTGGATGTGCATCATGACCATCATTTTCAAAAAAAAAATTTCAAAATTAAAAAAAAGTGAAAAAATTAAAATAAAATTTAATCATGTATAAAAAAATAAAAAAATTCGAAATTTAGGCAAGTCAAACAATCCCCAAAATTATACAGCAAGAGCGATTCACTCATAAAAAATTCATAAACTCGCTTGAGGGTGTTCATAATATGACTTAAAACATGTAAAAAATGTCACATAAATTTCAGAAAATAGGACAATTTACAGATTCGGTGCAAAACCTTGCAGAGCTAATTTTCAACTTAAAGTTAATTCAATTTGCATGCATTACTCCTGAAAATTCCTAAGAATTATGTTTATATCTAATTGTTTTCACTTTTAAAAGTCAAATCAAAGTAAATTTAAAGTTTTAGACCATAAAAAATTGGATATAAACACATTTCTTAGGAATATTCAGTTAAAGTTCATGCAAATTGAATTAACTTAAAGTTGAAAATTAGCTCTGAAAGGTTTTGTACCGAATCTGTTATTTGTCGTATTTTCAGAAATTTATTTGACATTTTTTACATGATTTAACTCATATGAACACTAGGGTGGGTCAAAAATATTTTTTCATATTTTCCCAGGGGCACAGCGACAAAAGGGTGCCAAATGGTCTCAAACTAACATGTGTAAAATATTATTCTATTATAATACCTCTTTTTGCCTCCGGATTGGCCTCAAAGTTTCGATTAATATAGTAATTTCATGGGAAAATGGACGAACGAAAATCAAGCTTTTACCTCGATTGCACAAATCCGTCATGAATATAAATGTGCACTATGGTATAAAACTCATCATTGAAGACTATAAAATAATTATAAATGAAACCAAAGTTGAAATACTTGACTTGTAATACAACATATTTTGAAATATCTCAATGGTTAGAACTGGGTTAGAACTTACGTTTGAAATAATTCTTCATATGTATGATGCCTACTGTCACCCCCCAACGTGTCACTCAAATTTTGAAACACCCTGTATGGAATCAGGGTCGGATCCAGGTATGACTTCTGGAGGGGGGCACCAGGAGTTTTAAAACATATACAGCAGCATAATCTGCGATGTTTTTGAAAACATTGAAGAATATTATACTTTTTTGGCCACAAAGCTATGCGTTAAAACATTTAAAATCTTAAATATTACCATTTTTTTAAAGAATTACAATTATCTTCAGATGCCATTTTATCCAATGAACTTTTACCCTTCTGGGGGGTCACGTGTCCCCGTACCACCCCCTGGATCCGCTCTTGTATGGAATATAGGAAATAGTGAAAACATGTAAGTAATTTTATTAACAATAGTTTAGTAAATTTCATTATTTTTATAATTTTATATATCTATTCGGTCACGTAATGCGAATTAATTCAAACTAAACTTACACCAAACCGTACAATGTTGCAAGCCAGAGCCCATAACGTAAGAAAAAACCCCTGCTCCAGAACTCTTTTTTGCGATCTCTTTCCTAAAGAAAGCAATTTCAGTCTCCATACTTCTCCGAAGAGAGCACGAGAATAAAATATTTCCTCCCCGAGACTGCGAGGTGACGAAAGGCAGAAGAGTCCCTTTGTTTCGCAATAGATCAGCGAGAAACCACGTGCTGCTCCAAAAGATGGATGCATGCCAGCTCAAACTGCCATATCCGTCTCTCCGAAGGTAGATCCATACATTCTGTTATTAATGTAGGAATCGGTTTTCCCAAACAAACGTTTTTCTTTCGGCGTATATGAAAATCTCTCCGGAAGGAAAAACAAAACAATTGTTCCCCGCTCTATTCAGGCGAAAGGTATTTCAACTCAAGACACGGGTGTTTGTCATCCATCACTAGAATTTTCTCCGCACGACTACATTAAAATTGAACCTCCCCAAAGTGTATTATGTATACGCAACTTCTGGACAGGGTGGCGTATACATCATACGCCCGGCCATATATTTATATGTCTCCTCCGCAAATGCGAGAAAGGAGTGGCAATAGAAACGCAACCCGTAAGTTCATCTAAGTGTAAATAAATTACTTTCCGTCAGGAAATACAGTTTTCACAAAAACCGTGGGCATGTTGTGAAATTAATCACGCCGGGACTGGACGTGAGAAGTCGGTGAAAAGGAAAGGGCTTGAAGCATCGCTCCCTCCAATAAACCGTGAGGTGAACACCCGAGTCTCCCTTCGCTGGATTTATTTCTGGGGAGGGGGATTGCGCTGAAACTAAGAAATTTTGAAATTGAATTACTTGGGAGGGTTTCGCTTTCTGGTGGTTGGATTTGTTTCCTTACCTGAAAATATGTTTTTGCTGTGTTTACATGTAGGTATGTGTGCTTAAATTGTTTTACCTCCTTTAGGAAAGCATACGGAATTTCACGGTTATGATTGAAGTCGAATCGTTAAGTTTTTCAACTTATACTGAACAAACATATTACTTTTAAGGCAATTCAAAAACATTCTTTAAATATTATAAAACGATACTATTACCTTTGATGGATTAAATTCAAGTTTTATTTCTAAAAAAGAAAAAATGCATAATTTTTATTTTAATGCCTTTTAACAAGCATCGTTGCCAAGACAGCTTTGTTCTATTTAAACATTGAAAGGTCCTGAATTGAACGTTTAATTGCCCTGTTGAATTAGACGTTGAATTGCCCTGTTGAATTAGACGTTGAATTGCCCTGTTTTTAATTGAATTGCATACTCATCCAGTTGATACGATTTTAAGAAACTTGTAAAACACAGGTTCACGTCTCTTTTTGTGCTTAATTTTCAAATCCAGTTAAAAGAATTTTGTTTTGAATAATTCTAATGTCTAGTTCAAAACGCAGTACTTTTGCTTTTATAAAGGTATTTAAGTTTCTTAAAATAATTTCTACCTTTCACTATTTCGATATTTAATTAACCTAGTTAATGTTTATTTTCCCTAAAATATCAAGAAACTTCATGCGAAAATAAATACAATGTGAATCTCAACTTCATAAATATAACTAGAAGATAATGATTTAAAAATATATTCCATATTGCACACAAAAATAACTTTATAGGATTCCTCTTTTCCAAAAATATTAGGTAATGAAAAATCTTGAAGATACTAGTATGAGACCTTCAAGTAATGGATTAATGTAATGTGAATTCAACTCCGAATTCATAAAATTGAAAAAAACCTATCAAACCAAAGAAAATATATCAACGATTTTCAACTATAGCCTAATAATTAAGTTTTCATGTTTGTTCATTTTCACCTAAGTTTAAGTGACTGCGTGATGCTAGTCACCCTTAATGAGTAAATATCTCACTCTTTACAGCATCTAAGTTGTAGTTAAAAACTAAGCAATCTTTTGTATGTCCATGTAAAAGTCTATTCTCGCCAAATTTATATTAAGACTAGGTGAAACTAGAGAGCCTGTATACGAGAGAGAGAGAGACGACAACTCGCTTAAAAGCGTCCTGCGCATCCAGTTCAGTCCAAAATTCTGTCCAAACTGTATCATGCCGCTTGTCTCGAGTCCAATGCTATGGAGGGAACCGGCAGTGGCGAACAGAAAACCTGTTTACCGATCTGCGCGCGCTATTACTGAGTTGTCGCCTCTCTCTCGTATACAGGCTCTCTAGGTGAAACTAGATGGACGTTTTTGGCGTGATGGATATGGTATTTTCAGCATCAGAAGTAATATTATTTTTCATTTATGGTTCTTCATGTTTATTCATTGTGGTTTGTTAAAGATTCAATTCACCTACAAACCCATAAAATTGCAAAACCAGAACCAAAGAAAATATAACAGTTTTTAACCATAACCTCATAAGTTCGTTTTCAATGATTAAAAAAATTCAGAAATATCACTGACCCAAAGAAAAGCGTGTTCAATCTTCAAAACTAAAGAATAAGGCGCACATACACATCTAGTGATGACCTTGGCCAAAGGATGCACCGGGCAATTCTTGGCCAGCAAAATGGGATTTTCGGCTGGAAGATTGGCCAACTCCATAAAACCACGAAGCGCTCCGTAAATGTGCGCTATCTCTTCCACAAAATGGGGCGAGACAAAAAATTGTAAATTTCTGGACAGAAGGTAATTTGAGTGTCCGCGTCGCATCTTCGTTTCCACGAATGAGCGGAATTTCAATAAAGAGCCCATCTTTATGCCCTTCCATAGCCGCCCTCTGGTACTCCCGAGAAAATGGCTGCCTTGTTTTATAGGCTGCAGTCGCGTTTTATTATGATATTTCCCTTTTATTCTCGGAGCTATTTCGCGTCAAAAAACTTGACAGCGGCAATGCATTACGACGTAAAAACATTCTCCCAAAAGCAGAAATGGAATTCGGGACCACGGATCGCGAGATTGTTTTATTTTCCGATTTTATTTTATTAGGGTTTCGACTCCGAATGGAGTCATCCTTATTTCTGACAATAAACAAATTGTTTGCATATCTAGGAGCCACTCTCGACTCTGATGGGAGACGGAAGGATTGCTTAGAGGAGAAGAAGCTGCGGGGTTCTATTTAACCGATGCGATTGAGCCCGTCTGGATACGATGGGTGAACAAAATCATAGGTAGCTGGAGATGGGGCTGAACTTAAGGGTATGGTATCATTCTGTGCTTATTTAAAGCGGGAAAGAAGGGTGATCTTATCACTAAAAATTTAGGGGAACGTGATGGAAACTGGGTGCACAATGAAACATTTATCATTTAAAAGTATATAAGGGTTAAGTAAGCTCATTCAAATTTAACATTAACTATCTAATCTTAATCCTAACCAAATCTAAATCTCAATCAAATTCTATATTTTTACATAACTGCGACCAGAAGTATTACGCAAAATGAGAACTAATTTTCTATACATATGGGTCGCACTCCTAGCGGAGGAAAATTTTATGAAACAGAGAGTAGAGTGGGTAATAACAAATTTATAAATTGCATAAGGAATTTTTTAAATTATTTCTAATGTATAATAAGTTTGTCTTTAAATCACCCTAGATTACTAAAAAGAGTTTCAATCCTGTTTTTAAGAGAGTCAAATTAAAAAAAATAAACAGTAATAATAGTCTTCGGGTTGACCCATGGAGGTACGAGTGAGAGAAGGAGGGGAAACGTTGAAGTCTGAGTGAAGCCATCACTGTCGTGAAATGGCTACCACAAGCGCTCCTCGCCCGTAGGTTCCTATGTAAATTCTTCATGTAATCTTAAGCACGTATGATATTTTAAACGAATTTTCACTTTAGTTTTCTGTAAAGATGTGTTCAACAATTTTAGATCAAGCTATCAATTAAGTTTCCGAACTTTTTAAAACATTTTGCCCGAATATTTTTGAATATGAATTTAATTAAATTTTCGGACACTTTTAAGT